>OU343221.1:255106165-255122765 GCA_910596185.1 Chrysanthemum makinoi
TCTTCACCCTTTTCCTCCACCAGTAAAGTCCTGACAAGATTTTCAACATGTTTCCTATTGGCATCATTGTCCATCTCCAGTCCAATGCCCCATCGATTACATGAATACCAACAATTGGTCTGTTGTTCAGCAAAGAACGGCCAACAAATCATCGGAACAGCACTAGATATACTCTCCAAGGTCGAGTTTCACCCGCTATGTGTCGTAAAACCTCCAACCGATGGATGATTCAATACTTTTCTTGAGGGCACCAACTTGCCAACAACTCGTCGGTAGCCTCCATGAATTGTTTTCCAAGTATCCGAGAGTCTCCGGAAACGAGGTCCGTCGGATTATCCATAAAAGTTCCGTTACTATTAGCAAGTCCCCAAGAAATCTCATTTAGTTGTTCGTGTAATTACGTTATGCTTCCAAACATAAACAATCGAGTTAAGTTTCTTTAGAGTTCTAGCCATTCAAGGCATTCTGTCTCTTCTTTCCATAGACTCGAACCTAAAAGCTGCAAATCCTTGTTCACCGCCGCTTTTGCAACGGTATGTAATGGTCCAATTTGTAAACACGAGGATAAATCGATGATAGTTCGCTTAACACATCACTCTAGCTCGTCAAGGTGTTGAGTACTATTGCTGAAGCTTTTTTGGATCTTGAAGTTTCTCTGATAAGAAAATTGATCAAAATATCTTCTGGATTTGTTGTTCTCAAAAGAGTCGGCATGTCTTTTAAGCGCATGCCTTTCATGCTAGGTATGCAATCAACGATCGTATCCAAGTATCCGTTAGTTAAGTCAGCAGGATCTGCATGTTCAGAACAAAATAATCTATACTACTATTGATGAGTGTCTAAATACTCATCATTTTTGTTCCTTCTACACTGCAAAAACAGTCAAAAACACTTTGAAAAGTCTCAAAAAGACAGAAAAAATATTTAGACTGTATTTTATGCAATAATTGTCAAAATCTAGTCCCTGGTTATTAAAAACATGTAATTTTTCATAAAAGGCACTAAGGAATTTTTAAGTTGTCAAACTTAGCCTTATAAAGTCTAGTTTTGCAAAATGACAACTTGAGTCCTTGGAATTTTAAAGATTGATGAAATTACCCGGATATTTTTAATTTGAAAATTATCATTTGTTGGTCCTTGGGAAAATTAATCTTGTCATAATTAGTCCTTATGATGAAATTTGGAAACTACAATTTCGGGTCCCTCAAGTTTGGATGAATTGCAAGAATAATGGCTTGTGTTAATAGCTACAACCAACCAGGAACACAAATAAATAAACTCAACCACCCTTTTCCCCTTTTCCCTCCTTTTACCTATTTCTCTGCTTTCCCTCTTCCCCACTCAACCACCCATTCCTTTTTTTCCCCTTTATCCAGGAACACAAATAACCTCACCCATATCCACCTTCACCTATCCCTGCACGCTTGTCTCCCCAGCTCACTTTTCACCACTTACGCAGAAAGCACCAAGAATGAGAGAGAAGACCCATGGCTTATTAGTATAAATAGTTTGTATGGTAAGTGTTGTGGGTTTTTTTAGTTTTAATTTAGTTTTTAGTTTTTAGTCTAGAATCTCATGTTCTAGTCTCATGTTTCTTTTCATTGTCATTTAATTTATGTGTAACCTTTAATTTCAGTTTTATGCAAAATTCAGTTTTTAAATTCCATCTTTGAGTGTATTCAGTTTGTTTGATTTATGTTCTTAAAGTTCTTACTAAATTGAAGAGTTAATTTCAAGTTGTTTCAGCTCAGTGGAGCTTTTTGTTAAAAGTCTCAATGTTTGGATTTGCAGCTTAGTTGGGTCAAAACCCAGCCGACCCATTTAGTGTCCTAAATCTGCACTTGATCTCGGCCAGCTAAAACCATTTAACCTTTTCAAGTTTAATTCAAGCTTAGTAGTTCTTGTAGTCTGCTATATATGTGTCCTCATTTGTTAACTGATAAGTGCCCTCCTAGGGATTGTTTGGGGACTGCAGTCCAAACTGCTTCACACATCTGCAAGTTTAACATTTTTTTTGTGCTTATTAGGTCTAGGCTTTAGCTTATTAATTTCCTTAGGTGCCACTTAGTGTATTAGTTTAGGTTCAGTGAATGGTCTGCTCATGTTAGTGCTTATTGTACCATTTGTTTGCTTATTTTCACCATTTTCTAGCTTAGGAATTCCCCTTTTGTAGCTTATTTCCCAACTGATTTCCCCACTCATTTTGTTGTTTTCAGCTTATTTTAGATAGATAATAACATGTCTTAGCTTATTGGTTCATAAGACTTGCTTGCCTACTGTTTTTCATGCTTATTTGTGCTTTAAAAAAAATGGCAACAAGAGTGTTTGGCTTTGCACTATTTTTGGGTCACAGATTGAGTCTTGACTCATTTTGGGTCAAAACCAGTTTAATTTAGCATTTTCAGCAATTTTTAGTTACAAAATAGTTTTTAAGTAGTATGCAAATCCAAATCTTCTCTCATACATTCTTAAATCTGTCCTAACACCCCTTTTCAATCTTTTAAGATAGCTAGAATTAGGATTAGGATGTGATTTTTATTGTACAAGTAGCTTGTAAGATAGTCTCAATATGTTTTAGCTTATTTCAGGTTTATAAGTTTATTTAGTTGCTTTTTAATGCCCTTGAAACTGCCCCGTTGCACTACAAATGTCTGGTGTCACGTCCCATCAGCCCACCTTTAGCAGCTTCTAATAAGCCCGTACAAGCTCCCCATTAGTTGCAAAATCACTTTTTGGAATCCTCATAGTACCATATTAAATTGTTTTAGCTTATTGTAGCATTTCAAGTTCAGTTAAGCACTTATTTTTAAGCCAAAAGTGGCCTTAGTGGGCTGTTTGGGACTGCACATTCCAGCAGCATTTTTTTTTAGTTCTTTTTGCTTATTTTTACCAAGTTAATTGCTTAATTTAGTTTTCCCTTAGTGCTCTTAAGTTAATTAGATTAGGAACTTATTAAGTGTAGTTTATTTGAAGCTTGTATAAGCTTATTGTAGCTTTTGTTTCCTTTTAGTTGTTTGGTTAGTTGCTTATTGTGATTTCAAAAAAAGGGTCAAGTCAGTTTTTAACCAAACTTTGTGGATTTTTAATTCACTCAATTCTGAGTCAATCTTGCTGAAATTTAGGACTTAAGCTCTTTGGTTGGTTGTGGACATCATGGCCATTTTAGTTTATTTTTAGGAATTTTATAAGCTAGCTTAATGTAGGATTAAAGTAGCTAGTTAGGGCCGTTTGGCGTGTTGAGACTTGAAATCTGGTCTCCAGCTTTTTTTCTGTAGCTTGTGCTTTTTAGGTCCCAATCAGTTGCATTAGCTCATTTTAGGTTGGATTTAGACTGTAGTAGCTTATGGTAGCTTTTGGATAGCTTATTGCTTATTTGAAGTGCTTATTTAAACTGCTTATTTGCCCAATTCAGCTTATTAGTGGGCTTATTTAAGTTTTTATATTTTTCCCAGGCTTAGAATAATATTTTAGATTTTCCTGTAAAGTCTCATAATTTTTACTGTTCATTTGTTATTTTTCTTAATTTTAATTAGTTTAAATTAGTTTTTAATTAATAATAATTATTTAAAAAGTCTAAAAAATATATTTTCAGTTTTAAAATAACTTTTATAATATTTTAGATTTTTTTAAGTCATAATTTCACTTTTCTAGCTTTATTTCATATTTTCTTATATTTTAGGGTATTATTAAATAGTTAAAAATAGTTTTTAATTAATAATAATTAGATAAATAGTTTTAAAAATAATTTTCTTTTTCCCATAATTTTCTAGTATAATTAGGATTGTAAAAATTTATTTTCCATATCCGTAGGTATTTTACTTCTTTATTTTCACGTTTTATTTCGTACGTTCACGTAATTTTATTTAAACATACGTTTTAGGTTTTAAACATTAATCGATTTTAAATATAGAATTAAAATGACTTCAAAGTCTTGATTAGATTTAATTTCCTTAGTGTAATCAATCATTACCCCCTTTTCCTGTTCAATATTCACCCGATCACAAATTCGTTGTATTACAGTTTTCACACCTCGTTGGGACTTAACGACTCGGGGAAACACTATACTCTCCTGGATAATTGCATTGCGTTCTCAAGTGATTAACTCTTGTTGACCATTCACCTGGTTAATTTGGGTTGACCGTTCGGAGCGAATCAAATTTTGGCGCCGCTGCCGGGGAGGTGTGCTGCATACTACGAATTTGTAGCATCAATGTTGTTGAATATACATCCATTGTATATTTACCATCTTTGTCCATATTTCCTTATTTTCATATAAAACCAAAATTATCGTGAAGTTAATTCGTTTGACGGATCGATTACCAAAAATATTTTTTATTTTATTTAAGTTTTCAACGAACACAAAAAACCCAAAAAGATTTTCTTTCTTATATTTACAACATGTTTTTCAAAAATACCAAAAATATTCCTCTTTACCCTCTTACCCTTTTGATTCTTTATCCCTTTACCCTCTATCCATTTGATTCTAACTTCTTCTATTCTCATGGAATCGTTTATTCCTTGTGTCGGATGTGGTGAGCCTCTTTTTGTTCACCATGTCGCTGGTATGGTGTATACAGTGTGGTAATGATATTCGGAACGGAGTTGTTTGTTTTGTGGTTCGAGGAATTCATTTGATTATGATCCTAATCCGAACTCATTTAACGACCCTTCAAACTTTTCCAATTACCCACCACAGCCCGACTTATCTTCATATAATCAACATAACTGCTGTGAATTTTGTGGAGGTCCTCACCAAGGATTTGAGTGTCAATCCGAAAACACGTTTGTCTATGAACAGTTTTCCAGATGATGCTCGAACTTTGGTTATGACCAATATCCATATAATTCGCCAATCCGTGCTCAACAGCTTTATCTTTGCGGAGAATTGTGGAGGTCCTCACAATAATCTTGAATGTCAACCGTGGAATCAAAATTACTATACTTCCGGTTTTGACAATTTCCAACCTCCACAGCACCATACGGTTCAAACTCCACCCGAGCCGTTGCCTAAAGAAATTTCCCAAGATTTTGAAACCGCAATGAAAACACTTGATGATATGATTCAAAACTTTAAGAATCAAGTGAGTGGTGAGAAAACCATAGGAGAATTGCTAGCCAAAGAACGAGAGGCTCGCAAATCTAGGGAAGAATTATTAGTCCTAGAGCATGCAGCTCTAAGACGTTCCCAATTTCTTAAGGCAGCTCTATATGATGATGACGAGGAGAGAGTATCCTTTTTAAAGATAATATTTCTCAACTCTCCCTCCTGTTATCACACCCGATATTCCCACTCACTCTGAACATGGGGACGAGCTTCTTGACACTGCCTCAAAAAGGAATCGGACGAATTCATAAAGTCTAGTGATGAGAACCTTGTCCCAATCCCGAGAGAGTCACAGGGAATTTCTGATCATATGTGTGATTCTTCTTCCCCTCTTGAGTGTTCAAACGATCAATTTGAGACTTTCTCCATGGTAGCGAAGATGTGCTTCTTATGGAAACATTGAGTATGTTGAGGCATCACTTCCACCGATGTCGATCATCTTCTGAGGAGTTCACCGATGAACTCACTCATCAATCCACACTTTCATCGGAAAGTGAAGATAGTCTCTTTGATTTCAAAGCCGACCGAGACCGAAAGTCTCCTTGATAATGATCGTTCACTCACTTCTTATCCCAACAGTCCAATAGAGAATGTTGATCACTTTGTTCCTGAAACATTCAAAGCTACTTTCACCAATCCTCTATTTGAATTCTACTCTGAATTCACTTTAATTTCTGAGAATCCACTCTTTGATACTCAGATTGAGGATAGTAATGAGTCCACAATGGAACAAGAGTTCACAAATTCACATCATGTGAATGATTCTCTTCATGAGAAGTTCGCCGGTGAACTCACTCATATCATGACTCCACCGGAGTATGATCGCTTGGATGGCAAAAATCATGATCGGGAGGAAAAGTTCTCAATCATGAGAGTTTGTATTTCTATGACAAATTTTCCAACCCTCCATCCCGAGATGCTTTCCAAACCAAAGAGCTCAACCGATAAAATCCAAACGAGTGCAATCGACTTGATCCTCGAGGAAGAAGATCTTATCATGATCGCCATCATGATTTTCCTTCTTTTCTTCACCTACCTGGCGACTTCCTCTCTTCTTCACTCGTTCGGGAGTGAGGACACTATCTTTGACCCCGGCATTTTCATTTATTATTTGTAAGCCGGATCTCTATATCTCTCATCGGGTGTGGAACTTCGCGTACTTCAATGTTTACCCAAACATCTTGAATGAAAGTCCGATGGAGATTGTCTCTTCCACTTACTACTCCCCATGAACCAATTAATTGGCCGAGTCAAGCTAGCGACTCGGTTATCAAAAAAACAGTAGTTAAACATGGGTTTTCACCCGTGTGTACCACCCTAGTGTGGGGAGTTGCCCCCCACTGTTGTATATAAGTTTTCAAAAAATTTCAAATAATGGCCGTAGTATTTCCCTTCTATGTTTCTGCAGATAACCGCCGGTACTTTGAATATTGAGGGCAATATTCATTTCTAGTGTGGGGGAATTCTCACGAATTTTATCATGTAATTATACCACCCAATTCCCCCATTTTGGCCAAATTTTTTTTGGAGTAAGTGTTTTGCACTTATGGTTATCAACCGCCATGTCTAATAAACAAAAGGATTGGCTAATCCAGGAAGCAAACGGCTCTTGGTAAAGATATCTCAACTGCTTGACGGCTTGCAATTTGCCCAAAATTGTATGGTGTTAAACTCACCATATCTTTAATTAGTGAAAAGTTGGCTAGCCCGCAAGTTTATGGCTTGTGGTAAAGGCAGTTTGAAAACCATAATTGGTAATCGACTCACCAAAGATATTTTATCTAAGAGTTGGCTAGTCCAGAAGCAAACGACTTCTGGTAAAGACAAATCAAAACCGTTGAAAGCTGGTGGTTTGCTCAAAATCATTGGGTTATCATTGTACCAAGGTTCTTACTTGAACTGAAACAATTGGCTACTCCAGAAGTAATGGCTTTTGGTAAAGAGACTTAAATCCATTAAAGTTTCAAAAAGATTGCTAGGGACTAGCAATAGTTTAGTGTGGGGGATTGATGAGTGTCTAAATACTCATCATTTTTGTTCCTTCTACACTGCAAAAAAAAACAAAAACACTTTGAAAAGTCTCAAAAGACAAAAATATTTAGATCGTATTTTATGCAATAATTGTCAAAATCTAGTCCCTGGTTATTAAAAACATGTAATTTTTCATAAAAGGCACTCAGGAATTTTTAAGTTGTCAAACTTAGCCTTATAAAGTCTAGTTTTGCAAAATGACAACTTGAGTCCTTGGAATTTTAAAGATTGACAGAAATTACCCCGGGATATTTTTAATTTGAAAATTATCATTTTTGGTCCTTGGGAAAATTAATCTTGTCATAATTAGTCCTTATGATGAAATTTGGAAAACTACAATTTCGGTCCCTCAAGTTTGGATGAATTGCAAGAATGGCCCTTGTGTTAATAGCTACAACCAACCAGGAACACAAATAAATAAACTCAACCACCCTTTTCCCCTTTTCCCTCCTTTTACCTGTTTCTCTGTTTTCCCTCTTCCCCACTCAACCACCCATTCCTTTTTTTTTTCCTTTATCCAGGAACACAAATAACCTCACCCATATCCACCTTCACCTATCCATGCACGCTTGTCTCCCCAGCTCACTTTTCACCACTTACGCAGAAAGCACCAAGAATGAGAGAGAAGACCCATGGCTTATTAGTATAAATAGTTTGTATGCCAATGTATAAGGCAGGTAGTAAGTTAGTTTTTTTTAGTTTTAATTTAGTTTTTAGTTTTTAGTCTAGAATCTCATGTTCTAGTCTCATGTTTCTTTTCATTGTCATTTAATTTATGTGTAATCTTTAATTTCAGTTTTATGCAAAATTCAGTTTTTAAATTCCATCTTTGAGTGTATTCAGTTTGTTTGATTTATGTTCTTAAAGTTCTTACTAAATTGAAGAGTTAATTTCAAGTTGTTTCATTCGGAGCTTTTGTTAAAAGTCTCAAGTAAGTTTTTTCTTCTTCTTTTAAACTCTCGCTTTTCACTTGTTTTCCTCAGTCGGTGTTTGATTTGTAGTTGGGTCAAAACCCCAGCTTCGACCCATTTAGTGTCCTAAATCTGTGCACTTGATCTCAGCCAGCTAAAACCATTTAACCTTTTCAAGTTTAATTCAAGCTTAGTAGTTCTTGTAGTGTGCTATATATGTGTCCTCATTTGTTAATCGATAAGTGCCCTCCTAGGGATGTTTGGGACCGAGTAACCAACCGCTTCACACATCTGCAAGTTTAACATTTTTTTTGTGCTTATTAGGTCTAGGCTTTAGCTTATTGATTTCCTTAGGTGCCACTTAGTGTATTAGTTTAGGTTAGCTGAATGGTCCGCTCATGTTAGTGCTTATTGTACCATTTGTTTGCTTATTTTCACCATTTTCTAGCTTAGGAATTCCCCTTTTGTAGCTTATTTCCCAACTGATTTCCTCACTCATTTTGTTGTTTTCAGCTTATTTTAGATAGATAATAACATGTCTTAGCTTATTGGTTCATAAGACTTGCTTGCCCTCTTTTTCATGCTTATTTGTGCTTTAAAAAAAATGGCAACAAGAGTGTTTGGCTTTGCACTATTTTTGGGTCACAGATTGAGTCTTGACTCATTTTGGGTCAAAACCAGTTTAATTTAGCATTTTCTGCAATTTTTAGTTACAAAATAGTTTTTAAGTAGTATGCAAATCCAAATCGTCTCTCGTTAACATTCTTAAATCGTCTCAATTTCAATCTTTTAAGATAGCTAGAATTAGGATTAGGATGTGATTTTATTGTACAAGTAGCTTGTAAGATAGTCTCAATATGTTTTAGCTTATTTCAGGTTTATAAGTTTATTTAGTTGCTTTTAATGCCCTTGAAACTCAGCCCCAAGTCACCATGCCTCGTCCGTGTCTCCACACCCCACCAATTTCACCTTTAAGCAAATTTCTAGTTCGCATAAGCTCCCCATTAGTTGCAAAATCACTTTTTGGAATCCTCATAGTACCATATTAAATTGTTTTAGCTTATTGTAGCATTTCAAGTTCAGTTAAGCACTTATTTTTAAGCCAAAAGTGGCCTTAGTAGTGGGTCGTTTGGGACGCACATTCCAATTCCAAAGATTTTTTAGTTCTTTTGCTTATTTTACTCGTTAATTGCTTAATTTAGTTTTCCCTTAGTGCTCTTAAGTTAATTAGATTAGGAACTTATTAAGTGTAGTTTATTTGAAGCTTGTATAAGCTTATTGTAGCTTTTGTTTTAGTTGTTTGGTTAGTTGCTAGATTTCAAAAAGGGTCAAGTCAGTTTTTAACCAAACTTTGTAGATTTTTAATTCACTCAATTCTGAGTCAATCTTGCTGAAATTTAGGACTTAAGCTCTTTGGTTGGTTGTGGACATCATGGCCATTTTAGTTTATTTTTAGGAATTTTATAAGCTATCTTAATGTTGGCTTAAAGTAGCTAGTTAGGGCCGTTTGGCGTGTTGAGACTTGAAATCTGGTCTCGAGCTTTTTTTCTGTAGCTTGTGCTTTTTAGGTCCTAATCAGTTGCATTAGCTCATTTTAGGTTGGATTTAGACTGTAGTAGCTTATGGTAGCTTTTGGATAGCTTATTGCTTATTTGAAGTGCTTATTTAAACTGCTTATTTGCCCAATTCAGCTTATTAGTGGGCTTATTTAACTTTTTATATTTTTCCCAGGCTTAGAATAATATTTTAGATTTTCCTGTAAAGTCTCATAATTTTTACTGTTCATTTGTTATTTTTCTTAATTTTAATTAGTTTAAATTAGTTTTTAATTAATAATAATTATTTAAAAAGTCTAAAAAATATATTTTCAGTTTTAAAATAACTTTTATAATATTTTAGATTTTTCTAAGTCATAATTTCACTTTTCTAGCTTTATTTCATATTTTCTTATATTTTAGGTTATTATTAAATAGTTAAAAATAGTTTTAATTAATAATAATTAGATAAATAGCTTTAAAAATAATTTTTCCCATAATTTTCTAGTATAATTAGGATTGTAAAAATTTATTTTCCATATCCGTAGGTATTTTACTTTTATTTTCACGCTTTATTTTGACGCTCACGTAATTTTATTTAAACATACGCTTAGGTTTTAAACATTAAACGCGATTTTAAATATAGAATTAAAATGACTTCAAAGTCTTGATTAGATTTAATTTCCTTAGTGTAATCAATCATAACCCCTTTCCTGTTCAATATTCACCCGGACACAAATTGTTGTACGCTACACCTCGCTTACTTGCCCGGGGAAACACTATACTCTCTGGATAATTGCATCATGCTCTCAAGTGATTAACTCTTGTTGACCATTCACCGTTAATTTGGGTTGCCTCGAGCTTAATCAACTATATAAAGATTTTTAAATGGCCCACAAAAATTAAGATAATGAGCTCCAATCATTGAGTGACATGTGTCACTTCTCTAACTAAAAAATAACAAAAAGGGAGAGGTTCTAACAAACTAAAATAAAGAGCTCCATAATGGGTACACATGTCACTTTTTAACCAATTAATCACCTTTATTTTTAAATTTAAATATCTTTTAATTCGTTTAATTTTTTATGATCTAATTTCACCATATTTTTTAAAATTTTGTACTCTTTAATTCAACATCCATTTTGATATATTTTTATGAGTTTTTAAACTTTACATTTTTAGTAGGTTTATTTTATTTTGATTCAAATTTTTATAACTTTAATCTTTATTTCAATCAATACAAACTTTATTTATCAAAATCATTTACTTTTGGGAAAGTGTTTGACGGGAAAGAGATTGTGAAGGTCTCTTTTATATATGGAATAATGATGTCACGGAAAAGATAAAAACCCAAACAAACAAGATAGAACGAACACATATACATTTGGAGTGTTGTGAAATGAATTCTAGCTGGTAATGAATTGTGAGGAGAGTTGGGTTATAATTCATTTACTATATTTATTATATAACTATATTTATCCGCCAGCGCTGGTATCCAACTAGTATCCAAAAAGAGTTATATGAATCCATCTTGCCTTTATAAAAACAAATAAAACTACCTAATGCAAACAGTAATGCAAAAGATGGAGCACCTTTTAGTGGAATTAACTCCTTTTCCTTGAACGTAATATAGTGAGCATAACCCAACAAACCGCAAGCACTAGGTGTCCAAAATAGAACATCCGGGATGCCCAATTCTTCTGCTGCATCAAGTGTGAAGCTCATTGCACCGTCCGAAACTATGCAACTCACCGGAAGTGTCGTTGCATTGAGTTTTGTGAGAAGCCTTTTAAAAGGTTCTAGACATTTTTCAGAGGAGGACTTGAATAAAGATGGCATGTCTTGGGTAGCATCTAGATTTTCCTGTGGGGGAAGCTCATCAGGAATTGTCTCAAATTGGAAAGATGGATAGCGGTTTAGGGTCTCGGATCCTTGAGATTTGAGTAGGCGTTGGTGGTTGAATTCGGTGTTAACGAAGGTGATATGGAAGCCTTTAAAATTGAGGATTTTGGCTAGTTTTAGCATGGGGTTTATGTGGCCTTGAGCAGGAAATGGTATGCACACTGCATGAGATTTCTGCATCTTGTATTGTGTTCTTGTGATTTAAATTCTATCCGTATGTACTCTTTTATATGACCGATAATAATAATTAGGTAAGATGAAAACACAAAATTTATTTGCATGAGCAAAAATGGATATCATAACACGTAAAACAGTTCCAAGTCGTGCAGATTACTTAACTTTAGTATCAAGAGCATTGTCTAATCTTCATGACATTCTAAATTTAACACAAAAAAATCCAAATTCAAATATGCTTTTGTCTCTTAATAATTAGATTCATCACCCAACACAACAACAATATAAATCTTGTAAACGGTAAATCGTTACAAAAAATTTCATTTTTTAAGTAAAATTAAAAAATAAAAAATAAAAAAGTAAAAAAAATAATCCCACACTTAATTTTTTTTAAATAAAATATTTTATAAACGGTAAATCGTTAAGCAACGAAAAATAGACTATCGTGACGGGAATTTTTTTATTGTTACAATAGACGGCCACTTCGATATACTTTCGACGAACTTTTTTTCGAGTTTTGTTTTAATGTTAAAATTTGCGTTTGAAGAAATCACATGTGATTTTAAAATAGCAAATCACATGTGATTTTTCCATACGTAAATTTTAACACTAACAAAAAAATGTCGAAATAAAAGTTTCTCGAAAATGTATAAAAGTGTCTTTCTGTAGATAGATGATTTAATTATCTTCGTGATAGTATGATTATTTTTACGTAATAATTAACGGTTTGTGAGATATTTAATTTTGAAAAAACGAATGAAAGTTTGTTTTTTATTTTGATAAAAAAAATGGTGGCAAAATTGGTTCTATTGGTTTTTAAAAAAATATTGGATCTACGGCGTGCTTGGTTGGGGGGTTAAGGGGGTGGGGAATGGGTAAGGTATTCAAAAAGGTCCACCTCACTCATTATTTAGTGCTTGGTTAGGGAGTGTAAAAAGATTGATTACCCCGTAATGGGTAATGAACCTTTATAGAATAAATTGAAGGGTAAGGGATTAATTACCCACCTCACTCATTCCTTTGCATTCCCTTTCCCTTTCCTTTTCTCTTTCCCTTTCCCCACTTTGAACCAAGCGGGCCCTAAATTTTTCCCAACACAACCAAAATACAGCGTAGATTGTTTATGGACCTTGAACAAACAAATGGTGTAATCGAAACAAGCAACTTTCTAACACCTAACTATGGTACTATTTTCTTCTTATATAGTGTCAAAATAATCATGTGATGATAATCTAAAGTAGCATTTGTTATACCATATTAGGCAATATTATGTTTGGCCGCGAACTTGTGTTAAAAACTATCTTATAAAGTATTTAACTATTTTTTAAATAAAAATACTTAAAAATTAAGTTTGCTTATTATAAAATTTAATAGCTTACAAAACAAGAAATAATGTACATTACTTTATGATGCCACAAACAATCAACGACCAACACACTACAAAGGGAGATGATTGATCAAACGAGAATTTTAGGGACAGAGATCATTGCTCTGTTCTTGTTTTATTATACTGAGTATTATTCAATAGACAATGCCCTTCCCATCAAAGTGGGTGGTTATTTATAGAAACTTACAAAAAAGCAATTAAGTTTGACCATACAATGACCCGTGACTTTTGGTTTCTTGACTTTCGACTTCACACCTTCAATGCTATCATACTCCCATACTAAAAGAAGATTAGCTCCCTAATCTTGTTGCACATTCTCAAACTCTTCTGATTCACCACTTTGGTCATCTGTAACATAAGGGGATAGATCTGCAACATTGAAAGTTGCTGATACATTGTACTCACCCGGTAGTTCGATCTTGTAGGCATTATATTTTCGTTTATCCTTTTTAGCACCCGAAATGGCCCATCAGCACGTGCTTGTAACTTACCAAACCGACCAGGTGGGAAACGTTCCTTTCCAAGCTCTAATCCACACCAAGTCTCCCTCCTTAAATACGACTTTCTTTGTGCATTTTATCCACCCGCTCCTTGTACTCTTATTTTGTTTCTCAATGTCCCGGACTTGCCGATGCAAATCGCTTTTACATTCTGAGCATATTCTTCACCAGCAGAGCTTATATGTTTTTTTACTACTAGAGGTATGAGGTCAAGAGGGGTGATGGGATTCACTGATAATGCTACACGCGTCGTTCGGGGGGTCAAAGGAACTTCCTTTTCGTCGAGCAAGTTTTCAAAGACCCTAGGCAAAGAACCTAATCGCTGTAGTGTAGTATTAGGTAAGCCACGGGAATTGATATCGTTCTCTAGGGAATAGGAATGCTAGTGAGAAGTTACTACACTAAGGTTGGGGTTGAGGAAGATTATTTTTTATCTTTTATGTTTTTTAGGAAATGGAAAGGTACCTAATCTCGGGTTTGGATTTGGGGGTTGGTATTTCTAACATTACCTACTTATCTAATTATCTAATCTAGTGGTGAGGATGGTCTATGTCTATTGTTGTGTGCTCGTATGATAGTTAAAGATGTGTTTACCTAGATGCTACTACTCCCTAGTTATCTCCTATTGATGGTTGAATTGTCACGCCCTTATTCTTAACTCGCTGTGTTTCTAAGGTCAAGTGTGCATTCCCTAAATCTTTGAAGTCACCTTTAAGTGTAGTAAACGAAATCCACTAAGTCATTCATAAACTAACTTTTGAGGTTATCTTTGGGTTTAGTAAATCCAAATCCACTAAGTTATTCATAAACTATCAAAGATTTATCAAGTATTGAACACAACGATAGCCTAGTCGCACTTCTAATTACAATTAAGATAAGAGACAACCTAACAATAATTAACAATTAGGTTTCATATATCTAAGCAAACACACAAGTAATTTAGCCGGACATGGTAAACATGCAAGCATACACACAATCAATCAAACATAGGATAGACATAATGATAAATTGAATATATGGATTAAGATATAATCAACAAACCATTACAAGATGTTTTGGAGTGATTGAAACCTTCAAATAATCGAAAACACCTATCTAAGCCCCGGAATCGGAGTTAGGGTTTAGAGCCTACAAAAAAGTGAAGTTATAATGTTCCTATTTATATAGGCGATTTTCTCGCTAAAGAGGACGGCGTCACACTTATAGAGTGACGGCGTCATGACCATTTTTTTCACCAAACTTTAGATTTTCGTTCCACCGTGCGTGGGATTTTGAATCACCTAAATCCGAAGTTCGGTATGCAAAAGTTATGGCCAAACAAAGATATCTACTACAAGAGATAAGTTGTGTTTTGTGACGCATCATCACCTTATGGTTGTGACGCCGCCGGTTTTATCTCTCTCGACTGATCACATCTAGGCCAGTGCCGAGTTGTGACGCCCTACTCTTTTAAAACCTGATGCCCGCCACTCTTGATAATTAGCAATTTGCTTATCGAGTCAAGTTACAAAATATGCACCACGGCATCATTAATTTAGAACCCGACGCCGTCCATTCGAGCCTAAATAGCCCCGAAGTCTCGATTCTTGACTTTGGCCATTTCTTCGTATATTCAAGCAAATTGGTCCGTAATATGTGTCACCCAGCATTTTGCCTTCAAGATACCTAAAAGTGAAAAAGAACGATATTAAGTAATAACACATACAAAGTGATCAACAAGGGGTTAAATGACCCCTCAAAAGGTACATTTTAAAACCTTATCAAATATCCCACAGCTTTTATTTGCTTGTCCTCAAGCAAATGTGCTTTTGGCCAATTAATTTATAAGTTAGGGATCATGAAGCATTGGTTTAGAACAATCCACAACACATATGAGCCCTCAAGTAAAGTCATTAACAAGCATAGATTACATACTAGCACCTCACATGGGGTGTTTGGGTACTACATCTCGGGTGTATATATATAACAAGTTGGAAATGGAAGATAAACACCTATTAACCGTCCTAGTACAGGATTACCATAAGCTTGTGACTAGATCAAACCTCCAGCTTAAGGAAGTTAACCTAGGAGACTATCAAAGAGGTCTTAAAGGGATGTAAATGTTAGGCTTACGTAGGGAAACAAAGGGTCGGGATAGGATATTTAGTGGTGGCAAGTCAAAAAATATTTATAAGTTACAAGCATACGAAGAATGGCATGCTATAAGCCAAGACTACACTCTAAACCTCTAGATAACTAAAACAAACAAACATAAATTAAAAGATAGATGTAGGATGGTAGCCCGTTTTTTCCATACACTTCTACTCTACTCATCCTCTCTACTCGGTAACATCAAAATATAAGGGATTTATAGGCACATCCCTACACTTGAGTTTTTATTACTCTAACACTAATTTGACCGAATTGAAAAGATCAAAACACTTGGAGTACATTATTACGCAAATAAAGGAATCAATTTAACGTTCCCTTCCGCTATTTCATAAACTTTAACTTTTCTATGAGTCTCCACCTGCCCCAAAATCAAGGTACAAAGGATATGACTCGACTTAGCAACTCATGCTAAATCCCATATTGAACCAAGGGTTTGGTGATAACAATAATGCACTAAAAAGTGCAGTGTACAAGTAGGCTAAGGCGCATTTGGTGTAACATTTCAGGTGGTGTAAACAATGCTCTTTCATTGATACATATCCGAAACCAAAATCAAGAGAGACCGCAAAAGGATAGGCTCGAGGGTTAACTAGGGGTATCGTACTAAAAAGTGAGTACAACGCGAAATGTGTGGGAATTACTCAACCGAGGAAGAAGTAATTATATTACGGGTATCAAACAGGGTTATCCTAATGCCTCTTATCATTTAGTTATTCCTAACTACACAAGTGTAGTCTTAATAGCGATCTCGGGATGCATCACAAAAATAAGTTCTAGAATCTAATATACTACCGGGTTCACACACTCAAGCATTAAAGATGAATGCTTAATTCCTACTAATCTAAGTTATCCCTACATTTTGGGTGAAATCTTAAGTGGTAAAGGGTTTTGTGCTAGTCATGCAA
>OU343221.1:255122865-255243712 GCA_910596185.1 Chrysanthemum makinoi
GATGAAAGAACAGATATCTGCTCTTTATAGCCTACGACCATTGAGCCTTCTTCGACAAATACCACCGATTAGCCTTCACTCGTTGCCACCGACCTTTGAGCTTTTCATTCTCAGCTCTGAGATCTTGCACCAAGGGGTTCTTGTCAAAATATTCCAAGGCATCCTCACACTTCTTCTCCAAGTCTTCATACTTCTGATCCCTAGCCTTCTCCTTCTCAGATAACATCCATTTCTTCCCGAAGCTTTGTGACTGACAAAGACGGCGCCTTGTCCTAGCGCTGATTTGGTTATCTAGCATGCACCATCGGACATAGCTTTTGTCATGAAGGTCGCAGAGCCTTTCTATGGACATGTTATCCATCACCCCTTCCATTTGGGTGGGATCACATGGCCCACGAGCTGGTGACAAGCTAAGGGAGAGGGAAGTTCTTTCAGATCGTGAAGTCCCGCAACATATGTACATTTGTTAATATATTATTATTGGTACTTAAATTTTGTTCACAGGTAAGAAAATTTACCATGGATATCATCGCGCCGGGCCCTTCTGATGGTCGGAAATTCCACAGCCTTACCTCGGGCACTCTTTTGTCGAGTAGTTCGGAGGAGGAGTAGGTAGGATGAGCTTCCTTTTCGAACCCTCTCCGCACTTCATATCTGAGGGTCCTCACGATGGCCAACTGCTGTCCTTCGGAGACGGTTCGCCGAGTCAAAGAACGTTCTCCACAAGTTGATCTTCCACATCTATGGGTTCCTTTGACGGAGGAGCAGACGATACAGGCTTGATGGGCTGGGCTTCCACATCATTGTTGTTTATGGACCGATGGGGAGCCCACCATAGCTTGTCTTGGGGATTCTTTGGAAGGAAGCTTACTTCCTTTACACCACCAGCCACCACAAAGTTCCCTGAACGACATCTCGCACAAAGAAGCAAATAAGATAAATATCAGAAAGATAAGTTTTTATTTTTTATTTTAATAAAAAAGTACATACTTTCTCCATCACAAATAATCTCGTGTACCAAAGGAGACCCTCCCATCTTTCAAGAATGCCACCATGAAAAGGATTGGCTTTCAGGGAATGTTTGCAACCACCGATGACGAGCCAAACGTTGATACAAAGGGTTTCTTTCACAAGATAAGGCAATGGATCGTTGAACCTTTTTTCATCGTATTGAAATTCTGGGTTTAACAATGCAGAGTATGCCTGGAGGATAATGGTGTTTTGATATAAAAAGAATTTGCTTTCCTCGCCTCCTTATGTTTGTAAAGGCCTATCTATCGAATGGGCACATCCTTTCACCCTTTTGGCCAAGGTCAACCAATGCTCCTCCGGGTATAGATTCGAAAACCCTGCATGCCAATGATGGTTCGAACCCATAAGCTTTGCACATCACGATGAATGTTGTAAGCTTAGCTAGGCCAAAATGGTTGAACCTAGAAATGTGTACTATATCATCAAGGAATTCTAAGATCATAGGATGCAAAGGTATCCTAGGTTGAAGTGGTGAAGGCGTCAGGTATAAAGGCCTACATAATTTTTGGGGCATCAAATATCCCTTGATTTCTACTCGTAGCATGATTTTATGTTCTTTGGAATCGGTAATCAGTGAGGAACGCTTTTAGCTCGCTAATGTGCAACCTTGTTGCTTTATTACAAATTTTTTATTTGTTGACATGGAGCCTTCTAAAATACACAATAATGTATTTGAAATGTATAAGAAGCGAGCACTTTACCTTGTTTGATCGAAAGCTTGGTCGGAAGAGGTTTTAGTAGGTGAAAAACTTGGGTAGAGATAAACTTTGTTAGGTTTCATCGTTTACATTTTATATACCCTACAAGATGAAAAATCTTCGCCTCTACACGTAATTACTTATCCTTACCACCGATTTCAAAACTCTTTTAAATTTTGAAAAGATGTTCTCTTTACCAGAGGAAAGTGGGTGGTTAGGATAATTAGTTGCATTAATTCACGGCCAATAGGCTCAAGACTTTTCATCTTCGCTCTTTTGTGACAAAGTGGAAGTTTCGCTCTTATTTCGAAGTCGTAGTAATATTTTGTTCGTACATATCACTTTCGACTGGGGCTTGACGACGCATCTGACAACAAATGAAGGACCCCTTTGGCCTCGCTTGAATTTGCGACGAAGACCCAAGTCTTTCTTCATAAGTCATTGGCGAAACCGCTCATCATTGACATGGTTACCGCTGGGAATCCGCCACCGGCGCCAAGACAAAGAACCTCGACTGTCTTCCCCACGCCCCACTATTTTAGTGTTGGAATCACTCCTAAACCTTTATTCAAGTGTTAGTTACTCATATGTAATAGTTAGTTTAATTATGGCCTTTATGTTTGTTATTAGCCTTAAGCTGGCCCATGAGCTTAGGCCCATGTCCAATAAGGAAAGGATGTGAACCAGAGTGTTGACCTTAGCTTCCTCCTATAAATACTCTTGTAAACCTTCATTTGAAGGTTGGTTGTTCAAGTTATTCTCTTCACTCACTCTCACGATAACCGCTCTTCATCATAACGCGTGTGTTTGGTTTGTTCAATGCCTTTATCTCTTTCTTTATTGCTTTGTGGTAAATCTAGTGACCTAACAGCGGTATCAATCGCCAAATAGTCAAGTTAACACTTCGCTTTTGAAGTTTTTGTTTTCGGTCTTACGCCAGTGTGATTACTACTTTGGATCGCTAAAACTCGCTACACTTTTAATCCAAGATTCTTGTACTTTCAATGTTTTGAGGTGTTAAAATACTTGTTTTGGCAAAAGTTTCAATCTTTACGCTGATCTAAGTTTTTAAGCTTGTTTTGTTCGGTGGTCGTTTCTATGCTGTAACTCGCTTACAAGCTTTTGTTCATCAAGTTTCACACTTTTGTGTTATTTTGGTGATATTGAAGCTATTCCATAACAAAAACCGTTTAGAAGCAAATTTGGGCACAATCATTTTACGAGTAATCTTACGCCGATCAAAACCCTAATATTACGCCAGAAGATTTTCCTTAGTTTGATCTTCATTTTCGTTGTTTACTCCGTGTTTTCTTGCTTGGATAAGCCTCTAAAATACGCCGACTTTGGATATCTTTTCGCACCGTGATAGTAAAGATCACTGGGATAAAACCCTAAACTTACGCATAAGCTTACGCCAGAAATCCCACGCTTAAGATTCATTCTACGCCTAAGCCTAGTCTTACGATAAGGTAATCCTCACATGATAAGTTTCACGCCTAACTTTGTGCTTCACGATAACTTTAGTGCTTTTACCCTACTTACGCTGTAGCTAAATACGCCAGTAACCTTCATTGTTACGCTGTAACTTTGGTGTTTTACGCATAAGTCCTACTTGGTTTCTTGTGATTTCTACGTCTAAGGACACTTCATCAACAAAGGTTCATTCGACTACAAAGATCCATTTTTACCAACACAAGTTTTCAACATGTCACAACCACCATACTCTAACTATTTCCCTTACACTTATTCTCAACAACAACTAACTCCACAACATCAACAATGGAATCAACAACAAGCAATTTATCACCAACAATTTAATCAACAACATACTCCACAACTTGCCGTAATTCCACAACCTCAAATGGTTCAACCACCACCAAGTCTTCAAGTTCAACCCTACACAACCAATTCAATCAACATCCATCAAGGAACACTATGAAGGAACCCACTTGGTTTGCTAAGATGTGTGAAGCTTTAAGTAGCCAACAATCAATTCATGAGGTCGATCACTAGATAGACCTCCAATGCTCACTCCAGGAAACTACGATCAATGGGTGATAAGGTTCTTTAGATTTTGTGATCCAAAGAAGCCACATGGAAAGTTCTTAAAGAAGGTTATCTTGGAAGGTCCATTTCAGATGCCTCATCATCGCACTACCGATCCAAATGCTAATCCACCAAGAGATGAACAATCCAACATTGCTATCAAGGTAACCAATGCAGAGGAACTTCTACACTATGAAGTCATGAACTTGCAATGCAATATATCCCTCTTAGATTACCTAACCCAATTCTTCTAAGTTGATGCTCAAAAGATCGCTAAGGAAATGCGATCATATTCATCTTCTTATGGAAGGATCTGCATCAATCGTGAGGATTTGGAATCCAAAATTTACTTGGCTTATAAACACTTCATGATTGAACTCGAGAGACACTAGAGTCTTATCATCATCGCCGTGACATCATCAATGATTTGATAAACACAACATCATCATGCCAAGAATTGCAAAGTGAATACTAAGTTCCCGAAAGTAGTCTTGGTCCCCGAATGGGAGAAGTATGTCATTTTTCCATCGTTAAGAATATGCATCATTCTACATATGGATTGTTGTACGACATTTGAAGCCTCATGAAAAGGAAGTTGATAGGGAAAGGATTCTCCGTGCTCAAATTGCTCCACCAACACATCCGTAAAATCAACAACTTGCCTTATATGCTCAAAACAAATATTCTCTCAACCAAAGAACTCAACCAATCGCATAATCACACCATATGATCCTTCACGTACCAATCTCAACAAACTCAATTGGTTCCATACAACAACAACAATGCTCAAGCACTTGTTAGCGAAGCTAATGAGGAATTGATCCGCTCAGTAATCGCGAACAAGGATTTGCTATGATTGCTAATGCCTTTAGCCGTTATACCAACAAGTCCAACAACCAGATTCGCTCTCATCTAACACAAGGAATCGCTGTCAACAATGGACGAAGTTGTTCGTAATCGCGTTATGGTCAGCCGATGGGCGGTGGTCAGGGTTTAATGTGCGGTAGGAATAACAATCGAGCTCAAGCGGTGGAACAAGCGGAATGCTCAAGATGGGTTGAATGGTCTTCATGCTACAACCGCGAATGAGAAGGGACACTGCTAATGCATGCCCAAAGCCGAGGACAAGGGCAAGTGCTTATCACAAAGAGGCTCTTCTTTTTGGCTCTAGGATGAAGTCAGGAACTCTCACGCATTAAAGAACAGAGCTTTATGGCAAATGCGCATCGTGATGATGATATTGGAGGACTTGTGCCAATGCAAACAAGTATGTTGATGGCTAATATGCATGAGTTACACATGACACAGCTCAGCCAGATGTATGAATTGATGGCTTGTCTCGTGCATTCAACAAACCATATTTATCTCTCGACCATATCTCCGCCAACATCCAATCCCAAGCAAGGCTCGTACAGTTAAAATGAGTCGCCCACATCTCATTCCCGACGATTTAACTAGACCTCAGTTAGTATTTGACGCATCAAGATGACCAAACGGTTTCTTGATAATCAAATTGACTCGTGGTTATACTTGAGGATCTCGCATGAATGCAGAGACTCACGCTTGAACACGCCTAAGCTGCTCATCCAGATTTTGCTCATTAATACAAGACCATCGACCATAGTGGAAAAATGTCATGCCATTAATCACGACTTGAAAAGCAAAAATGCACTGTTAACCAAGGATTTTGAATGTTTACAAAAGCAACTCAACTTTTTCAAAACTCAAGAAAAACGTGAAAACGGCTTTGAAGCAGCCTTTGCCAAATCTCATCAAAACAAAAAATATTTAGAGAGATCGTGATGCGGATCTAGCCGCTTCAAGAATGCTTTGTTGTCTCAAATAGAACAACCAAACATGAACATAAAAAGCAAATTAATGCCTCACCTTGGAAAATCAAAAGCTAAGGCCGAAAGTTGTTAACTTGTCAAAAAGCTTATGCGATACAAAAAGCATTCAACTAAACTAATAGATGATCATCTTGAAGAAATCATCTGCTTGCAAAACAAACTTAAAGAGTTTAAAACTGTTGTTTACAAACATGGCGAAGTCGGTCACGCTGTATTGAAAAGTTTACTTTAAAACCCAATCCAAATGGATATGGACCGAATCTCGCTTATTACAAACCTAAGCTTTCAACCAAAGCATTCAAACCAAATCCTCAAGCCAAAGTAATATAAAATTGATAATTTCGTTATGAATGTTGTTGAATATCATCGCAAGAGGAATTAGATGCGTAAGACGCAGAGTCGATCAAAATTAGAAAAGTTGTTTACAACAAACCTTTTAACTATTCAAAAGCGGTCACTTTCGCCACACCAACGGATTCTTCTAACACACCAAGGATTATCATCAAAACGTCCTGAGTCTTCTAATGTTAATCCCAAACCAGATTATGCACAAACTTATGGTCCTTTACCTTCCATCGGTGAAGTAAACTCAAAACCTGAAAATCGCAAAATTCTTAGATATTTTGACCTTTTCATGGTTGACCTCAAAACTTTACAACATGAGATAGAATATCATTCTAAAATCAAAGTTCAACATTTTCAATCGCTCGCGCGAGAACAAAGAGACATTTTTCCGAAAAATCTTTTACCAAATGTTAAAAATTTGAAAAGTTGTGCATTGTCTTGGGAAAGGGATTTTCATAAGGAACTTGGATTGATGAAGGTCGTTCGAGAAAACGAAACATCTATTTCTAATACTAAACGTAAAAAAGAAATGTTGAGAAAAGATGTTGATCGACTCTTGGAAGATGTCATCTGTGCCGATGTCCATAATGTTGTGTTATTGAATTCTTTGTCATATGCATTTGATTATATCTCTGACATCGTTGATTCTGTGGTAAATGTTGAGAACACCGATAATGTGCTTCAGATCGAGTCCTTAAAAGTTGAAAACAAACGATTGTCAAACGAACTTTCAAATGCAATACGTCGCCTTAATTGGTGTCAAAAAGATATTCACGATCAACAACTTGCTTTTCAACACAAAATCGCCTAGTTGCGTGCAAAATCTTCTGATCCAAAAATTGAGCAACTGGATGATCAAAACGTGTCTTTAAGTGTCAAATCTCAAAATATGAACAAGAACTTGTAAAAGTTAAAAGGAATATGGTGTCATATTTGATTTACTCAAAAGACTCGTGATGAAGCATCAAATGAACTTGATCATTATCTTGCACACACTAAATAAGTTATGCATTTTGTCGAAATATTCTCTCGAAAATCAAGATCCGATTCACACTATCTTCAAGTTAAGAGAAATGTTAGGAAAGTATGAACAACTTCCGCCTACCGTTATTAAGAGAATAGCCCCCAAGAACACTTAGTAATCATGAACCTAGAATCGCTTCTGCCAAATCACAAGTTGCTAACGTGCTTCCTTCTATGAAACAGAATAGTTGAGCCTTTTTCCAAACGCCCGCACTTCACGTACCTAAGAGCACTACATCTAAGAATAGGAAGTTGCGACCTAAGAAAAGATCAATAAAGAATGCTAAAGTAGAAGAACACCCTAGGACTATGAATAAGACTCACGTTGTTTCCACTATAGATATTGGCGCCCGCAAATGTAATAGAAATAGTGATGTAACGAATGCTAAACCTTTAAGCACTTTTGATATTCAGTCCGATGCACCTTGTGTTATTTGTCGTAAAAGTATGAATTCCGATTGTCATGATAAATGTGTTGCTAAAGCTATCATCTCTCGTTTAAGGAATCCTAAGAACCGAATACCTCTAGGCCCACTAATCTTTCTAAGTCTATGCTTGGTAGACCGCCTTCTTCAGATTCTAAGAAACGCTGCTGTCCCCTGAGCTCCAATTTCACCTCCTAAGAATGTAGTACCACCTAGTGCATTCACTAAGACTAAAGCAAATAGTAGTTATAGATGGCATAAATGGATATATAACACACTAGGATTTAAATGGATACCTAAAGCTATTGATGTTTGTATATCTACTATAAGCGCTATCTCGAACCCTCTAACATTTCGGTTCCACATCTACTTCTATTCCATCTGTGTCGCTCAGGTGTAATGCAGTGATACGATCATTCTCTGGATTGTTGATAGCGGATGTTCCCGACACATGACGAGTGCAATCTTAAACTTATCAAACTTTATTGCAAAGTTCATTGGCACCGTCCGTTCGGGAATGATCACTTCGCAGCTATCATGGGCTACGGAGACTATGTCAATGGGAACATCGAAATTAGCGGGGTTTACTATGTGGAAGGCCTCGGTCACAACTGCTTTCAAGAGGTCAATTTTGTGATGGAGATTTGGAGGTTGCTTTTCGGGAGAAAACTTGTTTCATTCGTGATCTACACGGAAATGACCTTATGTCCGCTCTGCGTAATTCAAGTCTTCTACACTATCTCTATGCAAGACATGGTTGCTTCCTCTCCCATTTGCTTACTTTCAAAGGCAACATCAACAAAATCCTGGCTATGGCACCGCCGCTCTCTCACATCTAAACTTTCAAACCATCACCAACCTTGCTCGACACAAACTAGTTGAAGGACTCCCACGATTTCGGTATTCTAAAGATCACCTTTGCTCAACTTGTGAACAAGGGAAAAGCACTCGTGCTCATTTTCTTTCAAAGGTGGAACACTCTCAAAGATGTGCTTCATCTTCTTCACATGGATTTGTGTGGCCCGATGCGCGTGCAAACGATCAATGGCAAACGCTACATCTTAGTAATTGTTGATGACTACTCACGATGGACTTGGGTCTACTTTCTTCGTAGCAAAGACCAAGCTCCACAAATGATCATCACCTTTCTCACAAAAATACAAGTTCAGCTCCAATAAAACACCGCTCGAGAATCATCGAACAGATAAAGGCAACTGAATTTGTTAACCAAACCCTTCGTGAATTTCTATGAGAAAGTGGGAATTCAAAGATCAAACATCTATTGCACGCATAACCTGAACAAAACGGAGTTGTTGAAAGACGAAACCTAACGTTAGTGGAAGCCGCAAGAACAATGTTAATCAATGCTAAACTTCCAGATTACTTATGGGGTAAGTCGATCATCTGCATGCTATACTCAAAACCGCTCTATGATTACAAAACGCCACAACAAAACACCTTTCGAGCTTGTCCACAACCTAAAACCGAATCTCAAACACTTTCATGTATTTGGATCCCTTTGCTATCCGAATAATGATCGTGATGATTTTGGAAAGCTCAAAGCCAAAGCCGACATTGGAGTCTTTATTGGATATTGTGATAATTCTAAAGGTTTCCGAACTGAATCGTCGAACAAAGGAGGTAATGGAAACGATTCATGCTTATTTTGATGAACTCACGGAAATGGCTTCGAGTATAACGACTTAGAACCCGGTCACAACCGCTTAAACTTCCCTCAAACCCCATCATCACCAACAAAGCCCTCCACTTACTCGTCAACAAATGGAAAGGTTATTTGCTCCTCCGTTCAGTGATCGATATTGATGAACGTGCTCCGGTGTATCCGCCAATTTGTTGCTTCCGGCCGCCAACCTCGATAATATTCCTATACCGATACACTGCTACAACAACTACGTTGAAGAATGCACCTACACCAGCTTGACTCCAACACAACAGTTGAACAACACCGCTTCCAACAATGATGAACCGGCCGATGATGATATTCTCAATGAAATACCCCCACCGCAGATTTTGATCCAAATGCGTTCTTCAACCCGCTGCTAATGAGACGCTGCACCGATGTCGCGGAATCTTCAACAAACCATTTGAATCCTCAGAATCGCAC
Source organism: Chrysanthemum makinoi (assembly GCA_910596185.1). Classification (NCBI taxonomy): domain Eukaryota; kingdom Viridiplantae; phylum Streptophyta; class Magnoliopsida; order Asterales; family Asteraceae; genus Chrysanthemum; species Chrysanthemum makinoi. Next base: position 255,132,410 of record OU343221.1, read on the forward strand.
AATGTATACCAACATCAACCCTCCACACATAGATGGACAAAAGACCATCCTCTGGAAAACATTATTGGCAACCCGAATCAACCAGGCGTTACGAGACAACGTCTTCACACAGACGGTGAACATTGCATTTATGCACTCACCGCTTGCCAATCAACCTAAAACATCAAAGACGCAATGACAAAAGACAACCGGATTGAATCCATGCAAGAAGAACTCAACCAATTCAAACGTCTTGAAGTATGGGAAGCTCCCGGTTGAAAGACCAACAGGGTCTACGCCATTGGTCTAAAATGGATTTGGAAACAAATTGATGTCAAGGAAATGTTATCGAAATAAGTCACGCCCGGTGGCTAAGGGTTATCGTGAAGCAGGGTATCGACTTTTGAAGAATCTTTTGCTCCGGTTGCTCGTCTTGAGGTCGTTCTGGATATTTCTAGCGTCTCGCATTGCTCATATGAATATGACGGTCTTCAGATGGATGTCAAACCGCTTCTCAATGGACAACTTAAAGAAACGGTTTATGTCACCAACCGATGGATTCGTTGATCCGAGTTCGAATCATGTCTACAAATTGAACAAAGCTCAGTATGGTCTCAAACAAGCTCCTGCATGGTACGATAAGCTATCATCTTTCCTCATTGCTAATAATTTCACCAAAGGTTCGGTTGACCCAACTCTTTTTATACAATATCACGGGGAACATATCTTAATTGTTCAAATTTACGTGGATGACATCATTTTTGGGTCTACACATAAAAAGTTTTCAATCGCTTTTGCAAAACTAATGAAGAAAAATTTTGAAATGTCCATGATGGGTGAACTTACATTCTTTCTCGGACTGCAAGTTCATCAATCACCCCGTGGTATTTTCTTGAGTCAGTCCAAATATGCCCTTGAATTGTTAAACATATTTGGAATGAAAACACTGTGACACCTATGCCACACCAATGGCTCATACCAAGAAGCTAGACGCTGATTTACATGGGAAATTGGTGGACCCTACAAAATACCGTAGTATTATTGGGTCTCTCATGTATCTAACAGCTAGCAGAACTGATATTGTCTTTGCCGTTTATCTATGCTCCCGTTATCAGTCGCGACCAACCGAAACCCACCTCTCTGAGGCTAAAAGAATCCTCCGATACATAAAGGGAACCATTAACTTGGGGATTTGGTATCCAAAGGATTCTGGTTTTGAACTAATCGCTTTTCGTGACACCACGCAGGATGCTTAGACTCACGGAAAAGCACTTCGGGAGCTTTACAATTTCTTGGTGATAAACTGGTGTCATGGCAATCGAAGAAGCAGGATTGTACATCGCTGTCATCAACCGAAGCAGAATATGTAGCCATGTCCGCATGTTGTGCTCAAGTCATATGGATGAGAACACAACTCAAAGACTATGGTTACGTATTTGACAGAATCCCAATGTATTGCGACAATCGGAGTGCCATTGCAATCTCGTGCAACTCTCTTCAAGCACTCAAATCAAAGCACATCGATCTTCGATATCATTTCATCAAGGATCACGTGGAACGGTACCTGTTGAATTATATTTTGTGGGTACAGAATACCAATTGGCAGATCTTCTCACCAAAGCCTTGCCTCCGCTAGGTTTAATGAGTTGGTCCACCGGATTGGTATGAGGTGTTTGACTCAAGAGGAATTGGATGACCTCCTAAAAACAGTCTTAAAACACATCAAACACCAAATTCTCTTTTGTAAATAATTTTTCAAAACAAAATACAAATTATAAAACTGATAAAACAACAAAAATATTCTCCTAATCTATATTTCTTTCAACATTGCAAGTACATTTTTCCGTCAACACTTTAATCTTTCAAAATTCAGTATTTTTCCGATCAAGTGTTGAGGGGGAGAAAATAATCTATTAACTGCTTCAAAACATCTGTGTACTTGCATGTTATCATATCTCGGTTGACTCTCTTACAAATGGTGGTACATTTTCTGGTTCAAAGACACTCCTCGGACTTAAATTAATAACCTTTCATTATTTTCTCAAGTCGAAGGGGAGTGTCGTCATGCTTCTTTCCAAAAATCTTTGATTGGTAACCAAAATGGAAGTTAAAAGGCTTTGTTTGAAAAAGGAAATGGTGGAGGGACCAAAAGCTGTCTAAATGCTTAAAGTTATTTTACTAAAACACCTCCCCACCTAACCTACTCTTCACATTTAATTCTAAACCTATACACATCCTACACCTAAGATTCATTCAAGATTTTTGTGTTTTGGATCATCAATTTGTAAGTGGTTTTATGATCTTAACGTGTATACAAACATAGGTTTTTAATTTTATACAAAACCAAGGTCATTTTGATCTATGTTGATTTAGTGTTCTACGATATGTATGAACACTGATCAAGAATGGGTGTTTGTGGTTATAAACATTGTGTCAAAATGTTTCTTGTACATCAATTTACACAATTTCATCACTCCAAACATACCCGAATCACAAATTAAAGGTTTTTGAAAACTAGGGTTTATGTGTTGATTTGGGGATTTTCGAATGTGAAGTGCTTTGGTCAAAAATATTGTTGTGTTATGCTTATGTGATGATGAATTGATGATATCCATGCCTTATAACCACCCCGAAACCTTAATTGATTCAGAATTAGGAATTAGGGTTTAATGTTCTAAAATTGAGTATTTTTGATTCACGTGATAAAAAGTGTTAAACTTGGTCTACATGTCTCACAACATCTATGAGATACCGAGAAAAACTTTGGTGCATATTCCATGGCTAGATCTCATACGCGTAGATTTAGGGTTTAGACTACTGGCATGCAGTTCTACGTAATCGCGTAACTGTTAAACCGTGCAAATGTGTTTTGATTTGTCATAAAACGAATGTTATGTGTTTAACTTTGATGATATGATGCTTTATTTCAGGCTTGCAACACTTAATATTCAGAATCAAGGTTGTTGTTATGATACGCATAAGGATCACCTACGCAGTAGCTTGTTATGTAAGATTAGTCTTACGCGTAGCTTCTACGCATAAGGTTCTACATATGGGACTACGCGTATCCTGTGAAGGATATGCGTAATCAGTGACCTCTACGCATAAGGTCAACTCTACGGTAGCCTTACGCGTAAGGTTAATATATGCCTACGCATAAGCTCTACGCATAAGGTCCTCTTTTCCTACGCGTAACACTTCTTACGCGTAAGTTAAGACCCTACGCTGAAGTTTACGCCACGCATATATCATTCGCCACGCATAACTTTACCAATCCTACGCATAAGCCTGATCATACCTTCTATGAATTGTTACGTGTACAAACTTGTAAATAAACTAATCATATCATCACGAATCCTAAAATGTCACTAATAAACTGAAATCGTTTGATATGTTGTGAACAATAAGTGATAAAATAAACTTTAAATCTTAAAGTTAACTAACTCACTGAAACATTTCACGACGTCATTGGACTATTGAATATACAAGTGACTTAGGACTCGTAACATTCATTGACACTATACATTCAATAACTAGACAATAAGACCATTCGTTGACTAACATTATGTCTTTCGATATGTTGGTTCTTTTGGCTAATGTTATTTCAGATCACGACATGGCTGAACAAATGAATATGGATGCACCTGAAGTTCTCTCCATTGCCGATATCTATCCTCATGGCTATCCAATGAAGATAGGAAAGAATAATCTCCGTGTTGACTTTGACACCTTCACTTGCTCAGAATCTTCTTGTTTAATTGCTATTGACATTCTGAGGACTCATCCGTATCGAACATGCTTTCACACTCGCAATCGCTCTCGAGATCTACATCCAACAGTTCGGAACACTATGGAAAGGGTCAAAGGACAAAGCTGCGTGGACGGTGACTCTGAATCACAAACAAGTCACCATTACACCTGCAGACTTAAGGGTTGTTCTCCTAATTCCTGATGTCGATCCAACCAAACTATATGCCACACCTCCTGAAGAGCTCACTCTCCAATTCTTAATCAATATCGGTTATGACGAGGCTACAGGAATAATCACCAAGCATTCTCACGTAGAGCTTAAGAGTATTCCTCAACCCCGGAGAACTCTCTACATGATTATCACCAAGTCTGTTTCGTCGTGACAGGATAAAGCTATGAGCACCCTAAGCTCATGGAACTGCAAATATTCTGGGCATTGGTCAACAAGAAACACATCGCTATCGAAGCTCCGATTTGGGATGACATGATGTCATTTCTCAACAAACTTGGCTCAAAGATTCCCTACATCAGATAGACTAAATTGTTGATCTGAGAGCACTTGGACTTCATCCTGACATTCCCAAGAGGCTCAATGACCCCGACAATCACGACATGTTGAAGGAACCCATTCTATCTGTCGTAATCAAGGAAACGTCTACAAAGAAACAAGGTGCCTTGTCTGCAGTTCTTTCTAACTGAAGATGTCAAAGCTCGAATCGTACAAAAGGTATCTAAAGGACAAGGCAAAGTTGGTCATCTCGACGAAAAATCTTCGGAACCCCGTAAGGAGAACCGAAAGGAAGTGCCTGGAAGTGTCACAAGTTCAGATAGTCAAAGGAATGTTCCAAAGAAGAAACCTATTCCAAAGCGGAAGCCTACCACTAAGAAAAAAGTTCCTTCTCGGGAAGCCATCTTCCTTTCACCCGAACGCAAAGAAAGCTTGTGGACGAGGACTCGATGCTACTGGACACGTGATGAAGAGATCACATACTCAAACGCAAAGGATGAAAATCCTCGATACTCAAAACCTCCAAGTCCTCAAACTAATAAAGGAAAAGGAAGACTCCCGCACTTGTGCCACAAGATGAAAGCTCAAGAAGATGAAGAGCAACGGATCAATCATACAGGAAGAAGTTTCACATCGCTTAGACATCTTCATAAGGCTGAAGAATTTGCTAAAGATCAAATGGGTGGCCCAGGCGGATCAAGTGGTGCTGTCGCCATTCTCTCCGTGATCCCGATGCGGTTAATCAACCCGATAAGGGATCCGGTGCCACCACTCTGCAACAACAAAAGCTTTGAGGACACTATGAGTATGATTTTAGAAACCGGAAGATGAGAAGAAAAGTCTAGAGATGACGAGGATGACTATACAAAGTTTCTTCTAGACAGTCAAACACACTCAAAGGAAAAACGAAACTCCTAAGGACCCGAAGTCTCCTCATGTCTCCTCATCATCAGACTCTTCATCTCACTCATCACCACCACCATCTACAAAGTCAACCAAATCATCATCCAAATCCGTGAAGAAACAACCTAAATCTTGGATTTCTCGGCCCCATAAAAGATTGTAAAAGGCGTCCAACAAGTCAGAAAGAAGGACATACTTCTACGTAAAAAGCTGAATTGGTTTCTCAATTGATCACATCAAGTACTTAAATGATGAGAAAGACAAGATGGAGAAAGAAAGGGAATTTGTTCAGAAGTTCATGAAGAAACATCGTAAAAAAGGAACTGAACGAAATGATCGAAGGTTACACTAACAAGTACCTTCGGGATATCGTTCCTAAAGTCCAAAAGGAACTGGAGAAGACAGCAAGAGATCATACACACAAGTTTCTTCTCGACATCGTCTCCCGGTGTGACTAGAGAAGTATTTTCCGGCACAACTCACCCTAACATCGTAACATTGGTTAAACATACAATGGCCAAAGAAGTGACTCTCGAATCTGAAGTTAATCGCTAAACTTGTGATACAAATGTCAAAGCGATCTGGAACGTTTACTTCGGATGAAGCTAAATTTTTCGAAAATCTACTTGATTTTCAACTCAGATCATCATGCAAGGAGTCAACCGATCAACCCAAACGACCAAGAGATGACGATGATAAGGACAAGGACTCGCACCTAAACGTCGTAAGCAATCCGGTAAATCTACTTCGATGCCACCTCCTCCACCACGGACTTCTTCTCAACAAAGGTCTCCTCCACCTCGGTCTTCTCTACGATAAACCTCGACGATTCCGAGTTACCACCCCCCGACTCATAAAATGTGATTACTTTGAGTATACGGGTGGTGACGATGAAGAGGTCCTTGAGCCCCGACAACAACCCACCTCACCCAAACAAGTGTAAACCAAGTATCATCATCAAGGCCTTCCAGAAGAAGAAGACGACTCACCTGAGTCGTCTCATGGCTAGATGACGATAAAACCGAAGAGTTTGAATGGTTCTCCACACTTGTCAATCAAACTCCCTACCCCGATGAAGGTCAAGAATTGGTAGACGGTTCTACATTGAGCACGCAAAACTTTTGCAAGAAAAGTTCCATGTGAAGAAAATGACGAAATATGAGTTGAAGCGAATCAAGAATGAAGCATTTCAACTTCTAAAAGACAACTCTGAAAGCGCCCTCGAGGTCGAATATCATCTTGAGAATATCGCTCGAGCTATGTCTAAAAATGGATTGGCTCAATCCGAAAGCAAACATTGACTTCACACAAAGGGACAACCCTCCATACTACACCGACCGGACCAAACTCTACCGACCATTGGCCAAACAGACGAACCACGGATTCCCTTCCGATACTTCTTTAACAGAGAACTGGATTTTCTCTTACACGGTAGCGATGGTTCGCGAAAATACGCTACATCATTGACTCTTCCATTCCCAGCGGCTATTTACTCAAACTGCATAGCTATCGAGGAACATGAAAATCACTTGTTTTCGACAACGCAAGCATACGACCAAGATGCATTGTATGGGATTCATCGGCCCTGAACGCCTAAAGAAGAATCTACTACAGTACGCGCCGGTTCGTAAGTCTCAACATGCAGTGTATAGTTCTAAGGACATCGTGGCCATCAAACACATTGATCTCAAGTCTAAGTGGGACTACACATTCTTAAAGAATATCATAGTCAAACGACAAGATGAACAGGACTATGGATTCTCCGAGGGTGACTTTGAGAACTTGTCCCTCAACGACATCGAAGACATGTACCTTGCCAAAGTACTGGGTCGTATGAGACAATTCTCGACTGAAGTTCAACGTGAATTTATCAAGTCAGTTCTCATCTTCATTAGACGCATCGTGATCAAAGAACGTGTTGAAAGATATCCAGATGGTACATTGAATCTTATCGACGCGTGTCAACCCTCTCCTCCAACGCTTACTCTTCCCGATCTCAACCAGCTCTCTCAATATACACTCATCAGCAAACCTTTCGGCGTTGTTTACCATAGTGAACTTCAAAGAAACTGCTTAATGGCGTGTAGTGAGCTCCACAAATTTGGGGATCATACCTTGAAGCTGGTTAGGGATGGATTGGCGTACAGGTTGAAGGATATACGCCTGCAAGTTGGGTCTCCTAGCGCGGAATTCTCGGGAAAGACGGGATGTGAGAAGGATCATCACCATGATTGATGAACGGTTGTTCGAAGGGATCGTTCCGACGATTGGAGAGCTATGTTGGTCGACCCAGGAGAAACATCACCGCTTTCAACGCCTGCGGCGCACAGGAATATCACTGCACTTCCCCAGGTACCCCTTGAAGTTTCCTTCATATAATTTTGGATGTGTGATTAAATATGTCTATGGCTTGTGCACACATAACAGTGTACAACCCGTAATGGTCAATAAAGGACCCCGAGGTACCGGTGCCACAATCTTTATAAAAGGAGCGAAAGCTTCTTACTTTTGAGTAAAACCTATCAAACCTTTCACTTTTCAAGGTTTTGCTCAAAAGAACAAGTACTTTCCCTTATGATTTTCAAAACCTCAACCGTTTATATCACTCGTTGAGGGGAGTACTTGATTCAAAACTTTGTTCAAAATTGTTCTCAGTGGTCGTCTTCCAACACTCGAAATGGTCATATTTATTCTCAAACGTTTCAAAAATAACACTTTAATATGCCATTTTTGAGGGGGAGAAAAATGTGTGATAAGAAATATGTTGTACAAAATGCAAATGAATCTGTGTACCTCGGACTTAACCAACGAATTGACGGTACTAAACTGTTAGTAACTCGAAAAGACTTGTCCGGGACGGGTAATAATTTCAAGCTAGTACACTAGTGATGTAAACGTCTCGAAAGGACTTGTCTGTAGAATGTACCATTCGAGAAACTTTTGATAGACATGAACTCCGACGGGTTTGACAACCTTCCAAGGTTTGTCTACACCTTCAAGGTAGTTATTAGAGCTAGTTGTCACCTAAAAGCTGACAATGTAACTCTTTAACTATGCAACGTAAACGTGTCTCTGGGGGATTGTCTATCTTGATGGATCAATTCAAAAGTGCGCGCTCTTTCCTCATCTGCATTTAACCATTAAAACTATTAAGCACATGTGGAGAGGGAGTATTTATGCAAAACATCATCTCTCACAATGGTTCAAACATGTTTTTCATTAACAAACCCTTTGAGAGATATGTTATCATACAGTGGTTTTAATGGCAAACATAGGTTAGTCATGGAGTTATAAGGTGACTAAGGTTAGGAATAACCGTCCTATGATCCGCCAGAGCCAGAGGGATCTACCCAAGGACACTACCATTAGTTAGTGTTAGAAGTCCTTAGGAATGATTATAAAAAGGAGAAAATGAGAATCGGAGAAAGAAGGAGTTGAAGAATCAAAAAGAAATGTAAAGTAAAGGGTGAAAAGAATACCCTCCAGCATTATTCAACTTAGGGCAGACACCGGGTTCAATTCATATGCTACTGGTTGTCACTTAGTGACGCCGGTATTGAAGATTAAAAGTCGTCATGGACCCACTGACGCATGCACTAAACCTTCTTATCCACTCAAGTTTCTCTCAACAGAAGCTTGTTTCATTCTCACAGGGAACCCTACGTAAACTATCGGCTTTCTCCTAGAGATTGCTGGTATTGAAGAAGGAGACCCTCTCCCTAGTCTCCGCTCAGGAAAACCAAAACGCACTATTGAGTCTAGAGCCACGAGATTCATCAAAAGATCTCTTAGGAACACTTGACATTTAATCACTTGATGATCAACTAATAAGATCATCACTGGTTCATATCGAGTCCTTCACAGATCTTAGCAATCTGTCGAGAACATTTATGAGAGGTTCACATCTGTGATCCTCGGTGATTGAATGGAAACTCCTGCCAGGTCAACATCAAACGAGCTGTCGCAGGTCACTTTGGTAACTCCCCGTGGATTACGCGAGTGTGTCTCAAACGGTCTGAGGGTGAGGTGATGCTTCGTGTACCTCACGACTCATCTCGAATCAGAGATGTACTTCTGTACATCGCGTTATCTCACTTGTGGGACTCAGTTCAGAACGCCTTTGTAAGAATTAGAGTTGTGTCCTCACACTATGCTGTTGATGCTCTCGAAGTTCAAACTTGTAAGTGCCGGAAACCGCTTATTACTAACCGTTTGAAATGTTTTCTTCTTATGGAAGCTCTAGAGCGGGATGATCGTCTTTGATTCTTCTCATGCTCACGCCAACATCATCACTAATGGAAGTTCTATCACAATGCAACACAACATCGAGAATGATTCTTCATCAATCAAAGAATCTACAAAGTCAAAGACTTACAAAACTTCATCAATATTGATTTCCAACGTCAAAGAGCGTGTGAGCATGTTGAAGAATGACGTGGAACCTGAGCAGCGAAGGCACTGAGGCAGACTAATGCAGACAACAACATACTATCACTCTCACCACAAAGAACAATGATCAAAGAACAAAGTTAAAGATGACGTCAAAGCATAACTGTTAAAAGATAACTATCTCTACACGGGAGATTGTTCGAATCAAGGCAATTCTTCTCACAAGAAAGAAGAATGTCGAAGACGTCCTTTGCTACTATTACATCAACGCCTTCACCGTTTTCATTCATATATACTTGAGGGGAGATTGTTGGAATCACTCCTAAACAGTATTTCAAGTATTTATATTTCATATGTAATAGGTAGCTTTATTATGGCCTTTATGTTTGTTTAAGGTCAAGCTTATGTAGAAGGCCCATAAGCTTAGGCCCAAGCCCAATAAGGAATAAGGAAGGAGAGGGAGTGTTGCCCTAGCTCCTTGCCTATATAAACCATGTAATAACCCTCACTTGAGGGTTGGTTGTTCAAGTTATTCTCTTCACATACACTCTTTCTTAAACCGTATTATTGTTAACGTGTGTTTGTGTGTGTAGCTTGTTCATCCGCCTTCATCTCTTTCTCTATAACTTGTGTTTGTAAAACTAGTGACCTAACAAGATCTATTTATATCATTCGTGCTTCCCAGCGGGAACTAACGGTACATGAGTATGGGCATGGATTTGGGATACTGTACTTAGGCTAACACGTAATAGTTTTACAAACAAAAGCATTGTTTAAATGGTCCATAAAAATCAAGCATGTTTCTCACCCCAAGTTTGCAAAGCAAATACAAGTTAAAAAGTGGGGCAACGAACTCACCTCATAAATAAGTCCTCCGAAATGAATAGTCAAGTAGTAGCAGTGTGTGGCACCAACACGCGACCTAAATTAGTATGGCAGTTCTTAGTTTATAGTAATGTGTACACACGACTCAAAGTGTGTAAATAAATTAAAGTGTTTACAAGCGATTGTGTTTAATGTTGCTTGTGTGGTAGACTTTACGTTAAAATCGTTTTCAAGTGTTTGTAAGTATTGGCTCATGGACAAACGTACAATTATTATATAAGAGTATATAAAAGTATTTGTGACGAGTAGGTTTCCGGTTCAGGAGTAACCGAAAGACTTAGTACGGAAAATATTCCCTATAAAAGTGTGAAAAATCATATATCGTTGATATTAATAAACACTTTACGTTAAGTATTTATATCAATAATGTTTACGTGATAGATATATATGTATATAAATGTGTTTATATATATTTACTTAGGGGATAATAAGTTAGAAAATATTTATTTGCATTCGTTATAAATATTTTCTCACTATTTAGTCTTCATCTTTTAGTCAGGGTTTAGTAAAATTTACTAAATGTATAAGTTTAACGAAATGCTGGACAAAATGTGTTAGAGAAATATTAGTTTTGAAAACTTATTAAAAGTTTTAAGAAAGTTGAATAATGACATGAAGTGGAGGGGCTAAAGCTGTAAAATGGTAAAAAGTTGCAAAAATAACCAAAAAAAAATTGGAAACTGTCACCCACAGGTCTCGAACCTGTGACCACTCGCTTGACAGTACAAACACTCCAACCATCTTGGCAAAGCTTGTTTCGTGTTTTATTTTACAACATTTTCAGTTTTAACCTACGTTTAACTGTTTTAGTTTTTTTTTTGTTAAATTCCTTCTCAGTGTACTTGATTCGTGTATATACACATGCATGGTTGAGTTTTATTACTTCTTCTTTAACACCATACTATCAAGGTTTTTTTTTTTTTTTTTTTTTACATTAACGTATAACATATAAGCTTCAAAGTAAGAATTAAAACAAGTTGGAAGTGGTTTGGTTCTTATAGTGAGGTTCAAAGGAGTGGGTCGAGTGTGCGAACGGGACTAAACCAAGAAGGAATCAAGCTCCGAAGCTTAATCGTTCGTCATTCTCTAACTTCCTAAGCTATATACCCGTAACTAGCTATCCAAGAGAACTCTTGAGACTATGAATAAGATTAATATCACAAGCCTTTTCGATCTTTCTCTCCTTTCTCGACAGAATTAAGGAAGAGTGGAAATGAAGTTTGTGGTTTGTGAAAGTTGTGAGGGAAGTGCCTAAAGGTGGTGACTTTTATAGTAGAACAAAAGCATGGCTTCTTGTATTTTTTTATCTTGGGTCTTTCCTTGTTTTTACAAAGAAGAAAAAGGAAGAGGCAAAAGAATTGTTGTGCTTGTGTTTTCATTGCAAAGAAAGAAAGGACAAAATATATGGCAAATGTAATATTTGAATTGTTGTGTAAGGTGACAAGATGTAAAAAGAACAAAATCATATTACAACACCAAGCATGTGTTTTCTCACGTGTAGCAGCAAGAAAAAGGAAAAAAAATACCAAGCTTGGCTATGCAAGTCATTGGTTTGCGCCTAATAGAAAAAGAAGAATATCAAATTTGTTGCACGGTTTGTGGCCTGTAATGTGTAGAAGAGAAGAAAAAAAAATATGTATATATATATCATATAACTTGTATTTTAAATTTTGAATTAAGCTTGTATAGTTTTTTAGGGTGCGATTGGGTTGGGATATCACATGGACCGCGAGCCTATATGGATTGATATGAATGTAAGCCCAAATGAGATTTGTCAGGTTCGAATTGTCTCGTGTTTCAAATGATTAGTCGCGGTATCCCGGTTTGATACTTACAAGAAAAATGTATAAAATGCGCTTTCGGAAGTGTTTTTATATAAGTATTATAAAAATATCTTTGGACTCAAACATGAGTTAAATAAACGTTGCCATTACTAATTGGGTATCGGTACGCGTGTGGGTTCGTTTTCATGGAAAATGAGATATCTTCTTATTTTTAAATATTTATTCGCTAATCCATGTCAGAAAATATAAGATGTGCATTTTCTGATAAAATAAATATTATTACTATTAAAATAATAGTACGAAAAATTACCATTTGTCACAATTTCACTATTAAATGAGTTATCGTATGAGTTTTAACTCTATTTGGTAGGCACTATTCGATTCGGCGCTAGAAAAACCTATAAACTAGAAAGATTGTAATTTTAGAAAGTAACTTCGAAAATTGACGAATAAATAGTCAAAACTCGTGGAAAAACGTAAATAACGATGTTAGAAAGTTGAATGAACGTCATGGGACACTCGGGGGACAATTTATGAGCTCGGGAATGGGTAAACGGGGTAGTTACGAAAAATGGCGACCACGGCCCCTCTACTACACCTAGGCCGGCCACCCCCCCTCCATATTTATTTATTTTTGGGTCCCTAGTGTCTAAGTATAAAAGGGCTCCCTCACCCTCACTTTACTAGTTTATTTCTCTCACTAGAAAACACACACATCCCTCTTTCTCTCTCTACACTTTCTCTCTCCTCAACAAAAACCCTAACCCTAATAACACCACCACCGGCCGCCGGCCATATTCCGGCCACCACCGCCACACGGCGGCGCGTCACCATACACCACCACCACCATCTTGAAGCTCTCTTTCTCCTCTTTCCAACCATATATAACACGCCCCATTCGGACCTCCATAACACCTTCAAATCTTTGAATCAAGATTCGTACTTTTAGGGTTTCAAAGGGCTTTTGCAATTGGTGATTAGATAAGGTAAATGGAACAAGTTTTGAGCTTGTTTGGGTGATAAAAACCTACTAATTGATTATTAGGGTTTCGACCCTAATATAATTTTTAGGGCTTTTGGGTGGAACATGAAATTAACTCTAATTAGTGTCTAAATAAACATGTAGATAGTGTTTGGTAAGCATGTGGTGTATCAATTTGATGGGTTTATGCATTTTAGGTCTAGTTTCATGTTTTTGATTAAGAATAGTTGATGGGTTTTGTGTTTGGTTAGTGTTTGGTTAGTGTTTGGAGCTTGAATGATTGGATTTGGATGTTGTGGAATTGATTTGGTAGTGTTTGGAATGGAGTAGAGTGGTGTACGAGCCACAAGAGGCACGTACGAAGCCTTTGGCTTGCGTACGTGACCCACTTGGGTCATGGGTCCGAGTCGGGTCGATTTGGTAGCTTGTTGATTGATGTAGTTGAGGTTTGGGTGAGACACGTGGAGCCGAAAAGCTTCTAGAGCTTGTTTGGTTCACGGGTCTTAATCATGACCGTCATGACCATTAGGGTCATAACATTGGTTTTGAATATATTTGGTTGATTGATTGGTTGGCGAGATTGTTTTGAGGTGGTTTGGGATTGAATTGCGCTATTATAACATTTAATTTGGACTTGATATATATATTGTTGACTTTGAGCTACGTCGGCGTTACTTTGACTTTTTAGTCAATAGTTGACTCCGACAAAGCCGTAACATGGACTTTAGTATAAATTGGACTATTGATCGATTAAAAGCCGAGAAGTTATGACTCGTGCTTGTGGACTCGAAACGAATGACGATATGAGATTTATATTGGAATTTGACGAAATATATATATATATATATATATATATATATGTGTGTGTGAAAAATGCTAATAGACTATGAAATATAAATAATAAATGGGTTTTTGTACAAAAAACAACGATAACAAGAATTATCTTGTTATTTACTATTTTTAACGGAAACTAACGACTAAAAATAGAATTGTTTTATAATAAATAAACAATTGATGTTTCGAGTACACGTTTATCGATATATGCCAATTATGGACATTTAATACTAGTTTTTCAAGTATTCATTTACTTACGTTGTGTGCATGGGTTACGGATAACCTAACATTAATAGTGTTGATCCACGTGGGTAGCGGACTTATTAGGTTGACGAATCTAATAAGAGCCCGCTAGGTACGTTGGGTAACCCTATTAATGGGTGACTTATCCTTATGACTCGTTAGGATGCGACCGGTTTATGGAATAATAAGCGATACGAATGAATAATTGAGTTTATCGAGTTGACGAATTCGATAAGGTCTACCGTTTATTCCGAAACTTATTGGACTATGGAGTTTATCGCTTAGACGTCTCATTGTGTCGCATTGAGTCATATATTGTGTTGAATGGAGTTGCATATTGTGTTGCGGAGCATAACATATTGGTTGTTTGAGTGCATTCATAGCATCATATTGAGTCGATACACCCACATGAGGAATACCAAACACTAGGATTAAACGGTGAAACGAGACATTTTGGAAATAACGAAATGTAATACATTGGGGTAGATAACGTTGATTTTGAGGAATGTATATATTAAGTTGGTCTACATTAATAGGTTGTGCCGAGTCGATAGTTGTTGTGCCGTGATACCGTTATCTTCTGCTAGTGTTTATTTGTGCGTTGATTACTTGAGGTGAGTTTCATAGCCCCACTTTTATCTACGTTTTGACTACATTTTGAACTATTTTGGGGTGAGAATCATGCTACTATTTTTGGACCGTGAAAACTATTTGGATTTGCTTATGTGCTTGACTGTATAGATAGATGTGCGGTAGTTGTTGCCTTAGTCTAGGTTTAACCGTGCCTAGCTAAGAATAGACTTCTACATCGACCTAGTCCGGGGTTGGCAATTGTTCTAGATTTTGCCACAACAAAGGCTGGACTAGAGTTGCGGGGCCTTGAAATCCTGGATGCGGGATTTGATTGGAGATCCAGGTAGGATCATGTGTGAAACGGTATTTATCTATCTTAGGTCTTGCATAACAAATCAACTCCTACAGGTCCACTATGATTTTGTTGAACTTAAACCTATGAACTCACCAGCGTAAGCTGACCTTTTAAGCATGATTTCTCAGGTATTTGAGAGATGTTTGGATTACTTGATCGGTGGAAGCTTGGCAAGAAGGCGGGTTCAAGGAACATTTCTGACTCTGATAAACTATGGGGACCTATCTTAATAAATCATGTTTTGGGCCTAATATTTATATTTCGGATTAAATGTTTTGAATACTTAAAATTTGGGATTGGTTTTAAATGTTAAATGACTATCTTTTGGCTATACTTGTGTGCGATACCAATCCAAAAAGTAACGCCCCGAAAACTTGATTAAGTCTTCCGTTGTACCGAGATTTGGGGGTGTTACAGCGGGATTCACGAATACGAGGCGCACTAAATACATTAAGTTTTTTTTAATAATATATGTGACCATTTATGTAGCTTAAATGACACAAAATAAGATTAAATACTTAATACATGACACATATAGCCATTATAAAGGTTAAAATGGATCAGTTGTCACTTCTCAAACGGATCAACTCTTTGACTCGATGAACTACATATAGATTAAAATCCATATCAGATTAAATATGGTTGTGTCCTACACTTGCAGACTTACATCTAATAAAGCTCACAATTTAACCCAAAATATCAAGCAAGTCACATATTAATATTCAAGGCATAATGCCACATTTTCATGATAATATGTCATAAAGAAAATACTTGATGAAACAAAGTAACTTGTTAAAAAATAACAATCAATCAAATAAACATAAAATCACTTCAATATTACAAATGCCGGAGGGTCCTACGATGGCCAACTGTCCTTCGGAGACTGGTTCATCAGAGTCAGCAACATTCTCCACAAGTTGATCTTCCACATCTATGTGTTCCTTTGACGGAGGATCGATCGATACAAGTTTCGACGGGTTGGGCTTCCACATCATTGTTATTTATGGACACTGATGGGGAGCCCACGCCATAGCTTGTCTCTTGGGTATTCTTTGGAAGGAAGCTTACCTCCTTCGCACCACCAGCTACCACAAAGTTCCTGAATGACATCTCTGCATGAAGGAGCAAATAAGATAAATATCAGAAAGATAAGTTTTATTTCTTATTTCAATCAAAAATTACATACTTTCTCCATCACAAATAATCTCGTGTACCAAAGGAGACCATTCCCATCTTTTCAAACAATGCCGCCATGAAAAGAATTGGCTCGGGAATGTTTGGCAATCACCGATGACGAGCCAAACGCTGATACAAAGGGTTTCTTCTCATAGTATAGGGCAAGGGATCGTTGAACCTTTTTTTGTCATATTGAAATTCTGGGTTTACCAATGCAGAGTATGCCGGAGGGATAATGGTGTTTCGGATATAAAAGAATTTGCCTTTCCAGTTCCTGATGTTCGTAAAAGGTCTATCTATCAGAATGGGCACATCCCTTTCACCCCTCTTGGCCAAGGTCAACCAATCTCCTCCCGGGTATAGATTTAGAAAACCCCTAAGCACAGTCAATGATGGTTCGAACCCATACGCTTTGCACATCACGATGAATGTCGTAAACTTGGCTAGGCCAAAAGGGTTGAACCTAGAAATGTGTACCTCATAGTACCGGAGGAATTCTAAGATCATATGGTGCAAGGGTATCCTAAGGTTGGAGGTGGTGAATGCATGGGTATACAGGCCTACATAGTTTTCGGGGGCATCAAATATCCCTTGATTTCTACTAGGTAGCATGATTTTATGTTCCTTTGGAATCGGGTAATCAGTGAGGAACGCTTTGAGTTCCTCCCTTGTTAATGTGCAACCTTGTTGCTTGATTACAAATTTTTTATTGGTCGACATTGAGCCTTCTAAAATCCACAATAACGTATTTGAAATACAGATATGAAGGAGCACTTTACCTTGTTTGATCGAAAGCTTGATCGGAAGAGGTTTTAGTAGGTGAAAAACTTGGGCGAGAGATAAAACTATGTTAGGGTTTTACTGTTTTTACATTTTATATACCCTACATATGTTAAATCTCAAAACCTACACGTTCGGACTTATCCCTTTACTACCGGATTTCAAACCATTTTTAAATTTTGAAATGATGTTTACTTTTACCGAGGAAAAGGGAGTAGTTAGGATAGGTTTTGCATTAATTACGGTCAATAACTACAAGACTTTTCATCTTCGCTTGTTTTTGTGACGAAGAGGAGGTTTCGCTTTTATTTCGAGTCGTAAGCAATATTTCTAGTTCGTACATATCACTTTCGACTGGGGGTCTTGATGACGTACCCTCCGTCAGGTCAAGGACCCCTTGCCTCATCGAAATTGCATTATGAAGACCCAAGTCTTTCTTCATATGTCATTGGTGGCGTAAAACCATTCATCATTGACATGGTTACCAGTTGGGTCGCCACCAAGGCCTATGCCCTTCGGTGTCTTTCTACTGAAGGCCAAGACAAAGGAGAACCTTGACTTGGTCTTCCCCACGCTCCCACTATGTCCTTAGCTTTCCCGCCAAGTCCGAGATAGTGGGGATGAAGCCCTAGCGGTTACCACAAATCATGGGACGCCCCCATGATCTCCTAAACGTGTGCTAACACACTCCAAGCTATTTTCATCACCTATAAATAGGTTGGACGAGTCATTTCAATGGTATGTTCACTCAACACGGTATTTCACATACTCCATATTATTTACAACACATATCACATACTTACTCACGCTGAGGTGGTTCGCAGGGCCCAACCCCTGCGCAATCACTTAACGAAGTGTCTACTATTTCTTATTGCAGATTGGCTACAAGTTTGGCGCAAGCATATCACCCCTCATACCCTTCGATCACAATCAAGGCCCGGTCGCATCGTAATTATTGTAAAATCGGTGGCCATTCATGGGACCCGCTACTATTGGTCTCGTTATTCCAAACTTACACCCAGTCAATCACTCTCACTAGTTTTATGGCATGAATCAAGGAAGAGAAGATACACCCCCTCCGGGTTTCTCGACCTTGACACCAATCCCAGTCAATGATCCTAACAACCTTCCCAATATAACCGCATCCACTTTTACCACACTATCTCACCCTGAAATAACTCCCAACAACCACGCTTTAACCTCGGCTAACCCTGAACCAAGATCGGCCGCGTTTGTCGAAGCTAATATCGAAGCTTTAGAATCTTTACTAAGGGCTCGAAGGAGGCAAGCTCGGAGTGTGGAGATGCGTAGGGAGTTAGAATACTCAAGCGATGAGTACGATGAAGAATTGGAAATGGAGGCTAGGCCCTTGGCTCCTGGGGCTACACGCTCAGTGCTAAGGATTGGGTCTCCGAGCAGTCGAAGGCCCAGTGGAAGGTCGGTTGGTTTTGAAGATGTTCCGAGAGGCTCCACTAGAAGGGAAGGCACAATAGAAGGCTCCAATGGAAGGAGTCACCGAAGGGATACTACGGAGGTTAATTTGCCACCACTCTTGGCAGCTCACATGGGAAGAACTCAGGCAGGGGTTCCGCAGCCTTCTCACGCATCCGCGTGAAGGCAATCCATCCCAAATAAATGGGGGAGGAAATCTTCCTCCTCATGGTATGTACCCTCCTTTCCAGCTCAATCTACCCTCAAGGGTCTACCCCGCCTAATGGGCAGGTTAACAACCCTAGTTTTACTCAACCGTACGGTAGCATGCCCTATGGGCAACATATGGTATATCCTTTGTACTGCCTAGTCGGAAGTCACCCTCCTTATATACCTACCGCTTATCCTTAATATGTTAACCAAAACCCCGTTGGAATACCTCCAACCATAACCCATACAATGCTGCCTACCTACATGCCACCTTATAATCGCCTTTATTCGAGCCCATGGGCTCCACAACACCCTTCGTAAGATGGATAGAAGACTACCCTTTGCCCGATGGGTTGAAAATGCCCGCGCATATTGGTACTTACGATGGGAAAGGGGATCCGATAACTTTTACACCTGTTCGAAGGGGCTATCGTAATGCAGTGGTTATGCCTGTTGCATTTGCTTGCCACATGTTTACATACACCCTCTGAGACTGCTTTCGTGTATGGTGGAACGGCAAAACCAGGTAGCATTGTGAATTTGGATGATCTCAAGGCCAAGTTCATATCACATTTTAGCCAACGTAAAAGTTTACAAGAACGCACCTAACAAGGCACAACATCAAGCGAAGGAAACGAGAGCACCGTGGCTTTCATTACCAGATACACCGACAACACTTTACAGATAATGGGCTTGCACGAAGACCAACGCATCTCAGGTTTCGTGCATGGTCTACGGAAAGTTTGGTTGAATTCCTCTCCATCGATCTTCCCTGCAACCTATAAGGGTTTGGTGGAGAAGGCTTACACTGACCGGCAAGCAAAAGAAGTGTCTACCAACGGGCTCCGTTGAAAATAAAGAAAGTCACAGAAAGCCGAAGCATCCTTCGTGGGAAGGGTCAAAGAACAGACACAAAAAAAGGGACAGGTTTACACCGTACCACAAAAACATCAACCATAGACTCTTGGCTAATATGTCCAAGTCTCCAAGGGAGATACTTGCTACGAAAAAGGCGGCGAAGACCTTTGATCCTCCCCCTCGTTTGGCAAACAGGGGAAGGCCCACAGATACTTCCAAATTCTGCTACTTCCATGACGACTACGGACATGACACCAACAATTTTAGAGAGCTCAAGAAACAGATAGAAGAGGCCGTGAAGTCCGGCCAATTGGGACATTTGGTGAAAGGTATAAAGAAAGGTAAAGAAAAGGTCTCCGACACATAGTTGGGGAAAGATACCACACCTGTCGAAGCACCCATCCTCATGGTGTACAAGGATGACTCTGGTTTAAAGAGGAAAGAAGCGGAGGAAGCATTATGCGGCGTAGGAGATTTCACTTTTCCTTCAATCACAAGGAAAGTTCTTTCAAATGACCCCGTGGTCATCAAGGTCTTGATCTCCAACAGAGAAGTAAACAGGGCCTACCTAGACTGCGGTAGCTCCTGTGAAGTAATCTACGAACGCTGTTTTCTAAAGCTCAAGCCTTCGATAAGGTCGAAGAGAGTAGATTCGAAGGTACCCTTAGTAGGGTTCTCAGGGAACACTCATGGCCCTTGGGAGAAGTCCCTCTAGAGGTTACGATTGGAGAAGGAAGGCTAAAAAGAACAAAAACTCTGGTTTTCACGATCGTAAGGTCGAATCTCCTATAAACTATTGATAGGAAGAACGGCAATGCAGAAGATGGGCATCGTTGTCTCCACCATACATGCCGCGATCAAATTCCAAACACCCTTCGGCATTGGAACGGTTTTCTCCAGCTATAACGTGAGAAGCCTACGAAGTAGGCAAAAGGATCAAACAGTTGTCGGAAGAGCCTCCGAAGGATGTTATCACCGTATTACTAACGCTGAAGAACGCATTGTAGTAAATGATCTCTATCCCGACGACGCGGTGGTAATCGGAAAGCAGCTCCCAACCTCCTTTAAAGCAGAATTGGAAAAGGTACTACGTGCTAATGCAGATGTCTTCACATGGACCTACTCGACATGACGGGGTCCCTTAACTCGACCATAGACGGAAAGCCCTTCGGCACTGAGCACAAGCTCAATGAGTTCAAGCATATTGAACCCATCAAACAAAAGCGTCGAAGTCCTGCTCCGAAAGAAGTGCCACCGCATGCAAAGAAGTGGACGAGCTTGTAGCAGCAAGCATACTCAGAGAGGTGAAGTATCAAACTTGGGTGGCCAATCCGGTGATGGTCAAGAAGCATGATGGAGGATGGCGAATGTGCGTGGACTTTACAGATATTAACAAAGCTCCCGAAGGACTACTATCCTCTGCCGAAATTGATTGGAAAGTGGAATCCTTGTCGTGGTTTCGGCTAAAGTGTTTCCTAGACTCTTATAAGGGTTACCATC
Organism: Chrysanthemum makinoi; assembly: GCA_910596185.1. Taxonomy (NCBI): domain Eukaryota; kingdom Viridiplantae; phylum Streptophyta; class Magnoliopsida; order Asterales; family Asteraceae; genus Chrysanthemum; species Chrysanthemum makinoi. Next base: position 255,153,550 of record OU343221.1, read on the forward strand.
AGATACAAATGGCGGAAGAGGACGAAGAGAAGACAACCTTTTTACAGGAAAAGGCATTTATTGCTACAAAAAGATGCCTTTTGGTTTGAAAAATGCAGGTGCCACCTACCAACGTTTAGTGGACAAAGCCTTCTACAAGCAGATAGGTAGGAATCTAGAGGCGTACGTAGACGATATGGTCATCAAGAGTAGAACGGAGGAGGACATGCTCTCTGACATCAAGGAAACCTTCGACCCTTCAGCCATCAACATGAAGTTAAATCCCAAGAAATGTTCCTTCGGTGTGGAAGAAGGACAATTTTTGGGGCATCTAATCACCAAGCAAGGTATTAAGGCCAATCCTTCAAAGGTTAAGGCCATCACGGATTTGCAGCCTCCTAAGTCCCTAAAGGAAGTGCAAAGTCTGAACGGAAAGCTAGCAGCCCTCAACAGGTTCTTATCGAAGGTGCAGCAGATCTTTGCCGTTCTTCAAAACACTCAAAGGATGCACAGACAAAAAGACGTTCCAGTGGAGTATAGATGCAGAAGTAGCCTTCCAAAAGCTCAAGGATTTCATGGCTATTCTACCTACACTTACCGCCCCAATCAAAGGCAAAGTGTTGTTTATGTACATCGCAGCCTCCTTCGAAAGCATCAACGCTGTTATTGGCGAAAAGGAGAAGAAGCAAATCCGTATCTACTTCGTTAGCAGTGGTTCTACAGGGAGTGAGCTAAATTATCCAACATTGGAGAAGCTAATTTTGGCCTTGGTCCATGCCGCGAGACGCCTTCGAAGGTACTTCCAAGCTCACCCCATAACCGTACTACTCGACAAACCAATTAAGCAGATACTTTCGAAGCCGGAGAAATCTGGAAGGATAGCTAAATGGGCTATCAAGCTAGGAGAGCACGGAATTCAATACAAGGGTAGAAACTCGGTCAAAGGGCAAATATTGGCAGACTTCTTAGCAGAAACACCCTCCGAACCAAAACATGACACAAAGGTTGCTGAAAAGAAACTTGATAAAGGAGTCGAAGGGTGGAAGCTTTATACTGACGGAGCCTCAGCTCGATGGTTCGCGCAGGTCTCATGCTTGTTGATCCCAAAGGGAAGGAGTACACTTATGCACTCCATTTTGAATTGATGCTCACGAACAATGAAGCAGTACGAAGCCTTGCTAGCAAGCCTCCGATTGGCCAAAGACATGGAGGTAGAAGACTTGGCTATTTTCGTTGACTCACAACTGGTGGCCAACCAGATAAAAGGCTCCTACGAGGCAAGACAACCTGTGATCAAGCAATACTTGGATAAGGCCAAGGAAATGCTCGAAGGGTTCGCATCCTACAACATAGAGCATGTTCGAAGAAACCAAAACAAGAAGGCGGATGCCCTTAGCAAACTGGCATCAATGGCATTTGCTCATTTAACTAAAGAAGTCCTAGTCGAAGTGTTGGCAGATAGGTCCATCGTCCGAAAGGAGGTGTCTGACGTAATACAGGAGGAAGACTCGAATTGGATGACTCCGATTAGAGAACATCTAATAAGTGGTATATCTGCCGGAAGATCGGGTTAGCTCGAAAGGTTCGCATCAAAGCACCACAGATACAGAATCATGGGAAATTATCCGCATGAAGATCCTTTCGTCCCCATGGCTTCGTGTGTAGGACCTAGGCAAGCTGCCAATATCATTCAAGAAGTGCATGAAGGATCCTGCGGACTTCACGCAGGACCCCGCTCCATTGTTTCCAAAATCATGAGGGTGGGATATTACCGCCTTCGATGCAAGGGGCGCTGTCGAAATCATTCAGAAGTGTGAAGCCTGTCAAGTTCACTCAAGGGTCCCAAGGCTACCAAAACAAGATATGACTTCCATGACGTCCCGCATGGCCCTTCACCAATGGGGATAGACATCGTAGGTCCCCTACCAATTGCTCCCGGAGAGTAAAATTCTTGGTTGTAGCCATCGACTATTTTACTAAATGGGTGGAAGCGAAGCCTTTGGCATCCATCACAGGCTGGCACATGGAAAAGTTTGTATGGGAGCATATTATCTGTCGGTTCGGAGTACCTCATATCATCATTTCAGATAATGGGAAGCAGTTCGCCGAATGGGTATTCCTAGTGTTTTGCAGAGGCCTGAATATCAAACAATCTTTCACTTCCGTTTACCATCCTCAAGGTAACGGTAAGGTAGAAGTTACTAACAGAGACATCATACAAGGAATAGAACGAAGGCTGGGATACAGTCACCACGGTTGGGTAGATGAACTACCTCAAGTACTTTGGGCTCATAGAACGCATACAAAGTCAAGTCACGGAGAGACACCTTTTAGCTTGACATATGGCACGGAAGCTGTCATCCCTTCGGAAGTGAGCGTCGAAACAGAAAGGGTCATGAACTTCGAAGCAACAGATAACGAAGAAAGACTCCGTAATAACCTGGACCTACTTGAAGAACGAAGGGAAATAGCCTCAATTAGAGAAGCTATCCATAAGCAAAAGATTGAAAAGTACTACAACAGTCGGGTTCGGCCTTCGACCTTCAAACCAGGGGAATACGTCCTCCGAATCAACAGCGCAAGTAAGGCTGAGTACCAGGGTAAACTAGGACCTACATGGGAAGGGCCCCACGTTATTAAGGAAGCATATGGCAACGGAGCCTACAAGCTGGAAACTTTGGAAGGAGACGCTATTGATGGAACCTGGAATGGCACTACCCTTCGTAAGTTCTACATATGAAACTTACAATGTCCAAGGACATTCTTTATTTTTGCTTTCAATCAATGTATTTGCATTCTTCTCACTTGGGGAAAGAAGCATTAATGGTAGGCATCTAGTATTCATTTCTTAAAATGATATAATCCTCCCTACCCACTTAATGATATAACACATTTCCCTTAAATCTCTTGTTTCATTCAATACAACAAAGATTTGCCCACCAAGTCGCTTTATGAGTTTCAATGTCGAAGGGATGTACAAAGACTAAACAACATATCTTGCTCATATGCATAACATCCATCTCAACTTCACATTAACTTTCCTATATGGCCTTAAGGTATTTTAAGCCTTTCGCTTCCCAAAGGATCAAGATGGAGTGGGTCAGCGACCCTCACCAGTCAAATTATACGATTGCTAATATTCTTGGTGAAGTAACTACACACAATGAGGTTATGCATCTACCATACGCCTTAGGTTGTAAAATTTTTTTTACGCAAGTAAAATAAAAAGAGAAGAATCACACATGGCAAAATTCAAGCCCTAGTGGCTTTAATGTAGATTACTAACTAGTTTAACTAGTCTAAACAGGCCGTAGCCTTAACGATCCAACCAAACAAAATATTGTCTTAGGCCGTAGACTACATCACACATACCACATGTTAATTTTTTCATCAGGCACGAAGCCTGGAAAGGAACACAGACAAATTGTTTTAAACAAGGTACATACCACCCTGGGGATCAAATTACAACCACATGGTTGCCTTCATCAAACTTTGGAATGAGTGGGATCAGCTGAACCTAGGGAGGGAACCTGGGGTGACGGAGTCTTCTTGGAGGGAGACGGAGGCTGGACTTTCCTTGGCTTCTTGGCTAGCAGGTCCTCAATTGAGGCCGCTGGGTCCTTCGTCACATCTGTAAGAAAAGGGAACTCTAAAGCAGTTAAATGATTACCTGCATCATCATACTCTTTCTCATGAGTTGCCCTATAGTAAGGAACTTTCTCTAGCTTCAGGTTCCTCGGTCTTAGCTATCTCCTCCAAAGTGGTACACTTGCCATGGAAAATGGCCGAATTCACCACGTTCCCAATGCAATCCCACATCATCGCTATGGTAAAGTTCCATAGCAATGTAGGGGATCACCTTGTTACCAAGTACACCCGTCCTTCTTCACATTTTCGGCGAAGGTTTAACCCATCTACCTTTTCTCGAGCTTGATCTCTTGGTCCAAAGAACCGCTCTCTCTTGTTCAAGGCCTCCACACTTGGATGAAAGAACATATATCACGCTCTTTATAGCCTACGACCATTGAGCCTCGACGGTCTGCATTCAGCCTAAGCTCGTTGCCAATTGACCTTTGAGCTTTTCATTCTCACTCGAGATCTTGCACCAAGGGGTTCTTGTCAAAATCTTCCAAGGCATCCTCAAACTTCTTCTCCAAGTCCGCATACTCTCGATCCCTAGCCTTATCCCTTCTCAGCATAACATCCATTTCTTCTCGAGCTTTGGTGACAGCACAGAGCAGTTCCCTTGTCCTAGCATTGAGTTGGTTATCTAGCATGCACTGTCGGACATAACTTTTGTCATGAAGGTCGCAGAGCCTTTATATGGACATGTTATCCATCACCCCCTTCCATTTGGGTGGGATCACATGGCCCACGAGCTGGTGACAAGCTAGGGGATAGGTAAGTTCTTTCGTATCAGGAAGTCCTGCAACATATGTAAATTTGTTAATATATTATTACTAGTACCTAATTTTTGTTCACAGGCAAGAAACATTACCATGGATATCATCGTCCGGGCCCTTCGATAGCTGGAAATTCCACGCCTTACCCCAGGCACTCTTTGCCGTAGTTCGAGAGGAAGGAGTAGGTAGGATGGGCTTCCTTTTCGGGCGAACTTCACCTCTGCCCGGAGGGTCCTACGATGGCCCCTTCTCTGGAGACCGGTTCATCGAGTCAGCAACATTCTCCACAAGTTGATCTTCCACATCTATGGGTTCCTTTGACGGATGAGCAGACGATACAGGCTCGACGGGTTGGGCTTCCACATCATTGTTATTTATGGACATTGATGGGGAGCCCACGCCATAACTTGTCTCTTGGGGATTCTTTGGAAGGAAGCTTACCTCCTTCCACCACCACTACCACAAAGTTCCTGAATGACATCTCTGCACGAAGGAGCAAATAAGATAAATATCAGAAAGATAAGTTTTTATTTCTTATTTTAATCAAAAAATTACATACTTTCTCCATCACAAATAATCTCAGGTACCAAAGGAGACCCTTCCCATCTTTCAACAATGCCGGCCATGAAAAGAATTGGCTCGGGGAATGTTTGGCAATCAATTTGGATGACGAGCCAAACGCTGATACAAAGGGTTTCTTCTCACAGTATAGGGCAAGGGATCGTTGAACCTTTTTTTGTCATATTGAAATTCTGGGTTTAACAATGCGAGTATGCGGAGGGATAATGGTGTTTGGATATAAAAGAATTTGCCTTTCCAGGTTCCGATGTTCGTAAAGGCCTATCTATCAGAATGGCACATCCCTTTCACCCCTCTTGGCCAAGGTCAACCAATCTCCTCCCGGGTATAGATTCAGAAAACCCTAAGCACAGTCAATGATGGTTCGAACCCATAAGCTTTGCACATCACGATGAATGTCGTAAGCTTGGCTAGGCCAAAAGGGTTGAACCTAGAAATGTGTACCTCATAGTACCGGAGGAATTCTAAGATCATTGGGTGCAAGGGTATCCTAAGGTTGGAGGTGGTGAATGCATGGGTATACGTGCCTACATAATTTTCTGGGCATCAAATATCCCTTGATTTCTACTAGGTAGCATGATTTTATGTTCCTTAGAATCGTAATCAAAGAGGAACGCTTTGAGTTCCTCCCTTGTTAATGTGCAACCTTGTTGCTTGATTACAAATTTTTTATTGGTCGAAACATTGAGCCTTCTAAAATCCACAATAACGTATTTGAAATACAGATATGAAGGAGCACTTTACCTTGTTTGATCGAAAGCTTGATCGGAAGAGGTTTTAGTAGGTGAAAAACTTGGGCGAGAGATAAAACTATGTTAGGGTTTTGCTGTTTTTACATTTTATATACCCTACATATGTTAAATCTCAGCCCTACACGTGTTCGACTTATCCCTTTACTACCGGATTTCAAACCATTTTTAAATTTTGAAATGATGTTTACTTTTACCGAGGAAAAGGGAGTAGTTATGATAGGTTTTGCATTAATTACGGTCAATAACTACAAGACTTTTCATCTTCATTTGTTTTTTGTGACGAAGAGGAGGTTTCGTTTTTATTTCTGAGTCGTAAGCAATATTTCTTGTTCATACATATCACTTTAGACTGGGGGGCTTGATGACGTATCCTCCGATCAGTCGAAGGACCCCTTCGACCTCGGCCGAATGCATTACGAAGACCCAAGTCTTTCTTCATAAGTCATTGGTGGCGTAAAATCATTCATCATTAATATGGTTACCAGTTTGAATTCGCCACCGGGCCTATGCTCTTCGGTGTCTTCTCTTGAAGACGCCAAGACAAAGGAGAACCTTGACTTGGTCTTCCCCCACGTTCCCACTATTTCCTTAGCTTCCCCGCCAAGTCCGAGATAGTGGGATGAAGCCCTAGCGGTTACCACAAATCAGGGGACGCCCCCCCATGATCTCCTAAACGTGTGCTAACACTCTCCAAGCTATTTTCATCACCTATAAATAGGTTGGACGAGTCATTTCAATAGTAGGTTCACTCAACACAAGATTTCACATACCCATATTATTTACAACATATATCACATAATTACTCACGCCGGGAGGTGGTTCAGGGCCCAACCCTGCGCAAGAATCACTTAACGAAGTGTCTACTATTTCTTATTGCAGATTGGCTACAAGTTTGGCGCAAGCATATCACCCCTCATACCCTTCGTTCACAATCGAAGGCCTGGTCGTACGAATTATTATACAATCACCATCTTTATTGGTTAATTCAATATATACCGTTGTTTCACGAAAATTTAAAAAAGCCAAATATACCACGCTTTATTTTTATTAATTTTTTTTTATTACAATACCTAAATCCAAGTACACTATCACATTTTCACCTAAATTATTAAAAATAGCAAAAGGCCCATTCCATAAAAGCAATAAAACATTAATACAATTGTTAGGTAATCAGCATTTTTGGTGACTGTCACTTCCCAAGTTTCTGCAAATGGATGTATGCATGTAAGGTAATCCAAACATCCCTAAGTAATATTATTCCGTTAAATATGTAAAATTGAAATTGAAAGTAAATACCTGCAACGAAAAAAAATGAAAGCTTCTACGAAAGACCAAACTTGTTGATGGATGCATTCTGCAAATTATAAGTGGTGATCAGTATTTTACCAAGAAAAACGATCCCAGTACATCAGTAGCAGGAGTATTTTCTTCTTGGCCGAATACTGCTCACCACATTTCTTTTCCCAAGGGTAGCCTGAAACCAAAAAATGGAATGAGTTAAGCAATTACGAAACTTAAATTTGTCACATTTTCACCTAAATTATTAGAAATACCAAAAGGGCCATCTCATAAAAGCAACAAAACATGTTAAACCTAACCCACCAGACCCAGTCCGTTGTATTTTTTTATGCGGTTGGCAGTTGTTACAACAACCAATATGAAAACTAAACACCCCATAATACCATAGTTGAACACCCATTTTAAACATCAAAAATTGCATATTAATTTTCCTAAAAAAAGGAAAATACAGTGAATCACCACTTAACCTGAAAAAAAACATACCACGAAACTGTTAATCTACATCAAACATATGTCACTATTGGTTCCTCCAAGATACCTTTATCTCCAAATAAAAAGTAACCTATGTTAACCAAAATTAAAAACTACAACAATTAATGGAACCATAAAAAAAAGAAAAAAATTAAAACTTATCACCTAGTTTAAGATTACAAAAGTAAATATTGAAAACATACTTGGAAGCAAAATATTTGGAAGATGCCAGAGAAAAACTAAATAGATCGTACATCAAAAAGTATCATTCAACTAAAACGTGGAAAAAAAAAGTAATTACAATAGATCATGCCTTCAACAAAAAAAATCAAAGAAAACCCTAAGATCATAATTGATTCCGTACATTCAATTTTAAAAGAATTTTTGAAACCGGTAGGGTTATTGATCGTTCGCTTGCAATCGATTTGGGATTAGAATTAGTATAAATCAGGGGTTTTGATCGTTTGCTTTAAGAGAGAAGGCAGGCGTGATTTTTTTTTTTTTTTGAGTGTGTGAGGCTGATCTAAAATATGTGAGAGAGAAGGAAACGGAGTAACAGTAGTAGATTAACGCCCTACGGTTGAAAACAACTGTAGAAAATCACTCACATATAGATTGCAACCAATAAGGATAAGGCAACCCATCAATTAGCACCAATCACAATTTGACACAACACTAAGGGGGTTAAAATAGGGAAAACCGTTACTATATAGTAGTATAATTTGGGCTGGACCAAGAAACTTGGAGGCCTGTTTGGTTTACATTTCTTTTCCATCTAATCGAAACAAAAATCAACAGCACACACAACCAAACAAACAGGAACACGAAATCACAACACTTTGTAAACAAAATCACAGAACAAAAAAATCCGTGAGTATTTCAGGCACCTGGAAATTTTGTATCTGATTTTTTTAATTACTGAAGTAACTAATCGATTTTATCCCTTTTATTGATTGTGTGCAGCATATCATTTTTAGTAATTATAAGATGGCAAAGGCGTTATCAAGTATGTTTTTGAAGTCAATTCAATCTACTCGTACATCTGCATCTTCGGTATGATATTATCATTCATATTTCATTTCACCAAAATAGGGCTTACCTTAAAATTAGTTGTATTTATCTTTTTAGATAGGATGGAATCATGGAGTATAATGGGTTTTTTTTTTTTTTTAATCACCATAAAAGTTACTTTTCAGAACCATATTGATTCAACAATTACACCTTGGGCATGTTTGGCAAAACTAGCCGCAGTGGTTGTAACTTGTAAGCTATTTATTTTATAAAAGCGTTTGGCAAACGTTAAACGCTTTTTCAAGTAGCGGTTCTAAAAAAATATGAAACACTAAACGCTCCTTGTCAAATGAGCTTTCGGTTATTAACGCTAAATGCTAACACTAAACGCTCTTTACCAAACATTTTTGTGGGACCAAAAATAAGTATTTTTTCAATTGTGCACGTGTCAAATTCTTAGTATGTCATGAAGTTGAACAATTACTTGCGGAAATTTCTTAATAACTTTTTTTTGGTATGTTTCTCTTTTTTTAAAAACCATTTGTATTGTTCAGGTAGGTGGCATATCTAGTACATGTATTATATGTTGTGGGTCTATGAAGATTGGATATGACGTTAATATTCTGTTTGCAGTACTATAGGAGCTGTGTTTCTTGTGATTAAGAGATTCGTCATTATTTGCAGATGTAGGAATCTGTTTGTATGTGTCACTAAATTGGTTGTTGTCTTCGGCGTAATGTGAAATTCTTCCTAAAAAGTAAAATTTTATATTCATCCGCCGGTGTGAGTTATTTAATGCTTGAGAACAGTGTAGTTGGTTTGCTCTTCATGTGGAAGACGAAATATTATTCATGGGTGTTTAGTTATATTGTTATCTGATGTGTTTATGTTTGTCAATTTAATTAGCGTTTTGTCTATTTGTATTTGCTTATGTGTTTATATGGTTCAACCTGTTAGGTCTCTGGACCATTCGTGCAGTATGGCATGCGGTTTTCGACTGGTGTCCCAAGTGATCCTGATACTCATGATGATTTCAAGCCAAAAAATAAACTTGAGAATTCTGACATTACTTTAAAGGACATCGTTGAGCAGGTTTGTGATTGTTGATGAGTGTATTATGAATATTGTACTCATGTGAACGCTTTTGGTGTAATGAATACATCTGTTGGTTGCGATATGTAGGATGTCAAGGACAACCATGTGATGATTTACATGAAAGGAGACCCGGAACAACCTCGTTGTGGGTTCAGCTCATTAGCAGTCAGAGTGTTGAGTGAATACCGTAAGTGCTAAAATCAGCAAATTCTACCTTTTTTTAAAATAATGTCTTATGCATACAATTGTTAGATTTCTTAATATTTTTCTTATTGACATAAATGATTCATGTTTGATGGTGACAAGTTGACATATAAGCTAAGGATCCCGACTTTAGATACTTAGCGTAGGTACTTAAGTAGTCTTTAGTAACACACTCTGTAGTACACATAATTTTAAAATTTTCGTTTCTAGGTGTAGAGCTATCATAGCTTCATTGGTATGCATAAATGGTAGTTCCAAGTTTGGTGTGGTTCCATGGGTCTTAACTGAGATTTTTGGTCTTACCCAATTGGGGACTGCCATCCTATCCAGCCGAACCTGGTGGGTCTGGTGATTGGGTCATCTCGTTTCAAGTGGGTGGTTTGGTTCCAATTTGGATGTGAGTCTATGTATCCTAAAATCACATATGTTTCATCAGAAAACATTTTATGTCTATCTTAAAAGCAGTTTCTGATCCAAATATCAATTTTCTTTCAGTTTCTGGCTCTAATAATTGTCACTTAGCTCAACTATTGAGTATGTGCTTGTAACATTGAGTTTTGAGTTAGGTCAATATGTTGTCTTTTGTCCTATTAATGTCAGCACGGATTTAAATAAATAAATGACTTAAAAGCTAAATGCTCGCACTAAATGCTTCTTTAAGTAGCATACTAGCATATGAAAAGTAACATTTTGAAAATAAAACATGATAAACGCTGGTTGCGAAACAAGCTTTGTTGAGTGTGTTGTTGCAAGCAACAAGGCGAGACAACGGTTTGTTATCGAATAGGCGTAAATATTTGGTACAATTATGAATCATTTTGTTTTTACCTTTTCTTAGTAATTATACATGCAGTTCGACTTCATTAGAGCTTACTTTACTCACTGTTGAATTGTGTATAGATGCTATTGCGAAATATAGCTACTAGATGGTTTAGTTTAATTAGAATAGTGGAGTATAAGACTATCTATTAGTAGGTCTACTGCTGCGAAATGTGGTTTAGTTGAGTTGAAATAGTGTGTAGGATTAGGTTTGTGTTGTTGATTTGACGTATTAATATATTTATTAGCTATAGTTTAGTCTAGTTTAATTAGTATGGAGGATGTAGTATATGGCTTTATATACTGTTAAATGATGTGCTAGTTGGTGTAATTTTGTGAAATGCTGGCAGAGTTTGATTTTGTTTAATTAGTATGTGGAACAGGAGTTTGTATACTGTTACACTACGTATTAATAGGACTACTATTGTGAAATATTCTTTACATGCAGTCTAGTTTGATTAGATTAGTATATAGATTAGGAGTTTACCTAGTGTTGAATTATGTATCAATTACTCTCAAATGTGCGTTGCTTTGTTTTGCTCTGTGTGCTTAGGCTTGCCTGCTTTTCGTGCCCTGCGTTGCTTTGGTGCCTTGTTTTTGCTCTGCCTTAGCTTTAGGCCCGTGCGTTGTTTTGCTTTGCTCTTTGTTGCTCCCTTAGGTCTGCCTGCTTTTCTTAGTGCTTTTCTTTGTTGCCTTGCATTGTTTTGCTTGCTTTCCTCTTGCCTATGCTTTGTTGTTTTACTGTCTTTTGCTTTCTTTCTTTTCTCTCACCCGCACACTTGCACTTGCCGGAGGTCTTGTTGGAAGCAGTCTCTCTTCTGGGCAGGGGTAGGATCTGTCTACATTTTACCTCCCCCATACCCCGCCTCGGCGGGATTGGGTATGTTGTTGTTGTACTGCCAAATGTGGTGTGGACACACTCTAGTTTAGTTTAGTTTGGTTAGTATCTAGAATAGGAATTTGCATACTGACTTAAACGATGTATCTTCAATCTTGAAATTTACAACAGTTGGTGAACGGTCTTAATTAAGTTTCACCTTATCTGTCTTAATTATCCAGATGTTTTTTCTTGTAAAACAAATGTGTTTAATAAGTAGATGAGTGAACTCAGGTCCAAGCATTGGGCGGGTTTGAACTGTCATCTGTGCAACATTGATTATAAGACATACTTTCACAGGAAAGGAGAAATGTGCAGCATGTAATTCATACCACATGTGTATAAGACGACCAATTAGGGAAATAGACGAAATGATCTCTACTTCTATGCAATGTGGTTACTAATGCGAAATAGTTTGATTTAGTTTTAGGGGGTGTTTGTCTAAGCTAAGCTTATTTGATGAGCTTATGAGCTCTTTGAAATTTTGATAAGCTCATACGCTCAGTTTTTTTTTGGCTTATGAGCTTATGAACTTTATAAGCTCATAAGCTCAAGAGGATAAGCTCATAGGCCCACAAAAATGAGCATATGAGCTTATCAAATTTTGCAATAAGCTCATAAGCCCATCAAGTAAGCATAGACAAACACCCCTTAGCAGTGTAATAGGACTTTCACTTACTGTTGAAGTATCAAGTATGTATTAAATTTTAGGTAGACGCTAGTTCAATTGAATTAGTATATAGAAGATGATGTTACATATTGTTAACTATGTATCAGTAGGCCTTTTATGTCTTTGACTCCTTATCCTTGTTATTGCACACTTTCACACATGCACATATATCTGAGCGCTCCCAATCCCACCCGCACACTTACACTTGCCGGAGGTCTTCTTGGAAGTAGTCTCCCGAGTTTCGGGTTTATCCTGGGTAGGGGTAGGATCTGTCTACATTCTACCTCCCCCGTACCCCGCCCCGGCGGGATTGGGTATGTTGTTGTTGTTGAATGACAAACCAATGACTAAATAAATTTATCAGTTGGGCTTGACCGTAGTTGGGGCCGAGAAACCAAAACTAAACAACTACTTTTTAAGGTTTAAGCCATTATAGTGGGTCAATAGTTAGCAATGGAATAGTTGTAGCTTGTAAGCATAAGACGAGAACAGCCTTTTATAGGTAGATCGTTATGCCTATATATGGAAATAGACATTTGCATTATAGCATGCGCAACACTATTCCTTGGTTCTTGTCCTTTGAAGCTTACATATGCCATTTCATGCGCTACCTTAACCATTTGGTTTAGTGTATTTTGATGATCCTAATTATTGCTGTGGATTTTGCAGGGGTTCCTATACATTCTAGAAACATATTGGAAGATCCTGAGCTTAAGAATGCCGTAAAAGCTTACAGGTAACAGGCAGTTCCTTGCAATTAAAATGCTTAACATAACACAGCTGTAGTTTTCTTGTCAATTTTTTTAAAAGTGTATTAGTTAGTTAATGCACTAAATATTATTGCGGAAGCTGTAATGTTACAGTAATATAATTGAATGTTTTAGACAACCAATTCAGGATTTGGGGGTTGACCTTAGTGTTTTCAGCTTAAAAAGTTATTTAACCCGTTATAGATAAATTACAGTTCAAATTGACCCATTATATGTACTATATCCGTGCAGTATGTGGCCAACATTTCCTCAGATATTCATCAATGGGGAATTCATTGGAGGATCAGACATCATCCTCAATATGCATCAGGCAAGCTTCTGCATCTTTGCTCTTCTCATTTTAGGTTAAGGAAAGACATATTACTCATTGTTTTCTTTTGGCTTTTGTGCAGAATGGTGAACTGAAAGAGAAGATAAAGGCAACTTCCTCAGAGTAAACCAATCTAACTTGCACTTCTTGTTGTCGAACCATAGCATGGGATCTAGTATGTCATGTTATCAGCTAGTATACATTTTAATTGGTAATAGCGAAGCGCCTTTGTTATTACCATGAGTGAGAAAATAATGTAATGTTACTGTTGACATTTTAGTATTGTGGTGGAGAGTATTTATTTCATTGATTCTAGTTTGCCATCTTTGTCTGTCTATATTGTCTGCAACTCGGAAATAACTATTGCATGTAGAAAACCAGTCTTTGCTAATAGCTATGGTTGTTTATCGTTGGGGACTATAATTTCATCTCAACCCGAGACAACAGTGTATGCAAAAACACTCTTAGAAAATGGCCTGAGATGAGTGATAGATATGTAAACATGTTCCACCCCTGCGCAGCCAGTAACCCACGCGAGGTCACCCATTCAAAATGTTGACTGTCGAGAAAAAGGTCAATAGCAATTTCCAGTACCAAAATGACAGGATCGTTCTCTTATAATGAGCCGATGCTTTGGCCCATGTAATATCTTGTGTGCAATAATTACGGAAGTACCCAATCCAGATTGATTCGACCCAAATTGATTGTCACCTGAAAGTTACACAGACACACTCCTACCATATGTTATACGCAAAATATATCCAGGTATCCAGCATTGTGAAGTGACAAAAACCCTTCTGTCAATTTAAAATTAGAAAGGGAGTTCAAAACATATTTTACTAAACTAATAGCTTTTATGAATCTATTGTTAAACAGCGAAGTAGTTAGACATTTTGGGTGATCAGAAAAATGTCGAAAATGGTAACACAAAAACCTCAGTTAACGACTTACCCTTCTAAAATAATCTGAACAACGGAAATCTCATCCGTTTAGTAGTGTTTTAATCATTGAACTCTTTATATGTGGCAAAAAAAAAAAAAAAAAAGGCTTGATATGTCACAACAGGGACGGAACTTAATAGGGACCGGAATATATCGGAAACGGTCACGAAAATATACCAATTTAATTATGCACAACTGAATTAAAAGCTCACACCGCTTTACTAAAACAAAATGTTTGTGACTTTGTATCTTTTTATTCGATCTCATCACACTATGCAAGCAGTCATCTACAGTGTTTTAAAATGAACCGTTTAAACCGTAAACCGGCCATGTGACTGGAACGAGTATGGAAACCCCGCGCGTTGCAGCGGGCTTTTCGGCTTCCATTTTTTTTATACATCAGCATAAGAAAACTATAAGGCAACAGCTAAATGATCTTTGCAACCATCATGGGTTGGCCGTTTGCTTTCGATTTGGGTGCCACGGACCAATAATTCTTACAAATCGATAAACATTGACAAAATTTTTTGGATCGAAGTTAAAGCTTTAGCGTGACTGCCTTTTTTAGGCTGAGATATATCATATAATGTAAAAGCTCGTTAGTCATACTTGTGATAGACAAACCTTGGAACTACATCCACCCAAAAATGGAACCCAAAAATGGAACAACCTACGCAAAAACACATGTATCACCAAGCAAAATGTAAGTTAAACACTTTTAAAAGAAAACATGGAAGTACCTGTAATACGTGAGTCCACAACATTCGATTCTTCAATAAAACCTGCACAAAACATTAACGTCATAAAGGATGCAACTTGTTAATGTAAACTTACATCAAATCAGCAGATAGTGACATACCGAACCGGAGTGACACCCGTGAAGACTACTGTGCACGCTTCGCCGGAAACCACGCACACACAACGGCGCCTACTTTTTTTAGAACTGGAATTTTTTCTGGCTGGATGGATTGTATCTTGAATTTGAAGACACGTAAGGGATTTTGAATACACGTATATGACAAAAGGGGTTATATAAGAACACGTGCCAAGTTCAAGAATAAGGGTGTCGAAGATAAAGCAGCAATATATCTTGAAGATAAAAAAGATTGGCCACAAATGGACTGCCAGCATTTCTATCGCAACATTTTCACTTTGGGCTGAAGAGTACACGCGATTGGGCTGAATCAATTGGCCAGTTCAAAAATAATTTTTTGTTAATGTCCCGCTCGCTATGTTATATTGTTTTAACTCCCCTAATGTATATTCAGTTATAAGGTTAGGGAAAGCAATCAGTATTTATCGGACTTACTTGTCGGACATGGTCAGCCTTTCCCACTTGGGTCGTCCTATGTTAACTCAGCATCTACTTGGATCTTTGTCTCATCTTTCAGTACTTCGTGTTCAACCTCGCCATTCTCTTCTTCTTCCACTGCAACGAAAAAATATAAACACTATTAGCCTCTTTAATTTTTGGTAAAAAAATGAGTTGCTATATAAATATCAAGTTGACTAAAACAGAGTCCTTGCTTCTCTCTACATAACGTGGCCGTTTGTTATTTTCGAATGAGATGACGCAAGATGTTCGCTGTAATACAGAGTCCTTGGTTATGGCTTTTGAAACTTTTGGTATCTCAGTTTGCATACCTATAATACCGACGCATTTCAAGAACTCAGTTTGCATACCTATATGGCTCATCAAATTCTGTTAGTTCAACTTGATATTTGATAAGATCATAGGCGCAAAAGCTCAAGCAATTGTAGCTCAACATGGTCAAAACAGTCTAAGATTCAAGAAAAAATAATAATAAACATTTTAACTGACTGATATGCATTTTACCTGTTAATTTCCGGATAAATTGCTTCACATCACATTAGCGTCCTTATTACCTAAAATCAGCAAGTGCGTAAAATCTTTTGAGCAACATAACAAAGGTAGAATTTATATCTATAAATTTATAAAAACTGAAACAATTTAAATTTGGTTACCTCCTAATATCTGTTAAACCTTCACCCATATGAGACACCTTCGTTTCAGGTACCACAATGCTCAACACCCATGGCGGCAGCCTGACCACCACCACATATCACTACTTCAACCATAACATAACCAACCATTCGAAAAAAAATGGTTATAAACTAATTCAAAAAACTCATACCTTTTAATCAGCCTGTTGTTGTTCATAAAGGGTACCTGGCAACGAAAATCATTAGTAACAACTATACTATGATGCCATTCTGTCGTTGGCAGGCCAAGAGTAATTGTACATGGGCAGCCCTTTATTACCCTTTTATACATATGTCGTGCAAATGACAGCGTGTTATCCTTGTCCACCGTGGCTGCAAACACAAATTCATGATGTGTTGCCCTGCCATTATGTGGAGCGAGACTGTCAGTTTGCCTAGAAGCATGTACCTTAACCAATAAACTTTATAACCCAAGGGTATTTGATACCTACAAAAACTTTCGGGTCAGGGAGGTTGAAAATCGACTAAAGGGATCGCCCCACCATGGCTGCAAGCGTAATAACATGCCTTGCCAAGTTGCGTGCGATCTGACCTTTATCGACTCCACCCAAGCGCATCCCAACGTCACACGACTACCTCTGTAATTCACTCTCTTTTTTTAATAACACACAGGTTAGTAAGGCACGCCAGCCAATCACCTTTTTTACTTGCCACAATTACCATAGCAATAAAGAATGGGGCAACCAATAATAGCAACTATATATTGATAATAACATCTTCATAAAAAGTATATACTAACCAAGTTGAATTAAGGAATTATAACCCAAAATATGTATACACCTTTTTGATATACATAAGCGGTTGATTATCCGAGAAATCCTCCGGCACCAAAAACACTCAAAAGTGAAACCCTAACTTTTTTTCCTCTTGATTAACTGCTATTAAATCTTAAAGTACCAAAAAAACTGCAAAAAAAAATAGTCGGGTGTTGAGATTAAAAGAAGGCGCCTGATGGTTATCAGAGGATGGTTGGAAGATTCTAGTGAAGTCTGATTTTCTCATAAGAAAGAAGATTTCACACGTGTGGTTTTGCAAATATTTTATCAGCATCACTGTAGCTTTTGCATCAAAACGACACCGTCCAATTTGGTACTGTACAAACAACGTAAAGGCAACTGTAGTTTTCCCAAAAGTCAACTGTAGCAATGTGTAATTTTCAGCCCAAAAACGACGTCGTCTTTGACGTGGATTAATAATATTTATAATATGGTTTTGAGCGAAAAACCCGATTAAATCACTGGTTAAACCGGTTGAACCATGACCTGATTATACGAGAAGGTAAAAACCGTTTTTTAAAACATTAGTCCTCTACTCTTAGGTGAGAGTAGATACGTGACTCTCTACATCTTACCTGACCCTATCATCTTATCCGTTGAATCGGGTCAATTAAAAAAAAAGCAAATTACGAAAAGAAACCATATAGATATTGATTATACCAAACCGAACCTTTTTTCTAAGCTTTACCGAAGTGCCCATTTTGTGTCACAATCATACCTTTTCTTTTCTTTCTATTTTCTGTCACCATCATACCTTTATCTTTCGCAACTTCCATTGCCCATAAGTCACCATCATACCTTTATCTTTTGCAACTTCCATTGCCCACAAGATATCTTTTACAACTTATATGCAATAACTGCCCTCAACAAAATAATGTCAATATCAAACATTTGGCTTTAGAGTTTAGTGGATAAGTACTTTTTTAAGAGTAGTTAATCTAGAATAAACACATAAGAGGGGTCCGGGGGACGGGGGTCCCGGGGCAGCGCCCCTGGCTGGGGACCTGGAAATTTTTTTATTTTCACTAAGTTGCTATGTCAAAAATTCCTCAGAAAATTATTTTTTTGAAAATTGAGGGACTAAATTTGACAAGTTGGAAACCTTGACGTATTGCCTTTGGCAGTTACCCGTTTCAAGCATATCCGATTGTGTTCGTTACTACTTATCCCCTACACCATATGTTAGCCACAAAACCTGATCCTGCATTAAATTTCTTAGTAACAGCATTAAATTAGAGGCTTCTCTTATCAAAGAGCTTAAATCCATCTAAGGCAGCAGATAGCCACAAAACACGCCCAGGGCCACGCCCAAGGCCACGCCCGCTGCCACGCCTAGGCCACGCCCAGGCCACGCCCAAGCCACGCCCAGGCTGTCACGCCTAGGCCACGCCCAGCTCAACCTCTCGCCCATGGCACGCCCAGAACTCGCCCTCATTTCTTACTGGTTTGTATCACGCCTAAACTCACGCCCAGGAAAATGGTTATACACGTGTACGGTTTAAAACATATTCCGGTAGAAATCTAACATATAAGATTGAAAATTTCATTTTCGAAAAATATATAGGCGATGTTCATTCTAGAAATCTTACGCAGAAAGTGTTCATAAATTTTCTCATTAAAAAAAACCTTTTTTAAAAACAAATTCCATTTCATTTCCACACACCAAAACACCTTCGCTGTATGCGATACCTTTTCTATTACTCCGGTCAAATCAAACCGCCTTAAACCTAGGGTTCCGGTGAATCATCATCATGTTGAGACGAGCATCTTCTACGCTTTTAGCTATCCAATCTCTCGCCGCCGCTAGATCTAATCGTACCGTCGCATCGGCGCCTCTCCGTCCGTCGGTCGCCGTCGTTACACGTCACTTTTCCGGTGAGCTTTTATCCCCTCTCATCAGAGCTGAGTGTAAGTAGCTTATTGTTATTTTTTCTGTTGATTATATGTGTGAGTGGATGTATATATTTGTCCGTTAAATTGATACAAAAAATTGTGTGTGAAATTAGTGTGTGTGTGAAATGATATATATTTGTATGTGAAATTTATATATATTTGTGTGCTAATTTAGTGTGTGTGAACTGATATGTGGATTGTTAGTTATCTCTGTTGATTATGTGTGCAATTGATATATATTTGTACGTAAAATTAGTGTGTGTGAAATTGATGTGTGTGTTAAATGATAGGCGTAACAAAGAAGTTTGAAGATGTGATGCATATTGTGACTGGTCACGAGCGAGAGGAGCTTGAAGATGAGCTTTTGTGCAGAATTGTGAACTGAAAGAGAAGATAAAGGCAACTTCCTCCGAGTAAACCAATCTAACTTGCACTTCTTGTTGCCGAACCATAGCATGTGATCTAGTATGTCATGTTATTAGCTAGTGTACATTATAATTGGTAATAGCAATGCGCCTTTGTTATTACCATGAGCAATGATGTAATGTTACCGTTGACATTTTAGTATTGTGGTGGATTTTTAGAATCTGATTTGCCATCTTTGTCTGTGTTATCTGCAACTCGGAAATAACTTCTGCCTTTAAGAAAACAGTGTATGCAAACACTCTTAGAAAATGGCCTGAGATGAGTAATAGATATGTAAACACATTCCACCCCTGTGCAGCCAGTACCCGCGCGAGGTCACCCATTCAAGATGTTGTCTATTGAGAAAAGGGTCAATAGCAATTGACAATACCAGGATTATTCTATTATGATGGGCCTGAGTTTTGGCCATGTTATATCTTGTGTGCAATAATCACGGAGTTACCCAATCCAGATATTGTGTCACCTGAAAGTTGTTACACAGACGCAGTCACTCACACCTAGGGGGTGTCATTTTTATCCGATGATTGGGATCCATCCGAATTCAAATGAGTTTAATCGGATTGGATTATTCAGATTTCAGATGAAAGTTTTTACTCTTTTTCCGATTCATATATATCCGAATGGTACATTTAATGTGCAGGCTTGGTAGATTGAAGATTGAATAAATATGTGATAAGTGGAAGCTTATTTATGATAAAATTGAAATGTTGAAGACTTATGAATCAAATTGTATTTGTTTCGTTAGGCTACAATTGTAAATTTTTAGCTAATGTGATTTAGCATTTGCTTATTAGCAAGTTGATTTCAGCTACTGATGATGTTATGAATGACTTATGTATACTTTTTTTTTCCTCCTTTCCTAGTCTTACTATCTTATCTATACTACTTCTAATAGAGGAATGAATCTCTCTCCTCATGGTCTTAAAATTAAGACTTACAAAATACAAAGTTTATTGTACAATCGATTAATGATCTTTCTCATCAATTTTAATTTTAGACTTATAAGTCTTAAAGCTTAATGTACAAAATACAAAGCATTATTAATGTGGTCAACATATTTAATGTAGTCAATTAATTAACAGGTCAATAAATAAAATTAATGCAGTTATTAAAACACCTCTTACACAATAAATACAAATTATCAAGCATATTGTACAACAAACTTAAACACAATTCGTGCATTAAATATCACTAATACAAATAATAAAGCACATTATACAAATATTCAAGCCCGAACGGGCAACGGGCCAAATGAGCCCGAGCCCGAACGGGTACAGTCCAAACGGGGTTGAGCCCGAAAGGGCACGTGCCAAACGGGGTCAAGCTCGAACGAGAACGGGCCAAACGGGCTCGAGCCCGAACAGCCACGGACTATACAAAATTTTTGATCCCTGTAAATTTGTTGTAAAAAAGAACATAATAAACTAAAATACATGATTCACCGGAAAATTTTATTTTAGGGTACCCGCCGCCGCAACGCTAAGGTACCCTGCGCCGCAACGCGCGGGTACCCTGGTAGTACTGCTAATGCATAAAGCTTTTTTGTTCATACTAACTTGGTGAAAACTTAAAATTCCTACACAAATAATCACATAATGTACAACCATCTAATACAACAATATTTAACATTTGACTTTTCAACCTTTCATTAAAAAAAAAAAAAAAAAAACACTATATTCATAAGAGGTACATATAATTATACTTATTGTACAAGCTAATCAAACAAAAAAAACTTCATGCAATCAATATAACTTATATTTTTTATCGTCGTATACATGGTTTTTTAAACAAGACCGGGCACCGAACCGGTTTTCCAAATGGTTCCTGATTTTTGGTGCTATTTTGCGGTTTTGTCCTGTTTAGCCGGACGGTTCCAGACCAACCGATTCTGGTTGAACCCTCTGGCCGGTCTCGTTTTGCCTCTTGTTATAATTTTCATCATTAAAAACAATGGACGAATACCTCTTAACTCTATAATATTATCATCATTCGTCACACAAAACATATAATCATACATTACTCGCAGAAAATTTTATTTACAGGGTATCCGCCGCCGCAATACGTGCGTACACTGCTAGTGTTATTAACACATGTATTGCTTATATTTATGCCAGTTAGGTTTCAATTACATTGTATTTTTGTTGTTTTGCATTAATGGATATCCAAATAATCCAGTATCCGAACAAATCGAATCCGATCCGAATAACCTGAAATCTCACCATTGCAAACCAAACAACACCCCTAAATGTTATACGCAAAATGTAGGGTGAAAATCATCAAATAGTAACCAAGTTTGAGATATGTTCTAATTTGGTACCTCAAACTTCATATCCACCATAAAAACCATCAAAGTTTCAAAACTGTTCCATTCTTATGTAATTTTTATGTTAGAGTGACCTGAATGGAACACTTCTCAAACTTGGTTA
This sequence comes from Chrysanthemum makinoi, assembly GCA_910596185.1. Lineage (NCBI taxonomy): Eukaryota > Viridiplantae > Streptophyta > Magnoliopsida > Asterales > Asteraceae > Chrysanthemum > Chrysanthemum makinoi. The sequence goes on from OU343221.1 coordinate 255,175,276, forward strand.
TTATTTTGTGGTTATTGTTTATGTTTAGTCATGCATTAACGGGTTGTACATAAAGTTGGTTGAAATTAGTTGAATTCAGAGGGTGGGTGTTTAAAATTAATGTACAACATGTTAATGCATAAATTAGTACTTTAAGCACAATAACTTTAAAAAATTACATAAGAATGAAACACTTTTAAAACTTTGATGGTTTTTGTGATCAGTAGAAAGTTTGAGGTATCAAATTAGAACACTCATGAAACTTGATTACTATTGGGCGACATATTCCCCAAAATGTATCCAACATTGTGAAATGACAAAAAACCCTCCATCAAATTTTTAATTGGAAATGGAGTTCAAAACATATTTTACAAGACTAAATCTATTATCAAAGAGAATAGTGGTTTGGTACTTAACATTTCACAAGAGCTGTAGAGTTAAACGTTCACTCGTTACACATTTTGGGTGGAATGATTGAAAATTGGTAACATAATATTTCAGTTAGATCCGTACATTCGAATAAAATATTCACCCATTTAGAATAAAGTGAACATTGGAAACCTCATATGTTTAATATTGTTTTAATAATTGAACTCGTTATATATGACAAATAGTTTGAGTGAGTAATCTCGCGCGTTGCTGCGGGAGTGCTGTGGGCCCATTATATTTTTGATAAATGTATATGTATTTATGTATTGGTCTCACTTCTAAAAGCAATGAAACCAAGCGCCATGGCGTGAGGCTTGGTCATGCCGTCACTTCGCCTTATGGCACATGTTTTTGTAAACTCGATATTTATGAGTTATAATATAAATATATAAATATTTTCATACTTTTTGACGCCTTATGTCACGCCTTATAAACGCAAAAGCTTCGCCTTAGCCGCAAAGACGTGAGGCTTGGTCATGCCGCCATGCCACGCCTCACGCTATTTATAACCTTGATTGGTCTTTAAAAGTTCAATTATATTACATCGTTAGTCCCCAAAGGACCAAGTTTGCAACGACAGTTAAAGCTTAGGGACTATTTTGTTTAGTTTGTGAGTAAAGCACTGTAGCTACAATGCTTTTAACAAAGAACATAGCCCGCCTTTTAGAGCACAAGGTATCATGGATACCAATAACACGTTATTGGTATGCCACCTCATCACCACATCATACACTTCCTAATAACTCACCAATAACTCAAACACCATCCCTCATAACACATCAATAACATGTTATTGGGTCCACAAAATACCCCACTAAAAATACCCCCCACTCACAATACACTAAAAAAAATAGCAAAAATTTGTCATCTTCTCCTTTGGCTTGAGCCACTCAACCAACTCAAACAATTTTTGGCTTGTGGTTGGCATGTTGCATGGTATGGTTTGGCATGCCAACAACTCATATTTTTTACATTTGGCATGTTAACTACAACCCATACCCTTTGCTCTTAGTATAGTTAATATGTCACAATCTTATACTGTATCATTTTAGACTAGTGGTTAGGGTCCGTTTGGTTGGAGTGTTTTGGGCTTATACAAGATAAAAGTACAAAAATAAGCCAAAATATTTTTTGAAGTCCCCTTTGTGGTCAAGTTTTAACCCAATGTCCAAAATGGTAAACTTTCGATTTCCACCCAAAAATTCGCTACGTGTCCAAATGAAAGTACACTTTTTGTACTTTTTTTTATTATTTGTATTTTTTGTACATTCATTTGGCCACGTGGCGAATTTTGGGTGGAGTTGCGGAGTCGAGTGGTTGCGCAGAGGCGAATTTTGGGTGGAGCTGCGGAGTCGAGTGGTTGCGCATGACCATTTTGGACATTGAGTTAAAAAGTGACCACATAAGGGACTTCAAAAAAAAAATTGACTTATTTTTGTACTTTTCTCCTTATACAATTCTTTAAAGTATTTAACAATTTATCAAGGACATTTAAATACTATGAATTTTATATGAACGTACAAATTTTGAGCTTTTGAAATATCTTGTAAAATAAGTTTTTGTGTGTTATATCTATACTACCTTATAATGCATTTAGGCCTTCTAAAATTAGAAGGCTTAAAAATTCAGACTTTTTTAAACTTACTTAGAGCAGGGGGTACGGTGAGCTGTTGGCTCGTGCCAAACCCTTTGGCGCGACGCCAAGCTTGGCGCACCGTTACCCCTGTCGCGCCAAACTCCCTCGCGCCAAACTTAACAGCCAGACTTTTTTTTTTTTTTTTGAAAAACTAGCCGTTGGTGGTGGCAAATATAAGCCGTTTTTAATTTGTACCCAAATTTTTTATAAAACCTCCTTATTCTTCCATATTTTCACACACTCTTCAAACCTAATTCACACCTCAAAAACACTCATTTTTCTTTCATTATGGATCCAAACCATCCCTTCGGCGGAAGCACTTTAGACAATTATAAAGATTTTTTTAAAGACGACCGAGAGAGATATATTCGTTCAGATCAAGAGTATGAACAATATATGAATTTGTGTAATCAAGAAGCCGGTGGATCAAGATCGAGTCCTAAAAGGAGGGCATATATACCACGTCAACGAGCGGCGGAACGTCTAATCGACGACTATTTCGGCGACGCAGAGATTGGTCCTAAATATCCATAAGAGAATTTTCGACGAAGGTATCGTATGAGCTCTACACTTTTTTAAAAAATAGTTAATGCTATTCTAAGTTATGATGCCCAGCCCCTTCCCAAATACTTTCAATTTTTTAGAGATGGTTATGATGCTACCGGTCGTAAAAGTATTGATCCTATTTTGAAGTTCACATCTGCTATACGGCAATTAGCGTCGTGACGGCACTGCGCTGATCGTTTGATGAGTACTTGCAAATTGCCGAACGAACTCAACGACAATGTTTAATCGACTTTACAAAATGCATACATGTTTTATACGTTGAGAAGTATTTAAGGAAGCCCACTTTAGCTGATATTGAAATGTTATATGAATTGCATAAACAAAAACATGGACTCCCGGGAATGCTCGGGAGTATTGATTGTATGCATTGGGATTGGAAAAATTGTCCAAAAGCCTTAGCCCTCAATTCTGAAAAGGCGTGGCCATAAATACCCAACTATTATGTTAGAAGCGGTTGCGGATCAACGGTTATGGATATGGCATGCTTATTTTGGGGTTCCCGTGCAAATAATGATCTAAATGTTTTATATGGTTCTCCGTTATTTGATGATGAACTTGCGGTACAGCTCGGAATGACCGCTTTGAAGTAAATGGGCATGTGTACAACAAAGGTTACTATCTAGCCGATGGCATTTATCCAACATGGTCTGTGTTTGTGAAAACGTTTTTACGTGCAAGGTGCTGAAAAAACGTTGAGGTTTAAAATAATTGAGGAAAGTTCTAGAAAGGATATCGAAGAGCTTTCGAGTCCTACAAGGTCGTTGGGGAATTATACGACAACCCGCACGTGCTTTCGAAATCAACGCGTTGACAAGGATCATGAATTCGTGTAATGTTGCATAACATGATATTGGAAGACGAAAATTACGTAGTGAATTTAAGAGATGTGTTCGTTGATCCAACGCCAGACATTGCACGGGAATGGACCGAAAGATGTGATTTACATGTTCGAAAACACAAAGAACTCAGAGATAGCAAAATACACAACGATCTTCGAGATGACCTTGTGGAACATGTTTGGAGAAATTATAACTAGTTTGTAATTTTTATCTTTTTAAGTTTTTATGTTTTTTTTATTGTAATGTTTTTTTTAATGAATAAAGTAATTTTAGAATATATTCTTTTTACATTTTATAAAAAAAAAGAGTTTGGCACCGAGAAATTACGGTGCCACGGATACTGAAATGTGGTGCCAAACATTTTCTGGTGCCAAACTCAAAAACTGCTGACGTGGCAGTTTGGCACGAGAACGGCACGAGAGTTTGGCACCACTGTACCCAGTGCTCTAAGAATAGATAAAGCATTTAAGTTGTGGGCTTCACAAAAAATTAAGATAAGGAGCTCCAATCATTGAGTGACATGTGTCACTTCTCTAACTAAAATATAACAAAAAGGGAAGAGCTCTAACAAACTAAAATAATGAGCTCTAATAATAGGGTGACACGTGTCACTTCTTAACTAATTAATCATTTTTATTTTTAAATTTAAATATCTTTTTATTCGTTTAATTTTTTTATGATCTAATTTCACCATATTTTCTAAAATTTTGTGCTCTTTAATTCAACATCAATTTTGATATATATTTTTATGAGTTTTAGTTTTACATTTTAGTATGTTTATTTTATTTTGATTCAAATTTTTATAACTTTAACTTTTTTTTCAATCAATACAAACTCGATGTATCAAAATCATTTACTTTTGGAAGAGTGTTTGACGGGTAAGAGATTGTGAAAGTATTTTTATATGCGGGAATAATGATGTCACGGGAAATATACGAAAAACCCAAACAAACATATACAACTAACAAATATACATTTGGAGTGTTGTGAAATGAATTCACTAAGCGCGTAGGGAATTGCGGGGAGATTTGGGTTAGCAATTCATTTACTCCTATATTGTATATAACTATATTTATCCCCGCTGCTGTGCGCGGGTATCCAACTAGTAAGCTTATGAAAGCTTTTATAATATATACATTTTTATTAGCTCAAGCCAATGAAAGTAAAGCTTGCAATTATTCAAATTGCTTAAATATAATTGAATATGTTATACACAAATATAAAAAAGTTTGAAAGAATATAAAAAAAGTTTGAAATATATGTGAATTTAATTTGAGTACTTTTTAAATCAATTGACACTTATAAGCTCTATATCCAATTGATTCACTAAACACATTTATGAAAAATAGTAATTATACAACTACCATTCTTTAACTCTAAGAGCACTAGGTGTCAAAACGAAGTGAAGCTTCGTCGTCGTGCCAACTCAGCGCCACATCAGCATCTCATTTTTTCACAACTAACCACAACAAACCCCCTCCTCACTCATAACAAACCTCAACCTCTTCATTTTGGGCCCACCACTACCACTTTATTTTTTTTATTCAATTTTCATTTCCAAATAAACTAAATAAATTCATTTCATTCAAATTAAAAATACAATACATAACACAATAATAAAAAAACAACACGATACGGAAAAAAAAACAACACGAGTAAAAAAAAATACAACGCATACTACTGGATTTAATCTTCGACATCCCACTTTGGGCAATTTTTCAAAATCTCCCAAACGTGAACATACTTGAACTCTTTTCCACCAAATTGTTCTTTGGAAGCTTAGTTTCGCATTTTCGAGATGAGTGTGGTCATTTTGAGCACTTCGACGCTGCAACTGTTTGTAAATTGCGTTGAACCTTTTGCAATCGACGTTAATCCTCGTCCATTTACCCGTGATTGAATTTTTTGTACGATGGTCATCGGTTGTCTGATTATTGAACATATGCATAACGTCGTTCCAAAAAATATTTTCGGAAGGGTTATTTTGCATATCCATAGCTTGCGAAATTTCTATCCAAACTTGCGCAAACAAGATTTCTTCAGACTTGTTCCACTTCAGAGTTTGAGACTTTTGTGTGTTTTTTTTGAATTGATGTAGATGTGAAAAAATGGTGGTTATAAGATGTTATTTATAAGGGTGGTTTTCAAATTCAAATTTTAAATTCAAATTCAAAATTCAAATTCAAATTCAAATTTTAAATTCAAATTCAAAAACCGTGTACTGTTGAGCGGGGTAATTCAAATTCAAATTTTAAATTCAAATTCAAAAACCGTGTACTGTTGAGCGGGGTAATTCAAATTCAAATTTTAAATTCAAATTCAAAAATCGTGTACTGTTGAGCGGGGTAATTCAAATTCAAATTTTAAATTCAAATTCAAAAACCGTGTACTGTTGAGCGGGCTAATTCAAATTCAAACGGTTAATTTTAAATTCAAATTCAAACGGTTTAGTTTTATATATATAGTATCCTACCAGTCACAATTCACACACAAATAACACAATTCACACAAAAAAAATGTCTCGCAAAGACTTTTCTCAGCAATTCCCCAGCCCAGAGAAGTTGCAGGAAACCGGCTTTCCAACCCCAAATCACTTGCCGGAAACCAGCTTTCCAACTCGAGTCAGAGTTTGAAGTTTACTCAACACCACCGGAAAATGTCTTTCCGGTGGGGTTTGAAAACATCCCATACCTCCAAATTGTTCCAAGTCCACTGTGAGCAGTCCCAGGTGGATTTTCAAAACCACCCCAGCGGGTTAAGTGAGGCTTCCTCCGGTAACTGGAACAAGATGAAGAAAACATAAGGGAGATTATGGAAGAGCAGGCACGTGAAGAGGCTGCTCCGCCGTGAGCAAGAAGCACGGGAGGCTCAGTACCTCCAAGACAACTATTTCTACATAATGGAGAGTCGATACATGAATGGGGAGTTTTATTCTCCCAACCAGTTCGATGGTTGGGACTCGGATGACTTCGTTTTTAAGTTTTTAGTAGTTTTATTATGTATTTCATGTTTTTATGTTGTTTTAGGGAGATTCGTAGTTTTTTATGTTTAAGCTTATTATGTATTTCAAGTTTTTAGTTAATTTTTCAAGTTTCAGTTTAAAGGTTTCATCATTATGCGTTTATGTTTGCATTTTTTTATCTACGAACCTTACAATATCACTATCTTCTAAAACACTTCACCTTTAAATATCACCTTATTAAAAAACTTTAAATTTCACTATCTAAAAAAAAGAGAGAAAAAAAAAAGAAACAAAAAAAGAGTACAAGTCTTCTCCGCCGTGCAGACGGCGTTGCCTCCCACGACGCCGGATGGCAAGCAACGCCGGTGTCAAAACGAGCCTCGACGAGGCGCTGAGGTGGACGACGAAGGGAACGACGAACCCCACACCGGGTGCTCTAACTACATCTAATTTTACCATACACCCACTATCTCTATTATTATTCCTCAGTTTTTCCTGTTGATACTAAAACTCGTTACCAAAAAAAGAATAACAATTTAAGTGAAACAAATCTATAAATATAAAAATGAAACAAAGGTGTTTAAGTAGAGATCGCCAAAGTGATTCATTGGTCACCTTTGTATTCTTACAAGAGATTTCAGATTCAGAACACACTAAATACGCATTTTATAAAATGATCATGTAAAATGTCTGAATCGATCACGAAAATACATCGATTTAATTAAGTACATCTAAATTAAAAATCGCAGTACTGAAACAAAATGTTTATCTTATCATACGATCTATTACACTCGGGAAGTAGTACTCTACTATAGAGCTGAGCAACGGATCAAACCCGACCCGACCCGACATGAAAGTCGGTTAAGGGTAAAACGTGAAACGAGAAAAACCAAAACCGAACTGAATAAGGTCATTTCGGTTTAGCTAGTTCGAACTAAAGTGTTTTGACCCGAACCGAATCGAACGAGTAAAATCGAAATAATTATACAAAATCGAAAACCAAACCGAATAAGATAAGATCGATTCGACCCGATTCAGCTCGTTTATCTGTTTGGTTCGATTCGATTCTCGGTTGATTTTACTCGACCCTACTCTACTCTCATGTGAGAGTAGATACGTGACTCTTTGCATCTTACATGCCCATATCCCGCTCGAACTAAGATCATCTCAAATTGTGTATACAATTTGAGTTAAATTATGTCATTATGAGTCATTGAATTTGATACAATTGTTCAAATAAAAAAGATTTTTTTAATTTCAGTCATTAGATCAAATCTAATAGCTAATAATTATACTAACTTGTATAACACAATGCAAGTCCATCCTGCTCATGTTACACAAGAAGGTAAAATGTACAAGTAAATCTCCACAAAGTCCAACTACACCGCACCCAATTTCCCTACACCAACACACATACAATCACCATCACAAAAACCCCTAATTTCACTCCCATTATTTTACTATAACAAATTCCATTTCATTTCCACACACCAAAACACCTTCACTGTGTGCGACACCTTTTTATTCCGGTCAAATCAAAACACCTTCACCTAGGGTTCCGGTGAATCATCATGTTGAGACGAGCATCTTCTAAGCTTTTATCTCTCCGATCTAGCGCCGCCGCTAGATCTAATCGTACCGTCGCATCGGCGCCTTTCCGTCCGTCGATCGCCGTCGTTACACGTCACTTTTCCGGTGAGCTTTTATCACATCTTATCAGATCCGAATCTAATTAGTTTTTTGTTATCTATCTCTGTTGATTATATGTGTGAGAGGATGTATATATATTTGTGCGTTAAATTGATACATAAGCTTGTGTGTGAAATGCTAGGTGTTACTGTGTGTTTATTTTTAGTTATTTTTGTTGATTACATGTGTGAAATGATATATTGATATATAGTTGTATGTGAATTTTTTTATATATTTGTGCGTAAAATTGATAACTATTCGTGTGTGCTTGTGTGTGTCAAATGATAGCGTTACAGTTTGTTTATAGTTAGTTATTTCTGTTACATGTTAATTACGTGTGAAATAAATATATACGGAGTATTTGTTTGTGAATTTGGTGTGTGTGTGCGTGTGTGAAATGATATGTATTTGTGGTGTTTGTGTGTGAACTGATATGTGGACTGTTAGTTATCTCTGTTGATTATGTGTGTAAAATTAGTGTGTGTGAAATTATAGACGTAGCAAAGAAGGTTGAAGATGTGATGCCTATTGCGACTGGTCACGAGCGCGAGGAGCTTGAAGCTGAGCTTCAGGTTATTATTATTTAGTTATATTTTATTGTTGATTTGTTAGTTTTCAGTTGATAAAAATTAAGTGATTGATTATTTATGTGTTTGTATATTTTATAGGGACGAGATTTACTGGAAATTAATCATCCGTCTGGTCCCTTTGGTACCAAGGTAAACACATAAACGATTGTGGTATTATTTATTTGATGATTATTGTTATACGGTAAAAGCGAAATTAATATCTTTGGATTATGATGACTTTATTGATACTGTTTGGCTATGCATATACGTATTATGTTAAGTATAAGTTTATTTTGTGATAAAGTTATTAAATTGGAAAGCGACGGGAGAATCGTTTAGCTAAATCCTTGGTATGCAATGTCGGCTGTTATAAGAATTCGTGATGATTCTGTGTATAGTAGTTTCTATGTGAGGTTTTTAAGAAGTGGTACTTGCTCATTGCAACATATACATGAAAATAGATGTCTGAACTAGCTGAGTGTTAGGGGTTGTTTTATCTTGATAAGAACTCACATAACTGTGTGTGATATGTTAACTGTGAATTGTATTCTTGTTCAACTATGGTAAGTTTAGTAAGAACTGTTTGCTTTTCTCTATTGGGGTCTGTTCACTAAGAAATGTCATTATTACAAGTCAATGAACTTTGGAAAGGACATATTAGCATTACGAGGCGTATTTTATAAGAAACATAAGGGCCTTAGTTTATATCTATGAAATAAGAGATTGTAAACAAGTTTTGTGTGAAGATCACGATCACCATAAAAAAAGGTATTAGGATAAACATTATGGTTGTGGTCTTGTAGATCGTTTTATAGAATTCTTATTCAATAACTGATAAACATTTTAAATCATAGAAATGTCTCGGCTTTCAAATCAACTGTCATGACATTTATCTTCTAAGTTTTCATGCTTAGTCAAACAGTAACTCAGATAGTGTCAAAATTAAGAAAACTTGGATTACTAGTATACCAAAAATGAAAGTCCTCAAATGCTACTTGATCTTTTTGTTAAGATTTATATTAAACTAACCTATATCCAAACCCAGTTCTCTGAAATTTAGACCTGACTAAATTAAACCTAAATCTACATCAGCACATTGAAAGTTAATAGTTTAAAACTAGTTCTGACTATCCTGTCCAAGGAATGTATGCACCTCTGTAATATTGTACTGAAATTAGCAGATACATTTTGACAACACCTACATGGGTTAAGCTTATATCAAAAGTTTAAGTGGATAACTTGCCTCGAACTTGAATTTCGCCTAGTTTATGTTTTTTAAAGAGATACAAAGTAGGAGCCATGGCAACAGAAACTATCATGTAAACGGAGATGTAAGAAAAGCTAACCATTTCACGGCCATATGACTGATTGTTTTGATTTATATAATGTCTTTTATTGGGGTTTTGAGTCTTTGCTTGTAGTTTGATTTATATAATGTATTTTATCTTTTATCTTCATTCGAATGTCTTATTGGAAATTATTCACTATTTGCATCAGGCGAGATTTCAAGAGCTTCTGATATATGAATTGTTTCTGAAACTGTGATCTTTGTTCTGTTTTGTTGCCTACAGGAAGCTCCTGCTGTGGTGAAATCTTACTATGACCAAAGAATTGTTGGTTGCCCTGGTGCAGACGGCGGTGAGTCATTCTAGCTCTTCATCTGTAATTTTGAAGAATTTGCTCTTTTGTCTCTTGATTGCTCTAGTGTTCTGCTTGTGTATCTAAATAGTTTATTAATGACTATGTTTATTTCTAAACAGATGACGAACATGATGTTGTTTGGTTTTGGCTAAAGAAGGATCAACCACATGAGTGCCCAGTATGCTCACAATATTTCAAGGTGAGTACAGATTAACCTTTCTAGTAATCAGTTCTTTCTGGAAATGGTGTGACGTATATCTACTTTTGATCATTTAATTAATTAACTCATGTATTGTATTTTAATACCGAGTGTTTAAACCCGCCATATTCTAGGTCAAACTCTCACCATCCTTCATATTTCACACACATGTTAATTTGAATGTCAATTGAGCATTTATTGATTATCTTGTTTTTGAGATTGACCATGGTAGTTGTTAACTTGAGACCTTTAGCTTCTCAATTCATTGTGTTCAATCCATCGTTGGGTTCCTAAAGGATCTATAGGCTCATTCAAAATGCCCCATCCACATGACACGGGCAAAGTTTAGGCCTTCTGGCAGGTTGGCATGGATTTTTGTATTAGTTAATCCTTTATGTTCCACCTGTGCCGCATAATGTTGCATTTCTTGATTCATATTAAACAAATAACAGCTACATCTACCTTTGTTTTTGAGAACTTTGTACAGAAACTTCATGTTTGAATTTTTTGGTAACTGGGGAAATCGACATGATAGGCCAACTTACATTGACCTTCACAGCATCATTAACTGAATTATTGCGGGGATGATTTGTTAACATTGTTCACTCTTCTGTTTACCCGCTAGAGTTGCAGCGCCTTTCTTGTATGTCGCCAATGATTGGAGACGTTTCATCTTTAGGAAAACGTTATCCTAAAATTATGTTCTTATCTTCAAACATGAAATTTCGTCATTTAGTTCGCTTAGTTTAGTAATGCTTAACTATCTGTTTCACAACTCATATTTTAAGAAACAACTTGTCTGTTGACCATTCAAATCTTGAGGTAAACATGTCGGTATACTGATTCGGAAATGCGCCCTTATCGCTCTTGTATCAACAAATGTGCCCTTTCCTGCTCATCTTTTTTTGTTTTTTAATTATGGTACTGCTGTTCACAACTCATATTTTAAGAAACAACTTGTCTGTTGACCATTCAAATCTTGAGGTAAACATGTCGGTATACTGATTCGGAAATGCGCCCTTATCGCTCTTGTATCAACAAATGTGCCCTTTCCTGCTCATCTTTTTTTGTTTTTTAATTATGGTACTGCTGTAAAAGAGCATTAAAAAAATGAAAACAATAATATCACAGGAATAAGTTTATGATGCAAATTGTGATATATACCCGTACATAATTTGATAAAATATACCTTTGCTGTTTTACAGTTGGAAGTAGTGGGCCCAGGAGGACTTCCTGATGGACTTGACGAGGATGAACATCATCATTGATTGCATTTTCTAGTTTAAAAATGCCGGAATAAGAATCTGGTGGGATAACTAGACTTTAAGGTTCTGCAGCATTGGGATTTAAAAGATCCTGCGTTTTGTTTGTTTCATATGTTACTGTTGTTTTTTTGGCTGAATCAGAGCATACTACTTACATTTTTTTGTCTTTGTGAATTCTTGGATTGTGGGGCATGCAATCTATTTGAATTGTGGACGCCATTGCTTTTTATGCGTTCAAAATAATTAACGGCGCCAAATTTAGGCTCTTGGACATTCTTCAATTTGACATTGACGCAAGATTTGCCTGCGCCGCTATAACCCTGTGCCCTAATGGTGTCATTTCTTGTAGTGTTTAGAAGCAATCAGTTGCACTACCTCGGCTTAGCTTTAGGTAAGATTGCAAAAGAGTATGGTGCTAGTTCTGTTTGCCATCGTTCTTTATGCTTGTAAATGCACAATTTTTTCTGAACTCAATTCTGCTTACAATAAATGATAGAATAATATAATAACTGGATTCAAGGTGCCCGTGTCCTCGTCCAGCTTAAAATGATTTAAGGTGCCTGTGGCCATTTGACTCTATGGGGCAAAATTTGAATATTTTATTTCCAACACTCACGATGCTTTTAACTGGCTTCCTGAGACGCACTGGGTACTAATTGCTAGCATCGTTCCTGTAAATTCATGTAGGCTTTAAGCTAATCCTTAACGATGCACAATGGATCTCCTTCCGTCATTTATTTTTCCAATTAGAAGACAATTGTCAAGAATTTGTAGTCCTTAATGGACATAAGGATGTCTCCATCTTTGAATTTGACATGGTTCTGAAAGCAAATGTCCTTTTAGTGGAAATTTCGTCTTGGGTTCATATTCAATGGCCATGAAATAGGTCCTATACGACGACGACCCTAACTTTTCAACTAAAACGTACATTAAACTAAAAGAAATAATTTATATATGACGCGCCAAACCGAAAACTAGCTTTTTTTTTAATAATTGAAGCTATGCATACTGGCATTTACGTGAAACGATTAAAAAACCCTGCTATGAACTCTTGAATATTGGTTCTCCATAGTCCATACCTCTGAATCCATCGATGTAGTGACTTTGGGATGCTTTGTCATCCTATCATATCCATCCGAATTCAATCATTTATCATCACCCCAAGTCCTCAAGACATCCAAAATTCAACCATACCTCATCACCCCAGATATATGATAATACGTTTGAGCATGGGCGGAGCTATGTGTAGGCTAGGAAGGGTCATGGCGGATTTGCCATATCTATATTATATATTCTTGTAATAATACATAATTTATGTTATAAACCTTAAAGTTTCTAAATAAATTATAATTTGACCCTCCTAATTTTCATGAGTTACCCTTCGGTTCTCCTAGAAAAATTGAAGAAGCTCCGCCACTGCGTTTGAGCAACGAGTCGGGCATCGGTCCGCCGCGTTGCGGCGGGGCGTCGAAGATTGTATATTGTAACTAAAGTATATATATTAGAAGTAATATTGCATAGGCTCCGTCATTTTGCAAAGTTTAAAGGTGTTATGGTTTACATATAATACAAAAAATTCATCTAGAGAAATCTATGGCTGGATCTAATGTATGTATATATAATATATCCTATTAAAATACGGCTAATGTACACGGTATACGTGTAGCTACTAAAGTCAGCCAATAAAACCAAAGGGGGCCCAAAGTGGTGGGCTAAAATAGCCTGGTAAATATGGCGGGAAAATGGTGTGGTGATACGGCACCGTTTTAGCCGTTAAATTATATTTTATATAATATATGATTAAATTTAGTCCATTATGAACACACTATACTGTATAAGGCTACAGGCCCAATGAAAGAAAGTAGGCCTACTGTACACTACATACGTCTAAATCAAATGTCTAATAAGTAACACGACTCATATGCACTATGCATCATATAGCCACGTATAGAAGATACCAAACAAAAATAAGAAGATAACCCAAGTCGAGTTAATAGCTAAAAATAATCCAAGTGCGCTAGTCACAAGTTAGAAAACAAATATCACAAAACCTGATGACTTATAAACCGAATCCAAACAGTTTCTAAAGGCCAAAAGTTGAACTACTTTGGTTTACTAAGCCGATCCATATTCACCGGCTAACTTTAAAATATCTTAGAGGATATGCAGACAGTCTGTTACGTTTTCATTTTTTAGAATTCATATTTCATGTACAAAGTAGATGACATTTATCCATCATTTTGATCTCGAAAGTTTTGAGTTTCACCAGTACACAATATATCGGTGTGTTATCAAATTCAAGTTTCTAAATTCGCCAATGCTGCGATCGGTTAGCAGTAGTAAACATACACAAACAATTGCACTGCAATATGTTGTGAAAATCATGAATAAACCAAAAAGCAAATGTCTTATCCTTTGTAATATGGTCTTTAAAAAATCATACCACAAACGAATATAACTGTGACTATTTCAGCTTTTAATTAAAAAACTGCACTGCAAGTCTGCAAGTCCTTGGGAGTACAAACATCATCCTTGATGATATATGCAAAATGACAACTTCCAAAATCTTAAAATTGGTTTGCTTCCACAATTCCATGTGGTCCATCATGGGCCTTATCATGATGTTTTTATAAATTAAGGTGACATTTGATTTTCAGCTTAGTGATCCCCATATGTATGAGATTTTGTTTTTGAAAGGCATAGTAAGTTCGAATGATAATCTCAGCAGATTTAAAGGAGTTCCCGTGAACTAATTTGATTTTTACTGCGTAGCGTAATTTTTTTGTCAAAAGTATGTATGTGTTACATACCTTGTTTAGTTAGTCCATTAAACTATGCACGCGACTGATGATAATGAGTGACCAATTGTTGCAGTCGTCCTGTTAAATGAAGTTAGTTCGACGACGAAATGGATCATACCCTAAGTTTTTTGTTACATGAACAAGGAAAGAAGTAGTCTATGTCTCTATGACAAGTGAACATGTGTTTGTTTTGTATAAATTTGGCAGGTGGTTAGAGGGCACAATTAGTAAATGTGATCATGTGTTCATTGACTTACTAATAACTATGTTCATCCAGATGACTAATGAAATAATTCGATTGATCTATGCCAGTATAACATCGATTGATAAAACGGTGTAACACACAATATGTTTTCTTTCTAGTACACAACAGAAACAACATTACGATACTATAATAACAGACCGTGGTAAATAAACATCATAGGCGGGATGGTAAGCATCGCCATGCCACATTTTTTTGAGGATTTTACAAAAGAACCGAAACAAATCAAGCATGTTTAACTCCTTTAGCATAACGGACGCCAATCAATCTCACGTCGTCAATGATTGGGCCGCAAAGAGAACCATCGACCTTCATTTGATAAAATGTACTCAAGAATCTGATTCTTGTACGTGCTGTCACGGCTTTGAACTTAAGAACGGCTTGTTTGTATCCACCTTTGCCTTTAGACATGTATGGTACCCTAAGAGTGTTTTTACCCGCAAATGCTTCTACGATCATATTACCCTCACAAGCATTGTTGGCATCACCCACAACAAAAGAAAGTGCATACACTTTGCCTGGAGTCGTCTTGACCACTTGAGCAATAGCACTTTCTTTTCCGGCAATTAGTTCTACGGCTCTTTTCCCCTTGGGGATAGCAAAATGCTCTGCGTCTAAATACTTAACGGCTTTTAGTGACTCAATCATCCAACCGGGTAGTGGTGAATGGTCGTCCTCAATGTTGGGCGGGATTAAAACTCCACCAACGTCCGTCTTAGGTAACACAAATGGACCCTCTTCGAAATCTCCATTCTTCAACATGTTTTCTGCCATTTACAAGGGAATAACAATTAGATTAGTAAATATAGTGGATACAACTACTTAATGATGATTGGAATGCAATCCCAAACACCCTCTTAGTGACAAGAATACTATAGATACGTACGGTTGGTTCGTCTAGGTGGGAATAAGGCTTTCAATGCAATGGAGTCAATAAGAGGACCACAAGCAGGATCTTTCTCGACAGTTAATGGGTTATGGATCGCAATCTCGATATCACTAGCCTCAGCCACGAACCCCCATGAGTAAGTATCCCAACCATTGCTGCTATACATAGTTTGCATCGGCAAAATTCCCCAATCGTTAGGCTCAGAATTTGGTGACACCGAAACATTCAACTTTTCCTCTTGGGCACAAGTTCTAGCCACGTTAAACGTTATAGAATAAAACAACCCTTTCGTCACCTTCACTTTGGTCTTAATCGATGCATCCTCACCTAGTCTAACCGCAAAAGCTCCTTCGGGTACTACTAGCAACATGTCTCCTTGTTTTTGGCCTGATTTTATGTACTCAACAAACCCGGTTAGCTCCCAGTTTGGTATCGCCTTTGGATCGATCACTCTAGTACCCTTCATTTGGTGTGGTTTTGGGCCATATTCGAATTGACCATTTGGCAATATCCCTAGCAAACATTAACAAAAACATATACATATTAGCATAACATATCTTTGATTATTTGGTCTAGGACAACATATAACATGTTAGATAAGTGTCAAAAGGTGTTACCAAACACTTTTTTTATATAAAAAATCTTGGGTATAGGCTAAACTCTAAAGTTAGTAAATGGTTAAAGGGGACCAATTACTTTTTGCCACTTATTTACAAGAGAAGACGTAAAGCAAATGCCAGCATGTCATCACGTGTGTTGTCTTATTGTCACGTGACGAATGGTACTGAATGTTTTTTGTCTTTTTAATGAAAATTTGGAAAGACAAGAACATGGGTTTATCAAAGAACATGTTCACCAAATCACCAAATAACATGTAACGAATATTCATGTTGAATAGAAAAGTTTAGGCTAGGTCGTCTCATATAGCTACTACTACGTACCGTTCATGCTACGCATATTTTGTTCTCATTTATAATCTCTTGAGTAAATTGCAACTCTATCTATTTGGTCTTAAAGCTATTAGCATTATTCTAAATCACTCAAAAAAATCGAAGTTCCTCTAGAATCAGCCTCTCTAATTTTGGATAGAGGTGAGACTGTCTACACCAAAAAATATGTAGTCTTTCAAAACATACTATCATTGCTAATAATATGTGTGTCGTACAGAAAAGAATTTATGACGCTTGAGTCTAACGCTCTTTGGTCCTGAAGTGCGATGTTCTAAAGCAATCGACGCCCCCCACGTACTCATTTTGTGGGAGCAACTATTAATGTGTCGATGTAAAAGCTATAAATTAGGGAATTGACGTAATAAATTGGAAAACTATCTTACGATTAAATATTGATCGAATAAAAGATTTGCATTGATAATGATAACTATATATCATCATGTGGAAATGGCCTACAAGGTTTATGAGACAGGTTTTAGCATGATTTTGATGGGCGATAAATAGACACCTAAAAAATGTGACCTAAGGTTATGGTCCATTAGATGAATAATCATTTACAAGCGAAAAAGAAGTCTCAAAAGAAGGCGGTGCTTTTATTTCGATCGTTTTTTTGGATTTCATCTAAAAATCGAAAGTTTAAACTTAGCCCTGTAGATTGGATGCAAAATCTTTTAGCTATTATTGCTTCTTTGTAATATCTGTTTTTTTCTAGCTTTTACTAGTTTCCTTTAGCTACTATCGCTTCTTTGTATTTTTTGCTTTTAGCTTTTGCTAGTTTTCTTCAATAAAACGCCGCCCTTAAAAAAAACATGATCGAAAATATTTTAAACCTCGCAAAAAAAGTGTGCCTTAAAAAAATGTGCGACTAATTATGAAAAAAAACAAGAGCACCTAATATGGACACGAGACAAGTTGAATTCATGCAGCAACAGTTTCCAATAAATACCAATCTTTTTAAACAAAAAATAATGAAGGCAAATAATGTTCAATGTACGGCTGATTGCGTTGTAATTTGTAAAGATTTGAAATTTCGTATTTATTTCACATTTATTAGCTTTGACATCGGACCACAACAACATATCAGCTGGACGTATTTATGATATGTAACGTTAATATATTTATCGTGGTATTAGACTTTAACCATCGTGTATAAGTTGTAAAAATGGTTAAAGGCATGGATAGCAGGGTTCTTTGTTCGTGATAGAATACAGGATTCGGTCCAATTGTCGAATAGTATCTGACTATCTGGTTGTTGTGTGACAACAATTTGTTTTGTACAATATACATATAATCCTTCGTATGAAAAAGTTACATGAAGATATAGCACATTTTGACATGCGACTGTAGGTCATTTACATGCACTTATTTAGAAAGCACGATAAGTTTCTCACCGAGTGCACTTTCAAATATACTGCAATTTGACTAGACGATTTTTTGCAATTTACTCTAGATTAAATGTGAAAAAGTAGATATTTTGATAACATTTTCTAGCAATGAAAATCTGAAACAGTAGTGTGTAAAAATCCAGCCTTATAATAATACAGTACTGTTTGCATACAATGTACGGTAACATTCTGAAAAATAATTATACAAATTTAAAGCAGTCAGAGGTTAGGTTCACAATTACTTTTTTTATGACACGCGCGTATGTAAATACTAGAGGTGGCAATTTAAGACCCAATGGTTAAATTTGGGTCTAGTTGGGTAAATTTTTTTAATGAGATGAGTCTAAATGGGTTTAGTTTATTTTAATAGATGAGTCTAGTTGGGTATAGTTTATTTTAATTAATTAATATTGATGGGTCTAGTTGGGTCTAATAATATACCCATATGGTCTAGTACAGTCTGATATTTACATGGTTTAAGTTGATTGTTAACTAAAATTATAAAAATCACTCACAATATAATTTTATCATTTTCGTCCGTTTTCTCCAAATTTTAACGGTTTTACATTTTGTCCGTTTTTACATGTTTTCGCTGCGCTTTTACGTTTTTATCCGTTTTACCACGTTTTCTACTCTTTTTTTTGCGTTTTTGTCCGTTTTAAATACATTTTTACGTTTTTTGTTTTTCACGTTTCCGTTTCTGTTTTTCACGATTTTGTCCGTTTTACACGATTTAGTGTTTTTTACGTTTTGTCCTTTTTGACAATTTTGTATGTTTTTGCCCGTTTTAGTCAGATTTTTTACTTTTTGTCGTTTTTTTACATGCTAGGTTTTTGCGTTTCGTCCGTTATTTTTACGTTTTTCGGTTTTCACGTTTTGTGTATTTTTTTACGTTTTACCGTTTTTCCGCGTTTTCGTCTACTTTTTTCGATTTTTTTTAGTTTTACCACGATTTCGTATGTTTTTTACGCTTTTTTACATGCGTTTTTGACAATTTTATGCGTTTTTGCCCGTTAAAATTCGTCGATTTTTCACGTTTTTGTCCAGTTTTCGTAAAATTAGGTTTTCACGTTTTCGTCGGTTTTACACGTTTTTGTGGTTTTACTGGCGTTTTTCGTTCGTTTTTCACGTTTAGCCCGTTTTCACGTTTTCGTCTACTTTTTTACGTTTTTGTCCGTTTTTGCACATTTTAATATTCGGGTTTTACGTTTTGTCCGTTTTACGTTTTTAAAATGTCAGTTTTTACGTTTTTGTCCGTTTTTTTCGTTTTTGTCCGTTTTTATGTCTTTGTCGTTTTAACGTTTTAAACGATTTTTTCGTCCGTTTTTCACGAAAATGCCGTTTTAAACGTGGAAAACGTAAACAAGCAGCAAAATTTGGTGGCGTAAAAAGGGTGGGGCCACGTAAAACTTGGACAAAGACATAAAAGCGTAAAAAAAGTAAACGTAAAACGGCCGTGTAACGGAAAACAAAAAACTAAAAACTGGCAATTGCAAAAGCGGACAAAAACGTAAAAAAACAAACGTGGCTGGCGAGCGTAAAAACGAGCAACGTAAAACGAAAACGGACAAAACGTGAAAACGGGCAGCGGTTGCGCGTAAAACTCTGCGAAAACGCAAAACGCGTACAAAAGTGTCAAAAGCAGACAAAACGTAATTAAAACGCTCTGAAATCGTGTAAAAACGACAAAATCGTAAAAGTAAACAGCATTGAAAAAACGACGTAAACTGGACGAAAACGTGTAAAACGGTTTCTGACAAAACGTAAAGGACGCAAGCGTTCAACGGACAAAAAGTAAAAATCGCAACGGGCAAAAGCGTACAAAATTGTCAAAAGGGACAAAAGCGTAAAAAAAACACGAAATCGTGTAAACGGACAAAATCGTAAAAAACAGACGAGCACGTGAAAAAGCGGTAGCGAAAAAACACGGTGAAAACGGACAAAACGTAAAAACATTAGCGTGTAAAACGGACAAAAACGTAAAAAAAGCAGACGAAAACGTGTAAAAACGGACAAAAATGTTAAAAACCGTTAAAATTCGGAGAAAAACGGACGAAAATGATAAAATTATATTGTGAGTGATTTTTATAATTTTAGTTAACAATCAACTTAAACCATGTAAATATTGTACTAGACCCATGTGGGTATATTATTAGACCTAACTAGACCCATCAATATTAATTAATTAAAATAAACTATACCCAACTTCACTCATCTATTAAAATAAACTAAACCCATTTAGACTCATCTCATTAAAAAAATTTACCCAACTAGACCCAAATTTAACCATTGGGTCTTAAATTGCCACCTCTAGTAAATACCAATAAAGCTCAAATTCCACACTCTTATTACCAACGGATATATATGATATTTTGTATTCAAATTTATACCATCATTCATGAACAAGAACAACTACAAGTACGTTAAAAAAATTAAACGTACTTGATAGATGGCACTTCATTTCGATTTTTAAAACCTAAAATGAATTACAATATGTATGAAATTGTTCATTACCAAAGCTGAATGACTATGGAATGGAATAATTCATAAACATACATATACGCATAACAAACTTTGAGGTTCCAAAAATATTTCAATCTATAGCCAAAAATCAAAAGGTCTTGTGTCTCCGAGATAGGTATGTTGTTTATATATATTGTGAGATAGTTAATTACCGTTAAAAAAATCATACTATCTAGTGTATCAAATAGTCCTCCATCTCAACATTAATGACATAGTGTAGAAACTGCACTATACTTAAACTGAATATTTTTTGTCAGCTCACGATAATTTTAATACATAAAGTAGTTCTAAATAACAACATACCAACAAGAAGTTCACATTTCATAAACTAGAAACATTGAAACAAATGTAAATGAAGAACAAGAACTAACCATCAGTGAAGGAAAGAACACCATTGGAGATTGCACAAAGTAGCACCACCACTAATAACATTGCAGAAATCTTCTGCATTTTTATTATATTTTATAAAAGAAACAATGTATGAAATGTTTCTTTCTTTCTAGTTTAGTGTGTGAATATGGATCATGGGGGTATGCACAACTTTATATGTATACATATGTTGTTATAAAATTAACCTTGGTTTTTATTGTTATAACTATATTGCCATTGGTTTTATTTATTGGCTTGTTTAGGTAAACCCCACATTTATCTTATCTTTTACCAGTGTTGTGCCAATTTTCGTGAAATTTTTATTCGTGATGATGGTTATGTACTATTTTCTGGCCTATAATTGCATGTCATACTTATTCAATTATTTTGAAAATTATTAAAGAGTACATGTAAAGTAATCCATATGAAACATGTAAACATGATAGTGTTGTGTATTGATATATCCGTAGATTAGGTTACCATCCAATTCACTATTGTATATAAGAGACATCTAAAATATATCGAACCAGGCCCTGATAAGTTACGAGCGCCTCTCTAGCGAACGCGTGAACTGTCAAAATCTTGCAAAAACACAATGGAGGATAAATGTGCAATCATGCAATGTCTTAGAAATATTTACTGTATATTAAACCCGTGCTTTCAAATGCAAAGTGGGCAACTGATCATATGGTATAAAGATCCTATTAAAACAAGTATATCTATATACGTTGGTGCTTGGTTAATTTAATTTTTCTTTCTTTCGTAAATTTATCCCACATATGATAAGAAAAACTTCAACTAATAACCATTTAGTTTGAGACTTTTCATACAACACGAACACCATTATAACACAAGTTCAATTCCTGTTAGTGTAAACAATATTGAAGTGGTCGTGCTAACCTCCTGAAAATAGAAGCTGTACCTGATTTAAATCTGTATGACGATAATTTAAACACCGTGAATTAATCGGTCAAAAGAACAAAAACCCAAAAATAACATACCATGTTCAAAGTTTGAGCATGAAAAAAATCTCGATCATAAAGTTCTACTAGTCCTAACAACATTTAATAAACTAATTTAAATCCTATCCGTATTCAATTACAGTTTCCAACCTTCAACAACTAATAATTCGACTGAAACATTTCACATATATATCATTGGACCCTTTAAAGCAAAATAAGATCGATCCATTATAGGACAAAAAAAATGAAATGAATACCTATAAAATATAATTTTAATTGGGTTCCACTAATATTGCATATAGTCCCGATATATACCATCACCGGTTACAACGCTGTGCAACATTTAAAACAACAAGTGCCACTTGATCCTAGATATACCTACTACTCGTGTGTCGGGTACCAAGTTACATGTGATGGCTTTAGTCATGTGCCCTTAAATTTTTCTTGATTTTCTGATTTCTTGCCAACACATGAAGCAACTAAAGTCGTTTTAGTTGACAATTAAGTATGTCATATTACTCATATATTATGTTGAGACGTTATGTTATAATGAAAGGCAAGTTGATCGAGCAATTTATGAAAAAATGTTAGTAGAGGGAATGTTAATAACAAGAAGATCTAATGTGGTTCATTCGATAACAAGAAGGTTGATTTATGTTAAAGGGTGAGAAGGATCTTATATTTGTATTACTAGTTTATGATGATACTCAAAGGGTGTAATTATGAGTCAAATGTAATTTTGTCATTAGTGGTTGTTTTCCGAGCTTAAATTTTTAACCCATTGATTTAGTAAGACAATTGGTATGAACGTTATATTTTTTCAACTATTTTATCATATTTTATGTCTCAAGTTCATATTTATCCAAGAAATAATTGCCTTACAAGACCCTCTTGGGAAAACAAACCCCATCCCTGCAGATCCAACATAAACCTTGGAAACCAATAGCAAGAATCCACATACGTGAAATTCCATAATTTAATATTGTCGTATTTCATGACGTGGACCCTCTTTTCATTTCTCCTATTCGACCTTAAAAATGTCGACTGGAGAATTCATAATAATATAGACGTTCTATATATAAAGTTATAGTATAACTAACGAAATTTTTCATTGTTTGGAAGATGCATACATACAAAATATTAGGCTCGACGTTGTGAACCACGAGTGGTCATGGTCATTGTTAAACGATCACATAGACCACGAGTGGTGGCATCAAATTCGCATAATTGGCGGTGCAAAACCATATGATGAAGAAATAAAAATATGTGTGTATGAGTGTTTTAGTGTTGGCATGTTAGTATATGTTATGCGAGTAGTAAAGAAAATGATAATCACAACATTAGTAAATGACGAGAAGATGATGAAAATATATGCTAATGTGACGTTAACGTGAAGGTGGTAAAACCACCACTACTTCTAACCTTAACCACCGTATTGATGTCAAATAAAACAAAACTGCACACATACATAATTAATTAATTATGTTTAAAAAATAAGAAGAGAGAATAACGTTAATATCCTAATGCTCTATGTTGCATTTCCAAAAAAAATATAGGCAACCTAGCTATTACCTTGTCTAATTCGGGAATTTGTATTTACAATCTTGAAATTCCTTTTTAGCAAGTTTTAATTACCTTGCAACTGTTACAACTGATCTGACACATGAAAGATCAACCCAACATCCAACATGAGTTATAAAATTCTTTTATGATCATGTCTACGTATTATTGATTGATTCGTGAAGTTACACTAGTATCATAAGACATGTAATATGCCCGGTTAGCATAAAAAAGTGATACATAAGAAGTGTAAACGTATTAGATAAAATGTTTATCAATACAAAATTGTAATACGTTATTGGTTAAATTGATTAATGAGATTTACTTATATCCCGATATATATACCTTAATACCGAGACTTAAGCTCAAACTATGCTAATAATAATCTAAGACAAATATTAATCCAAATCTAATATAAATAAGTCCCAGCATCCCGCAATTGGACCATAAGGAGAACGAATGGTCAACTGTCTCGAAACTCAAAAAAAAAAAAAAAAGAAAAAAAACCTCTTTGGTAAATATATCCGCAAACTGTTATTAGAAGAATTTATAGATTCACCAATGATGTACTTTATGACACCAAAATTTCACAGTAATTCTTGAAAAAGTAACACTAGGCGGCATAATTAGCTTTGTCAACATCAAGTTTAAGAGGAATGAGGTTGGTAATAAAGTTATCAACATAGAGTTTATCGGTGTGTGATAGGGTAGAGGGGAGTACGTTCATCATCATGAGCGAGGGTTTAGGTAATGATGAAAAACATCGGCTTTGTTAGGGTTGAAAAAGAATTCGACTATAGTTATCGAAGTTTAAGAAAAGAGTAGTCGACTGAAGTTGGAAAAAAAAAACGTGAAAACTGCTCGAGCTTTGGTCGACGTTAAGTGAAGACCGGTTGAGCACTTAAACTTTAGTCAACTTTAAGTGAAAAAAAAAACATAAAATCCAAAATCCAAATACCATAAAAATATGAATGTCACAACACCAAACTAACTTTTTTTCCGGTCTATGCTATAACAAAACAAAACCGACGATTTGTAGAAACCATTCTATCCAAAATCAATGCTCGGGGTGACAAACCAAACGAACCAAACCCTTTTTTTCCCTTCTTCATCTTAGCTAAACGAACATAACTCGGATACTATTAATTAATAAAAGATTACATATGTCTCATTATATATATCATATATATCTTAACACCCGGGCTTGTGGTCAAACTATAAAAACACTAATCTAATACTTATACTAATTCAAATCTAATACAAATAAGTCTACTAACACATATAAGTACACATTGTTGGCTCATATTTTGGAGATAAAATGTTTGTACATGCATACTACTTGAGTGTTATTTGTAGTGTAATCTTTTGTTTAAGTTTAATGCTAAATGCATACTCTTTTTATCGGTTAAAAAAATGTATACCTTTCAATGGAGTTTTGGATCCGCTACTGAGTACATGTGACAAAATAAACTATATCGGTAACATGTTATAATTAAAACAAATTTAGGTACAAGCAAGTATTTTCTCGGTTAAAATCACATTGGTTCGGGTTGAATTTGGGACTTTTTTCTAAATTTCTTAAGGGGCATTTTCATATAGAATTCAATACATCCCATATTTACATATTTCCCTAACAATGAGTGCTTTAACAGGCTTGTACATCATGCATAAAAAACTTGTGTTTGGAGAAATATGTAAATATAAGTGTGTATATGGGGATATATGAAAATCCCCCATTTCTTAATTAGCTACATAAACACATAAATCTTTTAGGGTAATTTTTTTTCTGAAAAAAACGATTTCTCATTTCATTTATCACCATTTCAATTCGATTTACTTACAGTCGATGATCAAAACCAACTGCAATAATCGAGCTAGAAATATGATATCTCAATCAAAACTATATATCAAAATCTATCTAAAAAAACTAAAATAAGGAGGACGAATCTCTTGGTCAACTGGTCAAGTGACATGATTGATAACTTAAATTCAATGTTTTGAAACCCGAGTCGACCCGG
Source organism: Chrysanthemum makinoi (assembly GCA_910596185.1). Lineage (NCBI taxonomy): Eukaryota > Viridiplantae > Streptophyta > Magnoliopsida > Asterales > Asteraceae > Chrysanthemum > Chrysanthemum makinoi. Next base: position 255,200,770 of record OU343221.1, read on the forward strand.
CCGGGTTAACCGGTCGGACCGGTTCCGGGCAAAAAAACGGGTCAAAAAAATCCGGGTTTCTAAAACCGGGTTAACCGGTTAGACCCGTCAGGTTTTGAGTGACCCGGGTCAACCCGGTTCTCGAAACCCAGCCGGGTTTTTTTTTTTCAAATTTTTTTTTTATAAAAACCGGGTTGACCCGCCAGTCGAACCGGTTGACCCGGTTATTTTTCATTTTTTATTTTTAAATGAATAATCGGTTGACACGGCGGTCGAACCGGTCGAACCGGTCGAACCGGTGACCGGTGACTCGACCAGGTCGATTATAAACCCGGGTTTCAAAACATTGCTTAAATTAATAAATCATAATAATTAATTGTTTAGTTTTGTTTTAGGAGAATAAACTTATCTTTCATTACTTAAAAGCTAGCCCTTTGTCACATGCTTTTATATGCACTTGTCGATGAAACCCAATTTTGTCTTTTAACCATTCCATTATTTAGGCCTAAGCAACGAATAATTAAGCCCTCGTGCATGGCATTTGGCCACCTTTTTACAGATGTAACGTAAATTTGTAAGTTTAATATTTAAGGGATATGTTTTTCTTTTTATAGAAGTAGACAAATTAGATTGTCTCAGTTCGAGTTATTCGTGAGTGAGTGTCTTTTACTCTGATATACGCGGTATATAGCTAAGGTGTACTTACGATCTATTTCATGCATGCCCATCTATAAATGTGTAACTAGTGCGGTTTGAACCATAAACAACTTATTAGAAGGTCAAGTACCCTACGAATAGGCCATCTGAAGGTGATTATATGTCTTTTTTAGAAGACAAACCAGTAATTTCAAATTATAAAACCTACAAACATATACTACATAATTTGTTCGGTTGTAACTTGAACCCACGATTACTTTTTTAAGAAGCAGCTCCCGCTACGCGAATGTGGCTATGTTTTAGAGTTCCGTATCCAGTTGATCGATCTACTTGTTCGTTATAAACATCAACATTCAATTGTCATGGTTATATTTTATTGTTTATGTTTATATATGTTAGAGATCACATTCAAGTGAATTCTTAACGTATGCATTAATCAAATGTTGTTCTAACGTATAAGTAAATCAAATGTTGTTATGTAAGGAAGTTTAAAAAAATCTAAATAAACTATCATATATATATATATATATAGAATCCGGATCGGTTGAGAAGGTTTTTATTTTGAGAAGATTGAGAAGGTTTTCAAAAATGATAGATTTTTAACTTTGATTCATGTTTTTCAAGCGTAAAACTCATTTTAATGTGATTAAAATTCAAAATGTGTAAAAAAAATTGAATAAATGTTAAAAATCTCTCATTTCAGATATATGTAGAATACTTGAATCATTTGTACAAATTTAATGAATCATCATCATAACTCGATTTTAACAATGATTTGTGAATCAAATTTGTTTTTATAGATTCGATTCACCATAAAATGATGTTTACTTGTGAATCAAATCAAAAACATGAATCAATTTGCTTAAACGAAGATTTCTCAATCTTCTCAAAATAAAAACCTTCCAATGGAACGAAGCCTATATATATATATATATATATATATATATATATATATATATATATATATATATATATATATATATATATATATATATATATATATATATATATATATATATAGAGTTAGGATCAAATAAGAAGATTACTTAAAATAAGAAGTAATAAGAAGAACTATAATCGCAAATCCGAGATGCACCGATCTAAATTAGATGCATCCCTATAATCTTAGATGCATTATAACGCATTAATAATGTGTTTTTAGCTTTTAATGATGCATATATATATATTAGATGCATTTTATGATTTCTCTTGTTTTTGTTCCTCTGCGTGCGAAATTATGAAAATCAATTTGCACCATCTATACATCAAATTAACTTTGAAACTCAAGATGTTGATCTATATTTGAATAGAAATGCATCTAATGCAAATCGTTGCATCTCCAATGCGTGGTTTTGGTCACTTCTCACCACTTCTTATTTTAATTTACTTCTCACTGGATCCTTACTCTATATATATATACTAATTTCACAAATGTTTCTTTTCTTATAAACTATATATATTTATCTAGTATGTCTTGGAATCATGACACAAGTCATGGGCTTTCTTCAAAACGGTATTGTTAGATTTTCTCTTTTCTTTGCACTTTGGATACTTTTGGTGTTTAAATATGTTTTATATATTGTTATGAATCAATGTGATTGGATCTAAAATAGTAGTAAATAATGTGTTTTAAAGTTACTTTTGAAATCTAGCTTATACTTGGATGTGCATTTTCATATCTATATGATTAACTTCTCCAACTATCACTATATTTTTTGTTTGAAACATATTGCGAGAAAGTGAATTTTATGCAACAACAACAAAACTCAATCTCACCGAAGCAGGATAAGAGGGTAGTGAGATGTAGACAGATAATATTCTTACCGTCAGGATAAACCCGATAATATATAGACTGCTTCTAGAAAGATCTCCGGCGAAAAAGTGAATTTTATGATGCGAAATATTAAATACTCACATATGAACACAAAGTAAAAAATATGTAATTCTTTTTGGACATATGAAGCAAAGTCACCATTTATTTCATAGTTGAACCATATTATTAAGGAGGTGAAGTGACAAAAAAAGTCCCATTCTTTCTTAATCTCTTAATTATAAAGATACATGGGACACAAAAGGCACATGGACATTGAACTCAATGTTGGGTAGATGAAACACACATAAGATGTATATCTGGTGAGGGTAGCCATCCAACATAATGAATAAATAAATATGGAGATCATGTTATAATGAATGGATGGAAGGTGGTGTTTGTCTTTGAACCTGGACATTGATCAAAGATTGAGAATAATTCATTCTTACCCTTAAAAAACTCTCCAAGATCTGATTCCTGACCAACTTCCATGTGATCCTCCTATCCTTTTTTTTTAAGTACTCAAACCATAATTCACTTCTTTAGGTCCTCTCAATTTCATATGAACATGACCGGTAATTATGTATTGTTGTTGTTGTTGCATGGGCAGTCACTTAGCCCGTCAAAGTTTTGTTGTTGTGCTTCGGGCCTCTTTCGCTCTCAATCTAATAAGGTGTAATTAGTTGTTGGTCGCTTCTAGCCCCTCGCCCGGCATTAGCCCTTATGACAAGTTGTTAGAAACAAGAGTTCTTTGAACAAATCTTTTTAGAAGTTAGTACGTGTTAGAGTGCAGTTTATTGGCCGACTTGTAAGATTGTCGAATTATTTGATATATAGCTAAATGTTGGTATACTTGCATAACATGTTCAATAGATACAAACAATATAAATCGAGTAGCTAACATGTAAAAGAGATACTAGCCCAATGTTCACCATTTTTGTGAAGTCGACCGGTTAGAAGCTGTTGTCCCCGGATTTGAGTGTGTGTGACATAGTAAACTCTGATTCCATAAACTTATGTTTAACAAAAATCAGTACATGTTTTTACTTTTCATGTTCATCAATATATGTATGAGCAGGGACGGAGCCATGTATAACATATGGTGGGCCATGGCCAACCCAAAACCTGTTACAATTTCAACTGATATTCTATTGTAATACACATTTCTGAAACTTAGATCCATCTTGGAGTATTTGGCCCACCCATGGCTAAATGGAAAGGAGTTAGAAGATTCAAATTAGTTGAGAGTGTTACTTTTTTCTTCGGCTTATAGGAAAGTTAACTACCATAACTGTCTAGTTTTTGTATTTAAGCGTTTATGGTTGTTTCAGTTTAAAGAATTTTTCTATTAAAAATTCTTTTATTATAATTCATTTATTTCAAATGAAAAATGCTGATTTGAACCATCAACTTTTATTATTCCGTAGCACTCCTTTATCCAAACAAGAGGGGTCTCGGATGAGTGTGAAATAGATGCCGTCGCACAGGGCCTCTACCTAAAATGGGTCAAATTTTCATTAGTTTTGCATATAAATTCGTATAAAATTAAATATATATGAGTCATATAATTCAAGTTTACATGACAACTTCTCAATAGTTTACAAGTGTAGTAGGGCCTTTTTGTTATTATCGACTAAGGCCACCGAAAACCACGAGATAACCCTGATCAAAACTAAGCTAATTACGAAGTTATACCATAATAATGTTACGTTTTTGTCAAGCGTTAGTTTTCCCTTGAAAAGTCGCTATATAGTCTTGTTTCAGAGTATTTCTAATAGCAATTAGAATGAAGTTATACCGTAATAATATTACGTGTATGGTCAAGTGTTAATTTCTATTTGGCATTTTGGCCCACCCAAAACTAAAATCCTGGCTTCGTCACTGTGTATGAGATCCATAGTTTGCAATAATGTAAGCATTATTTAATATTTTGTTTGTCATTATTCCTGTTTGGTCGGCAATAATACAAGGGTCTTGTTGTGTAATCAAATCCTAATTCTTGTAGGCTTGTGGTTTATGCATATGACATGTTCTAATTGTTACTTCAATTATATGACTCATTGATTTAGCACGTTGTCATTTTAACTTCTTTTGTTTCTAGCACATGTAAAATATTGTTAAGACCAATTTAGAACAAGAAGTTAGTCAAATTATATAATCTAAACAATCAACTTTAATCTATGATACAAGTGTTTCAAAGATAGCACAAAGGCTTATAAGATAATTATATATGTCTATCTATTTGTACGAATTAAACGAGCTTAACTAACCAAACTAACACTTAATTCTTTATGATCTCCCGCACAAGAACGTCGTCACACTCACACCTAGACAGCCAATGAACCGAAATTAAGCTTGCTGGAGATCGATGTAATAGTACATTTGTCTTTTGTCCGATGATGCATTCTCCATTATTCATCGTTAAGATTATGGCTAAACTATGTAGCGGAAGAATACAATTATTTAAGATTACTAGTAAGATCGAAAATAATTTTTATAGGATATTTAACTTTTACGATATTAAGGCCAGACATGCTTTTTGTTGATCCGTTAAAGTGAACGTATTAGTCACCCGCATAACACGTGCATTTCCATCACTAATAACTGTAGTGTTAATACGACAATTTTAATTTAAGGAAATCAAATAATCTAAAGCTCAAAGTGTTTTCAGATGTCACTGCATTTTCTGTATGAAGGGTTGGAGACACTATTTCAAATTACTTGGGTAAATAGTAAATGACTTGTGTAAATGGCTAGTACAAGTCCAACCCATTCCTTTGTTGATACCCTTGAAAATCAGGTCGGGATCGGGATCATGCATTAATGTGTAAGATCACTACAACCCGAAAACGATGATAAGAGTACGACTTGTGAATTGTGATGAACGTGTTGAATGATGAAAACTTCGTAGGTATTATATTTTATTAATGAAGTATTTATAGACTACAAAGCATGATAAACCTTAAACTTTAACGAACCAAGCAAATCTTACAAACAGGCTCGGGCCTACCATAATCTATAATCTAATATAACGAATAGACAACCACCATTCTATATATATACTACTACCTCCGTCCCTAAATAAATGTCCACGTTTGACTTTCAAAGTCTTACTTATTCAACTTTGACCTTAAATATTTGTGTTTATCTTATATAACACTTGATACAAAATATATGAATGAATTGTGTTTTAAATGTACTTTAAGTTGGTATAGTTTTTATCAAGTATTGTATAACATAAACAAAAATATTTAAGGTCAAAGTTGTACAAGAAAGACTTTAAAAGTCAAAAGTGGACATTTATTAGAGGCATGAGGAAGCTAAAAGATGGGGAGTATATTTCACCCAAAGTGCCTAGCATTAATTGCAATCTATATTCAAGTGGCAAAAATAGTCCCTAAGGTTTAGTTATCGTTGCAAGCTAAGTCCTTTGTAAGTTTCTAGCATTAATTACTATTTATAGCAATTTGACAAAAATAGTCCTTAAAGTTTAAGTGTCATTTGCAAACTAAGTCCTTTGTAGCATTAATTAGTATGTATAGCCATTTAACGAAAATAGTCCCTAAGGTTTAATTGTCTTTGCAAACTAGGTTCTTCAAGGACTAACGATGTACCATAATTAAACTTTAAAGGACCGCTACATAAAAAAAATAACGGGGTCACAACACTTCCGCAGCAACGCGCGGGATCACCCGCTCGTTTTTAACTATTTTACTTTTCATACCATTTTATTACTGTAGTAACCAACACACATATAGATGAAACCTTAACCATTCGTGCTAGATTTTAGCGACTAAAATAACTACAAATAACATTCCAACTCCACCTACTTAATGACTAACTTTTCTACAATAACATTATGTACGTTTTGTAATTAAAGTAACATAACTGTTTGATATCTACTTGTTGAAGCATAATCTGGCGCGGGCAGGATTCAACGACTCTCCTTTGCCGTTAGTCGTCTTCTCGAGCCCTAGTAGACCTGTCAACTAATAGAATCCGTTAGGAGTGGACCCGAGGCCGTAGCCCCGGGGTCCACCTCCCGACGGCAGTTAGTATCGGTGATGTAGCCAATATATCTTAGGGTTAGAGATAACCTGCGTGTGTATATATAGGCATGGATTAGGGTTTAGATCGTAGAGTGGGCCGCATCTGCCGGGCCTGACCCATTCCTGGCCCAGTCCGGACTATACGTCCACAAGCCCCCCAAGTCTAGTATGAGATAGCGCATGCTATGTTATGCTAGACTTAAGTTCTATTCATGGCCGCGTAGGTGAAAGTGTATCCCGCATGTTGCATCCGGGTAAGGGCGTACTTTTTGTACCAAGAGCGACGCAACATGGTGCGCAGGCGACGCGCTTCTGTAATAGTGCGCTCTGCGCGACAAGACGTGCACGACAGAAGCGTGCTAGAAGACGGCTTTCAGTAGCATAAGTGCTTGTGGCCCAGGCGCGCTAGTTGCGCGACAAAGGAGTGCGACAGAAGACGTGCTTCTGTAGCATAAGTGCGCGCTGTGTGCGACAAAGGGGTGCGATCTGTAGCATAAGTGTGCGCTGTGTGCGACAAAGAGGTGCGACAGAAGACATGCTTCTGCGCGCATTACATCCGTCTTTACAACCGACAGGACGCCTCTCCCTGCGGCAAAGATGCGGCGAATATTTAAATTCGTCTTTGTACCGAGCTTGCGTTACGCTTCCAAATATACCGCGCGATGCGCAGGAAACATGGTAGCATATACCCTGGTAGCCCCCCAAGTTTGATGGTGCTACTCGTGTAGGAGCATTAAACTTATTTAATCTGCGAAAAACACTCAATGCAAAGATTAAAAGTATATGCCGCGAATCGCAGCATATAAAACCTAATAAAATTAAGCAAGATATAGCACATAGCATAAATAATATATTGCACATAGCATAAAAAATCTATAGCGCATAGCATAAAAAATAGAAAACCTATCGTGAGGTAGTACAAGATATATAAACAATTGTTTTGTTTTTCTTTTTAATGTATAAAATAAAAACTCCGGATGGATGTACCGTGACCGCGACTGACAGACGCAGATGGATTTATCGTAACCGCATAGACTCGAACGTTTGTGGATGATCGCAGATGTTTTATACCACGGTCTTTGGTCCAGTGCGCATCATGGCGATTGACTAGCATCGTGGTATTCGCGTCACGCGTTCTCTGCAAAGATGTCTGAACGCACGGCCTAATGCGGATAGATGTATCGCGACTGCTTTGTTCGAGCGCGAACAAGCGTACCAACCGTAAAAACAGTATCTGCGCGAATTAATTCGCGGCTAAAAAATAAAATAGCTCCGATCGTGCAGGCTTTTTCTTAGGTCCGATTGTGCGGACTAAAAGATAAAATAGGTCCGATCGTGTGGACGTTTTCTTTTTTCTGACCATGCGCGAATTAACGCAACAAAGAATTTATATTCGAATATGAAACAGTATATATATTCGAATGTGTTTAACAAAGAATTTAAAGATATATTAAACAAAGACTAATATAATCTTTATTATATATATTGCTACGTGAAGACAATATCAAAACAATGTAGTGTTTTTTTTCTTTCTTTGCCGTAATATTTGACCAAGTAAATAAAACCTTTTGGTTTTAAACAATAAAGGGATAGAATGTTATCTTGTTAATAACAGTTGAGATTGCATATTCCAATTTAATAAAAGGATAGAATGCAAAGGTTTTAGAGTTACCGACATTGATTTATGCTTTTCGGTAATAGGAGAACACGAAACATAGTTTATTCGTGGTCCCACGGATGGCGCAAACTTGTTGAAGCATAATCTGGCGCGGGCAGGATTCAACGACTCTCCTTGGCCGTTAGTCGTCTTCTCGAGCCCTAGTAGACCTGTCAACAAAGCATAGACGGAGCTACATAGTAGCTTGGGTTGGCCATGGCCCACCTAAAAGTTCTCATAATTTTCTAGTTTATAATACACCTTTGAGTAATTTGATTGATCATACTTTGTTTGGCCCACCCGATAGCAACACACAAAATGACAGTCGTATATATCCTCCGATTAAATACAAAGTCGAAGAGTTCGTAGCTTTTTTTTATCATACAAGAGTATCTATTTTACCACTTACATGTATAGGTATTCATCAAATCTTACATTATTTATATATGAAATATATTATTACAATTTATCAGAATAATTACTATAATTTTATTTAAAAACTGCGGCCCCGATTCTTTTCAGGGTCCTGATTTATCATTTCACGATTTTCATAGGATTAGATTAATTCACAAAAATTGTAGCCGTTTATCCCTTATATATTTATATTTTGCTGATTTACGCAACCGTATCACACAGAATTTTCTTTTACAAAATTCAGTTTCAATGTGTTTTATTTATGTCAGTGGTGTAGGTTTAAAACATAAAGTTTGTTTTATTATCTACCTTTTTTTTTGTCATGGTTAAGTTAAATATGGATGACTTCTAAATTTTAACAAAAGTTTTTTGCGTGTTCTCAAAGTTGAGTGATTAGGATGACTACATCTCGGTTCAAGTGTTAATTCTATTATTTGACCCACTCAAGATAAAAATCCTAGCTCCGTCCCCTCAAGAATAAAGAGAACCGTTAGAGGAGTCGGCGCCGTGTAGGGGTCACTCCTCCGACAGTCTTAGATATCGGCGTGATGAGCGATATATCTTAGGGTTAGATAATGTCGTGTGTATATATAGGCATGGATTAGGGTTTAGATCGTAGATGTACAGCGTCGCACTCGTCCCTACCCAGCAAATCCTACTATCGTCCACACTACTAGTTGTCTTAAACCAGTTTAATATATATCTACTAGTTGTCTTAAACCAGCAAGCTTGGCGGTCACGTCCAGCATGTATCACACGACACGTTTAATTAATCAAGACGAAAATCCCAACCTATATATTTGTAACTCATGTAACTCGTTTACAACCAGTTTAAATTGTTTTACTTTAACAAGCTCTAAACTTACTTATAGAAGTTGTAAACTAGTAGGTTGGTTATGCATCAAGGTTTTACAATTTTTTTAATAAACTCTAAAATACATTTTTGTGATTTATCGAATTTCACAGTCACATCTCTATTTGATAAAGTTAGGCTATATACATCCCTCAGTCAGTAAACTTGGACAATATACTTTGCATGTGACAAGCAAGACGAAAATACCCCTCATATTAGACTCACGTTAGCAGATTACAAGGAAAATATTTGTATCATTCGTCCCTAAAGATAGTATATTGTCTAATGTATGCTCTTTGAGGGATTTATATATAACCCAACTTATCTGAAAGGGATGTAAACTATGAAAGTTGACAAACCACATGAATGTATATTGGAGTTTTACTCTAATTATTTATTCTAATGTTAAGCAGGTTCACGGTTTGTACATGTGGAGTCATCCACACAACTTGCTTATTAAATCAGTAAGATGGGTCGACCTGTTTACGGCCCAACCGTGTTTAGACCAAATCAAAACCCATCTTATTTATCCAATATCTTTGTTCTGATGTTAAATGGGTTGTGCCCCGGTTCACTAGGTTAGGTGGGGCGATCAAGTTATATAGACTCAACTAACCGGTGTTAGGAATTGCGACACGTACAGTTACGAATCAACATTGCCTCCCAATCTTTTATACTGTAATAGTAAAAATATAACCTTTATATCAATTCACCACTAATCTCTCGAACTTCAGTGAATGGCAAAACAACATAACATACAAGTTAGGCCATGTTGGCCATATAAAATTCATAGATCACAGAATGAAACTTTGCCGAACCATCTATTAAGTTGAAATATAGACATCAAAAACTATACTTCTTCGCATATAATCTGTACCATGTTTGTCAACCAGCATGTGGAACAAAAAAACTTGTATGCTGCATTAGTTTGGTTCATTTAGCTCTATGACTTCAAAGGGGTGACCAACTAGTATACTTACCAAAAATGGCACCCTCGGTTTCATTTCCTGTAAACTAAATTCTGGGTCATATACATCTTCACCAACAAAAATCATATTTTTTTGACAGGAAGGTCCTTGATGAGGAGAGCTTTAAGGTCAGCCATTTCTTTTTCATGTCGCTGAAAGGATAAACATGCACTTTTTTTGTAAATAATATTATGTCTGTATCCATAAAATCAGAAGTGATGGTTTTGCGGGTTACCTCGAACAATGCATCCCAACATAGTTCTGATTTCTTTTGCAGTGTTTGCCACTCCATTGCCATTTCAAATGTGATAGTATTGGGCTGTGCATAATGAGATGTAGAACCTGCATTTTTCTGTTGGGACAACCGAGGCGAATAAATTAAGAAAGGTATAATAACAAAAATTGTGGTAAGCATGATAGGAAAGAAAGTGAAATACCGAATTTACCCATTTCCTTCTGCCAACTGCGAAATGCCCAAAGTACTTTGGTTGGTTGTTATCAGGCTCCTTCAATGATGGTCGACTACCGACAATAGCCCTAGGCCTAAACCGAAGCGTGTAGATAGAAAAAACATGAGATATATGCATACACAAAACATATATCTATGTGCATGTGTACATAAATATAAATACTTACGATTGTTTTTGTATAGACAAAAAAGAGATGGTAATGGTTTCTTTTACTTAGAAAACATCATTTAAAAAAATACACCTCACGTCATATACATCGTAAGCAGACTCCACAATTGAATGCCATTTAACCATTATATCAAGAAGTATGGTGATACCAGCATAATGCAACTCTTTCAAGATCATTAAAACAAGATACGCATGAATATGTTATACGAACTAAATAATTTAGTTGCTAATGGCTGTTCTACAATACAACTTTAACCTCATGATAAATTAAGTATTGAAACTTGTTTGTGTACCGATGTATCCTTGAAGGAACCTTTACAGCAAGACAATGTAGTGAAAGCCTTAAAGGCATGCAACCATAGTCCCTCCTCAGGCCAGGCCGGAAAACCGTGTTGACTTTAACCCCAATACAACCCGTTTACCTGACCAACTCGTTTATATGACAACTAACCCCAACCCATTGAGCCGGCTTAGTTAAACAAATTATGCGGTTTTAAACAAATTACATGGGTTAAGCATGTCCAGGTTAGGGATAGGCTCATCAACACAACTAACCAAATGGGTCCTTTTCGTTCTATAAGATTCCAACCCATGAATCAGAACCCGACTTGAATTGCCACCACTGCTCAAAAGCCATAAAGAAGCAGATTCAGAAATATAGCTCAGAGGTCGCACCATTACAGAAGTTGATAATGGAATTACTAACACGCAAAAACTAGATTTTCATATTGTATATTTAATGAGGTGCGGGCCTAATCTTGGTGGCGCCCTGGGTGTGAGGCATGATGTGGTACTTTTTAGTGGCTTACCTCACATAGGCGATGCAGCGATGATCGCGTAGTTGTGGCTTTTGCCTTTAACTACTATGACCAGGACCTGTTGTAAATTTTATAAAAGAAAAGGTACGTATCTAGATATTCAAGAAAGAGTAGGACATAAAGGAAGGTGGTTCGAAACATCACTAAGATCAATGGAAACCTCACTGTTATCACTATAAAGATTATTCTAGAAATCTTAATTTCGTACTCGTTGATCCAGATTTGCATTATTAATTTAATCTGTTCTAAAAGTGAAATAATTTGGTTGCTAATTGCTGTGTTGATCGCTAACTTAGGAAGTGTAGATACATCATTCTGAAGCAATCAAAAGTTCAAGCATTAGGCTAGGCTGCCTACTTGTATTGATTGCTGCCATTTCTTATACATTTTGTAATCCTTAAATAACAAAACCTCTCCAACTTTTATTCCTTAATCATAGAATTGGTATCAAGACCTGTCTTTAAATTCGAAAGCTCAGACATTTGGGGTTTGTGTTCAATTTTAGAGTTGGGTAAGTTTAGAGGTAAGAAATTAGTGGTTCTGTTTTATATACATATACCCACGTATATACCCTTTTTTAAGGTACGACTCCGCATGGAAAACTTCTCCTTATCAGTGCAACAAGGATATGTTATATATACATAGGTACATGCATATATGCCTATCTGTATGTGTAGTTGTGTACATGTACATGTATTATATTATTTTGTTATATATGGAATAAGGCGAAACATATTTGACATTCTTATACTCGAATTCATTAGGAATACATATAAAGGCTTGTCACGAATAGCTAGATTACCTTTGACCTCCAATCATTAGACATTTGGTTCTCAGCTCTGAAAGAGCAAAGTCTGCCTCTTCTTTTGAGTTGAATATGACAAGAGCTTGTCCTACAACGAAAGATACAGCAACAAAAAAAGAATTTTCGATATGTCAAATTGCCATATATCGGTGAAGGACTAAGAGTATCATAACGGCTATACCATTGCAAGGTCTTGAATCTGCAGTCTGTTGTATCATCTTTGCGCTAGCATTTATATTAAAAGCATCCAAAACAATATCCTATGTAAACAAGTATCAAAGTTTTACGTATCTTATAATTAAAGAAAACAGTATCTTAATTTTACACATCGAAATTGGTTATCATGAACATGTGGGCAAATTAGTTCCAACGGATTTTATTTTAAATCAGAAATAGAATCGTCGAAGGATACCACATACATACCTCAACTTCTGATGATGCAAAGGATGGAAACAAATTCTCTAGCAATACAACGGAGCTTCTTTCTTTAGCTTTCTGCATCCTTTCCTCCCATGGCTGGTCACCAATACATGATTCAATAAAAAGAGAAGTGTCGTAAACATATTACGAAATATGAAAGTTCTATTATTGATTACTCTGTTTAGCACTGTATTGAAGATCCAATTCATGATGTGCAAGGATTGAAGAGTATCTATAAAGAATAAATAACTCACAAGTTGCTTGAACCATTCGGAACCTGTTATCCTTTCCTCCCATGGCTGATCACCAATACATGATTCAATAAAAAGAGAAGTGTCGTAAACACATTATGAAATATGAAAGTTCTATTAATGATTGCTTTGTTTAGCACTGAATTGAAGATCCAATTCATGATGCGCGAGGATTAAAGAGCGTCTATAAAGAATAAATAACTCACAAATTTCTTGAACCATTCGCTTTGATCCTGCATGCAATAAAGATGTATCTAATTATAAGAAGACTACTTCATCCTGAAGTGAATAGGTAAATATTCATACGTTAATAAATGATAACCACGAGGATATCAACACTTACCACTTTTGGTCTTTTACTGTGCTCTTCAACTTTGCTTTGAGCTTCAGTGTGTTTCCTTTCATCAGCCATAACGTCTCGAAGTTTCCTTTTCTTTATGGGGTACACATCACTTTTCTTTATGGGATAAGAATCAGATGCACTAGAAGAGGAGCCTGGACGCCTACCAGCATCTTTAGCCGGAAACCTCCAAAATGTCCTGTTTGTTAACTCGCCACTTACAGAGTCTTCATCTTCTAATGCAGTAACTTTGGTGCTTCCCATAGGCTTTGGATTGAAATAATTTCCAACTACATCCATATTAAACCGAAAATTAGGACATTATGCTAAGAAACTACAAGTTATAAGATATGGACATGATCTGATTAAAAAGCAAAACACACAAACCTTCAACTCCAGCTATCTTATCAGGAAATATTTCCGATAACTTGAATTCCTTAACATCAAATGTGCGATAAAACACATAGTCAGACATTTTCAATTCTTCTACAGTGGCTTGAGGATTCCTCTCATCCTTAGATGTGCAGACAACATTGCATTTCCCCGAAATGGATTCCTTAAGAGACATATGCAAATTATTAACAAAAATGAAGCGATACATAATAAGGAGAGCACATTAATAACTTTAAAGCATATTTTATTACCAGAACGTTAACATTAGAGAGACCGCGGCCTTCACCGGAAGCCAAGAACAATTCGTTCTGTAGTAAATGAGCTCCTTTTAACCACATTTTTACCTCAGCTGGACGGAAATACCATACAACTTTGACCATCTTTTTTTGAAGTGGAGTCTCATATATCTTAACGATTTTACCAATACTTGGGCTTGGTTGACCCTCGGACCACATGTATACAGAATCATATAAAGAGTACTCAACATCATCGTAGGTAAATGATCCGTAGTAATGCATACGTGGATCCTTTCCACAACGTCGCCCCTTTTGACCCCACTTAAATTTAATATCCTCTGGTACGGCCGGATTTGATTTTTCGAGTGGCGCCATGTCTGTAGATTACAAAGTAATGGAAGATGATCAGAGTATTATATCTATTATTAATGTAAGGTGCACTAGTAAAAGGAAAGTATATTACATATACTAAATTATGTGAGGGAATATTAAGATCTTATGTGCACTATGAAATCAAGACGAAATCCTGTTCCACAACAGCCCAAATTGAAAACATATGACAGGCTTAATTTGGGGAAAATGTATTAATGGTCGAATGGTTCACTATCAATAAACACAAAATGGAACTCAAAATTGCTTACCACAACGACTAGACATTTTACAAGTAAACTAGGAAAATCGCAAAAGAATGTGACACGAGCGGAGACCTACTCGATCCACTAGAACACTATATCAATATATCAACTGCTTAACAAGAAGTTAAAGCCTAAAATGAGTCAGCCAAGCAAGATATCAATTGGTTGATCATACGCAAAGGCAACAGCAAATATAATAATCAGTCACCATAGAAAAAATGAAACTAACAAAACTTCACACGTTTTATTATCCACTTAGATTGTACAACATCATACACAAAAACTAAATCATGTAGAGATACGCAATCACACAAAATGTCGCAAAAGCACAACTAAGTTGCCAATGCACAAATAAGCTAGTAGAAACATATACGACACATGATTTATGTGGTTCGGAAGATCAAATGGCGGCATTAATAAGTCAATATATTAGCTAAAGGTCACAATTACATTATCGTGCAAGTATCGACACAAAATTTCCAATTCTGTTTTCAGGAGACTGCCTGAAGGACCACACAAGGACAACTCCCCTTGACCCCATCCTATGTGGAGTGGACCCCCCAGGGCTTGAGCCCCCTCAGATTATCGTCCCTAGTTGTCGTTAGACCATGTCGCCACAATCAGTCTCCACAACTCAACAAGAATCACTACTAGAATCCCTATATATTAAAAATAAAACTATCAAAAACATTAAGTACACTTTACTAGCTCGGTCTACGTAGTCAACATTGTATTACCGAGTCTACTATTGATATATATACCCGTATTTGACATCTGTTTGTTGAATGTAGTTGCGTTGATGTTGATTTTTGTATGTTAGTAATTTTAGTGGTGGCTTGGTGGTCGTGTAAGGGTCGAGGGCACCAAAGCGGCTAAGAGCGCGTCGTCCGATATTAAAAGGAAGCTGAGGAACTAAAAGTATCACTAATTTTATGCCCAAACTTTTGTCACCATCCAGTTGGTTGCCGGGAGGATCTACTCTATCAAAAATCATTAAACGAGTGCCACATATGTTTGGACAAAATTAGTCATACTTTTAGCATTTCCAATCATTTCTCGTGTTAAAATAAGTTACAATTCGAAATGACCAAAAGTACGACTAATTTTGTGTCTAAATCCATATGTTAGTAGTTTATTAGTTTGTGAAGTAGTGATCCCCTGCCACAACCAACCGAATACTCACACATAACTTTAAAAGATAAAATTAGTCATACCTTAGATTTCTCAATTACTTCTCTTCTAACATGGGCGCTCCCACCCGCAAACACGCTCCTAACTACCATCCCGTCTCCACAACTCCATAAATCATCACTAAAATTCCTAAATAACAAAAACAACATAACTAATACGTCATCCATAGATTCAAACAACTAATACAAGCCATAATACTAACTTATTTTAACACGAGAAATGATCAGAAAGGCTAAAAGTATGACTAATTCGTGTCTAAACATACGCGACACTCATTTATTGATTTTTAATAGAGTAGGTCCTACCGGCAACCAACCGGACGGTGTCACACAAGTTTAGCCATAAAATTAGTCATACTTTTAGTTCTCTCGATCACTTCTCTTTTAATACCGGCCCCACCGATGCGCTTAGCCGCTTAGGTGCCCTCGGGACCCTACTCGACCACCAAACCACCGCTAAAATTCCTAAAATACAAAAATCAACATCAACGCAGCTACAATCAACAAATAGATATCAAATACTCGATCATAAACAAATACATCATCCGTATATTCAAACACCTAATACAAGCCCTAAACAAATATAATATATTTTATAAAAATAAAATAATAATAATAACGATTCAGTTACCTTCACAAGCTTCAAACTCACAATTTTATAAAAATCATCTACCAAACACGCACACTTAAAACACTAGCGATGACTAAAATGCGCCGGTAGTGTATTGTGAAGAAAATTTTCGATTAAAAAAACATATACTAAAACACGCAGTGAGAGAGATTTTTATAAAAGGTGGAAGAAAATTTGATTATATAAACGATGAGAGTTAAGAAGCTAAAAGAAGGACAGGCGCTAAAATGCGCCGGGTAGTGTAGTGTTATAAGATCAAAAACAGATACTGAAATAGACAGAGTGATGAAAATAGAATTTTAGCTGAAAGAAGGACTAGTTGCTAAAATGCGCCAGTGGCGTAGAGTTCGAAACTATGAAGAAATAGGCAGATAGATATTTCTAGAGATTAAAAGAGTGATAAAAAATAAGTTAAGCTAAAAGAAGGGGAGTGTGCTAACATGCGCCGGGAGGTGCATTGTTAGAAATTATGCAGAAAAGAGAAACACATACTGAATATATGCAGAGATGTGAGAGATATTTGTAGAAGTGAAAAGAGTGATAAAAAGAAATAAACATCTAAAAATGAAAAGAAATAGCGAAAAAAAGGGGTGGTGCTAAAATGCGCGGGGGAAGTGGAGGTGTGCACGAATGAGGTAGTGGCCGTACACTGAGGGAGTGGCAGCAAAAGGTGCGTGTGTGTGTGTAGGCGAGGTTCATGCAATTTCCAGACGGTTTTTTTTTTGTCGTGTGTAGTGGTGAAGGCTGGTTTCTTGTCTAATTTTTTTTTTTGAAAATTATAAAAAATTATTTTAAATTCATACCGGCTTAAAATTAGTGGGTTAATAGACGAAGATGTCACTAAACTTTTCAAACTTTAAAGTACCGAACTTTCATTTTATTTACTTGTGTTACTGAACTATAGGAAGCATATTGTTTTATAATTTTAGTGTTAATCGGAATGACTTGAACATATATTTTTAGATAAGTTAGTACAACAATGAGAGATGCCAATGGATGGTCTTGGAAATTCAAAAATAACAAGGTGGATACGACCACTCCGATTCGAAACCCGTTTCAGAAAGATGTAGAGAAAATAGCAACTTCATTCTATGTGACAAACTTTCCTGACTACGTTGATGCTAAGAGATTGTGGAAAGAATGTGAATCGTATGGACGTATTGTTGATACGTTTATTGCTAACAAAAAATCAAAAAGAGGCAAGAGATTTGGATTCATCCCGGCTGTCGAATGAAGAGGAGTTAGCAAATTCTTTGGCTACTATATGGATAGGGAGTTACCACTTGTTTGCAGCTGTGGCCCGCTTTAAGAGGAAGGAGAGGTATGCAGACTTGCCAAAGAAAAGTGTGGAGAGTTACAACAGTCATGTCCCAGATAATAAGGTACAACAGGTAGCATCTACACAAACTAAAAAAACTTATGCTTCTACTTTACACGGTGATGGGGGAAGCAAGGCGGAAAGACAGGAGACGAAAATGAAACAGGTTACACTATCTGATCATGAGTTGGTGCAAATTAACAATTCACTGGAGATAGCACTAGTGAAGGTAAAAATGTTGAAACCATGTCTACTGTATATCGTTTGTTTTGTGAAGAGGGTTTTGATGAGGTTAAGATCCATCACATTGGAGGATTGTGGTTGTGGTTGCAATTTCAAAATGAAGAAACGTGCAATGCTTTTAAAAACAACAACAACTTGAACTCTTTCTTTTCATTGATTAAACCGGTGTCTAAGAGCTTCTTGGTGGACGAAAGAATGGTGTGGATTGAAATTTCGGGGTTACCTCTATGTGCATGGGGCTCAAGTGCTTACAAAAAGGTTGCATCAACAGTGGGTAAGTTCATGTTTTTTGAGAATGATAATTTGGCGGCCATGAGCTTAGGACGAGTGTGTGTGGCTACTAAACAAAAAACTCTCATTTCTGAAGGGGTGCAAGTGACTATTCATGGAGAAGATTATGTAGCTCAAATACAAGAATTGGGATCGTGGAGTATTAACATAGAAGAATCGGCGTCACAAGAATCGGAATCGGAATCTGATTCCCAAAAGGGAGACGAGGGAGAAAAAGGAGATTTAGAAAGCGAAGGCGATATAGAGGTGGATCAACAGGTACACAAACAAGCTAATAAGGAGGTAGAAAAGGAACAACCAAAGCATCAAGTTGAAAGCATGCACAGCAATACACGTAATGAAGATAAGACACCTACCATCGAGACGGATAGTAACAAAAAATCAGTCACGTCTGATTGGAGTCGACCACCTGGTTTTGAACACTAAAAACGGAAAATGAGCCTTCGAAGCTCAACTCAATCAAACTTTGTAAGTGTACAACCTCTTTTGATAGATATAGTCAAAGATATCGGGAATTTCGCCATGAATTGTCTAAGTTAATCGAAGTTGGAGAGAAATTGGGATACGATGTTAAAGGGTGTCCCAAATCTTTACATCGTTTGATTGATGGAATTGGAGTGCTAATGGTGGATAAATGAAGATTATTTCAATTAATATCGAGGCACCCAAGAGGAGAAAACGAGTGTGGATTCAGAGTGTGTTTCAAAATAATATTCAATTTTTAGGTGTTCAAGAATCTAAAATGACAAGGCTTGAAATGTTTAGTATCAAGTCTATGGGTAATTATCGCGTTTGATTATGCGTGTAGGCTTTCTGGTAGAGCGGGGATTGATTTGTATGGGATCCGCTATCTTTGTTAAAGATCAAATATGGTGCGATGATTGGTATATCATTGTGCAAGGTAAATGGGTTAAATCGGATGAAGTGTTCTTTATGATTAACATATACGGGCCTCAAGAATCGAATGACAAAATAGCTATGTGGAACCGACTGTTAGATTTCAAACGTAACCATGATGGCCATTTTGTTATTTTTGGAGATTTAAATGAAGTTCGGGTCGAAACTGAGCGCTATTTTCTCGAGCATCTGCTAATGTCTTTAATGGGTTTATTGATGACGCACGTCTGTTTGAACCTGTTTTGGGAGGCCGTAACTTTACATGGATGAATAAAGCGGGTACGAAAATGAGCAAGTTGGATCGTTTTTTAATATCCCAGCATGTCATGAATGTATTCATGGATGTAAAAGTGACGGCTTTACCTAGGGGTTGGTCAGATCATACTTCATTGTGACAAGGTTGATTATGGTCCAGTTCCATTTAAATTTTTCATTCTGGCGGGATCGGGTCGACGATTGCATCAAGATGGCGTATAATGAATGTTCTCTTATTGTTTCTCATATGCCATTTCATGATAAATTGAAGGTTATCAAACAACATATTAAATGTTGGTCTCAGCAGGTCAAGAATGTTGAGACAAATAGAAAACAGGAGATTATTTCAAAAATAAGTGACATTGAAACAAAGATTGACTCTAATATAGCTTCAGAGGTCGAAAAAGAGGATTGAATGAAACTTCTCAAATATCGTGACGATCTTCAACTGTTAGAAGATATGGAGTGCGTAAAGCTAAAGTGAAATGGGATGTAGAAGGAGATGAAAACACAAAAAAATTTCACGGAATTTTGAAGCAAAAGAGACACCATCAAATGGTCCAAGGTGTTATGATTGATGGTATATGGGTGACAGACCCTCATCAAGTGAAAATGGCGTTCCATAAATTTTATAAATACAAGTTTGACGTGTTCGATTCGTTGATGGAATTACCCCCTGTGGTTCCTTTTGCTACATTGAGTCAAGAGGATAACATTGAGCTAGAAAGATCGGTTACTCAAGAAGAGACGGCGTTGTATGGGATTGTGGTAGTCAAAAGCTCGGGTCCGGATGGTTTTTCATTCTTCGTCTTATTGGGAGCTTACGAGGGCGTGGGAATGTGAGGCGTGTTTTTGATACATTTGTCATGCCTCGAGGTGTTAACTCATCCTTCATCACGTTAATCCCCAAGATCTCTAATCCGGTTCATATTAAAGATTTTCGTCCAATTTCGCTAATCGGTATGCAATACAAAATAATTGCTAAGATATTAGCAAATAGGCTTTCGAAAGTTATAGATAAAGTGGTAAGTCAAGAGCAATCGGCTTTTATAGCGGGAAGACAAATTCTTGACGGGCCAATTGTGCTTAGTGAACTGATGTCGTCGTATAAAAAGAAAAAGAAGAAGCTGATGTTATTTAAAGTTGACTTCGAAAAAGCATTTGACACCGTAAGTTGGAAGTACCTTGATCATATGTTACTAAGTCTAGGGTTTGGAACCAAATGGCGAAGATGGATTCAAGTTTGTCTTCATTCAGCTAGATCTTCTTGTAAATGGCAGCCCCTCTAGGGAATTTTCGATTAAACGTGGATTACGTCAAGGTGACCCATTAAGTCCTTTTCTATTCATTATTGTTATGGAAGGGCTTCATATTGCTATGCAAAATGCGGTTTGTTCGGTCTTATTCAGGCTACGAGCCACGCCACAAGATTTCGCACTTATTTTATGCGGACGACGTGGTGATTATCTCAGATTGGAACAATCAAGACATGGGTAATATTATTCGTGGTGCTACGGTTTTCTTTCTTGCTTCGGTCTAAAATTAGCGTCTCTAAATCTAATGTGTTTGGGCTTGGGGTGAGTCCTCGATATTGAGGATATGGCTTCGATACAGGTTGTGGCTCGTAATATCCCTTCTCTTACCTCGGTTTACCTCTTGGATCGAATATGCACTTGACTTCCATGTTCTAATTGATAGGTTTCGGGCTAAGTTATCGGCGTGGAAAGCTAGCACTCTATCCATTGGGGGTCGTTTAACTCTCATAAAGTCGGTTTTAGAAGTCTCGGCATATATTATATGTCCATCTTTAAATGCCGGACTCGTCATAAGCTCCTTTGAAGCTATGCGGGCTTTTTTTCTCGGGAGGAAGCGGGGAGAAAAAGAAGATGGCGTGGGTTAAATGGAAAACGTTCTCGCTCCTTTGATGGGCTGGGAATTGGGAGTTTAAAAGCTTTCAATCTCGCTCTTCTTCAAAAATGGAAATGGAGATACGTCAATAACTCAGATTCATTATGGGCTCGGGTGATTAAAGCAATTCATGGGGTGGAAACGGTTTTTGATCTAAAAGGATGTACTTGTATGGTGTTTGGTCCTCTATTATCCGTCAGATTCTATGCTTCACGATCGAAATATTATTCCCTAAATACGTTGTGTCATAAGGTGGGTGATGGTTCCTCTATACGCTCGGAAAGACAATTGGAATGACAATGGTCCTTTAATGCTAAGGTTCAACCTACTGTACCACTTGGATGTTAATAGGATTGCTTACTCGGATCGCGAGTTCAGATGCTTGGGTTTGGAACCGAATAGACATATTATAGGTTCGCGTAATGAAGCCGCTTTAGCCTTGTTAGTTTCGGAGTTGGGGCAAGTTCATATTTCGATAGGCCCGATTCGTGGAGATGGAATTTAGAGGATGATGGTATTTTACGTTCATGTGACTAGAACTCACATTGATGCTTGTATGTTGCCCTCAATTTCCCCTTGCACGTCTTGGTTGAATGTGTTACCTCGAAAGGTAAATGTGTTTATTTGGCGCTTTATCTTGGATAGACTCCTTACCCGTTTAAACTTATCGTTGAGGGGCCTCGAGATTCCCGCCAGTGTCCAATATGTAACAGGTGGTATGGAGTCTGCCGATCACGCTTTAATTGCGAGGTGGCTTCTAACATTTGGCATTTGGTTCGTGTGTGGACCAATATTAACATGCCTTCTTTCTCTTCCTGGTTCGATTGGTCCCATTGGTACGGCGATTGGAGAGCCTCAAAGAGAGATAAAGATCGGGTTTACGTCATTATTGTGGCCTTGTTTTGGTGTTTATGGCGTTATCGTAATAAGCGTTATTTTTCTTCTAACTCTATGAGGAAAAGTGATATTTTTGATTCTATTCGTTTGTTTTCTTTTTCATGGCTTAAAAATAGAGGTCGTAAAGTTAACTGTTGGAACTCTTGGCTTAAGAAGCCTTTGTAATCCCCATTCTAGCTGCTTGCTAGGTGGTTGTTTTTTAATGAATCATTGTTCAAAAAAAACATAAATGTCATGTATTTAGAAGTTCAGTTATGTTTGCGTATATTTTTATAAGTTTAGTGACTTCAAAATGTCATGTTTCATAACTTCAGTAACCTAAGTGAACAAAATAAAATTTCTGTACTTTAGACGTATTTTGTTAAAATTTTAGTAACATAATTGTCCATAATTCTAAAATAATTGTCCAATTCTTAACCAATTAAAATCAAGTTTAGTGGCTAGAGATAATATATGATTGGTTAAAAAGTACAACCATTCCATTTTTCTTACACTTTCTGTTTTTTGTCAGGTGATGATAAGTTCTGGTGACGATAAGTTTGATACAGAATAAGCAGTAAAAAATGAATAGCAACAATTCTTTTTCTTAAGTCAACTTTTCGCATACGATTCTTACAAATATGTTTTACAAATGTCCTTAAGGCAACTTGAACTCACATAGTCTTGGTTGGTGGACATATTCACGTATGATTATCTCTTGTTCAGACGATTATGTAAATATTTCGAGTGGTTCAAGAAGGGTTCGAAAACGACCATACTAATTAGGTCATGTATATTTTTGTCAACTACTTTTCCTTTCCAACCGGGCCAATTTTCTTATAAAGTTAACTAACCCATTGCATTATTTATCCACCCAATCATGTTTTTCAAATAATAATCACATAATTAAAAAAAAAGCGCATATCATAATTATTCTTTCATTCCCTTTAACACATTATATATTTTTAACGACTAAAAATATTAAAAATAAAAGCTACTAACAACAAAAAGCCAAAAGTACAAGCAAATCTAGATATTTTATAATACAAACATGATGGTAAGTCATTATAATACAAACCATTAATATTGTTTTTAAATTTGTTTTCTAAATATTTTATTATTTCCACCTATTACGATTTTGGGAACATAAGTTCAATGTTGTATATTATTATTGAAGTATGCTTTTAACGTCCGAAATTATATTCCTTTTAAACTACTAAGGGGGTGTTTGGGATTGCTTATTGAAAATAGATTATGCTTGAAAGCAGTAATCGATAATCACCGTTAAAAACATGGTTGTAAAATGTAGTGTTTGAATTTGATTATGCTGTATGTGTTGGGATTTTAGAACAAGTTAACCATTAACCTCTACAGCGGCCGGATATTCGATCTAGTTATCGCAATTATGTTATAACACGTAATTAATAAACAATTAATTAATACAATAATTAAAATAAATAAAAAAAGAAAGTCTAACTTTGCTTGGCAATTGATCTTTAGTAATGAACAAGAAACCAAAACAAAACCCGAGTATCAAAGATAGATACCTCAATGGGTATCACACACAAACCCGATACGTATATGTTCGATTAGTAGCTAGTCGAGAGCGTAAATAATAAACCAACAACCTTTGTCACTTGAATATTACCACGGCGAAAACCACCAAAGAAACAAGCTTCTTTTCGCCTATCACTTCTCGTCCGAGAAGACAAAAAAGAAGCTTGTGCTTGTTCCATCGGATGTATGTAGAAAACCTTCTCGTCCGAGATGTAGAATCACGACGGAAGATGAAACCAAAATTTGATGTTGTTGTGTCGACTAGGAGACCAGGAATAAAGCACACCAATTATCTAAACACTTGTATCAAACAAGTTTAGATTTAATCTAAACCAAAACCTCTAATCGACCTTGTGAGTAAGTCGAATAAGAGATGAGCAGGAAAGAAATATGGATCGGTTTTAGGGATCTTTAGGATCGTTTATACGTGAGTTTTGAGAAGGGATGTGTTTGATTTTATAGCAAACAAAACCGACTCCTTCTATGAGTCTAAGACTTATTCGATAAGTCTAAACCCAAGCAAATCCAATCACTTATCTCGCCTTGCCCGATCGGAGCCCAGGCGGGCATGTTTTCTTCGACCCATCAAGCTACCAAAACAGCCCATGGATTACTTTAGTGGATCGGGTCAAGTAATAGATATAGAGTATAGTTATATTCAAGTATTATTACGTTAATCATTATACTGCGTGTTTATCGTGTGTCCCCCATCGCTCACTATTAGTCTTTTTGTCGTGTTTAAAACTCCCAAAAAACCAATGGATATCGCGAATAATTTTTAGTGTTTGGCAAAATCGGATTAGTTTAAAAATGAAAAAATAAAATGACATTACTATACTTTATTAGCAATCAAAATTTAACACACACTACTTACCATATATTACAATATAAAATATTGAACACAAGACACGTTCATCTTATTTTTATATAGCGTATTAAACCTACCAAACTTATTTCTCATTTATCCAACCAATTTTCATCTTTCACAATTCCATCACCCACCTTCCTAAAATCCCGTCACATTCATCACCTACCTTCCTTTTCTAAACATAACACATCCACGATCATTAAAAATTAAAACCCTCAAAATTACTATATACATCTTTGCTCGAAAACTTGATTTGGCTTAACCCCAACAATATTTTTCAACATCTTTGTCTCTATAGCTTTACTGCTCGTCTCTCACCGGAATCATCGTTAGTTATTTGTGAATAGCTATAAATTTTTTATAGTTATATTTTTTTATGAAGAGTAGTAAGATGTGTATTTGGGGATAACTTGGTAATGTTTCATTCAAGAGGAAAATGGCGTTTTCAAAAAGCAAGTGGGGAGATGCTTTTCTAAAACCACGTTTTGAGACCCTCAAAACGCAAAAAAATGATTATCACTTTGAGATTGCAGTTTGAGATTGCCAAACACTATAAATCAAATTATTGAGTTGAAGCCAATAATCATAATCTAGTGTTTCATACCTCAATCCCAAACACCCCCCGAATACATTTTTTGAATGCTTAATTACATTTCGATGTTTGAAATTATATGTTTTAGGCTGTATCAATGTCCGGGTGACAAAAACTCGTTGAAACCATTCAGGTGACATAATAGGTCAAATATAAACATGTCATGATAGTGAACACCAAACTTAATAATAATGTCCTTAGAAATTGACATTTTTCAATAAAATAGTTTAAAATTGGTTGCTACAAACTCTTTTCTTTTTTTACCAATCGGATTATATCAAAACCCTTTGACATTTCAATCATTACATAATTAGTCACCTTCTCGTACCTTCACCAATCAATATAGATATTTCACTTAATTTTAATTTCAACATCAACATAACGACCGGTATTCAATCAACAATAATAATAATAATATTTAAATCCCTACAATTAGCATGCATGATTCTTATATGTACAACAGTAGTTTTGTGTCATTTGTGTCTTCTTAGGCCATCCACAATGCACTAGCTTTGCAACGCACAATGAAGATGTGGCCTACGCATAATCCACTGTGAAGTTGCCAGGTCATGCGTTCGTGAAAAGGTCGGTCTTCTCTGTTTGCACTCTTATAATGCCTTTATAGTATTTTATAATTAAAATATTGAATCTTGGTATTACCGTATTAATGATCACCAACTCTTTTAATTCATTATGAGAACGAAATTATATTTGGTCCATATAGTAAATTTATGTTTTTTTCTAGTAAGTTTTTTATTAAGGCAAACTGCCATTGTCATGCTAGTTATTTGTTACGACATTTGTTTCCGCAGTTTTGGATATGAATTATCCTACTTTCTAATTTGCAGGTATTTAGTTTTGTGTTAAAAGGAAAATGTATCTTTATATATTTGTATATGTATATTATCATAATTATGGAAAACAAAATAGTGATGTGAAAATTCAACAAACTTTGTGTTGTTCAATGCATTGTGGGTGTTGTGTTTTATATAAAGATATGATTTGTCGGCGCGGATGGTGTATTCAACTCAAAATGATTCAATGCATTGAGGATGCCCTTAGGAAAATAAAGCATATATTTGTTTAAATCATTAATGTTTTTCGGAAAACTGGACAACTTAAACGCTCTTGATTTAGACAATACTTTTGAAATCTCATAGCTAGGAAAACTTGGGCTTGTTTGCTTGTTGCAACGAAAAAGACACATAATCTTCAAGGCAAAGTGCAAATATCTACAACAACTATTTAAAAGTTGAGAAATGATAGTTCCTTTTATTTTGTATTCCTCCCACTCATCCTTCTACTTACAAATTGACTATTTTAATAGAAAGAGATAATGATTAAAAAATACAATTATATTTTGAGAAAATTACCAAAAGAGGCCAATTTTCCAAGCTTGGTCCATTTTATGAACCTTTTCATCTCTTTCCAAAAAGAGTCATGCTCAACCGCCGACCATATATTACTAACATCGTGGCATCATCATACTATTCCAATCAGTGCCAATCTCAAACTCTCATTTTGTTATACAAAGTCAAATAACCGGACGCGTCAAACGCTCAACTAGGGGTGTACTTTTGGCTTAAGAAATCGAAAAAGCAATCCAAAAGATTATCCAAATCCAAAGTGATGTGACATTTTTTTTTCTTTTGCCACTTTAACGTTTCACTATCATAAAAAAAACACACACACTAACACACACTGATCGGACGTTCGATCCAGATGACAAAGTAGACGCAAAAAATCAAAATGGTAAGTATTCACACTTGATTAATTTAGTTTCTTATTGCAACTTAGGGTTTTGTTGCATCCCTTTAGTTGCAACTTAGGGTTTTGTTGCATCCCTTTAAGTTCATGCATTCTTTTGTTTACATCATGTTTTGTTTTATGTGAAAATTACCAAAAGAGGGGAAAAATTCAATGGTAGTGGTTTTTTACTTTTTTGGCCTTTTTGAAGTTATGAAAAAAGTAAAGTTGAACATGGAAGAAGACCTAATTTTAGTATTATTAAACATTTGTAGTTTTCATTTTCCAGTGGGTTGAGTTGATTGGTAAAATGATTGTGTAATAGAGCTATAGGTGTAAGTGGCATATATATGTGTATTAGTCTCATTTTTATATAGAATCTCATTTTGAAATGAAAGAGTTCAAAGCGTATTAGTCCCATTTAATAAGAGGTTTAGGGTTAGTTCTCAATTAAGGTGGCCTGTAGTGGTTCGAAAATAAAATGATTGTGTGTTAGAGCTATATAGGTGTAATTAACGTGTATTCGTAGTTGATTATTCACACTTGATCTAGACAGAATGAACAATTAGCGATGAGTTCTTAGTCCTGAATACAGCGGTGTCGACGTAAGCATTCATATCGTTGACAACCTCTCTTGTGAAGATTTGGTTGTCATCTCTTGTCAAGATTTGGTTGTCAAGATGCGGAGATGCTTTTACTTGTAGATACTTGTAGTTTTGATGTTGTATGCCTGTCTTGATGAGTGCTTTTTAAAAGCCAATGATAGTGTGCTTGTATCAAGTTTTACTGC
The DNA here is from genome assembly GCA_910596185.1 of Chrysanthemum makinoi. NCBI lineage: Eukaryota > Viridiplantae > Streptophyta > Magnoliopsida > Asterales > Asteraceae > Chrysanthemum > Chrysanthemum makinoi. Next base: position 255,228,855 of record OU343221.1, read on the forward strand.
TTTTTAGATGTCGTATGTCTTGTTTGTTTTAACGTTTTGAATATGTTATTTCTTGTAGGTGTATGATGCTAGAGTTATTGTTAAAAGCAAAGTGCATTACTTCGTACTTATGAAGGATCGATTAGACCAAGCCGTTGCGTTCCATGTTTAAAGCCACATGTTTTGGATCATGGCTCGATCTGACCTATGTCGATAACGAGGAAGGGCCATTACATGTTGGAAACAATTCCATCAAAACAATGATAGCTATGATCTTCCACTTGTATACTATTTGAATGGACATTGTCTCTATTTTGGTCGAAATGAATTACGCACAGTTCTTTGGTTTTAGATTTGGTATGGTCGTTTTAGGAAATGGCGTATGGTGATATCCTTCCCGTCCAGTCAAACCAGGCCTCAAGGTCAAATAATTAAATTGTGATTATTATCGGTTATTGAAGATGAAGAGGCGTTTATAAATCATGCGATGAGGATGCGATACGGGGTTTGTCGTTTCTAGCTTGAGGTGATATTCATGGGTAAAGACTTGGGGTCTATCATTGATGATATTTTTTTGAGGATGGTCGAGGATCTTGATGAATGGAATGCATTTCCATGGGGGGAACTTGTTTGGAGGCGCTTTATGAGTCAATTAGAAATGTCTCTTCAAATCATCAGCGGTTTACCGAAGAATTGGTCATAAAGAACCAATACATGTTCCTACCTATAGCGAAGGGACCGTCGCTTTCAAGGTTAACCTTTGCTATCATTAGTTTCTTGTTTTTTTTAATGAAAGGCTTGAAAATTATCTTCATATGTTTCTCGTCCTCGTAACTTATATTTGTTGTGTTAACTTTTTGTAGATATGGATCATAGAGGCTAGCTCTACACAGTAAAGTGCAGGTGGAACAAGGCTCCAGGGGTGATCCCAAGAGCACTTGCATGGTCGAAACGCACACCATTTAGAAAGACTGATTATTTCGACCAACTTTTTGACAAGGTAAATATATATATAGTTTTTTATTGATTGGTTAACTTTAAACATATACACAATTTTAGATAACATATAACTTATATATTTTACCTAGGACTCGAAACCAAATGTGATTATCCCAACAAGCTTTGAGGCTGAATCTGAATGGTTGACACGAAGCATTGAATTTTTCAAGTGGTATACCGGGACCACAGGATGAACATTTTCGTGGCCGTGAAGAAAGCTAGGCAGAAAGTGGTATACCCCAAGGGTTATTCAATGGAGAGCATGGGTAAAGAGGGAGGTTGTTTTGTTGATGAATGGGTTAAGGCTTTGGAAGCCCGCACTTTCAAACTTGAGACTATTATTCAAGTTAGTTTTTTACCTTTATCAATTGTTGACCAAGTTACATTGCTATCAAACAATTACCATGTGGTATGCTAATACGCGGATTTTGTTTCGAAATACTTTATTCCTGCAGTCATAATGAGGCAGGTGACAAAATGAACCAAGAAACCTATGAAAAGGTAACTATAAATTGTATTAATGTGAGTATTCCTTTAATTCTAATGTTCTACTAATAGGTGTTAAACATTTTTGTATGCAGGTTTATGGAAACAAAGTTAACACAATTGATGGAGACAAAATGAAGAAAGATACATATGAAAAGGTAATTGTAAATGGTATTTATGTGATTATACCTTTCATTCTAATGTTCTACTAATAAGTGTCAACCACTTTGGTATGCAGGTTTATAGAGACATAGTTAACACGGTGATGTAGAATAGGTAATTTAATGATCTTTTGTTACTGTTCTTATTTCATTTCGATATAATTAATAACTGCGATAATAAAAGTGTGTTAACCTTTTTCATATCATTCGAAGCCTGTAGATCTTGCTAATGAGTATTGCAGTCAAGTCAATGATTTTTTCAAGTTGTTTAATACGCCACATGTTGATGTGGATGACAAGGTTGATGGATTGGAAAACGTCTCAAAAGCAAAACTTGAAAGTTTGAAAACACGAGGAAGAAGGAGGAGGATTAAGACAAGTATATGAAGTGAATGAAGTTTGAAAATAGAAGGAAGATTATTGAGAAACTGAATTCACTTCCCAGGGCTTTGGAGCATTGCGAAACAAAGAATAGGAGGATTGAACATGTTCCTAGGTCACCCTATGTGGAGAAGCGGAGTAAAACTTCTGATGTTCCTAGCCTAGAAGATATGTTGAAGGGTCGAAAGTATATACCTGTACATAGTCCAGTTATGGTTGAGAAGTTAGTTGTTAGGAATTATAAAATTCCATGTTAAAGTGTCGGTCACCCCAATTATGGTCTAGCATATGTTAGCTCGTAGACGTGTCTTTATTTACGTCATTTAGTAGTTAATTAGTTAGTTTGTAGTGTAGAATAGTTTTGTGTAACACCGTGGAGGAAGGACGGGTCTTTACCCATTTGTATACGATCCAGTGCCGATAGGAGGTCGTGTATTTTGTAACTATAAATACCCCTTCCATCCATGGAAGGGTGTGGCTCTCAATCTAACCTTTTACATTTTATAAAGCAACTCTCTAGCAAGAAACCCTCTCTCTACTTTCTCTCTCTAAAATGGCAAACATGTATTTTGATCATCCAAGACCACCTGAATCATCAACACAATATTATTTGGATCCTAACAATTGGTATCGAGCCGTTATTGTGTTGTGTTGATGTTGTGTGGTTTTGTATCTTGTTAACTGTTTTGGTACTTGTATTGGCGGAAAATTTTTGGTTTTGAGTATTGTGGTTATGTTCTTTAACAAGTATATGTATCTTTTGTCTTGGTCATTAAGTCATGTGGTCTATTCATATTTTAAACATCTCAGTATGTCGTTTTGGTCCAAGCATTCTGTTTGCAAAATCTTTATTGACTTTGGTTGTTACCAATTCTATGAATGTCTTGTGGTTATATCAGTGGTCAAAGTGGTCAAACAACATATTTTTGTGACATCTTTTTGGTATCATACGTGATGCAAATGTAGTCAAACTGTGGTCTTTAATGGTCAAAGAAGCATATTTTCGGCCGGGTCTTTATGAACATGGTCTATGGCCGGAAAACTCATCGAATAAAGTGATGCTTTCTAGCGACTTGTCAAATACGTTGGTCCGTGTACCCGTTTCCTTAGCGATTTGGCATTTTAAAACGTGTTGACACGGCAATGGCGAGTTGTTTCCAATAATGTAGCGACTTGGCAAAAATCAGACCTAGCTACTTGTTATTTAACAAGTAGCAACTTGTCAAATGGTTAGCAACTTGACTCCATCTAGCGACTTGACTCATAATATTAGCAACTTGACTCTTAAAAACGGTAGCGACTTGTTATTGAACAAGTTAGCGAGTTGTGTTAACTGAAAAAATTGTAGCGACTTGCTTTGAAAATTTGGTAGCGACTTGTTTTGGACTTAGCGACTTGACATAAAACAAGATGAAGAAGAATATGACTCGACCACGACCACAACCATTACCACATATCAATTACCAAACATAAGACCTTGGTGACTCATCTACATCATAACTTCACAACATCTATTCAATCTCATTCTAAACCGATTCATATCCACATCTAAACTGAAATGTCATGAAACATTAGGATCTCGGTGCTCAAACCTTTGTGAATTATCAAATCATATATAACATGATCCTCTCACATGGTCACGACATCATTGATCTCAATCTATACTTTTCGAACACTAAGATAAGAAAATAACATGATGGTTAATTTCTTTTTCTTTATGGTTCGGTTTTATCTAATCCATGAACACAAATCCAAGACTCGACTCAAATAAAAACAAGATCTCAGCCTCACTAAACTCGTGGTACTCAAAAGCTCATCGCAACCAAATGTCTTGTACACGAAGTTTGTAATCATCATTGATCCAATGACTTGACAATATACGAATTAAAGAAACGATTTTAACAAATATGTTAAATCAGTTCCATGGTTCGTTTATGACTCTTAAGCAAAAGGATTATCAAAACCTTACCGTGTTAGAGGATTGTATTGAAACCTTGTTCACAGCTCTAGCCATCCCTGTGGCTTATTCGTCCCTCCTCATACCATCCCTGTGGTACCTACGACCCCATGCCATCTCTGTGGCAAACTCACGAGTATGAGTAAGGTTTAGGAAAGGAGATTAGTGGATTTAATATGATCTCGTGTTTGAGTGATATTAGGTGTGATATGGATGATGCGTTATTTTTGTGAGTTGTGCGATTTGGGATAAGAGTAAGTGAGAGCATTTTTGGATGTGTGTGGTTTAGGGTTACTAACTTTTAGGGTTTGAAGGAATTAAGTTGGTTATATAACCCCCAAAATCTTAGGGTATGCATTTGATTGGATCTGACTTAACAATGGGCCATGTGGTTGTGTGCTGAATATGTTGGGCCGAATGATGGTCGTGAATATGTTAGGCCGAATGAGTGTTATGGAACATTTTGGTCATTATTTATGTGGGTGTATACCATGGTTTTGTATACGTCTTGGCTCTTATGGTTAAAATCGAGTCCGGATTAAGTAAATGGACATTGTATCAAGTATATTGGATCATGTTGTTATATGTGGGTAGTTATATTCAAATGTGATATTGGATATATCTATGGACCGGGCCTTCATTGGATATTGCTACATGTTCGTGAATTTGGATTTATGGTTTATCGTAATTTACGGGCTTGAGTAGTATATTTGATGATTTTGATTTGGTTGATGGACATGATGGACTTCTCAAATTTGGATGACAAATACGATTTGACAATGAGATTTGTGATAATGAGTGTTGATGATGAGATTTGTTGTGTTATGAGGTTTGGTACTTTGGTTTAGACATTTTTTTTCATGAAGAATTTTTATGTCACGGCTTGAAGTGTTTATTGGAAAATGTTGACTACGGGTTTGTTTGGACGGTATCTCTTATTTGGAATTGAAGAGAAGTTTTCCGGCACGTTTACTTATTTCGTCTTCTTTCTTTCTACCCTTCCGCGAAGATATCTTGTTTGGGCATTTATTGAGAGTGTGATAAAGACTTGGCTATTTAGTTACTGTTGTGATTCTATCTCACTTAACCCACAACGTAGCTATCACTTCGGTGTCTCACGCAGTTGAGGATACGTCAAGAGGTTTTGTACATTGGGTACACCGTTTCTTCCTCACAAGGATTAGTACAAATTTAAGTGACAAATCAAGGGAATTTCACTTCATGATCAAGTTTGACATATAGGGTTTACTTCACCATGTGGTCACAAGACAAAATTTGAGAATGCGTGAATGATGTGTTTACCAAAGTGTTTATTGGATGGTTGATGATAATGATGATGTTGGATAATGAACGTGATGAACCATTGCATGTTCCCTAAAACAAATATTCACCGAACCGAGTTGTCATAACACACCGCTGACATTGTTACGGTTTTGTCTTGATTTTGTAAAATCCCGCGAAAGAATCTATTTCTCGGTTTAAATCATAGACTTGTAAAATCCCGTGAAAAATGGAAACATCCTGGTAATTATAAAGTCGTTCCGGATCTATCTTACTTCGTTTATTCTTGGTTTTGTAAAATCCCGAAAGAAACTATTTCGGTTTAAACCATAGAGTTGTAAAATCCGTAATGATGGAACCATCACGGAGGAAGGAAAGCATATTTCGGGATCTTCGATCGGGTGGGCTTAACCGCTTCGAAGAAGGGATAAAAGAGTGTTCTTCATAAATTGGATGTGTGTTTGGATATTCGTCATGGCAGTTTGGTTATTACAGCGTTTTACGGTAATGTGCTTTTAACCATGGTCGGGATGAAACCATTATCAAAGTTCACTTTTAAATATCAAAGAAGGCTATACTTGGCGATTTCGAAGATGTGACAACGGCGTTAATTCAAGATTATCTATTTGAGGTTGAAGTGAAATATCACGAGGCGAGTGTATTTAGTATCGAAGGTATGGGGATGGATGGATGAAGATTCTTCGAGATCCTTGTTCGAGCTTATTATCAAAAACGAAGACTTGGAAATCTAGTTATTGTTGGGTGTCTTTTACCTTTTCTTTTACCACTTGGGGGAATTGGGCTCTTACCACTACAAAATAACTATCACTTTAAGGAGTTACGTTGTAGTGCTCAGTGTCACATTCAATTGTGGATTTTCAAGAGGTGATGTACGTCTTATACTTGATGGTTGGTTGGTTGAAGAGTATAGAGTACATAGAGAGTACTTAGAGATGCTAATGGAAATCGGCACCGCTCTTTGTTACATATGTGCAAGTTTAAGTCACGAGTTCGGGTTAGTTTACTTCAATGTCAAATTTATCATATTGGGTTTTCTCCATCAGCTGTCACTACAAAGAGCCTACTGAATGAAAATGGTGATTGATTACATGCTTTGCCAAGAGATTGAAAAGAGAGAGATTTATGACGTTTGAACACTGGCTACAGCAGCCTCGTACTCTAAAGAAAAGAAATGTACGCTTCAAGCGCGTATCTGGAAGAAGAGAAATCTTCTCAATTATGACCATTCTCATCAACATGCTTCGTGCTTTTTCCATGCGCTTCAGTCATCAAGTGAACCGGGCTACCATTGATTGTTTCATATTCCACTTGCTCAATATAATGAAGATGGCGACATCCGTGCTAAAATTTGCGGGAGAAGTGTGAATAGAATACTTTTGGATGATATTCCACTTGCCAAAGTCTTTTTCTCAAGGCTCATGTTTTATCTTCTATTCTAGAGCCCTTGGAAGCTTTGGTGGTGGACGTTTATGAAATGATGATTTCTATCTTCTACAACTGGCTCGATATCCTTATCTCTGCATCGTATCATCATCTTCTTAAACTATATCATCTATTCTATCTTTGTAAATATTTATCAAAATCAAAATAGAAAAATATAAAACCTTCAAAAACCCATAAAAATCAAAAATTTGAAAAAGACCAAAAATATTGTTTTTCTAAGACATGTCTTCTGGTATCGATAACATCTGCGGTCTTAGAAATGTCATTCAATAATGGCACACGACCATAGATGAAGTTCGAGCAGGAGGTGTAAATATTCTTTTCCAAAACATGTCTTTAAACTATGGCTTGCAAATTGATGTGACCCGTACTTAAAACTATGGCTTGCTATTATTTCGATAGCAACCGCTCTTCAAAGAGGAAAGTGTTGCGCTAAACCAATTTTCAAATATTTCGTGCACTTATCCTAAAACAAAATGAGGAAAGTATGTCAATGGACTGCTGTTCCCACACAAATGTTTTTCCGTCTAAAAAATTCTCTTGAAAAATATTTGTTGTATTCAAAAATTGGTGGAAAATGAGTTGCTTTCAAAACAATCGATTCGAGTTTTATAAAATTTGCAATCTTAATCAATGACTTCAGCGCTTTTAAACTTTTCAAAAATTGAGTCATTAATTGAGGGAGATAATGTTTTCAAATCTATATCATCTAACGGGCTTTCTTAGTTATCCTATATGCTTAATTAAAAATGATGTTAACCTACGTTGAAGGACTAGGTGCCTATGATATGATTGTTAGGTTTAGATGATTAGAGTTTGATGAACACATTATTCCCATACCTTATATGATCTGATTGATATGTAGAATTGACTTTTATTAGTCGATTGTTGTTTGGGTGATGTCGACCACCATATATTTGTATGTGTGTTCACTAACATATGCTGGTATATTGGTATATAAGAATGTTCGATCCGATCCACAAATGAAGATGATTGGATGTCGAAAGGAAATGGTAACTATATCTTGGGTTGACAAATGAAGAAACGGAGCTCAATTGGACTTCTATGGAGAGTTGGCATAAATGCAGCGTAAGGGTCTCCACCATCGTGATTTTTCTTCTAAGTGATTGAGAAGCGAGCTTAATTTAACCTCCTTGGCATTAAAATGCAACGTAAGAAGTCTCACTGCATCTACAGACGGTTTTTCTTCCAAGCCCTACAGCAACAACATAAGCTTCTCAACCACCAAACGTATCTTTGTGCAGGGATAATAGTGATGATACCATTTTTCTAAAACTCTGAATAATATTGTTTTGAAAATGGAAAAATATTGTTTTGAAAATAAATCGGATTCAAAGTTTTGAAATCAACCTGACTTTATTTTGTCAAATCTTCAGTGATTTCAAATTAAATATTTTCAAACGATATTTCATCAAAAAGTTTTGTACAACATAAAGTGGTGATCTAAAGATTTAATGTTATGTCATGGTATGATTTTCTTTAAAACTCAAAGATCTTACAAAATGAAATTTTTTCTGTTCTTGTTTGATTGTGAAATTATTTTTGTTTACTTAAAGATCTCTTAAAACTATCATACCCGAACTAACAATCTTTAATGTGTAAAATTGATCCGTATCAATCATTTTTCAAAATTAAATCAAGCCACGTGCCCCAAAATCTTTTAAATGATTTAAATCAATTGGGATCACAAATCTCAAAAGGTTTGAAATTTTTGATCGGGGTAGAGATCGTGATTTAAATCTCAAATTTGTTTAAATGGAACTGGTTTTAGTCCTTTAAAGGCACTCCTGCCTCCATGAGCCAAATGATTTCTAATACATAATGCACATGTTGAGGGGGAGCATTTATCCAAAAACAAGATAAGTATTTAAACCTGGCCACATTTTCTCCTACATTTTTCTAAACCTTATTAAATCACTTGGGATCCAAAATCTCAAAGGTTTGATATTTTTGATCGGGGGAGAATTTGTGATTTAATAATGAAACTTGATTAAAGATGATCATTTTTTAATTTTTGGTTCAAATGTGCATACTGCTCTCCCATATGTGCTAAACGCTTTCGAATCTCGAAGCACATATTGAGGGGGAGCATTTCAAAAGTAAACAAACTTTCAAGGTACAAAACAAAATTTCTTAAGTTTCAATAAAAAGTACCTTGATGGATTTTCTAATGGTTTCAAAGATGGTGGTATGATCGTGAATGTGCTTCTAAGAACTCTTTCCTCTTCGTGCAAAACAAGTTCAAAAATCACATGCACAAGTTGAGGGGAGCAACTTTTTGAAAACCACATCCTTTCCCATAAAATATCTTTAACAAAGTATGAAAAATACTAATTTTGATCGGGAAAGTGATGTTGATAACTTTTAGAAATTGTTGATCAAAGAATCGAATCTTTCATTCTTAAATATGAGATTTTCAAGTACTCTTGCCTCCATGTGCTAAAACCATTTCAAATATATGATGCATATGTGAGGGGAGCTTTTCTAAAATTATCAAAAACAATTCAGTACAAAATATTTTGATCATGTATCACAAGTACTTGGATTGATTTTCAAATGGTTTTCAATTGGTTCCAATGGCAAAAGAACAATACCAAAAGACTGACCAAATTTACTTTATGTATGCGGTTTATAAGGATGGTTAGGTTAGGTATCCGTTTCCCACCATCCCTAGGGGGATCTACCCAGGGACAATCCACTAGATAGTGTAGAGTCCTTAGGTATGATGAAAAAGGAGTAAAGTGAGATATGGGAAGAGCTTGACCGAGAGAGCTAGTACTGGAATTAACCCAACAAGGTTCTAGTTATGAAGTCTCGGTAAGCACTGAAGGGGTTGAAGAATGAAAAGAATTGAATGTGAAAAGGGTGAAAAGAAATAGCCCTCCAATAATTCAATCTTAGGGCGAAACCGGTTCAATACATATGCTACTGGTGTTTACTAAGGTAACACCGGTATTGAAGACAAGACGTCATGGACCCAGTGACGCACTGCACTACAACTTCCCAAACTACTCAAGTTCCTCTTAAAAGGGCTTGTTTCATTCTCACGGGAAACCTACATAATCTATCGACTTTCTCTTAGAGATTGTTGATATTGAAGAAGGAGACCCTCTCCCTAGTCTCCAGCATAGGAACCGAAAGTGCACAAATTGAGTCTAGAGCTAAGAGATCATCCACAATATCTCATTAGGACACAAAATTTCATGAAGACTTGCTATTTCACACAATGTCGAAAGTAAGATTACATATTAAGAGTCCTACGCATTATCCTTGTGGTATTGCCAGAACATCCAAATGATATGAAAATATTTCACGATGAAGATGGAAAGCCTTCTAGAGCCAACATCAAACAAGCTCTTGGTAGGTGGCATGTGAGATTTTTCATAAGATCAAGCTTGACACAACTGGATAGAAGCGATGGGGCGATTCATTCGTGAATCAACCTTGGTCCAGGAAATGGATTGATGGATGCTTTTGGAAAAATCGTTCGATGTGCAAATCTTTTCTTTTCTCTAGCACATCGAATGAGTATTCATGTTTCAAATTCAAAAAGTACCTCTGATTGCAAAAATACTTTTGGAAAACCGCAAATCCGTTTCGCCGCATCGAATGTGTACTCTTTTATAATACAAAAAGTATTTTTGATTGAAAATTGATCTTTCTCATAAAACCTTCTTCGTATTGCAAAACTCTTTCTTCTAAGCAATACGCGATTGTTTTCAAATCATTTTCATCAATCGTGAATCTCATATCGCGGTTCACTCACTCCGTGTTGTCTTCTTTGAGACGCGTTTGAGAACGCTAGAACATTTGCAAAACCTGTCAAGGAGATTCTTCTGAATCATACTTGATCCGGTACTTATACTGATCAACTGGAACCGTGGGCGTGTACCTCAATTCAACGAAAGTGATCAAAGACACTTTCGTGTGTTCTATTGCTAACTGTTGTTTGCGGTACATTTGGACTGCTGGTACCGATCGATTGAGGAGTCAATCCAAAGCCGCATGCTCACGGCATCCTCACTTAATTGAAGAAATCATGACCGGTGCATATCTACACAACACGGTTTCGATTATTTTTTATACTATGCTTGCTACTGCTGCAAATATCATGAACCAGTAAAGCTTCCGCTACCCTGATGGAAAGATGTCATGATCCAAAAGGTGTGAGCATGTCGGTCCAAAAGTCACAACATCTCATGATGGCAACACAACTATGGATGATCCAAAGATTTATTGTGGCCTGATGATCCAAGCTCTAAGATCATCAATGATGTGGATCAGTTCAAAGACCTCCACTGAAAGTACAAAATAATCGGACCATGAAGAGTTACTTCAAATGCACAAAGAATGAGGACATTGAAGAATTGAAGTCTACGAGCTCGAACAAGAGTCAAAATAGAATGCTAGGGTTTGAAATGTAAATCATGGGGTGACCTCCCTTAGGGGAGATTGTTAGGAATTAGAAAATTCCATGTTAAAGTGTCGGTCACCCCAATTATGGTATAGCATATGTTAGCTCGTAGACGTGTCTTTATTTACATCATTTAGTAGTTAATTAGTTAGTTTGTAGCGTAGAATAGTTTTGTGTAACACCGTGGAGGAAGGACTGCCCACTAATCGTATACCACGATCCAGAGCCGATAGGAGGTCGTGTATTTTGTAACTATAAATACCCCTTCCATCCATGGAAGGGTGTGGTCTCAATCTAACCTTTTACATTTTACAAAGCAACTCTCTAGCAAGAAACTCTCTCTACTTCTCTCTAAAATGGCAAACATGTATTTTGATCATCCAAGACCACCCGAATCATCAACACAATAATATTTGGATCCTAACATTAGTACAAGTCAAACCATGGGTAGAGGTATGAGAAATGATTCATTTGGTTTGAAATATCATTCAGTAGTGAACCGTAAACGTGTAAACGTATTATTACATGAATGATTTACCTTGTCTTTATTTTGTTTTATTTTTAGGTTCTAGAACGACCATTCCAAAACATTGAGAAAATTTATGTTAGCTTTGAAGTTGATCGGCTTCTGGCTAGGGATGGGTGGTGTAACTGTGTGTTCCCTTGGTCTGATATCGTTGTTGATCGTTATTTCGGGATTTTACCTTCGGAATGCGATAATCATAAAGGATGGCTACGTGGACGAGGTAAAGTAAATTTTATTTACTTTACTCTTTTATTATTTTGGCTTTGTCTCTGCCTGCCATTTGATTTTAAGTAATTTTTACATATTAGTGTTACATGAGATACTAGATATCAGTATCATTTATCCATCATTTACTTTAAGCACTTTATGTATTTTAGTATAACATTCCATTAAATTTTTCTCAAATGAAATTACTATTTGTTAAAAAAAAGTGAAGTGTGGCCACAGAGAAGAGTATATTATTCATGACTTCAAAACTTTGCTGCTTTTAGCAGTACAGATTTACAAGTCTTGATCAACTTCATTTTTTCTTGTACACATCATTTTTTTGAACCAGTAGTGATCTTATTTGAGAATTAATTTTGTGAATTTGGTGGATGTTATGCTAAGATGCCTAATTTACTTTAAGTATTTTGATCCAACTTTCTATTTTGAGTTTCCCCTCGAAAATCCATAGCCGTGACGACGTAATAGGTGTTGCGCCATTGTACATGTTACGTCGTCATGGGAATGGGTTTTGGAGCAGGCTAAAAGGAAGGTGTGGCAATGATGTTTGGTCTCAACACTATCTTACTTGATATCTCTAGTACAGTAGAGAAAATGAAAAGCACAGTTTTCCTTATAAATGACTGAATATATATGTCAATTTGTTTTACCTACATCACATTGATCTTTGGATTAGCTACATGTGGCATACCGGACCATCGGATATGGACCGGTCTATGTAACTGCTTTTTCCTACCATTACTTGATGAACGAAGGATACCTGTCTGTACGCAAACAAAGAAAGTTACCCTCGGTTGGGGTGATGTTGAACGTTTTCATTCCTTAAATCAGCCAGAAAACACATTGGTCCGCTGCGGTATCGGATCCGACCGGTGAGTTATATTCTATAACAGTGGACCTGTATATGATCCTGAAACTCGTCCATTCTATTTGAGTGTGAGGAAATGTCTAGAGACTAGGCTTCCGGAAGTGTTGAAAGAGGCAGGTGTTTTTTAGAAGAAGGGAATTGATCCTATAAGCTATAGGATTACTTTTAACAATGTTATGAATGTTCCCAAGCTGGGTGGATTGTATGATGATTGTGTGTGGGTGCTGCATCTTCTTATTCAGGTTAGCGATCTTTTTAATGGACTATTTGTCATGTTAGTAAGAATGTAATCTTGAACGTAAAATAGGTGTACTAGTTGGAAGTGGTATTCTAAGGTGTCGACTGATATATTTGGAAGTGGTATTCTAGGGTGTCGATTGATATAACTGTAATGTGAAACGTAAAACAATTTTACTAGTTTAGCAACTACATTAGGTTAGTATTGCTATAGTAGGTTTCCACTCAAAATCACACTCTTAACTGAAGCTTATGCGTTTACGTGGGGAATGCGTTTGGATGTGGATAATCCATTCAAGCTGCATTGGCACGCGGAGAGAATGGTTAAGTTTTATTACAAGCACAAGATCCATATTGGCTGAATGTTTTGTGTGCTTGTTTTGTTAAACATTTAGTTGTCGAATTTGTAAACAATTGCATGGTTTATGGTCTAACAACGTATGCATGGTTGTCACTTTTGTGTTTTGTAAACAATTGACCATCCTTGGCACCCTAGATCAATGTATGTATCCCTCCTAGATAACTTTGGCACCCAATTTTTTGTATATATTTGCTGCTCTTATGTTTCTAAATTGTTTTTATTCCTCCGGATCGCATGACTAATAAGGTGCAACATAAGCACTAGCAAACAAGGTTCAACATTAAGCGTCTTACATAAAGTAAACAAACATTATTGCGCTTACACAATTCCACAACAACCGGTGATTGTTTTACGACAAGTACATATTCAAACTAAACAAAAAACAAAAGCGTCTTACATAATTCCACAACCCAAAATAAGGAAAGTAGCAACCCATCTAATGTCTCCGCTAGTTGATCTTAATGTCACCAAGTTAATAGGATCAAAGCTTTGCACCATATCAATCTCCATCGATGGTAGTTCCCTACTTGAGCTTCCTATATTAGATACATTTCCCTACAAAGTTTGAACATTTGTGAGATTTCTTTCTTCGATAGTTACCTACCAAAATTGTGTTTTTTGAATACAAATATTAGCTTTCTTTTCTTTGGCAATGGCTCCCCTGCATGCTTGTTCGCCTATGTCCAATGGATTGGCACCTTGATCACCTTACCGGGGTTGGTTCCTCTCCTTGAGATCTTACACGATCTTTGTTTTTAGGTCTTCAGATTGGCGACTGTACTAAAGTATTGGCTTCACAACTTGCCAAGCCAGGAAGTTCCCAACTTGACATTTCTCCTACAAGATAAACCAATCCTTGGTACGTACCTTCCAGTGTTGTTTTCTTGAACCAATCAAAAGCCAAATGATTACAATCAGACAATCTAAGAAATCTAGTAACCGCTATCGCATGACCACATGGTATGCGGAATTTGCCATTTACAACAAGTACATGAATTACCAACTAGATCGACGGTATGTTGTTTTCGACGATCATCTACCATGTAGAGTTTAAACTGTTCAATCCTATGCACAACCCGATTAACGCTCTTCAACAATATGTCATGTACTTTCGCGGCAGCCCAATCACTAAGTTCTCCTTCTGCATCTTCTTAATATTTACAAAATAAAATAATAGTTCTTTTCATCTTATATTGACTAATAAGGGAAAAAAACATATTATAAAAAGTCCACTACCTTGATATTTGTGTCGACGGCACACCTGTAAAAAGCTTTCTGCATCCATAAGCATTGTTATTGGTACTTTTCTCACATCCCTTGTTAATGCATTTATTGACTCGCACCGTTTGAAGTCATGTAGTTGTACCGACACTGCAATGTGCCCTAGACCATTTATCAAAACCCTTCAAAGTTTGTTTGCGTCGCACTACTTATATATACCCTAATATCCCAAAACTGCCCGTTCAAATTCTTTCTCGTGTAAACTTATATGTTTTCC
>OU343221.1:255243812-255409046 GCA_910596185.1 Chrysanthemum makinoi
TATATCTTTAGGGTTAGAATAACATCGTGTGTATATATAGCGTGGATTAGGGTTTAGATAAGTAAGAGTGGAAACATCCCAATGAACGGCCGTCTGAGTCGGCCTCGTCCACACTACTAGTTGTCTTAAACCAGTTTAATATATATCTACTAGTTGTCTTAAACCAGCAAGCTTGGCGGTCACGTCCAGCATGTATCACACGACACGTTTAATTAATCAAGACGAAAATCCCAACCTATATATTTGTAACTCATGTAACTCGTTTACAACCAGTTTAAATTGTTTTACTTTAACAAGCTCTAAACTTACTTATAGAAGTTGTAAACTAGTAGGTTGGTTATGCATCAAGGTTTTACAATTTTTTTAATAAACTCTAAAATACATTTTTGTGATTTATCGAATTTCACAGTCACATCTCTATTTGATAAAGTTAAATATTATATCATCCCTCGTCGGTAAACTTGGACAATATACTTTGCATGTGACAAGCAAGACGAAAATACCCCTCATATTAGACTCACGTTAGCAGTTGAGGAAAATATTTGTATCATTCGTCCCTAAAGATAGTATATTGTCTAATGTATGCTCTTTGAGGGATTTATATATAACCCAACTTATCTGAAAGGGATGTAAACTATGAAAGTTGACAAACCACATGAATGTATATTGGAGTTTTACTCTAATTATTTATTCTAATGTTAAGCAGGTTCACGGTTTGTACATGTGGAGTCATCCACACAACTTGCTTATTAAATCAGTAAGATGGGTCGACCTGTTTACGGCCCAACCGTGTTTAGACCAAATCAAAACCCATCTTATTTATCCAATATCTTTGTTCTGATGTTAAATGGGTTGTGCCCCGGTTCACTAGGTTAGGTGGGGCGACCAAGTTATATAGACTCAACCTAAACATGTTTAATTTTTTGTCGGGTTCGTGTCGTGTTAGGAATTGCGACACGTACAGTTATGCCTATTCGGAATCCAACATTGCCTCCCAATCTTTTATACTGTAATAGTAAAAATATAACCTTTATATCAATTCACCACTAATCTCGCGAACTTCAGTAGACATGGCAAAACAACATAACATACAAGTTCGTGCCATGTTGGCCATATAAAATTCATAGATCACAGAATGAAACTTTGCCGAACCATCTATTAAGTTGAAATATAGACATCAAAAACTATACTTCTTCGCATATAATCTGTACCATGTTTGTCAACCAGCATGTGGAACAAAAAAACTTGTATGCTGCATTAGTTTGGTTCATTTAGCTCTATGACTTCAAAGGGGTGACCAACTAGTATACTTACCAAAAATGGCACCCTCGGTTTCATTTCCTGTAAACTAAATTCTGGGTCATATACATCTTCACCAACAAAAATCATATTTTTTTGACAGGAAGGTCCTTGATGAGGAGAGCTTTAAGGTCAGCCATTTCTTTTTCATGTCGCTGAAAGGATAAACATGCACTTTTTTTGTAAATAATATTATGTCTGTATCCATAAAATCAGAAGTGATGGTTTTGCGGGTTACCTCGAACAATGCATCCCAACATAGTTCTGATTTCTTTTGCAGTGTTTGCCACTCCATTGCCATTTCAAATGTGATAGTATTGGGCTGTGCATAATGAGATGTAGAACCTGCATTTTTCTGTTGGGACAACCGAGGCGAATAAATTAAGAAAGGTATAATAACAAAAATTGTGGTAAGCATGATAGGAAAGAAAGTGAAATACCGAATTTACCCATTTCCTTCTGCCAACTGCGAAATGCCCAAAGTACTTTGGTTGGTTGTTATCAGGCTCCTTCAATGATGGTCGACTACCGACAATAGCCCTAGGCCTAAACCGAAGCGTGTAGATAGAAAAAACATGAGATATATGCATACACAAAACATATATCTATGTGCATGTGTACATAAATATAAATACTTACGATTGTTTTTGTATAGACAAAAAAGAGATGGTAATGGTTTCTTTTACTTAGAAAACATCATTTAAAAAAATACACCTCACGTCATATACATCGTAAGCAGACTCCACAATTGAATGCCATTTAACCATTATATCAAGAAGTATGGTGATACCAGCATAATGCAACTCTTTCAAGATCATTAAAACAAGATACGCATGAATATGTTATACGAACTAAATAATTTAGTTGCTAATGGCTGTTCTACAATACAACTTTAACCTCATGATAAATTAAGTATTGAAACTTGTTTGTGTACCGATGTATCCTTGAAGGAACCTTTACAGCAAGACAATGTAGTGAAAGCCTTAAAGGCATGCAACCATAGTCCCTCCTCAGGCCAGGCCGGAAAACCGTGTTGACTTTAACCCCAATACAACCCGTTTACCTGACCAACTCGTTTATATGACAACTAACCCCAACCCATTGAGCCGGCTTAGTTAAACAAATTATGCGGTTTTAAACAAATTACATGGGTTAAGCATGTCCAGGTTAGGGATAGGCTCATCAACACAACTAACCAAATGGGTCCTTTTCGTTCTATAAGATTCCAACCCATGAATCAGAACCCGACTTGAATTGCCACCACTGCTCAAAAGCCATAAAGAAGCAGATTCAGAAATATAGCTCAGAGGTCGCACCATTACAGAAGTTGATAATGGAATTACTAACACGCAAAAACTAGATTTTCATATTGTATATTTAATGAGGTGCGGGCCTAATCTTGGTGGCGCCCTGGGTGTGAGGCATGATGTGGTACTTTTTAGTGGCTTACCTCACATAGGCGATGCAGCGATGATCGCGTAGTTGTGGCTTTTGCCTTTAACTACTATGACCAGGACCTGTTGTAAATTTTATAAAAGAAAAGGTACGTATCTAGATATTCAAGAAAGAGTAGGACATAAAGGAAGGTGGTTCGAAACATCACTAAGATCAATGGAAACCTCACTGTTATCACTATAAAGATTATTCTAGAAATCTTAATTTATTTTCGTTGATCCAGATTTGCATTATTAATTTAATCTGTTCTAAAAGTGAAATAATTTGGTTGCTAATTGCTGTGTTGATCGCTAACTTAGGAAGTGTAGATACATCATTCTGAAGCAATCAAAAGTTCAAGCATTAGGCTAGGCTGCCTACTTGTATTGATTGCTGCCATTTCTTATACATTTTGTAATCCTTAAATAACAAAACCTCTCCAACTTTTATTCCTTAATCATAGAATTGGTATCAAGACCTGTCTTTAAATTCGAAAGCTCAGACATTTGGGGTTTGTGTTCAATTTTAGAGTTGGGTAAGTTTAGAGGTAAGAAATTAGTGGTTCTGTTTTATATATACATATACGTATATACCCTTTTTAAGATGCGACTTACATGGAAAACTTCTCCTTATCAGTGCAACAAGGATATGTTATATATACATAGGTACATGCATATATGCCTATCTGTATGTGTAGTTGTGTACATGTACATGTATTATATTATTTTGTTATATATGGAATAAGGCGAAACATATTTGACATTCTTATACTCGAATTCATTAGGAATACATATAAAGGCTTGTCACGAATAGCTAGATTACCTTTGACCTCCAATCATTAGACATTTGGTTCTCAGCTCTGAAAGAGCAAAGTCTGCCTCTTCTTTTGAGTTGAATATGACAAGAGCTTGTCCTACAACGAAAGATACAGCAACAAAAAAAGAATTTTCGATATGTCAAATTGCCATATATCGGTGAAGGACTAAGAGTATCATAACGGCTATACCATTGCAAGGTCTTGAATCTGCAGTCTGTTGTATCATCTTTAGCTAGCATTTATATTAAAAGCATCAAAACAATATCCTATGTAAACAAGTATCAAAGTTTTCATTATCTTATAATTAAAAGAAAACAGTATCTTAATTTTACACATCGAAATTGGTTATCATGAACATGTGGGCAAATTAGTTCCAACGGATTTTATTTTAAATCAGAAATAGAATCGTCGAAGGATACCACATACATACCTCAACTTCTGATGATGCAAAGGATGGAAACAAATTCTCTAGCAATACAACGGAGCTTCTTTCTTTAGCTTTCTGCATCCTTTCCTCCCATGGCTGGTCACCAATACATGATTCAATAAAAAGAGAAGTGTCGTAAACATATTACGAAATATGAAAGTTCTATTATTGATTACTCTGTTTAGCACTGTATTGAAGATCCAATTCATGATGTGCAAGGATTGAAGAGTATCTATAAAGAATAAATAACTCACAAGTTGCTTGAACCATTCGGAACCTGTTATCCTTTCCTCCCATGGCTGGTCACCAATACATGATTCAATAAAAAGAGAAGTGTCGTAAACACATTATGAAATATGAAAGTTCTATTAATGATTGCTTTGTTTAGCACTGAATTGAAGATCCAATTCATGATGTTGCGAGGATTAAAGAGCGTCTATAAAGAATAAATAACTCACAAATTTCTTGAACCATTCGCTTTGATCCTGCATGCAATAAAGATGTATCTAATTATAAGAAGACTACTTCATCCTGAAGTGAATAGGTAAATATTCATACGTTAATAAATGATAACCACGAGGATATCAACACTTACCACTTTTGGTCTTTTACTGTGCTCTTCAACTTTGCTTTGAGCTTCAGTGTGTTTCCTTTCATCAGCCATAACGTCTCGAAGTTTCCTTTTCTTTATGGGGTACACATCACTTTTCTTTATGGGATAAGAATCAGATGCACTAGAAGAGGAGCCTGGACGCCTACCAGCATCTTTAGCCGGAAACCTCCAAAATGTCCTGTTTGTTAACTCGCCACTCTCTGCAGTAACTTTGGTGCTTCCCATAGGCTTTGGATTGAAATAATTTCCAACTACATCCATATTAAACCGAAAATTAGGACATTATGCTAAGAAACTACAAGTTATAAGATATGGACATGATCTGATTAAAAAGCAAAACACACAAACCTTCAACTCCAGCTATCTTATCAGGAAATATTTCCGATAACTTGAATTCCTTAACATCAAATGTGCGATAAAACACATAGTCAGACATTTTCAATTCTTCTACAGTGGCTTGAGGATTCCTCTCATCCTTAGATGTGCAGACAACATTGCATTTCCCCGAAATGGATTCCTTAAGAGACATATGCAAATTATTAACAAAAATGAAGCGATACATAATAAGGAGAGCACATTAATAACTTTAAAGCATATTTTATTACCAGAACGTTAACATTAGAGACCGGCCTTCACGGGAAGCAATTGATCTGTAGTAAATGAGCTCCTTTTAACCACATTTTTACCTCAGCTGGACGGAAATACCATACAACTTTGACCATCTTTTTTTGAAGTGGAGTCTCATATATCTTAACGATTTTACCAATACTTGGGCTTGGTTGACCCTCGGACCACATGTATACAGAATCATATAAAGAGTACTCAACATCATCGTAGGTAAATGATCCGTAGTAATGCATACGTGGATCCTTTCCACAACGTCGCCTTTTGACCCACTTAAATTTAATATCCTCTGGTACGGCGGATTTGATTTTGAGTGGCGCCATGTCTGTAGATTACAAAGTAATGGAAGATGATCAGAGTATTATATCTATTATTAATGTAAGGTGCACTAGTAAAAGGAAAGTATATTACATATACTAAATTATGTGAGGGAATATTAAGATCTTATGTGCACTATGAAATCAAGACGAAATCCTGTTCCACAACAGCCCAAATTGAAAACATATGACAGGCTTAATTTGGGGAAAATGTATTAATGGTCGAATGGTTCACTATCAATAAACACAAAATGGAACTCAAAATTGCTTACCACAACGACTAGACATTTTACAAGTAAACTAGGAAAATCGCAAAAGAATGTGACACGAGCGGAGACCTACTCGATCCACTAGAACACTATATCAATATATCAACTGCTTAACAAGAAGTTAAAGCCTAAAATGAGTCAGCCAAGCAAGATATCAATTGGTTGATCATACGCAAAGGCAACAGCAAATATAATAATCAGTCACCATAGAAAAAATGAAACTAACAAAACTTCACACGTTTTATTATCCACTTAGATTGTACAACATCATACACAAAAACTAAATCATGTAGAGATACAATCACACAAAATGTCGCAAAAGCACAACTAAGTTGCCAATGCACAAATAAGCTAGTAGAAACATATACGACACATGATTTATGTGGTTCGGAAGATCAAATGGCGGCATTAATAAGTCAATATATTAGCTAAAGGTCACAATTACATTATCGTGCAAGTATCGACACAAAATTTCCAATTCTGTTTTCAGGAGACTGCCTGAAGGACCACACAAGGACAACTCCCCTTGACCCCATCCTATGTGGAGTGGGGACCCGCCCAGGGCTTGAGCCCCCTCAGATTATCGTCCCTAGTTGTCGTTAGACCATGTCGCCACAATCAGTCTCCACAACTCAACAAGAATCACTACTAGAATCCCTATATATTAAAAATAAAACTATCAAAAACATTAAGTACACTTTACTAGCTCGGTCTACGTAGTCAACATTGTATTACCGAGTCTACTATTGATTTATATATACTCCGTATTTGACATCTGTTTGTTGAATGTAGTTGCGTTGATGTTGATTTTTGTATGTTAGTAATTTTAGTGGTGGCTTGGTGGTCGAGTAGGGTCCCGAGGGCACCAAAGCGGCTAAGCGCATCGTCAGGCCGATATTAAAAGAGAAGTGTGACTGAGAGAACTAAAAGTATCACTAATTTTATGCCCAAACTTTTGTCACCATCCAGTTGGTTGCCGGGAGGATCTACTCTATCAAAAATCATTAAACGAGTGCCACATATGTTTGGACAAAATTAGTCATACTTTTAGCATTTCCAATCATTTCTCGTGTTAAAATAAGTTACAATTCGAAATGACCAAAAGTACGACTAATTTTGTGTCTAAATCCATATGTTAGTAGTTTATTAGTTTGTGAAGTAGTGATCATATGCCACCCAGAATCTTCCTTGCATAACTTTAGGCATAAAATTAGTCATACCTTAGATTTCTCAATTACTTCTCTTCTAACATGGGCCGCTCCCCCGGGCCCGCAAACACGCTCCTAACTACCATCCCGTCTCCACAACTCCATAAATCATCACTAAAATTCCTAAATAACAAAAACAACATAACTAATACGTCATCCATAGATTCAAACAACTAATACAAGCCATAATACTAACTTATTTTAACACGAGAAATGATCAGAAAGGCTAAAAGTATGACTAATTCGTGTCTAAACATACGCGACACTCATTTATTGATTTTTAATAGAGTAGGTCCTACCGGCAACCAACCGGACGGTGTCACACAAGTTTAGTATAAATTAGTAAATACTTAGTTCTACCGATCATTATAACTTTAATACCGGCCCCACCGATGCGCTTAGCCGCTTAGGTGCCCTCGGGACCCTACTCGACCACCAAACCACCGCTAAAATTCCTAAAATACAAAAATCAACATCAACGCAGCTACAATCAACAAATAGATATCAAATACTCGATCATAAACAAATACATCATCCGTATATTCAAACACCTAATACAAGCCCTAAACAAATATAATATATTTTATAAAAATAAAAAAGTAATAATAACGATTCAGTTACCTTCACAAGCTTCAAACTCACAATTTTATAAAAATCATCTACCAAACACGCACACTTAAAACACTAGCGATGACTAAAATGCGCCGGTAGTGTATTGTGAAGAAAATTTTCGATTAAAAAAACACATACTAAAACACGCAGTGGGAGAGATTTTTATAAAAGGTGGAAGAAAATTTGATTATATAAACGATGAGAGTTAAGAAGCTAAAAGAAGGACAGGCGCTAAAATGCGCCGGGTAGTGTAGTGTTATAAGATCAAAAACAGATACTGAAATAGACAGAGTGATGAAAATAGAATTTTAGCTGAAAGAAGGACTAGTTGCTAAAATGCGCCGAGTGGCGTAGAGTTCGAAACTATGAAGAAATAGGCGGATAGATATTTGTAGAGATTAAAAGAGTGATAAAAAATAAGTTAAGCTAAAAGAAGGGGAGTGTGCTAACATGCGCCGGGAGGTGCATTGTTAGAAATTATGCAGAAAAGAGAATTACATACTGAATATATGCAGAGATGTGAGAGATATTTGTAGAAGTGAAAAGAGTGATAAAAAGAAATAAACATCTAAAAATGAAAAGAAATAGCGAAAAAAAGGGGTGGTGCTAAAATGCGCGGGGGAAGTGGAGGTGTGCACGAATGAGGTAGTGGCCGTACACTGAGGGAGTGGCAGCAAAAGGTGCGTGTGTGTGTGTAGGCGAGGTTCATGCAATTTCCAGACGGTTTTTTTTTTGTCGTGTGTAGTGGTGAAGGCTGGTTTCTTGTCTAATTTTTTTTTTTTGAAAATTATAAAAAATTATTTTAAATTCATACCGGCTTAAAATTAGTAGGTTAATAGACGAAGATGTCACTAAACTTTTCAAACTAACGTGTTTAAAGTACCGAACTTTCATTTTATTTACTTGTGTTACTGAACTATAGGAAGCATATTGTTTTATAATTTTAGTGTTAATCGGAATGACTTGAACATATATTTTTAGATAAGTTAGTACAACAATGAGAGATGCCAATGGATGGTCTTGGAAATTCAAAAATAACAAGGTGGATACGACCACTCCGATTCGAAACCCATTTCAGAAAGATGTAGAGAAAATAGCAACTTCATTCTATGTGACAAACTTTCCTGACTACGTTGATGCTAAGAGATTGTGGAAAGAATGTGAATCGTATGGACGTATTGTTGATACGTTTATTGCTAACAAAAAATCAAAAAGAGGCAAGAGATTTGGATTCATCCGCTTTATTGGAGTCAAGAATGAAGAGGAGTTAGCAAATTCTTTGGCTACTATATGGATAGGGAGTTACCACTTGTTTGCAGCTGTGGCCCGCTTTAAGAGGAAGGAGAGGTATGCAGACTTGCCAAAGAAAAGTGTGGAGAGTTACAACAGTCATGTCCCAGATAATAAGGTACAACAGGTAGCATCTACACAAACTAAAAAAACTTATGCTTCTACTTTACACGGTGATGGGGGAAGCAAGGCGGAAAGCCAGGAGACGAAAATGAAACAGGTTACACTATCTGATCATGAGTTGGTGCAAATTAACAATTCACTGGAGATAGCACTAGTGAAGGTAAAAATGTTGAAACCATGTCTACTGTATATCGTTTGTTTTGTGAAGAGGGTTTTGATGAGGTTAAGATCCATCACATTGGAGGATTGTGGTTGTGGTTGCAATTTCAAAATGAAGAAACGTGCAATGCTTTTAAAAACAACAACAACTTGAACTCTTTCTTTTCATTGATTAAACCGGTGTCTAAGAACTTCTTGGTGGACGAAAGAATGGTGTGGATTGAAATTTCGGGGTTACCTCTATGTGCATGGGGCTCAAGTGCTTACAAAAAGGTTGCATCAACAGTGGGTAAGTTCATGTTTTTTGAGAATGATAATTTGGCGGCCATGAGCTTAGGACGAGTGTGTATGGCTACTAAACAAAAAACTCTCATTTCTGAAGGGGTGCAAGTGACTATTCATGGAGAAGATTATGTAGCTCAAATACAAGAATTGGGATCGTGGAGTATTAACATAGAAGAATCGGCGTCACAAGAATCGGAATCGGAATCTGATTCCCAAAAGGGAGACGAGGGAGAAAAAGGAGATTTAGAAAGCGAAGGCGATATAGAGGTGGATCAACAGGTACACAAACAAGCTAATAAGGAGGTAGAAAAGGAACAACCAAAGCATCAAGTTGAAAGCATGCACAGCAATACACGTAATGAAGATAAGACACCTACCATCGAAACGGATAGTAACAAAAAATCAGTCACGTCTGATTGGAGTCGACCACCTGGTTTTGAACACTACAAAAAAACAGAAAATGAGCCTTCTGAAAGCTCAACTCAATCCAAACTTTGTAAGTGTACAACCTCTTTTGATAGATATAGTCGAAAAGATATCAGGGGAATTTCAGTTATACATGAATTGTCTAAGTTAATCGAAGTTGGAGAGAAATTGGGATACGATGTTAAAGGGTGTCACAAATCTTTACATCGTTTGATTGATGGAATTGGAGTGCTAATGGTGGATAAATGAAGATTATTTCAATTAATATCCGAGGCACCAAGAAGAGGAGAAAACGAGTGTGGATCAAGGAGATGTGTTTCAAGAATAATATTCAATTTTTAGGTGTTCAAGAATCTAAAATGACAAGGCTTGAAATGTTTCGTATCAAGTCTATGTGGGGTAATTATACGTTTGATTATGCGTGTAGGCTTTCTCGGGGTAGAGCGGGGGGATTGATTTCTGTATGGGATCCGAGCTATCTTTGTTAAAGACCAAATTTGGTGTGATGATTGGTATATCATTGTGCAAGGTAAATGGGTTAATTCTGATGAAGTGTTCTTTATGATTAATATTTACGGGCCTCAAGATCCGAGTGACAAAATAGCTATGTGGAACCGGCTTCTAGAGTTCATTCGCAACCATGATGGCCATTTTGTTATATTTGGAGATTTAAATGAAGTTCGGGTCGAAACTGAGCGCTATGGAACAGAATTTTCTCGAGCATCTGCTAATGTCTTTAATGGGTTTATTGATGACGCACGTCTGTTTGAACCTGTTTTGGGAGGCCGTAACTTTACATGGATGAATAAAGCGGGTACGAAAATGAGCAAGTTGGATCGTTTTTTAATATCCCAGCATGTCATGGATGTATTCATGGATGTAAAAGTGACGGCTTTACCTAGGGGTTGGTCAGATCATACTTCATTGTGACAAGGTTGATTATGGTCCAGTTCCATTTAAATTTTTTCATTCGTGGTTACAGCGGGACGGGGTCGACGATTGCATCAAGATGGCGTATAACGAATGTTCTCTTATTGTTTCTCATATGCCATTTCATGATAAATTGAAGGTTATCAAACAACATATTAAATGTTGGTCTCAGCAGGTCAAGAATGTTGAGACAGATAGAAAACAGGAGATTATTTCAAAAATAAGTGACATTGAAACAAAGATTGACTCTAATATAGCTTCAGAGGTCGAAAAAGAGGATTGAATGAAACTTCTCAAATATCGTGACGATCTTCAACTGTTAGAAGATATGGACGTGGTGCAGAAAGCTAAAGTGAAATGGGATGTAGAAGGAGATGAAAACACAAAATTTTTTCACGGAATTTTGAAGCAAAAGAGACACCATCAAATGGTCCAAGGTGTTATGATTGATGGTATATGGGTGACAGACCCTCATCAAGTGAAAATGGCGTTCCATAAATTTTATAAATACAAGTTTGACGTGTTCGATTCGTTGATGGAATTACCCCCTGTGGTTCCTTTTGCTACATTGAGTCAAGAGGATAACATTGAGCTAGAAAGATCGGTTACTCAAGAAGAGATTCGAGCGGTTGTATGGGATTGTGGTAGTCAAAAAGCTCCGGGTCCAGATGGTTTTTCATTCCTTTTTCTTAAGTCTTATTGGGAGCTTCTGAAAGAGGACGTGGGGAATGCCGTGAGACGTGTTTTTAATACATTTGTCATGCCTCGAGGTGTTAACTCATCCTTCATCACGTTAATCCCCAAGATCTCTAATCCGGTTCATATTAAAGATTTTCGTCCAATTTCGCTAATCGGTATGCAATACAAAATAATTGCTAAGATATTAGCAAATAGGCTTTCGAAAGTTATAGATAAAGTGGTAAGTCAAGAGCAATCGGCTTTTATAGCGGGAAGACAAATTCTTGACGGGCCAATTGTGCTTAGTGAACTGATGTCGTCGTATAAAAAGAAAAAGAAGAAGCTGATGTTATTTAAAGTTGACTTCGAAAAAGCATTTGACACCGTAAGTTGGAAGTACCTTGATCATATGTTACTAAGTCTAGGGTTTGGAACCAAATGGCGAAGATGGATTCAAGTTTGTCTTCATTCAGCTAGATCTTCCGTTCTTGTAAATGGCAGCCCCTCTAGGGAATTTTCGATTAAACGTGGATTACGTCAAGGTGACCCATTAAGTCCTTTTCTATTCATTATTGTTATGGAAGGGCTTCATATTGCTATGCAAAATGCGGTTTGTTCGGGTCTTATTCGTGGGGCTACGATTGGAAATACGGGCCACAAGATTTACTTTATTTATCTTGGGGCGACGTGGTGATTATCTCAGTTGGAACAATCAAGACATGGGTAATATTATTAGTTACTCTGAGGTTTTCTTTCTTGCCGGTCTAAAATTAGCGTCTCTAAATCTAATGTGTTTGGGCTTGGGGTGAGTCCTCGGGATATTGAGGATATGGCTGATACAGGTTGTGGCTGGGTAATATCCCTTTCTCTTACCTCGGTTTACCTCTTGGATCGAATATGCACTTGACTTCCAGGTTGGACCTCTAATTGATAGGTTTCGGGCTAAGTTATGCGTGGAAAGCTAGCACTCTATCGTGGGGTCGTTTAACTCTCATAAAGTCGGTTTTAGGAAGTCTCGGCATATTTTATATGTCCATCTTTAAATGCCGGACTCTGTCGCAAGCTCTCCTGAAGCTATGCGGGCTTCTTCTGGGAGGAAGCGGGGAGAAAAAGAAGATGGCGTGGGTTAAATGGGAAAGCGTTCGCCTCCTTTGATAAAGGGGGTGGGAGGTTTAAAAGCTTTCAATCTCGCTCTTCTTCAAAAATGGAAATGGAGATCGTCAATAACTTCGAGATTCATTATGGGCTCGGGTGATTAAAGCAATTCATGGGGTGGAAACGGTTTTTGATCTAAAAGGATGTACTTGTAACGGTGTTTGGTCCTCTATTATCTCGTCGTATTCTATGCTTCACGATCGAAATATTATTCCTGTAAATACGTTGTGTCATAAGGTGGGTGATGGTTCCTCTATCATTACGGAAAGACAATTGGAATGGCAATGGTCCTTTAATGCTAAGGTTCAACCGGTACGTACCACTTGGATGTTAATAAGGATTGCTTACTCTCGGATCATGAGAGTTCGGGATGCTTGGGTTTGGAGCTGGAATAGACATATTATAGGTTCGCGTAATGAAGCTTTAGCCTTGTTAGTTTGGAGTTGGGGCAAGTTCATATTTGAGATAGGCTGATTCGTGGAGATGGAATTTAGAGGATGATGGTATTTTTGATTCATGTGACTAGAACTCACATTGATGCTTGTATGTTGCCCTCAATTTCCCCTTGCACGTCTTGGTTGAATGTGTTACCTCGAAAGGTAAATGTGTTTATTTGGCGCTTTATCTTGGATAGACTCCCTACCCGTTTAAACTTATCGTTGAGGGGCCTCGAGATTCCTGCCATTGAGTGTCCAATATGTAACAGTGGTATGGAGTCTGTCGATCACGTTTTCTTTAATTGCGAGGTGGCTTCTAACATTTGGCATTTGGTTCGTGTGTGGACCAATATTAACATGCCTTCTTTCTCTTCACGGTTCGATTGGTCCCATTGGTACGGCGATTGGAGAGCCTCAAAGAGAGATAAAGATCGGGTTTACGTCATTATTGTGGCCTTGTTTTGGTGTTTATGGCGTTATCGTAATAGCGTTACTTTTTCTTCTAACTCTATGAGGAAAAGTGATATTTTTGATTCTATTCGTTTGTTTTCTTTTTCATGGCTTAAAAATAGAGGTCGTAAAGTTAACTGTTGGAACTCTTGGCTTAAGAAGCCTTTGTAATCCCCATTCTAGCTGCTTGCTAGGTGGTTGTTTTTTAATGAATCATTGTTCAAAAAAAACATAAATGTCATGTATTTAGAAGTTCAGTTATGTTTGCGTATATTTTTATAAGTTTAGTGACTTCAAAATGTCATGTTTCATAACTGATAACCTAAGTGAACAAAATAAAATTTCGGTACTTTAGACGTATTTTGTTAAAATTTTAGTAACATAATTGTCCATAATTCTAAAATAATTGTCCAATTCTTAACCAATTAAAATCAAGTTTAGTGGCTAGAGATAATATATGATTGGTTAAAAAGTACAACCATTCCATTTTTCTTACACTTTCTGTTTTTTGTCAGGTGATGATAAGTTCTGGTGACGATAAGTTTGATACAGAATAAGCAGTAAAAAATGAATAGCAACAATTCTTTTTCTTAAGTCAACTTTTCGCATACGATTCTTACAAATATGTTTTACAAATGTCCTTAAGGCAACTTGAACTCACATAGTCTTGGTTGGTGGACATATTCACGTATGATTATCTCTTGTTCGCACGATTATGTAAATATTTCAGGAGTGGTTCAAGAAGGGTTCGAAAACAGTCATACGAATTAGGTCATGTATATTTTTGTCAACTACTTTTCCTTTCCAACCGGGCCAATTTTCTTATAAAGTTAACTAACCCATTGCATTATTTATCCACCCAATCATGTTTTTCAAATAATAATCACATAATTAAAAAAAAGCGCATATCATAATTATTCTTTCATTCCCTTTTAACACATTATATATTTTCTTTTTAACGACTAAAAAATATTATAAAAATAAAAAGCTACTAACAAGGCGCTAAAAGCCAAAAAGTACAAGCAAATCTAGATATTTTATAATACAAACATGATGGTAAGTCATTATAATACAAACCATTAATATTGTTTTTAAATTTGTTTTCTAAATATTTTATTATTTCCACCTATTACGATTTTGGGAACATAAGTTCAATGTTGTATATTATTATTCAGAAGAAGTATGCTTTCGAACGTCCGAAATTATATTCCTTTTTAAACTACTAAGGGGGGTGTTTGGGATTGCTTATTGAAAATAGATTATGCGTTTTGAAAACGAGTAATCAGATAATCAGCTGTTACAAAACATGGTTGTAAAATGTAGTGTTTGAATTTGATTATGCTGTATGTGTTGGGATTTTAGAACAAGTTAACCATTAACCTCTACGAGTACGCAGCGGATATTCGATCTAGTTATCGCAATTATGTTATAACACGTAATTAATAAACAATTAATTAATACAATAATTAATTAATAAAAAGGATAAAAGAAAGTCTAACTTTGCTTGGCAATTGATCTTTAGTAATGAACAAGAAACCAAAACAAAACCCGAGTATCAAAGATAGATACCTCAATGGGTATCACACACAAACCCGATAACGTATACGTTCGATTAGTAGCTAGTCGAGAACGTAAATAATAAAACCCAACAACCTTTGTCACTTGAATATTACCACGAGCAGAAAACCACCAAAGAAACAAGCTTCTTTCTGCCCTATCACTTCTGTCCGAGAACAGTACCAAACCAAAGAAGCTTGAATGCTTCTTGCCCGATATCGGATAGCATGTATCCGAGAAAACCTTTCTGTCCGAGATGTAGAATCACGACCAGAAGATGAAACCAAAATTTGATGTTGTTGTGTCGACTAGGAGACCAGGAATAAAGCACACCAATTATCTAAACACTTGTATCAAACAAGTTTAGATTTAATCTAAACCAAAACCTCTAATCGACCTTGTGAGTAAGTCGAATAAGAGATGAGCAGGAAAGAAATATGGATCGGTTTTAGGGATCTTTAGGATCGTTTATACGTGAGTTTTGAGAAGGGATGTGTTTGATTTTATAGCAAACAAAACCGACTCCTTCTATGAGTCTAAGACTTATTCGATAAGTCTAAACCCAAGCAAATCCAATCACTTATCTGCCTTGCCCGATCAGAGAAAAACCCAAGGCCCTGGGCATGTTTTCTGTCGACCCATCAAGCTACCAAAACAGCCCATGGATTACTTTAGTGGATCGGGTCAAGTAATAGATATAGAGTATAGTTATATTCAAGTATTATTACGTTAATCACGTATACTCGTGTTTATCGTGTGTTCCCCCATCGGCTCACACACTATTAGTCTTTTTGTCGTGTTTAAAACTCCCACAAACCAACAGTATGATATCGCAATAATCAGATAATCAGTTTTTTAGTGTTTGGCAAAATCAGATTATTTTACAAGTTAACATAAAAAATGAAAAAATGACAAAATGACATTACTATACTTTATTAGCAATCAAAAATTTAACACACACTACTTACCATATACGTACAATATAAAATATTGAACACAAGACACGTTCATCTTATTTTTATATAGCGTATTAAACCTACCAAACTTATTTCTCATTTATCCAACCAATTTTCATCTTTCACAATTCCATCACCCACCTTCCTTTCCTAAAAATCCCCGTCACATTCATCACCTACCTTCCTTTTCTAAACATAACACATCCACGATCATTAAAAATTAAAACCCTCAAAATTACTATATACATCTTTGCTCGAAAACTTGATTTGGCTTAACCCCAACAATATTTTTCAACATCTTTGTCTCTATAGCTTTACTGCTCGTCTCTCACCGGAATCATCGTTAGTTATTTGTGAATAGCTATAAATTTTTTATAGTTATATTTTTTTATGAAGAGTAGTAAGATGTGTATTTGGGGATAACTTGGTAATGTTTCATTCAAGAGGAAAATGGCGTTTTCAAAAAGCAAGTGGGGAGATGCTTTTCTAAAACCACGTTTTGAGACCCTCAAAACGCAAAAAAATGATTATCACTTTGAGATTGCAGTTTGAGATTGCCAAACACTATAAATCAAATTATTGAGTTTTAGAAACGCAATAATCAGAAAATTTGTTTCATACCTCAATCCCAAACACCCCCTGAATACATTTTTTCGAATGCTTAATTACATTTCGGATGTTTGAAATTATATGTTTTTAGGCCTGTATCAATGTCCGGGTGACAAAAACTCGTTGAAACCATTCAGGTGACATAATAGGTCAAATATAAACATGTCATGATAGTGAACACCAAACTTAATAATAATGTCCTTAGAAATTGACATTTTTCAATAAAATAGTTTAAAATTGGTTGCTACAAACTCTTTTCTTTTTTTACCAATCGGATTATATCAAAACCCTTTGACATTTCAATCATTACATAATTAGTCACCTTCTCGTACCTTCACCAATCAATATAGATATTTCACTTAATTTTAATTTCAACATCAACATAACGACCGGTATTCAATCAACAATAATAATAATAATATTTAAATCCCTACAATTAGCATGCATGATTCTTATATGTACAACAGTAGTTTTGTGTCGTTTGTGTCTTCTTAGGCCATCCACAATGCACTAGCTTTGCAACGCACAATGAAGATGTGGCCTACGCATAATCCACTGTGAAGTTGCCAGGTCATGCGTTCGTGAAAAGGTCGGTCTTCTTTGTTTGCACTCTTATAATGCCTTTATAGTATTTTATAATTAAAATATTGAATCTTGGTATTACCGTATTAATGATCACCAACTCTGTTTTAATTCATGAGTAAGAACGAGTTATTTGAAATTATAAGATGATTGGTCATATAGTAAATTTAATGTTGTTTTTTCTAGTAGTTAGTTTTTCTTATCTCGGCTTTTTCAAAACCATTGATGCCATAAACTCATAGGTCTTTAAGAGTTATTTGTTACGACAATGATTGTTTGGCCGTCAGATCTGTATATGAATTTCCTACTTTCTAATTTGCAGGTATTTAGTTTTGTGTTAAAAGGAAAATGTATCTTTATATATTTGTATATACGTACATATTATCATAATTATGGAAAACAAAATAGTGATGTGAAAATTCAACAAACTTTGTGTTGTTCAATGCATTGTGGGTGACTGGGTGTTTTATATAAAGATATGATTTGTCGACGTGACAGTGTATTCAACTCAAATGATTCAATGCATTGAGGATGCCCTTAGGAAAATAAAGGTGCAGTTAAATATATTTGTTTAAATCATTAATGTTTTTCGGAAAACTGGCCTAGACAACTTAAAACGCTCTTGATTTAGACAATACTTTTTGAAATCCTCATAGGGCGGGAAAAAACTTGGCGGTTTGCTTGTTGCAACGAGCAAAGATACATAATCTTTCAAGGCATATAGAAGTGTGACAAATATCTACAACAACTATTTAAAAGTTGAGAAATGATAGTTCCTTTTATTTTGTATTCCTCCCACTCATCCTTCTACTTACAAATTGACTATTTTAATAGAAAGAGATAATGATTAAAAAATACAATTATATTTTGAGAAAATTACCAAAAGAGGCCAATTTTCCAAGCTTGGTCCATTTTTATGACCTTTTTCTCATCTCTTTCCCAAAAGAGTCATGCTCAACTGCTCGACTCCATATATATTACGACACGTGGCATCATCAAGTACTATTCCGATTGTAAATTAATGTCAAATCTCAAAGCAATCTCTTATTTTGTTTTTATACAAAGTCAGCTTACTTAGGCGGCTCAACCGTCGGTGCTCAACTAGGGGTGTACTTTTGGCTTAAGAAATCGAAAAAGCAATCCAAAAGATTATCCAAATCCAAAGTGATGTGACATTTTTTTTTCTTTTGCCACTTTAACGTTTCACTATCATAAAAAAAACACACACACTAACACACACTGATCGGACGTTCGATCCAGATGACAAAGTAGACGCAAAAAATCAAAATGGTAAGTATTCACACTTGATTAATTTAGTTTCTTATTGCAACTTAGGGTTTTGTTGCATCCCTTTAGTTGCAACTTAGGGTTTTGTTGCATCCCTTTAAGTTCATGCATTCTTTTGTTTACATCATGTTTTGTTTTATGTGAAAATTACCAAAAGAGGGGAAAAATTCATACACGGTAGTGGTTTTTTTTTTACTTTTTTTTGCCTTTTTGAGATGGTTAAGAAAAATGAATAAAAAGTTGAACATGGGAAGACCTAATTTTAGTATTATTAAACCTTTGTAGTTTTCATTTCTCCAGCGGTTGAGTTGATTGGTAAAATGATTGTGTAATAGAGCTATATAGGTGTAAGTAACATATATTGTGTATTAGTCTCATTTTTATATAGAATCATGTTACGATGAAATGCGTGAAATGAGAGGGTTCGAAACTGTATTAGTCCCATTTAATAAGAGGTTTAGGGTTAGTTCTCAATTGACGTGGCCTGTAGTGGTTCGAAACTGTAAAAATGATTGTGTGTTAGAGCTATATAGGTGTAATGCGTGTATTAAGTAGTTGATTATTCACACTTGATCTAGGCAGAATGAACAATTAGCGATGAGTTCTTAGTCACGAATACTGCGGTGTGCGGCGTAAGCATTCATATCGTTGACAACCTCTCTTGTGAAGATTTGGTTGTCATCTCTTGTCAAGATTTGGTTGTCAAGATGCGGAGATGCTTTTACTTGTAGATACTTGTAGTTTTGATGTTGTATGCCTGTCTTGATGAGTGCTTTTTAAAAGCTAATGATAGTGTGCTTGTATCAAGTTTTACTGCTTTTTAGATGTCGCATGTCTTGTTTGTTTTAACGTTTTGAATATGTTGTTTCTTGTAGGTGTATGATGCTAGAGTTATTGTTAAAAGCAAAGTGCATTACTTCGTACTTATGAAGGATCGATTAGACCACGTAGCGTTCCATGTTTAAAGCCACATGTTTTGGACCATGGCTCGATCTTACGTATGTCGATAACGAGGAAGGGCTTGTTCATTACATGCTTCGGAAACAATTCCATCAAAACAATGATAGCTATGATCTTCCACTTGTATACTATTTGAATGGACATTGTCTCTATTTTGGTCGAAATGAATTACACTTTGTTCTTGGTTTTAGATTTGGTATGGTCAGTTTTAGGAAATGGCGTAGTGGTGATATCCCTTTCCGTCACCGAGTTTTTCCAAACCATGTAGGTCAACATGTTAAATTAATTGATCTATTATTGGTTATTGAAGATGAAGAGCGTTTATAAATCAATGCGATGAGGATGCGATACGGGTTTGTTGTTTCTAGCGCTTGAGGTGATATTCATGGGTAAAGACTTGGGGTCTATCATTGATGATATTTTGAGGATGGTGAGGATCTTGATGAATGGAATGCATTTCCATGGGGGGAACTTGTTTGGAGGCAGCTTTATGAGTCAATTAGAAATGTCTCTTCAAATCATCCAACGGTTTACCGTCAAAGAATTGGTCATAAAGAATCAACGATGTTCCTACCTATAGCTTGAAGGGATTAGTTCTGCTTTCAAGGTTAACACTAAAAATTTGCTATCATTAGTTTCTTGTTTTTTTCCTTTAATGGAAAGGCTTGAAAATTATCTTCATATGTTTCTCGTCCTCGTAACTTATATTTGTTGTGTTAACTTTTTGTAGATATGGATCATAGAGGCTAGCGTCACGAGTAAAGTAAGCAGTGGTGGAACAAGGCTCGGGGGTGATCCCAGAGCACTTGCATGGTCGAAACATACACCATTTAGAAAGACTGATTATTTCGACCAACTTTTTGACAAGGTAAATATATATATAGTTTTTTATTGATTGGTTAACTTTA
This sequence comes from Chrysanthemum makinoi, assembly GCA_910596185.1. Classification (NCBI taxonomy): domain Eukaryota; kingdom Viridiplantae; phylum Streptophyta; class Magnoliopsida; order Asterales; family Asteraceae; genus Chrysanthemum; species Chrysanthemum makinoi. The sequence continues at coordinate 255,264,225 of OU343221.1, forward strand.
AACATATACACAATTTTAGATAACATATAACTTATATATTTTACCTAGGACTCGAAACCAAATGTGATTATCCCAACAAGCTTTGAGGCTGAATCTGAATGGTTGACACGAAGCATTGAATTTTTCAAGTGGTATACCCCGGGACCCTGGGATGAACATTTTCAGAAAGTGGCCGCGAAGAAAGCTAGGCAGAAAGTGGTATACCCCGAGGGTTATTCAATGGAGAGCATGGGTAAAGAGGTAGAGGTTGTTTCTGTTGATGAATGGGTTAAGGCTTTGGAAGCCCGCACTTTCAAACTTGAGACTATTATTCAAGTTAGTTTTTTACCTTTATCAATTGTTGACCAAGTTACATTGCTATCAAACAATTACCATGTGGTATGCTAATACGCGGATTTTGTTTCGAAATACTTTATTCTGCAGGTCATAATGAGTGACAGTGACAAAATGAACCAAGAAACCTATGAAAAGGTAACTATAAATTGTATTAATGTGAGTATTCCTTTAATTCTAATGTTCTACTAATAGGTGTTAAACATTTTTGTATGCAGGTTTATGGAAACAAAGTTAACACAGTTGATGGAGACAAAATGAAGAAAGATACATATGAAAAGGTAATTGTAAATGGTATTTATGTGATTATACCTTTCATTCTAATGTTCTACTAATAAGTGTCAACCACTTTGGTATGCAGGTTTATGGAGACATAGTTAACACAGCTGATGTAGAATAGGTAATTTAATGATCTTTTGTTCTGTTCTTATTTCATTTCTGATATAATTAATAACTTGCGATAATAAAAGTGTGTTAACCTTTTTCATATCATTCGAAGCCTGTAGATCTTGCTAATGAGTATTGCAGTCAAGTCAATGATTTTTTCAAGTTGTTTAATCGCCTGTTGATGTGGATGACAAGGTTGATGGATTGGAAAACGTCTCAAAAGCAAAACTTGAGAAAGCTGAAAAACACGAGGAAGAGGAGGAGCAGTGGGACAAGAGTATGAAGTTGAGTGTTGAAGCTGAAAATAGAAGGAAGATTATTGAGAAACTGAATTCACTTCCCATGCAAAGGGCTTTGGAGCATTGCGAAACAAAGAATAGGAGGATTGAACATGTTCCTAGGTCACCCTATGTGGAGAAGCGGAGTAAAACTTCTGATGTTCCTAGCCTAGAAGATATGTTGAAGGGTCGAAAGTATATACCTGTACATAGTCCAGTTATGGTTGAGAAGTTAGTTGTTAGGAATTATAAAATTCCATGTTAAAGTGTCGGTCACCCCAATTATGGTCTAGCATATGTTAGCTCGTAGACGTGTCTTTATTTACGTCATTTAGTAGTTAATTAGTTAGTTTGTAGTGTAGAATAGTTTTGTGTAACACCGTGGAGGAAGGACGGGTCTTTACCCACTGTATACCTGATCCACAGGCCGATAGGAGGTCGTGTATTTTGTAACTATAAATACCCCTTCCATCCATGGAAGGGGTGTGGCTTCTCAATCTAACCTTTTACATTTTATAAAGCAACTCTCTAGCAAGAAACTCCCTCTCTCTACTTTCTCTCTCTAAAATGGCAAACATGTATTTTGATCATCCAAGACCACCCGAATCATCAACACAATAATATTTGGATCCTAACAATTGGTATCAGAGCCAGGTTATTGTGTTGTGTTTATTTGTTGTGGTTTTTGTATCTTGTTAAATCTGTTTTGGTACTTGTATTGGCGGAAAATTTTTGGTTTTTGAGTATTGTGGTTAACAGTTCTTTAACAAGTATATGTATCTTTTGTCTTGGTCATTAAGTCATGTGGTCTATTCATATTTTAAACATCTGTAGTATGTCAGTTTTGGTCCAAGCATTCTGTTTGCAAAATCTTTATTGACTTTGGTTGTTACCAATTCTATGAATGTCTTGTGGTTATATCAGTGGTCAAAGTGGTCAAACAACATATTTTTGTGACATCTTTTTGGTATCATACGTGATGCAAATGTAGTCAAACTGTGGTCTTTAATGGTCAAAGAAGCATATTTTCTGCAGTTTTCTGGGTCTTTATGAACATGGTCGGAATATGGCCGGAAAACTCATCGGAATAAAGTGATGCTTTCTAGCGACTTGTCAAATACGTTCATATTCAGTGTACCCGTTTCCTTAGCGATTTGGCATTTTAAAACGTGTTGACCTGGCAATGGCGAGTTGTTTCCAATAATGTAGCGACTTGGCAAAAATCAGACCTAGCTACTTGTTATTTAACAAGTAGCAACTTGTCAAATGGTTAGCAACTTGACTCCATCTAGCGACTTGACTCATAATATTAGCAACTTGACTCTTAAAAACGGTAGCGACTTGTTATTGAACAAGTTAGCGAGTTGTGTTAACTGAAAAAATTGTAGCGACTTGCTTTGAAAATTTGGTAGCGACTTGTTTTGGACTTAGCGACTTGACATAAAACAAGATGAAGAAGAATATGACTCGACCACGACCACAACCATTACCACATATCAATTACCAAACATAAGACCTTGGTGACTCATCTACATCATAACTTCACAACATCTATTCAATCTCATTCTAAACCGATTCATATCCACATCTAAACTGAAATGTCATGAAACATTAGGATCTCGGTGCTCAAACCTTTGTGAATTATCAAATCATATATAACATGATCCTCTCACATGGTCACGACATCATTGATCTCAATCTATACTTTTCGAACACTAAGATAAGAAAATAACATGATGGTTAATTTCTTTTTCTTTATGGTTCGGTTTTATCTAATCCATGAACACAAATCCAAGACTCGACTCAAATAAAAACAAGATCTCAGCCTCACTAAACTCGTGGTACTCAAAAGCTCATCATAACCAAATGTCTTGTACACGAAGTTTGTAATCATCATTGATCCAATGACTTGACAATATACGAATTAAAGAAACGATTTTAACAAATATGTTAAATCAGTTCCATGGTTCGTTTATGACTCTTAAGCAAAAGGATTATCAAAACCTTACCGTGTTAGAGGATTGTATTGAAACCTTGTTCACAGCTCTAGCCATCCCTGTGGCTTATTCGTCCCTCCTCATACCATCCCTGTGGTACCTACGACCCCATGCCATCTCTGTGGCAAACTCACGAGTATGAGTAAGGTTTAGGAAAGGAGATTAGTCGTTTAATATGATCTGTGTTTGAGTGATATTAGGTGTGATATGGATGATGCGTTATTTTTGTGAGTTGGTCTGATTTGGGATAAGAGTAGAAGTGAGAGGCGCATTTTTGGTGTGATGTGGTTTAGGGTTACTAACTTTTAGGGTTTGAAGGAATTAAGTTGGTTATATAACCCCCAAAATCTTAGGGTATGCATTTGATTGGATCTGACTTAACAATGGGCCATGTGGTTGTATACTGAATATGTTGGGCCGAATGATGGTCGTGAATATGTTAGGCCGAATGAGTGTTATGGAACATTTTGGTCATGATTTTTGTGGTTGTATACCATGGTTTTTGTATACAGTTTTGGCTCTTATGGTTAAATACTGAATCCGGATTCATAAATGGACACTGCATCAAATATATTGGATCATGTTGTTATATGTGGGTAGTTATATTCAAATGTAATATTGGATGTATCTATGAACTCAGCCTTCGTTGGATATTGCTACAGGTTCGTGAATTTGGATTTATGGTTTATCGTAATTTACGGGCTTGAGTAGTATATTTGATGATTTTGATTTCGTTGATGGACACGATGGACTTCTCAAATTTGGATCACTAATACTATTTGACAATGAGATTTGTGATAATGAGTGTTGATGATGAGATTTGTTGTGTTATGAGGTTTGGTACTTTGGTTTAGACATTTTTTTTCATGAAGAATTTTTATGTCACGGCTTGAAGTGTTTATTGGAAAATGTTGACTACGGGTTTGTTTGGACGGTATCTCTTATTTGGAATTGAAGAGAAGTTTTCCTGGCACGTTTACTTATTTCGTCTTCTTTCTTTCTACCCTTCCGCGAAGATATCTTGTTTGGGCATTTATTGAGAGTGTGATAAAGACTTGGCTATTTAGTTACTGTTGTGATTCTATCTCACTTAACCCACAACGTAGCTATCACTTCGGTGTCTCACGCAGTTGAGGATACGTCAAGAGGTTTTGTACATTGGGTACACCGTTTCTTCCTCACAAGGATTAGTAGAAGTTTAAGTGACAAATCAAGGGAATTTCACTTCATGATCAAGTTTGACATATCGGGTTTACTTAACCATGTGGTCACAGCAACAGCCGACAGAATGTGTGAATGATGTGTTTACCAAAGTGTTTATTGGATGGTTGATGATACTGTTGATGTTGGATAATGAACCGCTGATGAACCACTGCATGTTCCCCTAAAACAAATATTCACCGAAACCAGAGTTGTCATAACACACTCAAGCTGACATTGTTTACAGTTTTGTCTTGATTTTGTAAAATCCCGCGAAAGAATCTATTTCTCGGTTTAAATCATAGACTTGTAAAATCCCGTGAAAAATGGAAACATCCTGGTAATTATAAAGTGCGTTTCCGGATCTATCTTACGGTTTATTCTTGGTTTTGTAAAATCCCGTGAAAGAAACTATTTCTCGGTTTAAACCATAGAGTTGTAAAATCCCGTAATGATGGAACCATCCTGGAGGAAGGAAAGCATATTTCGGGATCTTCTGATGCTGGTGCTACGGTTTCTTCTTCGAAGAAGGTTTAAAAGAGTGTTCTTCATAAATTGGATGTGTGTTTGGATATTCGTCATGGCAGTTTGGTTATTACAACGTTTTACGAGGTAATGTGCTTTTAACCATGGTCGGGATGAAACCATTATCAAAGTTCATTTAAATGTCAAAGAAGGCTATACTTGAGCAGTTCAGAAGATGTGACAACGGCGTTAATTCAGTATTATCTATTTGAGGTTGAAGTGAAATATCACGGGCGAGTGTATTTAGTATCTGAAGGTATCGGGGATGGATGGATGAAGATTCTTCGAGATCCTTGTTCGAGCTTATTATCAAAAACGAAGACTTGGAAATCTAGTTATTGTTGGGTGTCTTTTACCTTTTCTTTTACCACTTGGGGGAATTGGGCTCTTACCACTACAAAATAACTATCACTTTAAGGAGTTACGTTGTAGTGCTCAGTGTCACATTCAATTGTGGATTTTCAAGAGGTGATGTACGTCTTATACTTGATGGTTGGTTGGTTGAAGAGTATAGAGTACATAGAGAGTACTTAGAGATGCTAATGGAAATCGGCACCGCTCTTTGTTACATATGTGCAAGTTTAAGTCACGAGTTCGGGTTAGTTTACTTCAATGTCAAATTTATCATATTGGGTTTTCTCCATCAGCTGTCACTACAAAGAGCCTACTGAATGAAAATGGTGATTGATTACATGCTTTGCCAAGAGATTGAAAAGAGAGAGATTAATGACGTTTGAACACTACAGTTCAAGCCTCGTACTCTAAAGAAAAGAAATGTGTACGCTTCAGTGCGCATTATCTTCGGAAGAAGAGAAATCTTCTCAATTATGACCATTCTCATCAACATGCTTCATGCTTTTTCCATGCGCTTCAGTCATCAAGTGAACCGGGCTACCATTGATTGTTTTCGTATTCCACTTGCTCAATATAATGAAGATGGCGACATCACGTGCTAAATTTTGCGGGGGAGAAGTGTGAATAGAATACTTTTGGACGATATTCCACTTGCCAAAGTCTTTTTTTTCTGAAAGGCTCATGTTTTATCTTCTATTCTGGAGCCCTTGGAAGCTTTGGTGGTGGACGTTTATGAAATGATGATTTCTATCTTCTACAACGGGGCTGCTCGATATCCTTATCTCGGTACTCGTATCATCATCTTCTTAAACTATATCATCTATTCTATCTTTGTAAATATTTATCAAAAACCAAAATAGAAAAATATAAAATCTTCAAAAACCCATAAAAATCAAAAAATTTGAAAAAGACCAAAAATATTGTTTTTCTAAGACATGTCTTCTGGTATCGATAACATCTGCGGTCTTAGAAATGTCATTCAATAATGGCACGGGACCATAGATGAAGTTCGAGCAGGAGGTGTAAATATTCTTTTCCAAAACATGTCTCAAACTATGGCTTGCAGTTAATTCAGACTGTGACCCGTACTTAAAACTATGGCTTGCTATTATTTCTGATAGCAACCCGCTCTTCAAAGAGGAAAGTGTTGCGCTAAACCAATTTTCAAATATTTCGTGCACTTATCCTAAAACAAAATGAGGAAAGTATGTCGAATGACTGCTGTTCCCACACAAATGTTTTTCCGTCTAAAAAATTCTTCAGAAAAATATTTGTTGTATTCAAAAAATTGGTGGAAAATGAGTTGCTTTCAAAACAATCAGATTCAGAGTTTTTATAAAATTTGCAATCTTAATCAATGACTTCAGCGCTTTTAAACTTTTCAAAAATTGAGTCATTAATTGAGGGAGATAATGTTTTCAAATCTATATCATCTAACGGGCTTTCTTAGTTATCCTATATGCTTAATTAAAAATGATGTTAACCTACGTTGAAGGACTAGGTGCCTATGATATGATTGTTAGGTTTAGATGATTAGAGTTTGATGAACACATTATTCCCATACCTTATATGATCTGATTGATATGTAGAATTGACTTTTATTAGTCGATTGTTGTTTGGGTGATGTCGACCACCATATATTTGTATGTGTGTTCACTAACATATGCAGGTATATTGGTATATAAGAATGTTCCCGATCCGGATCCCACAAATGAAGATGATTGGATGTCGAAAGGAAATGGTAACTATATCTTGGGTTGACAAATGAAGAAACGGAGCTCAATTGGACTTCTATGGAGAGTTGGCATAAATGCAACGTAAGAGGTCTCACTGCATCAGCAGATGGTTTTCTTCTAAGTGATTGAAGAAACGGAGCTTAATTTAACCTCAGTTGGCATTAAAATGCAACATAAGAAGTCTCACTGCATCAGCAGACGGTTTTTCTTCCAAGCCCTACAGCAACAACATAAGCTTCTCAACCACCAAACGTATCTTTGTGCAGGGATAATAGTGATGATACCATTTTTCTAAAACTTTGAATAATATTGTTTTGAAAATGGAAAAATATTGTTTTGAAAATAAATCGGATTCAAAGTTTTGAAATCAACCGGACTTTATTTTGTCAAATCTTAAGTGATTTCAAATTAAATATTTTCAAACGATATTTCATCAAAAAGTCTGGTTTGTACAACATAAAGTGGTGATCTAAAGATTTAATGTTATGTCATGGTATGATTTTCTTTAAAACTCAAAGATCTTACAAAATGAAATTTTTTCTGTTCTTGTTTGATTGTGAAATTATTTTTGTTTACTTAAAGATCTCTTAAAAACTATCATACCTGAAACTAACAATCTTTAATGTGTAAAATTGATCCGTATCAATCATTTTTCAAAATTAAATCAAGCCACGTGCCCCAAAATCTTTTAAATGATTTAAATCAATTGGGATCACAAATCTCAAAAGGTTTGAAATTTTTGATCGGGGTAGAGATCGTGATTTAAATCTCAAATTTGTTTAAATGGAACTGGTTTTAGTCCTTTAAAGGCACTCCTGCCTCCATGAGCCAAATGATTTCTAATACATAATGCACATGTTGAGGGGGAGCATTTATCCAAAAACAAGATAAGTATTTAAACCTGGCCACATTTTCTCCTACATTTTTCTAAACCTTATTAAATCACTTGGGATCCAAAATCTCAAAGGTTTGATATTTTTGATCGGGGGAGAATTTGTGATTTAATAATGAAACTTGATTAAAGATGATCATTTTTTAATTTTTGGTTCAAATGTGCATACTGCTCTCCCATATGTGCTAAACGCTTTCGAATCTCGAAGCACATATTGAGGGGGAGCATTTCAAAAGTAAACAAACTTTCAAGGTACAAAACAAAATTTCTTAAGTTTCAATAAAAAGTACCTTGATTGTTTTTCTAATGGTTTCAGTATGGTGGTATGATCGTGAATGTGCTTCTAAGAACTCTTTCCTCTTCGTGCAAAACAAGTTCAAAAATCACATGCACAAGTTGAGGGGGAGCAACTTTTTGAAAACCACATCCTTTCCCATAATATATCTTTAACAAAGTATGAAAAATACTAATTTTGATCGGGAAAGTGATGTTGATAACTTTTAGAAATTGTTGATCAAAGAATCGAATCTTTCATTCTTAAATCTGAGATTTTCAAGTCCTCTTGCCTCCATGTGCTAAAACCATTTCAAATATATGATGCATATGTTGAGGGGGAGCTTTTTCTAAAATTATCAAAAACAATTCAGGTACAAAATATTTTGATCATGTATCACAAGTACTTGGATTGATTTTCAAATGGTTTTCAATTGGTTCCAATGGAAGAAGAACAATACCAAAAGACCGACCAAATTTACTTTATGTACGGTGTTATAAGGATGGTTAGGTTAGGTATCCGTTCCCACGATCCCGCCAGAGCCGGGGGGATCTACCCAGGGACAATCCACTAGATAGTGTAGAGTCCTTAGGTATGATGAAAAAGGAGAAAAATGAGATATGGGAAGAGTGCGGACTGAGACAGAGCTAGTACTGGAATTAACCCAACAAGGTTCTAGTTATGAAGTCTCGGTAAGCACTGAAGGGGTTGGAGAATGAAAAAGAATTGAATGTGAAAAAGGGTGAAAAGAAATAGCCCTCCAATAATTCAATCTTAGGGCAGAAACCGGGTTCAATACATATGCTACTGGTGTTTACTAAGGTAACACCGGTATTGAAGACAAGACGTCATGGACCCAGTGACGCACTGCACTACAACTTCCCAAACTACTCAAGTTCCTCTTAAAAGGGCTTGTTTCATTCTCACGGGAAACCTACATAATCTATCGACTTTCTCTTAGAGATTGTTGATATTGAAGAAGGAGACCCTCTCCCTAGTCTCCAGCATAGGAACCGAAAGTGCACAAATTGAGTCTAGAGCTAAGAGATCATCCACAATATCTCATTAGGACACAAAATTTCATGAAGACTTGCTATTTCACACAATGTCGAAAGTAAGATTACATATTAAGAGTCCTACGCATTATCCTTGTGGTATTGCCAGAACATCCGAGTGATATGAAAATATTTACGATGAAGATGGAAAGCCTTCTAGAGCCAACATCAAACAAGCTCTTGGTAGGTGGCATGTGAGATCTTACATAAGATCAAGCTTGTGACAACTGGATAGAAACGATGGGGCGATTCATTCGTGAATCAACCTTGGTCCAGGAAATGGATTGATGGATGCTTTTGGAAAAATCGTTCGATGTGCAAATCTTTTCTTTTCTCTAGCACATCGAATGAGTATTCATGTTTCAAATTCAAAAAGTACCTCTGATTGAAAAAATACTTTTGGAAAAACCGTTCGATGTGCAAATCTTCGTTTCTGTCGCACATCGAATGTGTACTCTTTTATAATACAAAAAGTATTTTTGATTGAAAATTGATCTTTCTCATAAAACCTTCGTCGTATTGCAAAACTCTTTCTTCTAAGCAATACGCGATTGTTTTCAAATCATTTTTCATCAATCAGTGAATCTCATATCGCTGGTTCACTCACTCCGTGTTGTCTTCTTTGAGACGTTTCGGTTTGAGAACAGCTAGAACAGCTGCGAAACCCTGTCAAGGAGATTCTTCGGAATCATACTTGATCACAGGCAGTACTTGTACTGATCAACGGGGAACCGTGGGCCGTGTACCTCAATTCAACGAAAGTGATCAAAGACACTTTTGTGTGATTTATTGCTAACTGTTGTTTGCAGGTACATTTGGACGGTTGCGGTGATCGAGAATTGAGGAGTCAATCCAAAGCCGCATGCTCACAGCATCCTCACTTAATTGAAGAAATCATGACTGGTGCATATCTACACAACCTGGTTCTGATATTTTTTATACTATGCGTTTGCTACGCTGCTGCAAATATCATGAACCAGTAAAGCTTCCGCTACCCTGATGGAAAGATGTCATGATCCAAAAGGTGTGAGCATGTCGGTCCAAAAGTCACAACATCTCATGATGGCAACACAACTATGGATGATCCAAAGAGATTTATTGTGGCTGATGATCTCAATGAAAGCTCTAAGATCATCAATGATGTGGATCAGTTCAAAGACCTCCACTGAAAGTACAAAATAATCGGACCATGAAGAGTTACTTCAAATGCACAAAGAATGAGGACATTGAAGAATTGAAGTCTACGAGCTCAGAACAGTAGTCAAAATAGAATGCTAGGGTTTGAAATGTAAATCATGGGGTGACCTCCCTTAGGGGGAGATTGTTAGGAATTAGAAAATTCCATGTTAAAGTGTCGGTCACCCCAATTATGGTATAGCATATGTTAGCTCGTAGACGTGTCTTTATTTACATCATTTAGTAGTTAATTAGTTAGTTTGTAGCGTAGAATAGTTTTGTGTAACACCGTGGAGGAAGGACGGGTCTTTACCCACTGTATACCTGATCCACAGGCCGATAGGAGGTCGTGTATTTTGTAACTATAAATACCCCTTCCATCCATGGAAGGGGTGTGGCTTCTCAATCTAACCTTTTACATTTTACAAAGCAACTCTCTAGCAAGAAACTCCCTCTCTCTACTTTCTCTCTCTAAAATGGCAAACATGTATTTTGATCATCCAAGACCACCCGAATCATCAACACAATAATATTTGGATCCTAACATTAGTACAAGTCAAACCATGGGTAGAGGTATGAGAAATGATTCATTTGGTTTGAAATATCATTCAGTAGTGAACCGTAAACGTGTAAACGTATTATTACATGAATGATTTACCTTGTCTTTATTTTGTTTTATTTTTAGGTTCTAGAACGACCATTCCAAAACATTGAGAAAATTTATGTTAGCTTTGAAGTTGATCGGCTTCTGGCTAGGGATGGGTGGTGTAACTGTGTGTTCCCTTGGTCTGATATCGTTGTTGATCGTTATTTCTGGGATTGTTTAATCGGTTTCGACGATAATCATAAAGGATGGCTACGTGACGAGGTAAAGTAAATTTTATTTACTTTACTCAGTTTTTTATAAAACATGCTTTTGGTTGTCTCTGCCTGCCATTTGATTTTAAGTAATTTTTACATATTAGTGTTACATGAGATACTAGATATCAGTATCATTTATCCATCATTTACTTTAAGCACTTTATGTATTTTAGTATAACATCCACCAAATCCATTAAATTTTTTCTCAAATGAAATTACTATTTGTTAAAAAAAAGTGAAGTGTGGCCACAGAGAAGAGTATATTATTCATGACTTCAAAACTTTGCTGCTTTTAGCAGTACAGATTTTACAAGTCTTGATCAACTTCATTTTTTCTTGTACACATCATTTTTTTGAACCAGTAGTGATCTTATTTGAGAATTAATTTTGTGAATTTGGTGGATGTTATGCTAAGATGCCTAATTTACTTTAAGTATTTTGATCCAACTTTCTATTTTGAGTTTCCCCTCGAAAATCCATAGCCAGGACGACGTAGCAATAGGTGTTGGTGTAAGCCATTGTACATGTTACGTCGTCATGGGAATGGGTTTTTGAGCAGAGGCTAAAAGTAGGAAGGTGTGGCAATGATGCTGGTCTCGTAACACTATCTTACTTGATATCTAGTACAGGTAGAGAAAATGAAAAGCACAGTTTTCCTTATAAATGACTGAATATATATGTCAATTTGTTTTACCTACAACACATTGATCTTTGGATTAGCTACATGTGGCATACCAGACCATCAGATATGGACTGGTCTATGGTAAGCTGCTTTTTCCTACCATTACTGATGAACAGAAGGATACCTGTCTGGTACGCAAACAAAGAAAGTTACCCTCTGGGTTGGGGTGATGTTGAACGAGTTTTCATTCCCATAAATCAGCCAGAAACACATTGGTCCCTTGCTGTGTATCAGATCCAGACCGGTCGAGTTATATTCTATAACAGTGGACCTGTATATGATCCTGAAACTCGTCCATTCTATTTGAGTGTGAGGAAATGTCTAGAGACTAGGCTTCCGGAAGTGTTGAAAGAGGCAGGTGTTTTTTAGAAGAAGGGAATTGATCCTATAAGCTATAGGATTACTTTTAACAATGTTATGAATGTTCCCAAGCTGGGTGGATTGTATGATGATTGTGGTGTGTGGGTCTGCATCTTCTTATTCAGGTTAGCGATCTTTTTAATGGACTATTTGTCATGTTAGTAAGAATGTAATCTTGAACGTAAAATAGGTGTACTAGTTGGAAGTGGTATTCTAAGGTGTCGACTGATATATTTGGAAGTGGTATTCTAGGGTGTCGATTGATATAACTGTAATGTGAAACGTAAAACAATTTTACTAGTTTAGCAGCTACATTAGGTTAGTATTGCTATAGTAGGTGTCCACGCAAAATCACACTCTTAACTGAAGCTTATAAATGTATAGGTCAGGGAATGGCAAACGTTTGGATGTGGATAATCCAGTTCAGGCTGCATTGGCGTACCGTGAGAGAATGGTTAAGTTTTATTACAAGCACAAGATCCATATTGGCTGAATGTTTTATGTGCTTGTTTTGTTAAACATTTAGTTGTCGAATTTGTAAACAATTGTATGGTTTATGGGTCTAAAACACGTATGCATGGTTGTCACTTTTGTGTTTTGTAAACAATTGACCATCCTTGGCACCCTAGATCAATGTATGTATCCCTCCTGGATAACTTTGGCACCCAATTTTTTGTATATATTTGCTGCTCTTATGTTTCTAAATTGTTTTTTATTCCTCCTGGATTGCATGACTAATAAGGTGCAACATAAGCACTAGCAAACAAGGTTCAACATTAAGCGTCTTACATAGTCAAACTAAACAAGTACATTAAGCGTCTTACACAATTCCACAGCAACCAGTGATTGTTTTACGACAAGTACATATTCAAACTAAACAAAAAACAAAAGCGTCTTACATAATTCCACAGCAACCAAAATAAGGAAAGTAGCAACCCATCTAATGTCTCCGCTAGTTGATCTTACGGGTCAGCCAAGTTAATAGGATCAAAGCTTTGCACCATATCAATCTCCATCGATGGTAGTTCCCTACTTGAGCTTCCTATATTAGATACATTTCCCTACAAAGTTTGAACATTTGTGAGATTTCTTTCTTCGATAGTTACCTACCAAAATTGTGTTTTTTGAATACAAATATTAGTTACTTACATTCTTTTTCTTTGGCAATGGCTCCCTGCATGCTGTTCGCCTATGTCCAATGGATTGGCACCTTGAGCACCTTACCGGGGTTGGTTCCTCTCCTTGAGATCTTACACGATCTTTGTTTTTAGATCTTCCAGATTGACGCACTACCAGTATTGGTGGCTTCACAACTTGCAAGCCATTAGGAAGTTCCCAACTTGACATTTCTCCTACAAGATAAACCAATCCTTGGTACGTACCTTCCAGTGTTGTTTTCTTGAACCAATCAAAAGCCAAATGATTAAAATCAGACAATCTAAGAAATCTAGTAACCGTTATCGTATGACCACATGGTATGCCGGAAATTTGCCATTTACAACAAGTACATGAATTACCAACTAGATCGACGGTATGTTGTTTTCGACGATCATCTACCATGTAGAGTTTAAACTGTTCAATCCTATACACAACCCAGTTAACGCTCTTCAACAATATGTCATGTACTTTCGCGGCAGCCCAATCACTAAGTTCTCCCTCTGGTGCATCTGCAATAATATTTACAAAATAAAATAATAGTTCTTTTCATCTTATATTGACTAATAAGGGAAAAAAACATATTATAAAAAGTCCACTACCTTGATATTTGTGTCGACGGTCACAATACCACCGTTGTAAAAGCTTTCTGTACCACTCCATAAGCATTGTTATTGGTACTTTTCTTACATCCCTTGTTAATGCATTTATTGACTCTGCACTGTTTGAAGTCATGTAGTTGTACCGATTACCAGTGCAATGTGCCCTAGACCATTTATCAAACCCAGCTTCAAGAAGTTTGTTATAAGCCGTACCATTTCTATATACCCTAAGATCCGAAATCGCTCTATCAAATTCTTTCTCGGTGTAAACTTTGCATGTTTTCCAATATTTTGCCTTTAACTTTCTACTACCGTTCAAACCGCAGTTCATCATCAAATGTCTACAACAGTAACCATGAAATGAATTTGGGAAGACCGTGTTACACGCTTGTCCAATAGAATAATGTCTATCCGATATAATAGCCAAACCTGGTCGTTCCCCTATGCATTCTTTCAATTTGGACAAAAACCATGTCCATGCCTCCTCAGTCTCACCTTGACAAACACCGGTAGCAATAGGTATAATTTGATTGTTACCATCCATTCCAACGACAAGCAAATTTGTCCCAAGGTACCTGCCTTTAAGATGTGCTGCATCAATTATAAGCAATGGTCGCATATACCGTAAGAAACTCCGAAGCTGTTTTATGTAGAAATTATTAGTGACACAAAATATAATATATTAAAAAAAAAACGTAAAAGAAAAAAAAAGTAAAAAAAAAAATACAAATGCTTACCGCAACACCAAATGCTATAAAACATATTTTAAAGTGTCCTTCATCATCGGTATCAATATGTGTTACCGTACCAGCATTTTTCATCTTTAAATTATGACAATAAAATGGTAACTGCTTAAACGAGTCGTTAGGGCAACCATTTACCAATTCCAATGCTCGGTTTCTTCCACCCCATGATTTCTTATAAGAAATTTCAATTTTATACTCTTGACTAATATGTTCTATTATGTCCTTTGGGGTATAAATTCGACTGCTATCTTTCATCTTGGGTTCGAGTAAATGTCCCAAAAGTTTTTTGGTAGCATTACGGTGATAGGGTGAATTTGTGTTCTTGAACAAGTGTGAACATCGTACACTGTTCCTAACCTCCATTTTACACCAGATTTGTTCTTACCAGACACTATCTTCCATTTGCACCCATCTTGCACACAAATTACATCGTACCTAGACTTATTTGTTTTCCTAGCCTTAAATTCAAATCCATCTTTGATAGCTTTTTTAGCAATTGCAAACATGCATAATTCTTTAGTATCAAATTCATCACCCTCTTTGAGGATGATAGAGCTATTGTTGTATTTCAATGTATTCGGGATCTTAATTTCAGGACTTGGTGGATCGGGTGGAGGAGGCATATTTTCGAATGTATTTGTTGTTTGCCATTTAAGCAGAAATTTATCATTTAACGAAGATGTACTCCCAAGATTTTTGAAAATTTTATTTTTTGGCTGGTTTATATAGTTATTGGCACATTCATTGTTAGATTGGTTGAAATTGTCAAAAGGTTCATTTTGTGGTATTTCCGAATGATTATAAAAACATTGTGGATCAAAATCATTATGAAATAAGGAATCATTAAGATCAAAATCATTAGAAGAAGATGGATTTACCTTTGAACTTTTGACAATCATTTTGATTAAAAGTTTAGGCAATGCAGCCTTCGGTTTACAAACTTCGTTAACGAAAAATTCAACATCATCATCATCAGCTATGTGGACCGGACCGTGTGGCATTTTGTAAGAAAAACCTAAATCGTATCCTTTGCTAATTTTGAACTTTTTCTTCACAAATGAAACTAACCCAGCATATTTAATATCTTTGCTTAGCGAAACACCATAACTATTGCCATCTTCAAAGACAAGAAACACACGAAATATTTCCATATGAATGGTATGGACATGTGAGAATAAGTTTCAATTATTTTCCATACGAATATATATCTATTAAATATTTTGGTAAAAGTCAAGCAGTCGATCAGTGTTTGATGCTCAACCGGTTGTTGGGGAGATGGATATTTAATTCCACATTTATTAAAACCACCTATCATACAATAACTCACATTTAATACTCATTAACTTTACCAACTAACTCATATTAACTCATATTAAAATTTTCAACTACCTCACCACATTAAATATCCATCTCCCCAACTACCAGTCGAGCATGGGACACGTGTCGAAATATAGCTTGAGTTGACTGCTCGACTGGTAGTTGGGTTGACTGCTCGACTGGTAGTTGGGGAAATGGGGATAATTAATGCAACAACTACTCAACTGCTCAACTGGTAGTTGGAGAGATGGATATTTAATGCAACATTTAATATAACCAACTAACCACATTAAAATTTTCATCTACCTCACCACATTTATATTAAATTTTTCAAGTACCAGTTGAGCAGTTGAGCACATTATATATACCCATCTCCCTGCGTACCAGTTGAGCAGTCGAGCACGTTTATATTGAATCTCAAAGAATCGTATCCCCAAACAAATTCGTATAGATCGATTTATGTGTCGATGTGGAGCTGGAAACATAGTGCTACGAAAATCATACAAGGAGCATAGCTATGGTCAACTTTTCTATTCATGTCCTCGTTCAAAGGTTAGCCATCTTATGTTTCCCGTATATGTAACTTAGGTGTTAAAAAGTTATATCATAACCATCTCTTACCTTTAATATTTAACAGCCAACAAAAAAAGAATACGGTTGTAGATTTTTTTATGTGGAAGTATTGGAATCACTCCTAAACTAGAATTAAAGTGTTGGTAATCAATATGTAATAGTTAGCTTAATTATGGCCTTTATGTTTGTTATTAAGCTTAGGCTTATGTAGAAGGCCAATAAGCCTAGGCCCAAGCCTAATAAGGAAAGGATGGGAACTTGGTATGTTGACCTAGTTCCCTCCTATAAATAGTCTTGTAAACCCTCACTTGAGGGTTGGTTGTTCAATTACATTTCATTATCTACGCATAACTCTTCTCACATATCATATGCATAGTGTTTGTTTTGTTCAACCAGTCATCTTATCTTTCTTTCTTACATATTGAGGCTTGTGTTACAAATATGGTGACCTAACAGTGGTATCAATCGCCAAATAGTTGGGTGAAAAGGTTTTGTTTTTGAAGTTATTTTTTGTTTTACGCGTAAGTCTCGGTTTAGACACTTTGATACGCATAAAAACTCATTTTTTACACTTTCAAATCCAAGATTCTTGTACTTTCAACGTTATTAGGTGTTAAAATATCTGTTTTTGGCAAAAAGTTTCGAACTTTACGTGTATTTCATTGATTTTAAGCTTGGTTTTAAACGTGTGGTTACTTCTACGCGTAACGTGTTTACAAGTTTTGGATCATCAAGTTTCACACTTTTGTGTTATTTTGGTGATATTGAAGCTGTTTCATCACAAAAATCTGGTTTAGAAACATCTTTGGGCAGAAATCAATTTTGGTTAATTTCTTAGCGTAAGAAAACCCTAATCTTACGCGTAGCTCATCCGTGGTTTGATCTTCAGATTTCGTGGTTTACTCAATGTTTTCTTGCTTGGATAAGCCTGAAAACACTTCGACTTTGGATATCATTTACACTGTGATAGTGTAAAAGTTTTTTTTGGGCAAAACCCTAATTTTACGCATAAGCTCAAACTTATGCGTAGAACTCTTTACGCATAAGATTTTTCTTACGCCTAAGCCTTGTCTTACGCATAAGCTAATCCTACGCATAAGTTGTCTACGCCTAACTTTCAGTTTACGCCTAATCTTAGTGTTTCTCAATTCTTACGCGTAAGCTAATCCTACGCGTAAATATCACTTTACGCGTAAGTTTGGTGTTTTTACGCATAAGCATTACTTTGCCTTAACGTTGTTTCTACGCCTAAGGATACTTCATCAACAACGTTTCATTCGACTACAAAGATCCATTTTACAACACAAGTTTTCAACATGCCTCAACCTCCATACTCTAACTACTTTCCTTACACGTATAATCAACAACAACAAATTTATCAACAACAATTTAATCAACAATATTATCCACAACAAGGAGCAACTCCACCTCAAATGGTTCAACCACCACCTAGTCTTCAAATACAACCTTACACAAACGTTTACAATCAACATCCATCAAGGAATACTATGAAGGAACCGACTTGGTTTGTAAAGATGTGTGAAGCTTTAAGTAGCCAACAATCCATTCATGAGGCTGGATCACTTGATAGACCTCCAATGCTCACTCCCGGAAACTATGATCAATGGGTGATTAGGTTCTTTAGGTTTTGTGATCTAAAGAAGCCACATGGAAAGTTCTTAAAGAAGGTCATCCTGGAAGGTCCATTTCAGATGCCTATTGTCGTTACACCCGGAGATCCAAATGCTATTCCACCAAGAGATGATCTCACAAACATTGCAACTGTTGCTGACCTTTCTGGTGATGAACTTCTACATTTCGAAGCTGATGAGCTAGCAATGCAATATATCCTTTTAGGATTACCCAATCCAATCCTTCGAAGTGTTGATGCTCAAAAGACTGCAAAAGCAATGTGAGAACATATTCATCTTCTCATGGAAGGCACTGAACTCAATCAAGAAGACATGGAATCCAAAATCTACTTGGCTTATGAACACTTCATGATTGAACCAGGAGAGACGTTAGAGTCTTATCATCATCGATTCTCAGACATTATCAATGATTTGGAAAAACACAACATCCTCATGCCAAGATTTGCAGTCAATACTAAGTTCCTAAGTAGTCTTGGTCCTGATTGGGAGAAGTATGTCATTTTCATCCGTCAAGCTAAGAATCTTCATCATGCTACATACGGATTGTTGTACAACTATTTGAAGCCTCATCAAAAATAAGTTGACAAAGAAAGGCTATCCGTGGACTCCCGGCTTTGTGGGCTCAAACTAGTTATCCTCCTCAACCCGCTCCTCAACCAACTGCAACAATTACACCATATGATCCGTCACAGCAACAATCTCAACAAAATCAATTGGTTCCATACAACAACAACAATGATCAAGCACTTTACAGTGAAGCTAATGAGGACTCTGAATCTTTCGATGCATTGTAACAAGGATTTGTTATGATTGCTAAAGCCTTCGGCCGATATACAAACAAATCAAACAATCGCATTCGTTCCTCATCAAACACAAGGAATCAGGCTGTTGTGAATAATAGACGTGTTGAACTTCAGAATTGTGGTTATGGTCGTCAGATGGGAGGTGGTCAAGGGTTTAATGCTATGGGAAGGAATAACATGGGTGCTCCACAACAACAGAGAGCTCAAGTGGTTGAACAGGGGAATGCTCAGAATGGGATCAATGGTCTTCGTTGCTACAATTGTAATGAGAAGGGTCACCTGGCTAATGCATGCCCAAAGCCGAGGACTAGAGGCAGTGCTTATCACAAGGAAGCTTTACTTTTGGCTCTTAAGGATGAAGCTGGTGGAACCCTCACAAACAAAGAACAGATCTTTATGGAAGATGCAGACTCAGATGATGATATGGAGGACTTGCAGGCTAATGCAGCAGTGATGTTGATGGCACAAATGCAAGCTCTCCACATGAGTGACACAGGCCCAGTGTATGACACTGATGGCTTGTCTCAGGTACCAGAACAAACCATATTCATCACTGATCTAATATCTCAGACAACATCTGAATCCGACAAGGCTCAGAATGTTCAACATGAGCCGTCCACATCTCATTCTGACGATTCTCAACTAGACCCCGTAGTTACATTTGACGATCAAGATGACCTTATGGTTACCTTTGATACTCAAATTGACTCCGTAGTCATACTTGAGGATCTGAATAGTGATCATGTTGTGACTCACGTTGAACACGCTGAACCTTTGCCTAATCCAGATATTGATCTCTTACTTAATGATTATCAATCCCAAATGGATGAATGTCGTTCATTAAATCAGCAATTACACAGTAAAAATGCACTGTTAACCAGGGATATTGAATGCTTAAAAAGGCAACTCAATTTTTTCAAAACTCAAGAAAAACGTGAAAAAGGTTTTGAAGTCGCTTTTGCTAACTCACACCAAAATGAAAAATCATTAGAACGACAGATACGTGATCTAGCCGCATCGAAGAATGCTTTGTTGTCTCAAATAGAACAACTGAAACATGAACATAAAAAGCAACTTAACGCTCTTACTTTGGAAACTCAAAAAGCCAAGGCTGAGTTGTTAACTTGTCAAAAACAGTTCTCTGAATACAAAAAGCATTCAATGAAACGAATAGATGCCTATCTTGAGGAAATTGTCGACTTACAACACAAAATCAAAGAGTTTCGAAATATTGTTTATAAACATGGTGAATCAATCACAACGATTCAAAAGTTTACTTTCAAACCAAATCCAAATGGATATGGACCGAATCTTGCTGATTACAAAGCTAAGTTTTCAAACAGAGCATTCAAACCAAATCCGAAAGTTTACAGTGCAGAACATAGAATTGATGATTCCATTATAAGTGTTGTTGAATATAATCGTCAAGAGGAATTCGATGCAGATGACGAGAGTCGGTCAAAAATGGAAAATGTGGTTTATAACAAACCTTTTAATTATTCGAAAGCCATCACTTTCGTCACACAAAAGGATACTTCTAACACACCTTGGGTTCTCACACCTATGTCTGAGTCTTCTAATGTTGGTCCCCAATCCAATTCTGCACAAATTAATGGTCCTTTACCTTCACTCAGTGAAGTAAAATCAATACTTGAAAATCGTCAAATTCTTAGATATTTTGACATTTTCACTTCGGATATCAAACTTTTAGAATGTGAGATTGATTTTCATTCTGAAATAAAAGTTGAACATTTTCAATCGCCTCAGGCGCGAGCACAAAGAGATATTTTTCAGAAAAGAATTTTACCCCATGTCAAAATTTTGAAAAATTGTGCATTATATTGGGAAAAGGAATTTCATAAGGAACTTGGACTGATGAAAACAGTTTTCGAGAAAACAGAAACATCTATTTCAAATACTAAACGCAAAAAGAAAATGTTGAGAAAAGATGTTGACCGACTCTTGGAAGATGTTATCGTCTGATATTCATAATGTGGTGTTATTATATTCTGTTGAATATGCATTTGATTATATCTCTGCTGATTCTGTTGATTCTTTTGCAAATGTTGAGAATACTGATTTTGTGTCACAAATCAAGTCTTTAAAAGTTGAAAATGAACAAGTGACAAACGAGCTTTCAAATGCAAAACGTCGTCTTCAATGGTGTCAAAAAGATTGTCATACTCGTGAACTCGCTTGGCAAAACAAAATCGCTCAGTTGCAAGTAAAAACCTTTAATTCAAAGCCTGAGCTGATGATGAAAAGCGTCTTTGAAGTGTCAGATCTCAAAATATGAACAAGAACATTCAAAAATTAAAAAAGCACATAGTGTCATATCTGATTCACTTAAAAAGACTCATGCTAAAGCATCAAAAGATCTTGATGATCATCTTGCCTACACCAAAGATGTTTTACGACAAGATGGTCTCACTCGTCTTGAAAATCTTAATTTGTTACACACTATCGTGATAAAGCAGAGGTGGTGAAACTTAAGAAAAATACGGATAGTAACATAGTAGTACTTGCACCCAAACAGATTCAAAATGACTCTAGAACATCTACTGACAAACCACAAGATACTAATGTGCTTCCCTCTACTGAAACATGAATAGTTGCCTCTTTTCCCAACGTCCGCACTTCACAGCCTAGGAGCAATACAAGGAAGAATAGGAAGTTGCGACCAAAGAAAAGAACAATAAAGAATGCTGAAGTAGAAGAACACCCTAGGACTTTGAATAAGACCCATGTTGTACCCACTTTAGATATTGCGTCTGATAAATGTAATGGAAAAAGTGTTGTAACGAATGTTGAACCTTTAAGTACTTTTGATGTTAAGTCTGAAGCTTCTTGTGTTATATGTCGTAAAAGTATGCTTTCTGATTGTCATGATAAATGTGTTGCTAAAACTATCTTGTCTCGTTTACGGAATCCTAAGAAACGGAATACCTCTAGGCCTACTAATGCTTCTAAGTGCATTGCTTGGTAAACCGCCTCTTTAGATTCTAAGAAACACATTGATGTCCCTGTAGTTCCAGTATCACCTCCAAGGAATGTAGTACCACCTAGTGCATTCACTAAGACTAAAGCAAAGACTAGTTGGAGATGGCAGAAATGGATTCATAATACACTAGGATTTAAATGGATGCCTAAACTCATTGATGTGTGTATTTAGACTATAACTGCATCAGAACCCTCTAACTCTTCGGGTTCCACATCTACTTCTATTCCATCGTGTTGTATGCATTATTGTATTGCGGGGAGATACAGATTATCCTTTGGATTGTTGATAGCGGATGTTCTCGACACATGACATGGGCAATCTTAAACTGTTATCAAACTTTGTTGCAAAGTTCATTGGCACTGTCGGATTCGGGAATGATCACTTCGCAGCTATCATGGGCTACGGATATTACATCAATGGAAACATCGAAATTAGCAGGGTTTATTATGTGGAAGGCCTCGTCACAATCTCTTCTCGAGTAGTCATTCGTGATGGAGATTTGGAAGTTGCTTTTCGGGAGAAAACTTGTTTCATTCGTGATCTACAAGGAAACGATCTTATGTCTGGCACTCGCAATTCAAGTCTCTACACTATCTCTATGCAAGACATGATTGCTTCATCTCCCATTTGTCTACTTTCAAAGGCAACATCAACAAAATCTTGGCTATGGCACCGACATCTCTCACATTTAAACTTTCAAACCATAACCAACCTTGCTCGATACAAACTTGTTGAAGGTCTCCCGAGATTCCGGTATTCTAAAGATCACCTTTATTCAGCTTGTGAACAAGGGAAAAGCACTCATGCTCATTTTCCTTCAAAGGTGGAACACAGCTCTCAGCATGTGCTTCATCTTCTTTACATGGATTTGTGTGGTCCGATCGCGTCTGAGCGATTAAAGGCAAACGCTACATCTTGGTAATTGTAGATGACTACTCCGGATGGACTTGGGTTTATTTTCTTCGAAGTAAAGATCAAGCTCCACTGATGATCATCACCTTTCTCACGAAAATTCAAGTTCACTCCGGAACACGTCCGACAAATCGAAGCAGACAAAGGCTGAATTTGTGAATCAAACTCTTCAAGAATTTTATGAGAAAGTAGGAATTGAGCATCAAACATCTATTGCACGAACACGAACAAAACGAGTTGTTGAAAGACGAAACCGAACGTTAGTGGAAGCGCGAACGATGTTAATCAATGCTAAACTTCAGTTACTTGTGGGTGAAGCCGTATCAAGCGCATGTTACACTCAGAATCGCTCAATGATTACTAAACGCCACAACAAAACACCATTTGAGCTTATATACAACCGAAAACCGAATCTCAAACACTTTCATGTATTTGGATCCCTTTGCTACCCGAATAATGATCGTGATGACTTTGAAAAGCTCAAAGCCAAAGCTGACATTGGAGTCTTTATTGGATACTGTGATAATTCTAAAGGTTACCGAATCTGGAATCGTCGTACAAAGTAGGTTATGGAAACGATTCATGCAAATTTCGATGAGCTTACTGAAATGGCTTCTAAGCATAACAGCTTGGAACTCGGTCATAACCGTTTAAACTTCCCTCAAACCCCATCATCAGCTGAACCAAGCTCCCAACTTACTCGTCAACAAATGGAAAAGCTATTTGCTCCTCTATTTAGTGATGACATTGATGAACGTGCTCCAGGTGTATCCAATGTTTCCGCTGCTCAACCTGATCATATTCCAATACCTGATACACCTGCTACAATAACTACTGTTGAGGAAGCACCACCAGTTGACTCTACAACAACGGTTGAACAAACTGCATCCAACAACGCTGACCCAGCTGATGATGTTCTTATTAATGAAGTACCCCCACCGGCATATTTTGATCCAAACGCGTTCTTTAACCCGTTTGCTAATGAAACTGCCACATCTGATGTTGCGGAATCATCCACAAGCCATTTGAATCCTTCCAATCTGCAAAATGTATATCAACATCAACCTTCCACACATCGTTGGACAAAATACCATCCTCTAGAGAATATTATTGGTAACCCGAATCAACCAGTCGTAACGCGACAACGTCTTCACACAGACGGTGAACAATGCATTTATGCACTCACGTCGCCAATCTGAACCTAAAACATTAAAGATGCAATGACCAAAGACAACTGGATTGAATCCATGCAAGAATAACTCAATCAGTTTAAACGTCTTGAAGTATGGGAATTGGTTGAAAGACCAACAAGGGTCTTCGTCATTGGTCTCAAATGGATTTGGAAAAATAAATTGGATCTGAAGGGTAATCGAAATAAGTCACGTCTGGTGGCTAAGGGTTATAGACAGGAAGAGGGTATTGACTTTGAAGAATCATTCGCTCCGGTTGCTCGTCTTGAGGCTGTTCGGATATTTCTGGCGTTCGCGGCTCATATGAACATAACAGTCTTTCAGATGGACGTCAAAACTGTTTTTCTAAATGGTCAACTGAAAGAAACAGTCTATGTCAGCCAGCCAGAAGGATTCGTTGATCCAGAGTTCCCTAATCATGTCTACAAACTGAAGAAGGCTCTCTACGGTCTCAAACAAGCCCCTCGGGCGTGGTATGATAAGTTATCATCCTTTCTTATCGCCAATAATTTCACCAAAGGTTCGGTCGACCCAACACTTTTCATACAATTTCACGGGGCTCACATTTTAATCGTTCAAATCTATGTGGATGACATCATTTTTGGGTCAACACATTTAAAATACTCAAATGCTTTTGCAAAACTAATGACAAAACATTTTGAAATGTCAATGATGGGTGAACTCACATTCTTTCTTGGAATGCAAGTTCATTAATCATCCCGTAGTATTTTCTTAAGTCAATCCAAATATGCCCTTGAACTTTTAACCAAATTTGGAATGCAAACCTGTGACACCTATGCCACACCAATGGCACATACCAAGAAACTAAACGCTGATTTACATGGGAAATTGGTGGACCCTACCAAATACCAAAGTATCATTGGGTCTCTCATGTATCTAACAGCTAGTAGGCCTGATATTGCTTTTGCCGTATATCTTTGCTCCCGTTATCAGTCGAGACCAACTGAAACTTACCTCTCAGAGGCTAAAAGAATCCTCCGATACATCAAGGGAACCATTAACTTGGGGATCTGGTATCCGAAGGATTCGGGTTTTGAACTAATAGCCTTTTCAGACGCTGATCACGCATGATGCTTAGATTCACGGAAAAGTACTTCAGGAGCATTACAATTTCTTGGTGATAAACTGGTGTCATGGCAATTGAAGAAACAAGATTGTACATCGCTGTCCTCAGCGAAGCGAGAATATGTAGCCATGTGCGTGTTGTGCTCAAGTCATTTGGATGAGAACACAACTCAAAGACTATGGTTACATATTTGACAAAATCCCGATGTACTGCGACAATCGAAGTGCTATTGCGATATCGTGCAACTCCGTTCAACACTCAAAATCAAAGCACATCGATCTTCGATATCATTTCATCAAGGAGCATGTGGAAAAGGGTACAGTTGAATTATACTTTGTGGGTACTGAATACCAACTGGCAGATCTTCTCACCAAAGCCTTAGCTCCTGCTAGGTTTAATGAGTTGGTCCACCGGATTGGTATGCGGTGTTTGACTCCAGAGGAACTGGATGAACTTTTAAAACATTCTTAAAACCAGTCAAACACCAAAACCTCTTTTGTAAATATTTTTCAAAAACAAAATACAAAATTATAAAATCTGATAAAACTACAAAAATATTCTTCTTTATATATTTCTTTTAACATGGCAAGTACAAATCTTCCGTCAACACTTTAATCTTTCAAAATTCAGTATTTTCTCGATCAAGTGTTGAGGGGGAGAAAGCAAATATTTTTCGGTTTCATAAAACCTTATACTTGCATGTTACCTCATCCCGGTTGTTTCTTTAATTAATGGTGGTCACATTTCTGGTTTACTAACACTCCTCGGACTAAAATTTATAAAATTTCATTATTTCTTAAGTCAAGGGGGAGTGTCGTCAAACTTCTTTCCAAATATCATTCGTTTAGTAACCAAAATGGAAGTTATGGGCATTGGATGTAAATGGTAAAGGTGGAGGGACTAATTGTGTCAAAATGTCAAAGTATTTTTAACAAAATACACCACCTAACTCATTAATTCATCACATTTAATATCCACCAACCTCATCCTACGCCTAACATACAATCTGCAAACCCGTCCTTTTGATCATCAATTTGTAAGTGTTAAAACGTTCTTTGTATTAATCTAAACATGGGTTTTGAATCTTTTTAAAAACTAACGGTTAGATTTTTTTTCTAGAAGTGATTTTGTGTTCTACGCATAAGCGTATGAACACATAATCAAGGTTGAGTGTTTTTGGTGTTAATGGTTGTGTCAAAACGTTTTTATCATCACAATAACACCATTTCTATCATCTATACTCACATAGAAACTCATATTGATTGATTTTAAAAGTTAGGGTTTATGCGTAAGTTTGGGGATTTTCATATGTGAATGTTTTTGGTTAAAAAGACTGTCATTTGATGTTGTTTTCAAGTTTAATTGACCATATCCAAGCTTGGAATTAACCCAGAAACACTAATTGCATATAAATTGAAAGTTAGGATTTATGTTCATAAGTATTTGGGTATTTTTGATTCGCTTAGATTTTGATGTTAAAACTTAGATAGAACAACTCATTAGGCTTCTTAGACTTACCAGAACAAGTTTTGTGCAATTCCTATGGCTAGAACGCTTACTCGTAGAATTTAAGCTTTAGGGTTTTAAGTTTTACGCGTAACCAGTTTTCTTCGCATAACTGATTGAAAGTGTTTCCATGGTTAGACCTGAAAAAGGAATGAATATTGTTGATAATGTTAGTGTTATGATGAATTTATTTCAGGTTTCTACGCGTGAATAACTCAGAATCAAGGTTACTTGAACATCTACGCATAAGGATCACTTTACGCGTAGCATGTTATGTGTAAGAGAAATCTTACGCGTAAGGTTCTACAATGGGGAATACGCGTATCCTGTGAAGGATATGCGTAAACTGTAACCTCTACGCATAAGGTTCACTCTTACGAGTAAGCCTTACGCGTAAGGTTCTATATACGCTTACGCGTAAGCTTTACGCCTAAGGCCCTCTTTTCCTACGCGTAATATTTCTTACGCGTAAGTCAAGATCCTTACGCATAAGCCTATGACTACGAGTATAACCACTCCTGTTTACGCATAAGCTTGCAAAACCTACGCCAAAGCCTAGTTTTAACCTAAATTGTGAATTGTTACGCGTGCAAACTTGTAAATAAATAAATCATAACGCCACGAAACCAAAATGTCACTAATAAGGGCAAATGTTGAATAAGTTGTGAAATATATGTGAAAACTTGGACATTAAAACTCAAAGTTAATCAACTCACAAATCTTATCACGACATCTTTGGACTATTGAACTAATAAGTGACATTGGACTCGTAACAATCATCGACATAACACATTCAATAAATAGACAATAAAATCAACTGTTGACTAACGTAATGTCTTTCGATATATTGGTTCTTTTGGCTAAATATCTTTCAGATCACGACATGGACGTTCAAATGCAAAATGTGGAAGCACCAAATGTTCTCACTGTTGAAGATATCTTCCCTCATGGTTACCCTATGAAGATAGGAAAGAACAACCTCAAAGTTGATTTTGATACCTTCTCTTGTTTAGAATCTTCATGCCAGATTGCTGCAGATATTCTGAAGACTCATCCTTATCAGAACATGCTCACAAACTCTGCTACTGTACCGGAGATCTACATTCACCAATTCTAGTATACAATGCAAAAGGTCAAAGGTCAAAATGCTGTGACTGTGACACTTAACAACAAACAAGTCACCATTACACCACCAGATTTGAGGGCCATTCTTCTCATTCCTGTCATCGAACCTACTCAATTCAATACCACTCCAACTGAAGAGGTCGTTCTCCGGTTCATGGTCGACATCGACTATGATGAAGCTACCGGAGTAATCACTAAGCATTCATCTGTTGATCTTAAGAACATTCCCCAGCCATGGAGAACCCTCTACATAATGATTGCAAAATCTGTTTCTGGACGTGATAGTGGTCATGAGCATCCCAAGCTCATGGAACTACAAATATTTTGGGCTTTAGTCAACAAGAAAGACATTGAAGTTGAAGCTCTGATATGGGACGACATGATGACTTTCCTTAAAAAGCTTGGCACCAAGATCCCATATATCAGATACACCAAACTGTTGATCCAAAGAGCTCTAGGGTATAATCCTGATATTCCCTTGACACTCGATGACCTAAAACAACACTCCGTGTTGTATGAGCCCACACTCACTGTCAGATTTAAGGACTCCACAATGAAGAAACAAGGTGCAGTGCTGCCAGATTATCTTATCACTGATGATATCAAATAACTGAATTCATACAAACGATATCCGTAGCAGTTGAAGCGAGGCAAAGTAGGTTTCCTTGATGAAAAGTCCGCTGGTACACCTACTAGGAAAACCAGAGAGGCGGTCGGGAAGCATTACAAGCGAGAGTGCGAGGAAGTATCCAAAGAGGACTCATGTTCTCAAAAGGAAAATTCCCTCTAAGGAAGCCATTCCTATTCCCAAGCCCGAACCACAACAAAAGCAGACGAGGACTCAGAGAACACTGAATCGGATGAAGAGGTCTTCTACTCTGAAACTCCAATCGATGACACTCAAACAGTTGCTAACCCTCCTAGTCCAAAAGCTTATAAAGGTAAAGGGAAAACTCCAGTTGCTGAGCCAGAAGAAGAGGAGAGCTCGGATGAAGAACAACTGGACAAATACTACAAGAAAAAGGTGAAGAATATCAGACTCCAACACGTTGCAAAAGAGTTCATAAAGGAACAAACTCGTGGCCCTGGAGGTTCAAGTGGTGGTGCACTATCTACACCAGTTCCTGATGCGGTTAATCAACCCGATAAGGGAACTGGTACCACCACCCACGATCCACAACAACAACGACTGGAGGATACCATCAGCTATGAATTTGAGGAACCCGAAAAGGAGAAGTCGAGAAAGAAAAGCAAATGAAGATGTTGAAGCTGCGGCTAAGTCAAAAGCGAAATGGAAGCTCAAGCTAAAGGCGATGAAAAAGCCAAGATTGAGGCAGAACAATTGGCCAAGTCTGGAAAAGATGACGAAGTTGAATATGATGATTTTCTTCTTGATAGTCCAGCACGCTCAAAGAAGAAACTTCGAACCGCATAGGATCCGAGTCTCCTCATATCTCATCATCATCAGACTCATCCTCTCATTCATCTCCACCACCATCCAAAGGAACAACCAGATCCACATCCAAGTCAGTGAAGAAACCAACCGACTCTTGGATATCCCGAGCTAAGTCAAAGATTGTCAATGCTGTCAAGCATGTCAGGAAGAAAGACATGACCAACAAAAAGCTAAATCAACTTGTGAGAATCAACTTTCTTCAAGACGGGATAAGCGAGTTGTTGAAAGAAAGGGAGCATACCCGAAGTTTATCAAAGGAGATTTCCTAAAGGAAATGGAGAAGACGGCAAGAGAATATACTCACAAGTTTCTTCTCGACACTGTTCTTGGAGTTACAAGAGAGATGTTCACGACGGCTCTATCCAAATCTCATGAAATTGGTCAAGCAAACAATGGAAACCACCCGGTAATAATGACAATCAATCCAATAGAGCCTGCAGTTCTCTCGATGCGAGTTGATTTCTAATTTGGTGCTACAATTGTCTCAACGATCTGCAACTTTCACCTCGGACGAAGTAAACTATTTGAGGCATTATTGGAATATCAACTCAAGACTTCATGCAAGGAGCAAGCTGAAAGGCCTAAGCCTCCAAGAGACGATGATGATAAGGATAAGGACAAAGATCTGAGCCTAAACGTTGAAGAAAACTTGTGAATCATCCTCCATGCCTCCACCTCCCCAAAGGACTCCAACCGAAAGAAAATCTCCACCAAGTTCTGCTGCTGGCGATAAACCTCGGGACTCGAGTTACCACCTCGCAGAGAAAACGATGATCACTTCGAGTACACGGTGGTGGCGATGAGGAAGTCCGAGCCGACAACAACCCACCTCTCCCGACACGACAAACAAACCGGCACCATCATCTAGGCCAAAGAAGAAGAAGAAGACGACTAAGGCTGATGTCGTCTCATGGCTAGACGAAGATGACACCGAATATGAATGGTTTTCTACACTGGTTGATGCTACTCCCTCCCTACCTGATGATCAAGATATGGTAGAAGGTCGAACATTGGAGCATGCTAAGTTACTTCAAGAAAAGTTTCGGGTAAAGAAGATGACAAAAATCAGAGTTGAGATGCATCAAGAATGAAGCTTTTCAACTGCTCAAAGACAACTCGGAAAGTGCTATCGAAGTTGAATACCATCTTGAAAACATAGCACGAGCCATGTCTAACAACATCGATTGGCTCAACCCTGAAGCTAACATTGACTACACACGAAAAGACAAGGCTCCATACTACACCGACTCGACCAGACCTCTACCAACGATTGGCCAGCCAGATCAACCTAAGATTCCATTCCGCTACTTCTTCAATAATGACCTGGAATTTCTTCTACACGGTAGCGATGGTTCAAAGAAATACACTACATCACTTACACTTCCGTTCCTGACAGCCATATACTCCAACTGCATAGCCATCGAGGAAAAGGATACTCACATGTTTTCTAACAACGTGGAACAGTATGACATTGATGCAATGTATGGGATTCACCATTGGCCGGAACGCCGAAGAATCTACTACAAAAGCTGCCATGTTCGAAAGTCTAAACATGAAGTGTACAATGATAAAGGGATCGTTGCTGTTAAGCATGTAGCTCTCTCGTCTAAATGGGAATACACTTTCCTCAAGAAAATCGTGGTCAAAAGACAAGACGAAAGGGACTATGATTTCTGTGAAGCGGACTTTCAGAATTTGTCTCTCAACGACATTGAAGATCTGTATCTTGCCAAAGTACAAGAAAGTATGAGACAATTCTCGGAAATCAACTTGAATACATCAAGTCCTTGCTAATCTTCATCGAAGCATAGTGATCCAGCGTGTAGAAGATTTACAACTTGCCGTTGAATCGTATGGAACACGTGTCAACCTCCTAGACCTTAGCTAGAACTTCGACATCAACCATCTTCCACAATACACTCTCATCAAAACCGTTTGGAGTAGTTTACGTAGTGAACTACATCGCAATTGCTTGATGGTGTGTAGAGATCTTCATAAGTTTGGAGATCACACACGAAGAAAGTCGGGGGACGGCTTAGCTTATCGGTTAAAAGCGATACAACAAGGCATTGGGTCACAAAAGAGATGGAATTCTCAGGAGAGACGGGATGTGAAGAGAATCATCACGCGGATTGATGAAATGTTGTTCAGAAGGGACCAGTTCAGAACTTTGGAGAGCTTCGTAGGTGGTCGTCCCATGATTACTCTCACAGGCTATCAACGCCCAGTTCGCATTCCTGGTGATATTGCTGGACTACCTGAATCCCCTGGTACCCCTTAAGTTTTTTCAATACTGATTTAGATGTGTGAGTGTTTAATCAAAATGGCTCGTGCACACATAACAGTGTACAACCCGTTCTTGTAATGAAAGGACCCTGTGGTATGCTTCAGTGCCACAATCCTTATAAAAGGAGTGAAAGCTTCTTACTTTTGAGTAAAACTTATCAAACATTTCACTTTTAAAAGGTTTTGCTCAAAAGAACAAGTACTTCCCCTTATAATTTTCAAAACCTCAAAAGTTTACATCACTTGTTGAGGGGGAGTATTTGATTAAAAACTTTGTTCACAAAATTGTTCTTCGTGGTAATCTTCCCACAAAAACTCGAAATGGTCATATTCGATTTCAAAATTTCGTCAAAAATAACATTTAATATGCCATTTTTGAGGGGGAGAAAAATTATGTGATAAGAAATATGTTGTGAATTGTAATTGAATCGCTGTGCTAAAAGACTTAACCAATGGATTGACGAACTCTCAATTGTTAGTAACTCGAAAAGACTTCTCCGGGACGGGTAATAATTTCAAGCTAGTTCGCTAGTGATGCAAACGTGTCTCGCAAAGGACTTGTCCGAGTAGAATGTACCATTCGAGAAACTCTTGGTAGTCATGAACTTTGACGGGTTTGACAACCTTTCGAGGTTGTCCACACCTTCAAGGTAGTTATTAGAGCTAGTTGTCACCTAAAAGCTGACAATGTATCTCTTTAACTATGCAACGTAACCGTGTCTCGAGGGGGATTGTCTATCATGAGTAGATCAATTCAAAAAGTGCGCGCTCTTCTCTCAACGTGCAGATTTCTGTCAAAACACTTAAGCACGTGTGGAGGGGGAGTATTTCTACAAAATCTTAAACTCTCGAAGTATTACAAACTATTTATTACTTATAAATACTTTAAGAGATTTTCAATGAAAATGGTTTTGTGGCAACATAGGTTAGTCATGGAGTTATAAGGTGACTAAAGTTAGGAATAACCGTCCTATGATCCGCCAGAGCCGGAGGGATCTACCCAAGGACACCACCAATAGTTAGAATTAGAAGTCCTTAGGTATGATTATAAAAAGGAGAAAATAAGAATCGGAGAAAGAAGGAGTTGAAGAATTAAAAGGAAATGCAAAGAAAAGGGTGAAAAGAAATAGCCCTCCAGATTATTCAACATTAGGACAGACACCGGGTTCAATTCATATGCTACTGGTTGTCACTTGATGACACCAGTATTGAAGATCAAAGTCTTCATGGACCCAGTGACACATGCACTAAACCTTCTTAGCCACTCAAGTTTCTCTCAACAGAAGCTTGTTTCATTCTCACTGGGAAACCTACGTAAACTATCGGCTTTCTCTTAGAGATTGCTGGTATTGAAGAAGGAGACCCTCTCCCTAGTCTCCGCTTAGGAAAACCAAAGCGCACTATTGAGTCTAGAGCCACGAGATTCATCAAGAGATCTCTTAGGTACACTTGACAATTCATCGCTTGTTGTTCAACAATAAGGACGCAAGTGATACATTATTGAGTCCTTCACAGATCTTAGCAATCTGTCGAGAACATTTATGAGAGGTTCACATATGTGATCCTGAGTGATTGAATGGAAACTCCTGCCAGGGTCAACATCAAACGACCACTGACAGCAGGTCACTTCGGTAACTCCCGTGGATTACGCTTAGTGTGTCTCAAACGGTCTACAGTCGTGAGGTGATGCTTCGGTGTACCTCAGCGACTCATCTGAACTGTAGGTGTACTTCGGTACATCGCGTTATCTCACTTGTGGGACTCCATTTCAGGAACAACCTTTGTGAGAATTAGAGTTGTGTTTTCACACTATGCTGTTAACACTCTCGAAGTTCAAACTTGTAAGTGCTAGAATCCGTTTATCACTAACCACTCTTATGTTTTCTTCTTATGAAAGCTCTGGAGCGGAATGATCGTGCAGATTCTCCACATACTCATACCAACAACATCAATAATGGAAGTTCTCTCAAAAGGCAACACAAAGTCAGAATGATTCTTCGTCAAAGTCAAAGAATCTACAAAGTTTAAAGACTAAGAGAACTACATCAGTACTGAAATCCAACGTTAAAGAGCGTGTGAGCATGTTGGAGAAAGACGCGGAGACACTGGAGCAACGAAGCAAACCTGATGCAGACAACCACAACATACTATCACTTCCATCACAAAGAACAAAGATCAAAGAACAAAGAAAATGATGACGTCAAAGCAGAATACTTCAAAGGAAACAATTTCTCTACATTGGGGAGATTGGTCGAATCAAGACACTTCTTCTCACAAGAAAGAAGAATGTCAGAAGACGTCAAAGCTACTATTACATCAGCACCTACAACGTTTATATTATCAATCACTAACACTTAGGGGGAGATTGTTGGAATCACTCCTAAACTAGAATTAAAGTGTTAGTAATCAATATGTAATAGTTAGCTTAATTATGGCCTTTATGTTTGTTATTAAGCTTAGTCTTATGTAGAAGGCCCATAAGCCTAGGCCCAAGCCTAATAAGGAAAGGATGGGAACTTGGTGTGTTGCCCTAGTTCCCTCCTATAAATACTCTTGTAAACCCTCACTTGAGGGTTGGTTGTTCAATTACATTTCATTATCTACGCATAACTCTTCTCACATATCATACGCATAGTGTTTGTTTTGTTCAACCAATCATCTTATCTTTCTTTCTTACATATTGAGGCTTGTATTACATATTGAGGCTTGTGTTAAAAATATGTGGAAGGAAGAATTTGATAACAATCCCGGTTATAATCCTTCACAACAGCCTAATTTTAATTCTCCGGGACCTTCAACTCCACCAGCTTGTACATCTGAACTAACAGAATGTTCCAACTGAAAGTTCAAAGATTTGTAGATAAACATGCTAGAGACAAGCATAAAGATGTTGGAGACCAAACTCAAATTGGCAATGAATCCAGAAAACCACGCATGTATGTCAGGTGCATTGCTAAATGAGCTATTAGATTCGGTTGGAAATCTTAGTGTGTAGTAGTAATTAACGTATGTTTAATAAGTTGAATTATGTTCGACGTTAGTCAAATTGGAATCAAATGCGTCTCATTTAGTTATTTTATATCTTATATTGTTTGATTGTTGAATACCACATCACATCTAACTAAGTAGATTAAAATATTGAATTAATAGAAAAGTACATGGATCAACAAGTAGAAAATTACATTAATTAAAATTCAGATTACACTTCCACTACTTCCAACTCCACTTTCATTGTTAGGAACACTATCCTTGGAGAAAACCTTAACAACATTTTTTAAAGTAATATTAAGATAGTGATTTCAGTTGTTTCGGAGAAAACACGAAACGTTATAAAGGATCGAAACGACTCAGACCGATAGCGACTTTTCATACCTCTTGTCATCAACCACTTTGTGATGTATTGAACTGATATAAAACACGAAACATCTTTCAATGATATTGTGAGATCACCCAAGACGTTTGGGGTACAAGACTTAATTATAGCAACAACGTTGTCAAGTTTCCCTTTCTTGGTAAATTTATTGATATCGGCGAAACAACCAATCATGATACCGCCATCAGGTTTCATATACTCAACTGCGCTAACCCATGGCCCACTATTAAAATCAGAATCCTATCCCACATCATACACTACTTTTCTAATGTACTCCTGTGTCGCCATTATACCATCATCCACACCCACATCATTCGCCGTTTGAACAATACCTGCAGGACCTCGTATTATCCTAACCGGCATTTTAGCATAATTTTGAGTTGTAGTGTTTCCATATGAAACTGGTAGTTGGGAGGTGGCTGATAGTCGGAGATCGGAGTCATCTATATCAAGTAATTCTTCCCAATTTGGTGGTGAATTCATTTTGTTGTTTACTTTCTAGAACACTAGAAAGTATATAATTGTTTGTGGTGAATTCATATGTTATTAACTTATATTTATATCAACAATCACACAAGAAACATTAAATGTACCATCTCCCCAACTACCATCTCCCCAACCACCAGTCGAGCAGTCGTGCAATAATTAATAAAACGACCATACACTAGCAATATGATACATTAGCAAGATTAATGTTTACATAACCTGTTTACAAAAAATGACCATACTCTAGCATATTAATGTTTGCATAACTTGTTTACAAAAAACGACCATACTCTAGCATATTAATGTTTACATACCATGTTCAGAATAAGCCATTTGTAAATGGCAAACGACCATACACCAGCATACACTAGCATACCACATTGCCTATCCAACAGCAGAAGTTATATTGTTTACATAAGTGAGATTGTTTACAGAACTTAAATGTCAAATGTCGCTCGGAATTGGAATCTTGAATTTCCAGAAATATTCATCCAAATACTCACGGTAAGCCAAAGCAGCTTGGACAGGATTCTTCAACTTCAATGATAGCTTATGAGACAACCTGTACAAAAGTATACACACCCAAACACCACAATCCCCATAAAGACCACCTTGTTTAAGGACATCAGGTGCATACGGAAAGGAAACATGATAGTTATTGGCATCGATTTTCTTCTTTTTCAGCACCTCACCTTCAACAAGATACGTGGGTAGTTGACAAGCAAAAACTTCCCTTAAAGTTAGCCACCACCTACGTGTTTCAACTTTCGGGCTCCCAAGGCTATCATATAAAGTTATAACACCTGTTTTGATGGATAGTTCTCCCAGGCACCAGTGTGTTTCAGGTTCATTGATTGGAAAGAACACCTAAAGATGTAAATAGTTGCATCAGATTCATCGGAAAGCCAAATGATTATAATGTTTACAATCACAAAAAGTCTCCATCTGAAATGGAAGTTTGACAATCAAAAGTAAGGCTCAGATCTTAAAATGTATTAACGGTACAAAAAACCCGCCATGGCTGCAACCACATTCCCTAAGATGTGGCTACCCTACCAAGATACGGGTGTCATTAAATTCTAGTCCGATAAACCATTTGCAGAAAAGGTTCATCATCGCCTTTCTAAAACTAAAACTGTTTGATGGGTTCGAAAAAGTAAGCCCCCGGTTACAAATGTCAATTTTATATTGTTAGACTGCTAAAAGTAAGGCTCAGATCTTAAAATGTATTAACGGTACAAAACACCCGCCATGGCTGCAACCACATGCCCTAAGGTGTGGCTACCCCGCCAAGATACGGGTGTCATTGAATTATAGTCCGATAAACCATTTGCAAAAAAGGTTTATGATCGCCTTTCTAAAACTAAAACTGTTTGATGGACCAACCTTGAAAAATTGGCCTCTTTTCGAAAAAGTAAGCCCCCGGTTACAAATGTCAATTTTATATTTTTGACTGCTAAAAGTAAGGCTCAGATCTTCAAATGTATTATCGGTACAAAACACCCGCCATGGCTGCAACCACATGCCCTAAGGTGTGGCTACCCCGCCAAGATACGGGTGTCATTGAATTATAGTCCGATAAACCATTTGCAGAAAAGGTTCATCATCGCCTTTCTAAAACTAAAATTGTTTGATGGACCAACATTGAAAAATTGGCCTCTTTTCGAAAAAGTAAGCCCCAGGTTACAAATGTCAATTTTATATTTTTGACTGCTAAAAGTAAGGCTCAGATCTTAAAATGTATTATCGGTACAAAACACCCGCCATGGCTGCAACCACATGCCCTAAGGTGTGGCTACCCCGCCAAGATACGGGTGTCATTGAATTATAGTCCGATAAACCATTTGCAGAAAAGGTTCATCATCGCCTTTCTAAAACTAAAAATGTTAACAACCTCTCTTGCCAACGCAACCCTTCAATATGAAGGTGTCATTGAATTATAGTCCGACAACGCTCAACTGCTCAACTACATTCATATTATGACATGTGTGATTCTCTAGTACTTTTTCTATGGTCCACTAAGTGTCACATCAAATCTTTACGCAATCTCTCAAGATGCCAAAGTTCGTGATAATTAATACGTTCTTGCATGTTTTCGGTTCCAGTTCCACAAAAGGCCCTGATCAATAATAGACTGCAGTTCTCAAAGAAAGATGGGAAACAAAAGAGCACATTCTCAAACCATTAAAAATCATAAACAATTTTTCAAAAAGAGTAGAGGATAACCTGTCGGCACAAGGCGAACCATTTCTGCATTACGAAAAAGAAGATCATAATCGGTCTTCTCAAACCTGTGTGCATCCTCCCAAGCAACACCCCGAGGGATCACATTCTCTTCTTTAACCCACCAATTTGTTGAATTGCGGCACGTTTCCAAAATCCAAATCTGAAGGAATTATTATTACTATTAGCATAAAAATTACTACACTAAGGTTCATGCTACAATACTGATTTAAATTCTTAGTATTTAAACAATAGTTACGCACCTTCAAAGCGAACACAAATCCATTCAATGTATAAGTTGCAATGTAACCATCGCCCTTCGTAGCCTTTTCAGTCAAATGTCTATCTCTAACCTTTGAGATAGCATTATAAATCTTTGTGTGAAACTCAACCCAAATGTACTCGCCCCATGGAAATGCATTCCATGCATAAATGTCATCTACTAAAACCAATATCTCAGGGGAAACCAAATTTCTTTCCTGTTTGCCGATAAAAGCGTTCTCTAACATCAGAACCAGACAAAGGCGAACATCATCATCATTTGAAAGTTCATTAAACTCAACTTGGTCAGTAAGAACCCTAACTAGTTGTTCAGATTTTATATTACTGATTCTCTCGTTACGCCTCTCTCTAAGAAAACTTTGCATACGTTTACCAAATCCAGATTCCCGTTTCTTTAATTGATCTAAAGAAACATCACCAAACCGAAGACCTAATACTAGACACATATCTTCACGACCAAATTCTAACTTGTGTCCCCAGATATCAAAATACAATGGAGTATTTATATTAGGGTTTTCAACAAAGCGTTGATGTTGAAGCAAATAATGAAGCAAATGGTTATCAAGCTCGTATGTTTTTATGTCTAACCATTTCATGAAAACAGTGTTTTTAAAAAGTTCAAGACGATCGGGATTCAAACTCAACTTTTTCCTTATCGTTTTGATATAGTGCAACTTTGATCTAGCACTGAGCTTCGCAGAATACACCTATACAAAAAAAAAAAAAAAAAAAAAATGCATACCCATATTAGCATATGTTATAAACTTATGAGCAATAAAAATATACTAATGACCAATATCTTAATAAGCTTAATAAGTCAAACATTTCACATATGCAGGTGTCCGATTTTTCAGATAATCAAGACATTTCAGATATGTTAAGCAAACAAACGTGGGTTATTGTGCAGAAAAAGCAAACCCTAACATAGTTGGTTTTCTCAAAACTAGAATAAGCAAACCCTAACATAGTTACTGTACAAATCGAAAACCCCTAAAAAAATTTAAAAACCCTAAAAAAAATTTATAATCAAAGTTACTGTACAAATCGGAAAAAATCGATTAATAATCAAAGGCTATAATTATATAATCGCACTTTTTACTTACTTGTCTAGAAGCCATTATCATATAATCGTCTTGCACAACAACGGATCTGGTCTGGAAATGATCTAAACAACAAAACGGTTGTTGTGTGATCAAAGTTTCGTCATTTTTTTTTAATCTAAGCCATGCACAGATGCACTGTTAGTGTGTGTTTTTTTATATGATAGTGAAACGTTAAAGTGGCAAAAGAAAAAGAAAAAAAAATGTCACATCACTTTGGATTTGGGAAATCTTTTGGATTGCTTTTTCGATTTCCTAAGCCAAAAGTACGCCCCCAGTTGAGCACCGACGATTGAGCGCCGTCGGTTGAGCGTTGACTTTGTATAAAAAAATAAAATAAGAGATTGCTTTGAGATTTGATGTGACACTTAGTGTACAATTGGAATAGTACTTGATGATGGCACGTGTCGTTATATGTATGGAGTCGAGCAGTTGAGCATTGCTCTTTTGAAAAAGAGGTGAAAATAAAGTCTTAAAAATGAATCAAGCTTGAAAAATTGGCTTCTTTTGGTAATTTTCTCATATATTTTTGTGTGAGTAAAAGATATAATTATGAATATAGAATATGAAGATAAAACAAAACTCTTAAAAGTTCACATAACCAAGCTACCTTTTCGGTGATACAATCATACAAGCGAGGAAACGTATTTCGTGACATAAAGTTACAGCTTAAGCTAGTTATAAGAATATATTTTGCATTGAGAAGAGTGAAAGGTATTACTCCGTATTTGGATTGATTTGATATTTGAAGTACTGCTCGAAGTGTAAAAGTTGGGCAAAAGAGTGTATTGTTAACACATCATAACTATCTGAATGACTGCTTGAAGTGTAAAAGTTGGGCAAAAGTGTGTATTGCTAACACACATCATAACTATCTGAACTCTGAAGGACTGCTCGAAGTGGAAAAAGTTGGATTGATCGAAGTGCAAAATGATAGTATATTGTGTCAAAATATCACTATAATTATTTCACGGTATAAAATTTTGTTGCTATGCACGAGTACTTATCTAGTTATATAAATTACTAAATCATGTAAAACGTATAAATTTATAAAACTAAAATTTATATTTATAAAATTTCTTAATGCATTATAGATAGATAGAGATACTCACAATTATTAATTATTAGCTTGTTTGTAAGGAAACAAAGAAGTCTAATAGGCACATAAGGCATTTTTGTCTAATGGGATATGAGTTGTTCATTAACTTAAAGGATATGGGTTAAGTTTTTCTTAAAATATTTATGAGATAATGTAAAGGTTGAACCTTAGACCTCCCACTTAAAATTATCAGGTTGGACACAGTCATGACCCAGGTCACCAACGTCTCGTCAGCTTTCTCTCTCCGGCGACCAGACATGACCAGGATGCCACAGTCGATGACCGACGTTTTATTATTATTTTTTTAAATTCAAACATTTTAAACAACAAATTTAAATTCATTAAAATTAAAAAGATTACAGTACGAAATTCAAATAAACATTAAAAATGATCAGGAACGGCTGCGTATCCCAATTGACGAATGGTCGCAGTACACTTGACCAATGGGCTAATACTAGGTATGCCCCTAGCATCAAGAGTTTGTTGAAAATAAGGAGAATGATCGGTTACCTCTCGAACAATTTATGTGAATAGTTCTCTGCTCATTCGGAACCGCCGACGGAATGTTCTTGCGTCGAACTGTGGGTTTTCGGAGAAGTATGTCGCCACTAAACGATTATGAGCACCCTCATGATCCCTATGTATGTACCTTCGTCGAACTTTTTGTTGTGATGCTTTGTAAGCCTTCCAAGCAAAATCCGTAAACTCCACAAACTCACTAAAAACTTCTTCATCGTCGGAAGACGAAGAAGAACCAAATAAAAGCTCGAACGACATATTAAAGAATGTGTTCGAAGGTATTGAGATAGAATTATTGATTGAAATTGTGTGTTTTAGAAATGTGTTTGAGTTAGTATTTATATAAAAAGTTAAAGTTTTTTTTTTAAAAAAAAGTTTTTTTTTTTAAAAAAAGTTTTTTTTTTATACATGCCAACTGTAGGATTTTTGAAAATGGGAAATGGGAGAATATGGACACATTAATATCGG
This sequence comes from Chrysanthemum makinoi, assembly GCA_910596185.1. NCBI lineage: Eukaryota > Viridiplantae > Streptophyta > Magnoliopsida > Asterales > Asteraceae > Chrysanthemum > Chrysanthemum makinoi. The sequence continues at coordinate 255,305,296 of OU343221.1, forward strand.
TTGGAAATTCAACCGATACCAAAAAATGTCCCTCGACCGATGTGATGACCATGGGTTCACAGTCGACTCGACCGATGTGTATATCGGTCGTCGACACAAAATTCGGGTGACCAACCGATTTGAAAACTTCGACTGTGCCCAGCCTCATATCTTACCACTTGATGTATATACAAATTGAATTTTATAAGGTGGCGATTAGACCGGCTATCTTTTACGGCTCTGAATGTTGGCCCATATTAAAGGCGTTGGCCCATATTAAAGGCACAGGCTAACAGGGTAGAGGTGGCAGAACTGAGGATGCTAAGATGGACTTGTGGTAAAACCTTGCTTGACATGATCCCGAACGGAGTTTTCAGAGCAAAACTTGAGGTCGGGAATATTGTCTCAAAAATGAGAGAAGGAAGGTTGAGGTGGTTGGACACGCGTCGGGAGAAGGTCACGCCAGTTAGAAGGTCGGCGCTAGTTGTAGATGGTGTGAGAAGGAGAGGCGGACCCAATATCGGTGGGAGGATAGACTTAAGGTCGACATGATGGAGCTTCGTTTGACAGAGGACATGATCTCGGATAGGAAGGGGTGAGAGATAGAATTAGGATCTGCGGGTAGTGGTGCTAGGTTGGCTTTTAGGTGCCCCTTTTGGCCTCCTTGCGTGTTTTGTTTTGTGGCCTCTTTTTTGCTTTGCCGTAGTCGTAGGCCCCGTGCGTGATTTGCGTTGCTCTGTTATTGCTCCCTTAGGTTTGCCTGCTTTGTCTTGCCCCCTGAGTTTGGTCTTTTTGTACTACGTGTTTTTGCCTTAGCCTTATGCCTCGTGTGCTACCTTGCTTTGCTCTGTGTTGCCACCTTTTGTTGGTCTGCTTTTGGTGTGTCTGTGCTTTTGGTTTTATGTCTGTTGCGCTTTGCTTTTAGCCTATTTTCGGTGTGCTTGTGCGTGGTTCTTTTTCCTGTATGCCATGTTTGCTTGTGTGCTTGCTCTCTTTTTACTACGCTTTTGCCTATTGTTTTGTCGTATGCTTATTCTATCCTTTCACACTAGCACACATGCACTTGCCGGAGGTCTCGTTGGAAGCAGTCTCTCTACAAACGGGTTTACCCGGGTGTAGGGGTAGGATCTGTCTACATTTTACCTCCCCCATACCCTGCCCTGGCGGGATTGGGTTTGTTGTTGTTGTATAAATAGGGTGTGAAAAAATTACCATTCAAAAAAAAAACTAATATGCTTAAACTATGGATTTGAAGCTTGCTGGAGATGCAAAAGTATTATACTTAAGCTTACCAAACGCTCTCTTAACATGTAAATTGCTATGTTTGATTTAACAAATGTCATGCACAAGACTATTCTTGCAACCATCCTTGGGCAAAAAAATGATTGTCTACATCCTACTTTTCTCATATCCCGCTGTGACGGAATTGGGTATTGTAATTGCGTCAAAAAAATCCTTATGAACTGAATCTCAAAATTAAGGAAAATAGGGTGGGTTGAATCAATATAGAAGAGTAAAAGACCCATTTGCTTCGCTCAGATCTATAACCAATTTGAATCAAAAGGAAACAACAAGCATGACGAATTGGTGTATCTTCTACAATAAACAATTTGATTCAATGGCAGATGTTTAGAACAGTTCGTTCACAACATGCTTATAAACAATTTGATAGAACCTCGATTTCCAACCACGAAGAAAACAAATTACACGTGAGTGAGAGAGCTTTAACGCCCACCCGCAAAATAAAACCAGGGCCTGGCTAGAAACTAAACTCATCAAAAATTAATACAAAAGGAAAGAGACATTTGGACTCATTCCTCTCGAGATAAAATAGAAACCACCAAAACCCACACCCGACAAACCCCTCCAAAAATCAAACCCACCAAACCCCGCCAAAAATAAACCTATTGCTAAGATCCCCTAATGGCTTTGACAATCATCCGGAATTAACAGTTTTCTAATGAACGGTAATACAGCTGCAAGCAACGCCTTTGGGCATTCCTCGTGAGGTAGATGGCCACAACCAGATATCGCAACTAGCCTCTGCATTAGTATACATATAATTTTCAGTCAGATGAGGTTTAAAAGTACAACTAATGTTGTGTAAGAAATCAAAAATTTAATAATGCTTGACATCCCAAATAGATGGTACCAAATGTGCAAATCCACTATCAGTTCAAGTTATTAACTTTTTAAACCATCTTGGAAGTTTTATTTTTGTTGTTGGCGATAGCATTGTGACATGGGTCGAGATTGCCACCTCTACCCACGGGTAAGGAAACCCATAGTACTAAGAGACGTAATATTTTGTTAAAGTGAGAAGAGAGGACGGGACAAAATGAATATACTCACAGAATTTACAAACTTGGATGCCATTGCTTGAACATATCTTAGAGGAACAAGGGCATCCTCAGCTCCAGCGATAACCAAAAGTGGCGTGTCATCCACTGCTTTTACCAGGGCCGATTCATTTTGTTGTGTGAGAACTGTTTCAGATGATAATCTACTAATCTCATGCAATGCGTCATCCCAACCTTCAACACACAGAGGAGCCTGATGCCAAAACCAAAGCAGTGAGTTCCATAATGTGATTCGATAACACGTGTATCTTTCAAACATTATTTATAAATTTACCATAATGACAAATTTGTGTAGAGATATGATACCTTATAGAGGCTTAAGACATCCGTTGTTAGCTTGGTAGCATCATACCATGCCCGTCGGTTAACAACTTGAGAAATTTCTGTGCGAAGTAAAGGACGAACTAAATGCTTCTTTCCTAAAGAGGTACGCATCAGTATTCTAGCAAACCCGGGAACAACTTCTCTTGACAAGCTTGTTGTCAGCAATACTACACCCTTTATTTCAACCTGAACAAGAAATGGAACTTATTTTCAGTTATCTATATATGTGTGATAACGACGATAATTAAATCTTATTTTGTTACTCATGATTACAGCTAATCCATGTGACCACATACACAAAATGAGTTGACTTACATCAGCAAAACTCGGAGATGCCTTGACTTTCTGTGCAGCTTTCAAAGCAAGGAGGCCTCCATCATCATGACCAACAAGCACAACAGAAGAAAGCCTCATCTCTTTACAGAATGATAAAAGCATGTCAACCTGGAAAACAATTACAAAGATGTTCAGATGTATGCTTAATACTAGTTATATAGCAACTGGCAGCAATGGTGCAGTGCACTAGATAATTGTCGGTGTACGGCCATTACAAACAGATGCGTTTTTAACCACGAGAATAGTTACATACTGCATTGGTACTTGTTCTGATGTTGTAAATTTAACCAAACGATATGCACTGTTTATTAAATATATGTACTATTGGTTACTTCACAACTGCAATAATTAAAAACACAAGTGTTACAGGATAGTCACAGGCACGCATGCAAAAGTCAAATGATTAACCCCAACCAAGGATATCAGCGAATATTCAATATGAGAATAGCAACATGCTGCAATGATGATTTATGAAACGTGGATGCATCACCTGGGTATCAAGCATGTACGGGTTGGGCAAATTATTTGCCTCCCATTCCTCTCGCCTTGGCCTTGAAGTCAATCCCCAACCAGGACGATCAAAAGCCGCAACAATACAATTAACCTGCCGTGATAACACACCCATAACATGCCTCCATGAGAAGACTCCCCCTCCAAAACCATGCACCAAGACGATCCCAAACTGGCCATTTACTTCAGGAACTTGTTCGAGAGAGTGAGAAACAGTTTTAGTACTGACGTTCTCATCAGAAACTTCGTCTAGGCTGAACACAGGAATTTCTTCAGAAGTTGTACCGTCTAAGAGTGGAGCATATAGAGGAGAGTTGTGCATTTGATTGCTAAAACTCCTGCGAAGATGATATTGGGTCTTTGAAATAACATTTAACGATGGCCTCTCATGCAGGGACAGGGTATAGGATAATGTATGGGACGGTGGGCTGGGCATACTAAGTTTGTAGTGAAGGGTGACACCTGGCCAACCCATAAATAGACTGTCAACGTCAGCTAGTAATCGAACTGGAAGTTCACCATCATTTCGACCTTGACCCAAGGGTTTGCGTCTGATTTCACTATCACTTTTTGGTGTCCTGCCAGCAGTAGGAGTTGGAGATCGTGGGACTTTAGCATACCCAGAACTAAATAAATGCTTGCTCGAAAGAACCTACAGATTAAAAAATGATAAGTCAGAACCACGCTAAAAATTCTATCAGGTCACAATAAGCAATTCGCAGGATGGAGCATATTCTTAAAAAATAGTAGTTTCATATCTCATCAGTATATAGCATGAGCAGAGCAATAATTTTAAAACACACCGATTCAGGATCCATTCTGTGAAGCATATGCTTCCTCCGTGCTCTGCAGCTAGCCCGATAAGCAATGACAGTATGCCCAAGAGCAAAAACCACAGACGACAGAAACAGGACAGGCATCCCCCATGATTTCTTCAAATGAAGCCTTTGTCTTGTAGGAGAAGATGACGCTTCAGCCTCGAGTTGTGAATTGTAAGTGAAAATACACACTTTAACTGATAGAAGAAGAACTGAAAAGGCGGAGCACAATGTCACTGTTCCAAGATATTGTCCATGCGAGATCATAGGACCATCACATATCATATAAACACCTGCAACCACAATGGGAAATTAATATCACACTGCATGAAGTCCTAAGTACCAATAGTTTAGAAATTGTATACATATCGATAAGCACATGCTCAAAATTAAGTAGAAAATAAGATATGAAATAGCAGCGACTAAAATTTCAGTAACACTACAGATCCACCTTATGGCCTACTACATGCAAAAAAAGTGCACTTTGACACCCTCTTTTTCTTTTAAGAGTTTTTCGCCTTTGTTTAGCAAAGATGACACTCAATAAAAAAGGAAAAAGTTAAAGACAGTGAAGTCAACAGCACTATAAATTTAGGACACCATTATCAAAGTTTTACTTTAACATGCAGCAAAAGAAAACCATGTGCTATCAAGTAGTATTAATAGCACTCTTTACTTTTCAAAACATTACCGTTTAAAGCTTAATTGGGTGTTTAGCATTTCAGATAGCCAGAAACAAAATAAAAGTGTTTAAATTTTATTAATGCATAGCAAAACACAAAATCAGCTATTCAAAAATGTTAGAAAATTATGCTTTTAAATTTACAATTAATATAAACAGTTATTTCATGCATATAATCAGATACAGTTTGCTTCCATCCAAACACTAGTACAATCCCTAAACCAAACACTAACAGGGTATTTGGGACTGCTGTTTTTTTTCTGCTTATGCTTCTACTTTTAAATAAGCACTGCACTACACGAAACAACAATTTGTTGGGAAATTTTAATCAAATCCATTTACAAAAAGTTTTAAGTTAAACACATTGGTAAAAAAAAAGTAATTTTAATTTCATCCCAAACAGGCACTTTGAAATAAGCAGCTCCCTACTTACTTATCAGAAACTGCTTATTTTACATTTTTACCTCGAAATAAGCAGATAAAACAATAGCAGTTTAAACGACACAAAACACCAAACACAAATACACATTACAGTTTACCAACAAGTTCATACAAAACTAATTACAAATTTGAACACATACATGTAATAATAAGCGATCTGACAACCGAAACAAGCGGAACATCAACCAACGACCTCCGAAACTCATACCTCCTAAAACTCTCCATCACCCCAACACAACTCACACAACTAAACCTAGTCAACAACCCCCACATCACAACTACATCACAAACACCAACCAAAACAGGCAAACACAAAACCAGCAATGACGTCATCATCACCACCATAAACCAAACAGTCCGTACAACCCTCATTAGCCTCTCTAAAAAAAACCCTTTTCCGGCAGCCATATTCTAAACAATACCCAGTAAGGAATTTAACTAATTTTAACTGTAAGTTAGGTTTTGAATCAATGGGTGATCTGGGGAGGATATGAGATGGTAACCCTAGCCGATGCCGGAGCCATGGAATGACTTGCCGGAGGACTCGCCGGAGAATGGTGTGGACGGCCGGAAGTTAATCGGAGAGGATGACGGTGATAGGCATGGCTAGGGTTAGGGTTAGGGTTTGATTTGAATGGAAATTGAAAAAGGTTTGAATAAAAAGGGAGTTTTTTTTCTGTTCTGGTAAAATTTGACGGAGGAGAGAAGAGAAGCTCTTTTGTTGTTGTTTCTCTCTATTTGATTTTTGTTGTTTTTTCTTGTGTTTTTCAATGAGGGAGTGTTGTCTTGTATTTTATTCCTTTTTTTGAATTGTACCTGTAGTATTTATTGGTTTTTATTTTTATTTTTTATTTTTTTATATTTTGTTTTTGTTTCTTTCCGGATTAATCATTTGATTGATATTGATTCCATTTATTTTTTATTTATGACCACTAGTTAGTAGTTAGCGGTTCGAGTCGTGCAGTAATATTTAAGCGGCCGCTATGTGTTTTTTCGATCCTTCGCCTTTGAAGAATAAACTCCAATTCTTCTTTTCCGCTTCGCCTAGGAGGAAAATTTCATTGGCAAGCCTCGAACCCGATACCTTAGAAAAAAATAACACCTCCAATATACACCTCTAATAAGGTTTAAAGTAATGTTGTCAAGATCGGGATCCTACCCAGGATCGTTTTCGTCTTTGCAAGATCGTGATCGTAAGATCGGATCGGGATCATAAGATCCTACTATAATGTTATTTCTTAATAGTTTATGTAATTTTATACAAATCTACAAATTCTAATACATTATAACCACAAAATACTATGAATGTTTCATATAAATGTTGTCCTAAATTATGATTATAAAATATTTAAAAAGATTAACATGTTGTTTTTTGAATTCTACAAACAAACAACCCATAAATTTGTAGTTTTTTAGTTTGTAATCCGAAAAAAGTAAGATCGGATCGGATTAAATCGTAAGATCGTATGGTCAAGATCGGGATCCTATAAGATCTTAAGCTTGCAAAGATCCTATGTAGGATCCGGATCGTTTTTGCTTTGCAGTATCGTAAAATCGTAAGATCAGGATCGAGATCCTGACAACTATGGACTTTAAACCTTTTACCTCTTATTTGAAAGTAAGGAACATTACCACTATGGCATTTGGTGGTAGTTACATTGATTCCATTTACCGAGGTTTAGCTTGGTTTTAAATTGTTTTCTTTTAATTATTTTTTTTAATGATCAATGTGACGTGTAGGGGTGTCATTCGGGATGACCCGACTCGAACCCGACCCGAGTCAATTCGGGTCGGGTCAATCGGGTTCAAATTTATATTCGGGTCAATCGGGTCAACCCAAATTTACCCGAGTTCTAAACAAGGTCGGGTTCGAGTATGTTTTTTAGCCTTGACCCGACTCGAACCCGACTTACCCGACTCAACAACACTTTTACATGAAAAAATACTCGGGTTGACCCTGAACCCGAATTGACCTGACCCAATTGACCCGACTCGAGTTGACCCAAACCCGAATTGACCCGACTCGAGTTGACCCGAGTTCGGGTATGTTTTTTTAAGGCTTGACCCTATTTGACCCGACCCGAGTTGACCCGAACCCGACCGTGTTAACCCGAATAACACCCCTAGTGACGTGTATATTCTTTGAAATGTTTTAATTATAAAAAAACTTTGAGGGATGCTAGAACCACATAGAAATTTCACACAAAATATTCACACGCTGACATGTCAGCCAGTGATTGGCTTAATAAGATATAAGAAAGAGAAACTATAGTAAAATCCATCAATCACTGACTAACACGTCAGCGAGTGGATTTCTTATGTGGGTCTAGCATCCCTCAAAAACTTTAGACTAAAATACACCGTTGGTCCCTAAACTTGGTCATACGCTTCTCGATGGGACAAAACTGGGCGTTATCATCGCCGGAGGTCCAAACCTTGGCCTTTAAATGCCAAACTCGTACCTTGACCAGGATTGGCATTGTCAACTTTAATTTTCTGGATTTCCTTCGAGGGTATATAATAGACCATTCACATTTTTGACCCAACCTTCAACCCAGGGACCAATTGTGAGTATGCCTACTAGCCATTTCTTCCCTGATACGCTTGCATTTAATTTCGCGCGAACCAATACACCCACCCAAAAAACAACTTTACCAATCATAATACACCATTATCCAGAAACGATAAACTGAAAATCGAAATCCGAATCTAAATCGTCATTTCCAGAACTCAAAAGACCAACCCAACTTCCAACAAAACCATGTCGATCGATCGTATTAGCAACATGCCAGATGTAGTGATCACTAACATTTTGAATCGGTTGCCTTTGTTAGAAGCAGTGAGAACCTCTAGTTTAGCGTGAAACTGGAGGTCTAAGTGGACTTTGCTCACCGATGTCATAGCTGATGAGGATTTTTTTATTATTTAACATATGAGTTTGATGGAAGGCTTGTTACTAGATTCTTAAATCGGCTTATAGGTCCAATAAGAAAGTTTGTCTTCGCTGTAGAGCCAATATCAATGCTTGGAATAGACAACTTTCATTATGAAGAGATTCGTGAGTGGCTCTTGTTTTTAGCTGAGCATGGAATTGAGGAGCTGATTATTACAAACTGGTATGGTGACCCAGTTACGTTCCCAACCCAACTTTACTCTCGTAGTGAGTTGAAACATCTGGTACTTCATGTTTGTCGTATGGCTAGTTTGGAATATTTTCATGGCTTTCCAAATCTACTGAGCTTAGAATTGATTCATGTCAATTTTCTAAGCGGTACAGTTTGGGACTTTATTTCCGGTTGTCCCTCACTTGAGTCTCTTAAAATGAATCGTCCTAGTACAAACGAGATGAGACTATGGGATATTGCAAAAGTTAGGAATTTAAGGAAGTTAGATTTGAGTTTCGGTCGTTATAATGTTGTGACGACAATCACAACATCCGATATCTTTCACTTGACAAGGCTTCAAAATATTGAGACCCTTACATTGGATTTTGATGATTGCACGGTAAGAACAATTTGAGTTTTACACTTATGATTTTACAATGTTAACGAAATGTGTAACAGTAATGACATTTAATCTTTAAAACTTGTTGTAGTTGATACGGGAAGCTAATTCTAGGATGAATGTGCCCTTTGTATCCCTGAATACCCTTAAGCTATCCCATGTCGATTTTGAGAATTTTGTTATGTTATCGTTCATCATTGAAATGATTCGTGGATGTCCAAATTTGAAAATGCTGGATACCAGAGTAAGTGTTTTGTAGTAATGCATATGTAGCGAATAAACATTCCTAAATGGCCATGTTTGTGTATCTCTCAACACTATTTGATTTTTTAGGCTGCAAACACGTTTAGTGTTCTACCTTTGGAAAATTTTCCCAATGTTGTAGACAGAAACACATTCACCATGGCCACCTGATCAAGGGTGTTTCGAGCTTTTCCTAGAACAGAGCATGAATTAACTTTAATAAAGTTTATACTTGCGTGTTCCCGGTCGCTAAAGACAATCAATATCAGGGTCAGCGATAGGAGTCATGATGGGAATGAAAATATCAAGAACAACTGGGAGTTGGATAGGAATGTTAGGATTTGGAAAATCCAGTAGTTAAAGTGTTGGTCACCTCAAGTATATGTAATCGTTAGAAAGCTCGTAGTCGTAGTTATTTAATGTTATGTAGTATTTAGTTAAGTAACACCGTGGAGGACGGACGGGTCTTTACCCACTGTATGCCTGAGCCACAGCCCGTCAGGTGGCGTTTTATTGTAACACTATAAATACTCTCTACATCCCAAGGTAGAGATTTGGAGCTCATAATAAGATTTTCTTTCTCTCACTAAAGTTCCCAAACCTCTAACTTTCTCTCTCTAAACTCATCTTATACGCCTACTTTGTTTATGTTATGATGTGTATGTGAAATCCAATATGTTACAAATGGTATCAAGAGCCATGGTTAGATCATCTCTTACATATCCTTGGATTTCTAGTGGTTTTTAGATGGTTTTTTAGTTTGAAAAAGTTTAGTGGTTTTTGCATCATTTGGTTCATTTCTTGTGTTAAAGTTTGAATTTTGGGTGTACTTTTGTGTTTAGGATCATTGTATGTGCTTGGGTTTTGATTTGGTAAGCTAGAATCACTGTGGTTGAGCTTGTTTTGGATTGAAAAGAGTGTTTTTAAAGTTTTTCTTGGTAGCGACTTGGCTCTCGGAGTGATTTTCATGCTAGCGACTTGCTTCAGTAAAAGGTAGCGAGTTGTAGTGAGTTTTTGTAGCGACTTGGTCCTAGCGACTTGCCTCTTGAGACAAGCCGACAAACAAGATTACACTTAGTAGATTCTCCACTACGGTAGCAACTTGGTAAGGTAGCGACTTGCTTTCAATTTTGATAGCGACTTGTTCTTTAAGTTTCTTAGCGACTTGGTGTTAGCGATTTGGACCTTAGCGAGTTGCTATTTAGCGACTTGACATCTTAGCGACTTGGTTCATAGCGACTTCTTTGTCAAAATTGTAGCGATTTGGAACTTAGCGACTTGTTTTGTTATTACTTAGCAACTTGGTGCTTAGCGACTTGGTTCAAGGATTCCTAGCGACTTGGTTGACTTTTGTGTGTAATACGGTTTTCTCTTGATTTAGTAAAATCCCGTGAAAGAATCTATTTTCCGGTTTAATTATTGAGTTATAAAATCCCGTGTAATCTTTAAACATGTCTACCAACGTACCTACAATCATCTCCATTGTTTCCGAGGATGTTCAAGCAGCTGGTTCAGATACTCGTCCACCCATGCTTGAATCGACTACGACTCTTGGGCTCAAAGAATCGATATGCTTGTCTTGGAAAGGAAAATGGAGTCAACATTCTCAAATCAATTGATGAAGGACCTTATCAGATTGAGACTACAAGAGACTTAATTGATACAGCTGCAGATGGAACAATGATATATGGGATAGACAGACCAAAGACATATGATGAGCTCAATGATAACGAGAAAAGAGATTCGATGCTAATATCAGGGCTTCAAACATCATACTTCAAGGTCTTCCAAAAGATATCTACAAGCTTATCAATTACAACACCGAAGCCAAGGCAGTGTGGGATAATGTCAAGATGCTTCTTTCTGGTTCTGAATTAACTATAGAAGACAGAGAATCACAACTCTATGATGAATTTGAGCACTTCAAGATGAAACTAAATGAGAGTGTCTATGAGTATTACGTGAGATTCCACAAGCTTGTTAATGACATGAGGAACATCAGAATGACTATGCCAAACATTCAGCTGAACTCAAAGTTTGTGAACAACATGAATCCCGAATGGCACAATTTTGTCACCTCTGTGAAGCTAACCAAAGGATTGAAGAACACCAACTATGAGCAACTGTATGCATTTCTTCTTTAGAATGAGAGACATGCTATGTTTGAGAAAATGATTCTAGACCAGTTCAATACAAATCCAATAGAAACAAGTTCATCAAATGATTCCACTGCCTTTTACACCAACGTTGGGATTACCACTAAAGCTTCACAAGTTATACCCATGGGTGATGGCAATCACAAACTCATTCCCGATCCAAAGGTTCAAACAAGCGATCGATGCGTAGTGGGACACTTCATTAATCAACTGGCCCTTATGGTTAAACAAAACTTGACTCTCAATCCACATACCAACAGTCTTCACACTAACAAAGAGATCGAATCGCATCCAATCTTCACAATCATGCTCTTGTCAGAGATGGGAAGGTTATGGTACAACCAGTTCAAGAAAGGCAGTATGAACAAGGAAGAGGTGGAGTTGGTAGAGGATATGTAGCAAATTAGAATAGGGGAAGGATTGGAAATCAAGGACAAACAAAGCCAATCAAATGCTACAACTGTGGTGGTGAGGGACATATTGCAAGGAACTGCACATCGCCAAAACGCCCTCAGAATGCAGAGTACTTCAGGGATAAGATGTTTCTTATGCAAGCTCAGGATAATGGTGCAGCTTTGGATGAAGAGGAGTTGTTGTTTCTTGTTGAGGGAAATTCTAAGACATATGATGCGATATGGATGAGCGACCAATTCAGGAGATAGGCCACAATAATTAGAATGCCTTTCAAGTCGCTGATTGTGATGCATACGACTCTGACGTTGATGATGAACCATCTTGCACAAACCATTTTCATGGCTAGCATTTCTCCAATGGTCCCTCCTAAAGTCTCTTCATCACCACAAGCTGGTCCATCCAAAGACAAAATCATTTCTGAGGTACTAAAACTATACGATGAAGTTGATGTGCAAAAGATACATGACGAAGTACAATCAACTGTAATTATTGAGTCGATATTGAAAATATGGGTAATATCAATGTTGTCCCATATGATCAATATGTGAAACAAAGTGAAAGTGAGATTGTACCAAGTGATGTATCTTATGCAGTCAATGATGACTATATTTTTGATGAATACACGCATGTGCCCCGATGATTCCGTTATCTCTGAACTTAATGCCTATAAAGAACGTGTTGCTATTTATGAACAACGAGCTAAGTTTGAATTAACCACCCGTGAGCAGGAGATGGATGACCAAATGCGTACAATTATTAGAAAAAGTAACTTTAGAGAAGAAGTCTTAAAAAAAGAGTTAAACTCCTTACAAGAAAAGATTTCTAAAACCGCTAAGCAAAAACAGAACTTCAAGAAAATGTTAAAATGCTTAAGCAAGAATTCAATGCTAAGGAATCAAAACTTTTGAATGATTTTTCCAATCTAAAAACTTTGAAAAACAAGATTGAAAATAAGTTGTACGTACAAGGGAATACCATTCAGACTGCTCACTTGATCACTAAGCATAGAGTTTTAAGCGATAAGCATAACATTCCCCTTGTTGAGGAACCAAATCCAGAGGTCATTAAAAAGGCTAGAGCTGCTAATAAGATGATCTATGATGGAAATGAGATTCTTAAACCTAGACAGAAACCTAGTTGCGTTGAGTGCACTGAGGAAGATAGAAAATTAGATGATGCATCTAGGGAGATAATGAATAAGAAGCTAGAAGATCCTGAATGTAAAAAGAATAACATAACGATCAAACCCCATGATTACAAGAAGGAAAACTGGATTTCCTTGAACAAGTTTAAGCCTCAAACGTTGTTAACACTCGAACAAGTGTTCGGAAAAAGTATTTAGATAAGCAAAAGCAGAGAATCTTGTTGTTACAAATCCCCTTAGGAAAATGCCTTCACGATGTGTATCCTCCAAATACACCAATGCATCTAGTTCCTAGAACTATTGCCACTAAAAGCAAGACCTTAATCAATCAATATGTTATCTTTCAATTATTTGTTGATTTTGAGAAAACTTGTAAGAAAAGGATCACGCCCACTGGGATAACTGAAGGGGAAATGGGTTTTGAGCAAACTGAAGAATGCTATTTAACTGAGGTCATGCCTTTCTTGAAACAATTAAAAGGTCAATTTGAGAGTCTTAAAAAGGGGATGGACTTAGATATTAAAGAAATGGAAAATGAATTTGATGCGATGATTATTGAGGTTAGTGAATATGAGCGAGAATTAAAATATAATGATATTGAGAGGAAGAACTTGCATACCTTGAATGAGAATCTTATTTCTGAATGTATTGCTCAAGATGTGTTTTACACTGCTACAAATTGTTCCATTAATGCTTCTCATTTTCATGAATTATCTGTTGCTCTGAAAGTTTCTCATGATCGTGTCATTGAGCTTAAAAAAACTAACTCTAAACTGCATGATAAAGTTGAACAGGATGATCATGATAATTTGGTAAAACAGTTTTCTAAATTGGAAGTTGAGCATCTTGCTTTGCAATTAAAATATCAACATCTGAAGAAAATGTTAAAACCTCAAATATCAAGACATCCTTGGATGTTCCTGAATTTGATGCAGTTTTTGAAATTAGCAAACGTGATGAACAGATTCGAGCTCATTGTAACACGATCAGAAAGTTGAAAGTCCAAATCTCTCAATTAAAGGGTGATAAGAACAATGTGACTGGATCCCAAATGCCTCCTCCTTTAGATTCTCAGTATTCTCAAACTTTTCATCTTCAAAACTTAGTTAATACCTTACAAAAGGAAAACGAGAGTTTTCTAGAAGAAAATGAAAAAGTTAAACGACACTTTAAAGAGTTATATGATTCAATGAAAGTCACTCGTGACCAAAACAACGAAAAAATAACGTCTTTACATAAAGAAATTGAGAATCGAGGAGTCGGAAATGGGAAACGCCACTTGTTTTAATGAGAATGTTGCATCAAAGTCATCCGCCGACTGCAAATATCGGACCGTTAAATACATTCCTCCTCATCTTAGGAATAATGAACCTGTGTTTCATAACTATTGTGCTCACCTTAAGGATAGCCTAGAATGTCTCCGTGAGATTGTGGAAGAGGATTTCATTAACAAACCGCTTGATAGAGAAATTAGGTTTGCTTGCATTCAGGCTAAACGATCTCAAGAGCTGCTAGAATGTTTAATTGCAACATGCCCTAAATCCTTAGGTGCGAAAGGAAAAGCTGTGATGCCTTGTTCTATGCCTAGTGCCATGCATTCAAATCATTCTATGCCCAGTTTTAAGAAAGTAAACACTAATGTGCCTAGCTCAGATCCCTGCACATCTAGTTCAGGAATGCAAAAAGTCGATCAACCAACTAATGTTCCCATAATTCCCTCTACAGGAGTAATCAGTGACATTAAAGCAAGCGGGTCAAAACCTCCAGGCAATACCAAGCAAGATAGGACCTCGCAAGCTAAGAATGTGCATTGGAAGAGAGTAGAAGACCAACCTAGGAACTTTAAGTTTGAGTTGAATAAAACGAATCGTGTTGATTCTAATATTAGCCATAGGCGCATCAGTAATTAATTCAATTCGATACTATATGCAAACCATGTAATGATGTCTGTTTGGATTCTGTTGCTAATCATGAATATGGTGTGAATGCTTTGTCTAATGCTGTCAAATGCCCAGTTAAAATTATTAATGCTAAAAATCATACTAAGAAGGGTAAAAGGCAAAGACGAAAGAAAGTTAGAAAACAATGGAAACCCACAGGAAGAACATTTAGTAAGATAGGTTATCAATGGATACCTTTTGGCCATAAGGTCAATCAGTTCTGCCCTCAATCTGCTAAGACAATGCCCATTAGAAAATGGATGCCTCTTGGTAGAACTATTCCCTTAAGAAGTGAACATACTTTGAATAGGTCAAATACGGATACTAGGATCGCATCTATTTCGATGATTCCATTGCTTCTATTTCGATGTGGGTGTTCCAATCACATTACTAACCAAGTGGAACCCATTCTTGCATGAGGATCCCAATTATCCAGTTATCCATTATCCATTCTTGTGCGTGTTCAACCGCAGATCGTTCAAATCGCTTCGTGGTACTTGGACTCAGCCGTTCCAAGCATATGACTGGAGATCGGTCGCGGCTCATGAACTTAGTGAGTAAATTCATCGGGACTGTTAGATTCGGGAACAACCATTTTGGAGCAATTATGGGTTATGGTGATTATGTAGTTGGCAAAAGTGTAATCTCCAGGGTTTATTATGTGGAAGGTCTTGGTCATAATTTGTTCTCTGTTGGTCAATTATTTGATTCCGATCTAGAAGTGGCCTTTAGAAAACATACTTGCTTCGTTAGAGAACTTGATGGTGTGGAATTATTAAGAGGTACTCGTGGTTCTAACCTATACACCATCTCTATCGAAGACATGATGAAGTCTTCTCCAATCTGCTTGCTGTCAAAGGATTCTAAAACAAAGTCATGGTTATGGCATCGTCGTCTTAATCACTTGAACTTCGGCACCATTAATAACCTTTCCCGAAAGGATCTTGTCAGAGGCTTACCCAGATTAAAATATGAAAAAGATCATCTTTGTTCAACTTGCCAATTGGGTAAAAGCACGAAATATACCCACAAACCAAAACCCACAAATTCAATAATGGAAGTTCTTCATACCCTTCATATGGATCTGTGGGGACCAATGAGAGTGCAAATGATAAATGGGAAGAAATACATTCTAGTAGTTGTTGATGACTACTCTTGATTTACTTGGGTAAAGTTTTTGATGACAAAGGATGAAACTCGGATGTCATCATCAAACCTAATCAAAACTTCGGTTCGACTCAACAATACGGTCGAGAATTATTCGAACGACAATGGCACGAGTTTGTTAACAAAGACTTAATTCAGTTTTATGAAAGTGTTGGAATCAGTCATCAAAGAAGTGTTCCACGAACTCCTCAACAAAGCGGTGTAGTTGAAAGACGAAATCGAACTCTTGTGGAAGCCGCAAGGACAATGCTAATTTATTCAAAGGTTCCAATGTTTCTATGGGCTGAAGCCATTGCCACTGCTTGCTACACCCAAAATTGTTCCCTTATACACACCTCTCATGGAAAAACTCCATATGAACTTGTTCATAAACGAAAACCTGATCTCTCCTACCTTCGTGTGTTTGGTGCTTTGTGCTATCCAACGAATGACGGTCAAGACTTAGGTAAATTAAGAGCAAAGGCAGATATTGGAGTTTTTGTTGGTTATTCACCAAACAAGAAGGGTTACCGAATCTACAACAAGAGAACCCGAAATATCATGGAAACAATTCACTTTACGTTCGATGAGCTGATCGGTCAAATGGCTCATGGACAATCCAGTTCTAGACCCGCACTTCAAAACAGTCCCATTGGTTCATCCCTTGTACCAAACTCATTTCCAGCAACTCCTTATGTACCTCCATCAGAAGATGATTTAAAGAAATTGTTTGATCCAATGTTTGATGAACACTATGAACCAAATGTTGATGAAATGTCAATTCCATCAACAGAGGCTGCTCCCATCCCTGGGATTGAAGTCAACCCTTCAGTCTCAATATCATTAAGTCAGGAAGCGCCTGCTGCTGATCACTCTGTCTCATCAACAAATCATCAATCATCGAATGTACATCATGGAATTGTTTCTGGCATCAATGATGAAGTTAATCCCTTTGCTACTCATGAAGATGCTCCGTTTGAAAATATATTTGCTCTGAATCATCATCGAACCATCTTCATCGGAGATATCGACTCTGCTACTTCAGTTCCACAACAACAACCACATGAACACCTTAGAAAATGGATACATGATCATCCATTGGATAACATCATTGGAAACCCCTCTCATCCAGTATCCATACGGAAACAACTTGCAACCGATGCCTTATGGTGCTTCTTCAACTCTGTACTCTCTAAGGTCGAACCAAAAGACATTAAAACCGCCATGAATGAAGACTGCTGGTTCAATGCCATGCAAGAAGAAATTCATGAGTTTGATCGACTAGAATTATGGGAATTAGTACCGCTCAGTTGTGCTATGATCATTGCTCTAAAATGGATCTTCAAAGTGAAACTTGATGAGCATGGTGATGTGTTGAAAAATAAGGCTAGGTTAGTGGCTAAAGGATATCGTCAAGAGGAGGGTATTGACTTTGAAGAATCATTTGCTCCTGTTGCTCGTATCGAGGCAATCCGAATCTTCTTGGCTAATGCCGCAAGTAAGAACATGGTAGTCTATCAAATGGATGTAAAGACGGCGTTTCTTAACGGAGATCTTAAAGAAGTCGTATACGTCAGCCAACCTGAAGGCTTTGTGAATCTAGAGCATCCTAATCACGTCTATCGTTTGAAGAAGGCTCTTTACGGTTTAAAGCAAGCTCCAAGGGCATGGTATGATACGCTATCAAAGTTTCTTCTATCCACTAGATTCAGCAAAGGAGCAGTTGATCCGACATTGTTCACCAGGAAGTCAGGCAAACATTTAATTCACGTTCAAATTTATGTTGATGATATTATCTTTGCCTCGACTGACCCCAATGAATGTGATCGGTTTTCAAATGAAATGGGTTCCAAATTTCAAATGTCAATGATGGGACAAATGTCATTTTTCTTGGGATTACAAATTTCACAAAGTCTCGGATGCATTTTTATAAATCAATCTAAATATGCAAATGAGATTTTAAAGAAATTTGGATTTGTTTCATGTGACACCGTTGACACTCCCATGATTGAACGTACTAAGTTGGATGAGGACAACTCAGGGATCATGGTAGATCAAACGAAATATCGTAGTATGATTGGATCTCTAATGTACCTCACAACTAGCGACCGGACATCTTGTTATTTGTGTGCATGTGTGCTAGATATCGGCTAAGCCTACCAAAAGCACCTTGAAGCGGTTAAACGGGTCTTTCGGTATCTCCAAGGAACCATCAATATGGGACTTTGGTACCCGAAGGACTCCGGTATGTCACTAAACCTATGCAGATGCCGATCATGCAGATGTCAAGATACACGTCGCACGTCGGGGAGGTGCTCGTTTTTGGGTGATAAGCTTGTGAGCTGGTCTTAAAAGAAGTAAACGAGTACTTCTATTTCCTCTACAGACGCTGAATACATAGCCATGTCATCTTGTTGTGCTCAAATCCTTTGGATGAGATTCCAATTATCTGACTATGGCTTTGAATTCAACAAAATCCCTCTGTACTGTGATAATAAAAGTGCTATTGCTCTCTCATGCAACAACGTGCAACACTCAAGAGCAAAGCACATAGACATTCGACATCATTTCATCAGGGAGCAAGTGGAAAAAGGTGTGGTGGAACTCTATTTTGTGAAGTCAGAATACCAGTTAGCAGACATCTTCACCAAAGCTCTTCCTAGAGAACGTTTTGAGTTTATCCTTCCACGACTTGGTCTTAAGAGCCTTCAACCAGAAACACTCAAACGTCTTCAGGAGGAAGACGAGGAGTAAATGTCTATCTTCATCCATCATTTGTATATATTTATTCAAAAAGCAAAATACAAAAATATAAAACTTTCAAAAATCCATAAAAAATAAATAAATATAATATATATATATATTGTCTTTTTGTCATGTTTTTTTTACCCCGATTCGATAATATCTACGGTCTTTGTGCTGTCATTCAAAATATGACACGGGACTTTAGATGTTGTTCGAATGTTTAAAAAAAATCAAAAAATATTTTTGGGAGAAAGTAAAACAATGGTTTATTGTCATTTCATGTAGTAACCCGCTTTTCAAAGAAAGAACAGAGCCATGCTTTATCTCATGTTTCAAACCTAATGCTCTGATTCTAAAAACAAATGTTTGTCATTAACAAAACAAATGTTTAATCTCAAATATTTTTCCTTCTAAAGATTCCTCTGAAAAATATTTGCAATCTTATGAAAACTCAATTGTTTTTTAAAACACTTCGGACTCTATTTTTGAAAATCGAAAGAACTTATCAAGTGTCAAAATATCAATCCATCAATCAACAACTTTCGTCATTGATTGAGGGGGAGAATGATTTTTCAATTAAATCAAAAAGTGTTATTTTCAAACAATTAGCACTTAAATGAACAATGTCTACTCTAAATGTTTTACAATATTTTACACAATTGGTTCAAGATCTTGGTTCTTATTATGTTTTCAAAAGATAATTATGCATGTTTAATCAATGGAGTTTAAAGTCTCAAAATCCAATCCTTATCAGTTAAAACGTTTTCATAATCAAGTCAAAATTCTCCTTAAAAGCTTTCAAAATCAATTTAAATCTACAGAGATCACAAATCTCAAATGATTTGATAATTGTGATCGGGGGAGAATTTGTGATTTAAATTGGATTTAAACTGATAATTCGATAAATGGTTTCATAAGTGTTTAGCATGTTTTCCTCCCCGCATGTGACAAACGATTTCAAATTTTCTATGCACGTGTTGAGGGGGAGCATCTACTTTAAACCTCAAATTATTGAAACGTGATTGAATTGTCTCTAAGTGCGGGTTCCCTCTAATATGTACAAAACTCTTTCAAACTTCGAGGCACATATTGAGGGGGAGCAAACTTTTGAAAACCTCATCCTTCCTCAAAATGTTTTATTTACTCAAATTGATTTGGAAGTGATGATGATCATTTTAGAAAATGTTAATTAAAAGATTGGACCTTTCATTCTTAATCAAACAATTTCAAAGATCTCTTGCCTCCATGTGCTAAACAAATTCTGAATTTTTATGCATATGTTGAGGGGGAGGATTTCTAAAATATCAAAACAATTAAGATACAAAATGCTTTGATTCTATATCACAAGTATCTTGATTGATTTTCAAATGGTTTTCAATTGGTTTCAAGGCGGAAGAACTATATCAAAAGACCGACCAACTCTACTTTATGCATGATGATAAAAGGATGATAAGGTTAGGTTGAGGTCCCATGATCCGCCAGAACTGGAGGGATCTACCCAGGGACAATCCACTAGATAGTGTAGAAGTCCTTAGGTATGATGAAAAAAGGAGAAAAGTGAGATATGGGAAGAGTGCGGACTGAAACTGAGCTAGTACTGGAATAAACCTAACAAGGCTCTAGTTATGAAGTTTCGGTAAGCACTGAAGGGGTTGAAGAATGAAAAAGAAATGAATATGAAAAGGGTGAAAAGAAATAGCCCTCCAATAATTCAACCTTAGGGCAGAAACCGGGTTCAATTCATATATACTGGTGGTTACCAAGGTAACATCGGTATTGAAGACAAGACGTCATGGACCCAGTGACGCACCGCACTTCAACTTTCCAAACCACTCAAGTTCCTCTTAAAAAGACTTGTTTCATTCTCACAGGGAACCGACATAATCTATCGACTCTCTCTTAGAGATTGTTGATATTGAAGTAGGAGACCCTCTCCCTAGTCTCCGACATAGGAACCAAATATGCACAATTGAGTCTAGAGCCACGAGATCACCAATAAATCTCATTATGACACTTTCAATGAAGACTCTCTGTTTCACACAATGTGGAAAGAGAGATTATATCTTGAGTCCTACACATTATCCTTGTGGTATTGCCAGAACATCTGAGTGATATGCAAACATATTCACAATGAAGATGGAAAGCCTTCTGGAGCCAACATCAAACAAGCTCCTAGTAGGTGGCATGTGAGATCTATCCAATAGATCAATCATGTGACAACTAAACAGAAACGATGGGGCGATTCAATCTTTTGAATCAATCCTGGTTCAGGATATGGATTGATGAATACCTTTGAAAAACCGGTCGTTGTGCTTAAAAACTCTTTTCTTTAGCACATCGACTGTGTACTTATTTCTTAAAATAAAAGGTGTTTATGATTGATAATTGATTTCCATTAAAACCTTCGTTGTATTGCAAAAACAATTTCTATTGAGCAGTACACGATTGTTTTTCAAATCTCTTTTCATCAATCAGTGAATCTCATTTCACTGGTTCACTCACTCCGTGTTGTCTTCTTTGAGACGTTCGGTTTGAGAACAGCTAGAGCAGCTGCGAAACCCTGTCAAGGAAATTCTTGAATTATACCGATCACGGCAGTACTTGTATCGATCAACGGGAACCGTGGGTCGTGTACCTCAATTCAATGAAAGTGATCAAAGACACTTTCGTACGCTTTATTGCTAATTTTATGCGGTACACCCGACGCTTGTACCGATCGAAATGAAGCGATCAATCCATAGCCGCATGCTCACACAACACATTCAGTTCTAAAGAAATCATGATTAGTGCATCAATGACTCTGATATCTTCACTCCATGCTTCGCTACGCTGCGCCAATATCATGAATCAATGAAAGCTTTCGCTACTCTGATAAGAATATATCATGATCCAGAATGTGAGCATGTCGGTCTAAATGTCACAACATCACATAATACCTACACCACAATGGATGAGTCAGAGATTAATGTGGCTGATGATCTCAAAGCTGGCTCAAAACTCATTATCACGTGGATCAGTTAAAGACCTCCACTCAGATTATCCAAACATGCAAAAAAAATGAAGAATCAAAGACTACGAGCTACAAAACAAAGTACATGAACAAGAATTCAAGAACTATCTCAATGAAATATCTGTTTGTATTCTATGTAATGTTAATGTATGTTTGAGGTGACCTCACTTAGGGGGAGATTGTTAGGATTTGGAAAATCCAGTAGTTAAAGTGTCGGTCACCTCAAGTATATGTAATCGTTAGAAAGCTCATAGTCGTAGTTATTTAATGTTATGCAGTATTTAGTTAAGTAACACCGTGGAGGACGGACGGGTCTTTACCCACTGTATGCCTGATCCACAGCCCGTCAGGTGGCGTTTTATTGTAACACTATAAATACTCTCTACCTCCCAAGGTAGAGAGTTGGAGCTCATAATAAGATTTTTCTTTCTCTCACTAAAGTTCCCAAACCTCTAACTTTCTCTCTCTAAACTCATCTTATACGCCTACTTTGTTTATGTTATGATGTGTATGTGAAATCAAATATGTTACAAGGAAGCTGTTGAAACTCCACTGAGCTTCCCCCACAACCGCGGTAGATTTCTTTGAGTGGTTGTAGTTTATGTATGGGTTGAATACCCTATGACAATTAATGTTGAAAAATAGTTTTGGTATTTTGGTACAGTATTTGTTGATATGGTTTGCTTAAAATTAGCTTGTTCATATGTTGTTGTTTGTGCGTATTGTAGGTGATGCAAGTTTGACATTCGAAAGTCAAACTTTCATTTACCATTTCAATTTGATTGTAGCAAGTAAAACTGCATTTCCATTTTACTTTAGTTAGTCAATACTTGAAAATGGTGAATGACTATTTTGTACGTAGTATTATCATTTTCACTATGTAAAGTCAAAATTGCAAAACCATTACTCAATATTTGACTTTGTAAAGTCAATATTGCAAAACCATTACTCAATATTTTTTTTGGAGTTTATTGATAATTTGATATGTTTTAGAAGTTTGACTTAACAAAGTCAAACTTCTAATGGTTTTGTGCTGTTTAATCTTCAACTAAGTTGT
Organism: Chrysanthemum makinoi; assembly: GCA_910596185.1. Lineage (NCBI taxonomy): Eukaryota > Viridiplantae > Streptophyta > Magnoliopsida > Asterales > Asteraceae > Chrysanthemum > Chrysanthemum makinoi. The sequence goes on from OU343221.1 coordinate 255,328,105, forward strand.
AGTATACGTAAGTTGGCAACTTGAGGGACCAATTGTGTATTCTAAAGTGAATATTGGGCGGGAGTTTTAAGTATGACAACGGAAACCAAGACAAATTTAGGGACCGAGTGTGAAAAAAAATCACTATTAGACCCTTGACCGTCTCTTACCGGAGGGACCAATTGTCTATTCTAAAGTGAATATTGGGCGGGAGTTTTAAGTATGACAACGGAAACCAAGACAAATTTAGGGACCGAGTGTGAAAAAAAATCACTATTAGACCCTTGACCGTCTCTTACCGGAGACGCTATTAACTTGTGCACACCAACCGATAAACCCATCCACCACTTGTTCCACACACAAACAATTTCCAATGGAAGATTTCCCCATTTTGAATGAACTCATGGAGGTTGCTGGTTCATCAAAGTTGAATGATCGTATGGCTGTGTGGTTTGAACAAGAGGCTGCACAAGAAGGGATTTCGAAAAATCTAGTTCTTCAGTGCATTGATCATCTGAAGAGAGGAATCATGAAGCGTAGGGAGCTGATCGAAGAGAATGAAGCTCTGGGACCTCGGGGAATTGCGCTTGATCGTGGATGCGCTGACGAAAATCCAGTCGAGGCACACACACCAACTTGTTCAACTCATGCAGATTGTTGGTCAAACTGATGAAGCTATTCGTTTCAACGAAGATCTTGTTAAGAAAATGGCTGAACATAATGCCTGAATTTTGGGTTTTTCATGGGGGTAGATAAAGGCGGTCTTTTGGGTGCTAGTTTTGGAAATATAGGTTGGTAAAAAGGGTATGTAAATTGGATCTTTTTTTTAGTTGTTGGTCTTGGTTTGTTGTAGTTGTTTGTGATCTTTAACAGACTATATTAATGAGAAAATATCATCTAAGTTTTATGTATTTAATCTGTTCTTGTATTTTGATATTGGGTGTATTTTAGTCTAATTAGTATCAGCAAAACCAAACATCCCCTTGTATCAGCAAAACCAAACAACCCCTTTTATCAGCAAAACTAAACACCCCCTTGTATCAGCAAAAGCAAAGGCAATGGTTTAAAAATATGTGTTGAAAATGCAAATACTTTAGCACTAAATCACAATGTATCACTAAACATCCCCTTTTATCAGTTAAACCAAACAACCCCTTTTATCAGCAAAAGTTGTTACAGCAAAACCAAGCACCCCCGTATCAGCAAAATCAAAGGCAGTGGTTTAAAAATGTGTGTTGAAAATGCAAACGCTTTAGCAGTAAACAATAATGTATTGACAATGGTGTATTGTAACATCTTGAATTTTGACTTACCCAAGTCAAACAAACTTATGAAAGACAACAAATTGTAACTTACTATTGTGGTATGACTTGGGTAAGTCAAACCCATTAAGAAATGCAAAACGATTTCAAGCAGATACAATGCACAACCAAACACAATTACTTAAATAAGAACCCAATTTTTTATTCATCGATTTCATGTTCTCAAGAACTACAAATGTTTACTATCATCTAAACAGACACTTAGCTAGACCTACAACTCTCCCTATCATCTTTTTCCTTCTTTTCCTTCCTTTCCTTAAGATATTTAAACAAAATTTCAAGATTTGTAATCCTTTCTCCCAAATCGTTAACCTTTGATAACACGATGTCAGCCTCATCCTTCTCCTTCGTTAACCTTTAACACACAAACCCTTTTCATTTGGGCAATCTGCTTTCCTCAACGAACTCAACAAAGCCTTCCCCTTATCGTTTTGTGCCATTATTTTTTTTTTTATTTTTTTTTTTTATTTTTTTTTGCTTTTGGTAGAATGTGTGTTGATTGTATTTTAGGGTTCAATGTTGGTCGTTGCCGATACAAATATGGTTGAAGGTTGGGTTACATTTTAACTATGATGGGTCAAAAATGTGAATGGTCTATTATACCCTCGAAGGAAATCCAGAAAATTAAAGTTGACTATGCCAATCCTGGTCAAGGGACGAGTTTGACATTTAAAGGCCAAGGTTTGGACCTCCGGCGATGATAACGCCCGGTTTTGTCCCATCGAGAAGCGTATGACCAAGTTTAGGGACCAACGGTGTATTTTAGTCAAAACTTTATGTGTTCATAGGTGTTGAGTCTCTTCTTAAGTATCAGCTTGTGCGATATTTAGCTATCGTAGTTACCTTTTGATGAAAGTTGGGATTGAATGCATGCGGTCGCTCTTGATCCCTTCAACATTTGAAAGTTATTTTAAAAATTCTTTTTCTCACTAAGATGAGTTAAAATAGTACTCAACATATCAAGATTTTTTTTTTTTTTTTTTTTTGGGTAAAAGGGTTGTACCCGTTGAATATATTAATCAAAAAATAAGTTAATTACGAGATAAAGAGAAAGATGAGCCTTTCTTTGCCCACGCTTAAACAACAGAAACTACATGACTTAAACACACTTAAGTCATGACTACTACTTGACCTAATAAACAAGAACTACAATGAAATACATAAACTTGAGGACTAATAGTCGTTCTTGTTTTCAATCCCTTGGCTACGTTGAGTTTACTTCCAAACCATGAATCTTCCAAATCTTCCGCATCCTCTCCACTCGAGGATTATTCTTGAAAAGAATTGTGGTTAACTTCAACCGAACTACCTCAACAATAGTTTCACACATCTTGTTTACACTTCTATCACCTTTAGCATATAAACGGTTATTACACTCTTGCCAAATAAAGTAAGATGACGCTGCAATTACCAGCCTACCCACGATACTCGTCACTGATTTCGAATTTGAAATGGTTTCGATCCATGCCATAATATCATCCCATATTGGTGCCACTGACGGGAGAACATGTACACGAAGCATACTTAACCAAACCTGAGCCGAGAAAGAGCATTCAAAAAACAAATGCTCGTGAGTATCGGGTTGCAACTTACATAATGGACAACGAAGCATGTTTAAGTCGACATAATTGTCCACATCCCATTGCTTCACTTTGTCTTGAGTCTTCAGTTTCCTCTCCATGACCAACCACAAATGAAAGGCGTGACGAGGAATACTAAAAGAGGACCACACGATTCGAAACTAAGGCACAACAGGTCGCCTGGTCCTAATAGTATCCCATACTGTCCGAACAACAAACTCACATAAAGAACCATCAGTAGCCTTCCAAAACAGTTTGTCTTGCTTATTTTCATCAATATTAGGGGGCACGATCTGATTAAGAACAGGAAAGGAATCATACCATGCGACAGGCCATTTCTACATGTCGTTTTCCACAATGTCCGCCACCTTTGCATCACGAGAAGAATCCGCATTCTTAATATTCCTATTTGACACATGTAAAGTTAAAGGAGTATGCATTGCCCAAGTATCAAACCAAGCCGAGGCACTCTTACCATTTCCAATCGCATAGTATATGTGAGGACGTAAATATTTACGTATTTGAAGAATTTTCCGCCACCCCCAACTGATATTAGCATGCATACTAATATCCCAAGAACTAAAAGATGAATTTACACAAAGAACTAAAAGAACGGACGTAAACCCCTTGGACCTTCACGTAAAAAGATAGTCTACATGTGGTAGTTAATGGTGTATCAACATATATTGTTGTTTGGGGTTGTATCGCCCTAATCAGAGGATCGATATGAGCCGTTTGTTTAAGCAAAGTTCAAACTGTTCGAGCTGATGTTCAAAAGTATAAAAAAATTAAATGTTTTTCACACATTTAGTACACTAATACGAGTTTAAAAATAACTCATAATCACCAACAATATATGGTCGGATGTATCGACTTTAAGTAGCATTCGTCTAAAGCTACGAATGCTCGACTTTGTATGTTGTAGTTTGAGTCCATTTATTATGTGTTTTTTTTTTTTGATCCATGGCTTTGAGATTGGCTCACTTTTCGATTCTCACAAGTCACGAAGACTACAGCATTAGTGAATGAAATATGTCTACAAGCTACATTATTAAGTAATCATTGAAATAATAATCTCTTATAAAAAAAAACTAAAGTTAATGATAGGATAAGTTTTTTAAAAACTTTGTACATGGAATAAAATCCCTTAGGAAGCCTCCATTTGATTCTTCCGTTAAAATTAGGTTGGCAATTTATCATATTCACTGTCATCCGCTGTCCCTTAATTGCTTTTTCTGTTCCTTTTTTCATAACAAAATAAATCATACGTAATTATTTATGTATGAGCCATGAGGGATTAAATAAAATAGTTTTATATAGCTTAATCATTTAGCTGTATTCATCATATGATATTTGAAAAAGTTATGTATGCTTGTTGTTATTAGTCAAATGAATAGATAGCATTAAATTAATTTCATGATCTATTGTTAATTGTATTTTAGTATGTGGCTTGTTTTATAGTAGTACTTAGGATCTAATTTGTTAAAGTCGCCTTTATATGCAATGTATACTTTACATGTATGATAAATCAGATTGGTAAAACAAGGCCATGAGCAACTATGCAACACAAGCCGCTAAACTACTTGATGAAATCGAATAACCGAATTATTTTGATTCTTGGCTTTGCTAGGCCATCCGGAGTGGTGGGTGACCGACTCACCATTAGTGCCAAGTGGATGGTGACCATCAAAACGAAAACGAGATGTTACGCTCAAATTGCATAAGTTACGTAACCAAAGTAAGGTGAAAACAATATGGGGCCCATTTTTAAAAGTAAATGTTTTTTATTTGTTTTGTGAGTGTGTGTGATATTTAGTAGGATATATTTAAATAAAGTAAGTATTTTAATGAAATGTGAGAGGAATATGACAAAAATGGGTGAAAGATAAGAAGGAATGAGAGGAAGTGAGAGAATAGACTAAGGGTGCGTTTGGTATGCTGTCATAAATGACAATTGGTATGAGTTTGATAGTAGTGGTGGTCCCTCACTTATGAAAGATCAATTCCTAACTCTTTTGATGTATATGGATTATGGATTATATCTATCATTCATTACCATAGTGGTGAGCTTCATCATCTTAAACAAACATCTTTAATCACTTTCTTAGTCATATTCTCATTCCCATAATAGGATACCAAACGCACCCTAAAAAAGTAAGTTGATATGACACTGATGTGGATGGTGAACTAGTCACTACAACTCCCTTTAACCTAATGAGTAACGAGTTACGAATTTTCAAATTGGACATTTTCATTGTTTTCTCTTTTCTCAAACTGAGCAAACATGTTAACGATTCAAGCTCGCCCGTTTCAATCAGCTGATGAAAATCATACAGTCATTAGCATTATTTCTCACATTAATTAGAAACGATTTTAAGGATGGGCACAGTCGTGACCTACCACGACCTTGCTATATCAGTTTTTTCTCTCCAACGACCTGACGACGATCAAGTTGCGACAATTGATGACCAAGTTAAAAGTCATTAAAAAAATAAATAAATAAATAACCTCGGTCGAAAACTCGACCCATATTTTCAAAAATAATTCGACAACCGATATTCTTGTTTCTGTCACATTAGACTCGACCGACTTTAATATCGATCGATCCATGCCCTTGACCTATCAAAGTTCAAAAGCTAATAATCTAATCTTATAAAGCAAATTTTTTATTAAATCTAGTTGGCTATTTTGAGTTTTCCCTATTGTTATGGTTTCTTTAACCTTAATTTCTGATCCAAAACTTAATTGATAGTATTTACTTGACTAAACTAAGTTTCTACAGCTATTTTGGTAATTTACATGTATGAATATGTGATAAACAACATAAGAGTGTGCGTGTGTGTGCACGTGTTATAAAAGGGAGAATTTCATTTATATCTTTACAAAAACCTTAAATTACGTCAATATCCTTGCAAATTATCTAATTACATTAATATCCTTTAAAAAACATAAAATTTCACAAATATGTCCAAATATAAAAATAAATTATAACAAATCTTTTATCTTCTTTTTAACTTTCTATTTTTCATAATCATTTATACGTCTAATAACGGATTACAATAAGATGGCAGACAAACGGGCAACAAGCTGTGCCGCAACCCCCCTTTTGAATAGCAAAACCAATTCTATTAAAAATGAAATTTTGTGACTTAGGGGTCGCAAAATTACTTTGCACAACCCGTTGAACCCGAGTCAAAAACTCCACAAAGCTAGGAACCCAAATGTATCAAAAGCAAAAGGGGTAAATACGTGTTGATTTTCTAAACAAGGCTTCTCGTGTTTAGCAACTTTGCTCGATTCCGCTTTCAACGCCGCTTGTCCCGCAACAAACCCATTGTCCCTTAGCCCAACAAGAGGGGACACTCCGGTAAGATCCACACAAGCATGTTTCCCCCCGGCCCATCCAAACACAAGTATATCAGTTGGCCGTAAAGTAGACCTCCCTTCAAGCGGATATGTCGAAAGTTCACGGGGCCTCTTTTTAGAAGAAATTCCTGCCGTTTAAGAACATCATACGTAACATCCCTAACCAAATCATGCCCAGTATTTGAAACCCGGTAACTCCTTGCAATGGACCGCATGCTCGCCAAAGGGATCTAAACAAACCTTGCAGACCGCAAGGCTCATCACCGGAAACAGAGGGATCATTAGCCGGTACTTAAGGATAGTCCGGTACTCCAGTGCCAACATATGTTGGCCTAGCCCTTCAATGGGGATAACCGTCAAGAAATCTTGAGCATGAGGAGCTCGGAGACATTCAAACACCGTTTTTGCGAGGATAAATTGAACTTCTCTCCCAAACTCCGGACGATTCCACTAAAAAGGGCACACGCCAAAACATTTTGGGCTTTAGGTAGGGCGGTGTCCTTGTTAGAGAAACCGCTAAGATCGAAATCGGGAAGGGACATGCAGCGATCCATTGCATACCCATAATCGAGTCAACCCCATCAATACCACATCCCCAAGAATGTGATCCTCGCAAACTCCAAGATTGCGCCCTCGAGGCCACAAAAGCATAAGTAGATACATCCTCAACCGAACATAAACCCAACCCACCAAACCGAGTTGGAAGGGATGCGAGCATCCATTGAAAATCCCCAAAAAGGGCCCCACAAACCACAATGGCCTCTATTGCCTTCCGAAGGCCATTGTCAAAACAGAAAACTTCCCCATATACATAGGTTGGCACTTTCTGAGACCGAACATCAGCTTTGTGACGCCCATACATGAGCGAAGCAAAAGGAGCTCAGATTGAGGGTCGCGCAGACTTGTGAGATAACTCATTAGTTCCACAAAGACGAGATGCCCTTTTCACACCAAACCGCTAATAAACCCGCATCCCGGCGCTTCCAGGAGTTTCACACCCAATGTCGGCCTCCCAATCCCGTGGGAAACAAACCATCCCTACCTTCACCCCATTGCATGAGGGCCAAAAAACTTCGCTTTCTTAATGTTGAGTTCAAGGCCCGTGGGGCCCTCACCATGATAATATCTAAGGCTTTAGCTACCTCTTTAGTGTCACCGATAATCGTACCATCATCCAAATACCAAGCATGAAAAATAAGTCTGCAACAATTCCTAATCCGGTGGGCAAGTGGGTGCAAAACTAAGGCAAAAGAAGAGGCCCTAAAGGGTCCCCTGCTGAACTCCAGGTGGACCAAATATGGTCGCCGCCACATATAACCTCGCCGATTGACCATATAAAAAATCTACCCATAGGGAAATAGACGGGCATCGAGTTCGAACCTCATTTAAAAGGGTAGTCCGATTCACCAAGTTGAAGGCATTTAAGAAGTCAACAGTAAGCATAGCCAACGACCCATCTACATATGTGCCCTTTGAATCTTAATTAAATATATCAACGCCTGCGTTTCTTCAGGCCAATTCGTCTTCTACTCACCTGCAAGTTCTATCCCAATAACACCAATTGCCACTTGTTTCACTATTCTATATATATACTAATCCGCTAGGTCGGTGGATAAAAAAAAACTCTTCCCACTTCACGTGATAGGCACATGTCAGATTGCTGCTAATAAATGGGTTATTGGGCTTCTGGGTTTGCTAACACTGGCCTGAAGTTTTGAGCCCGTCATCGGATTTGGTGATATATTCCGTGAGTCATATATGCAGGTTGGTTACCTTCATGCCACCTGTTACCTTTTGTGTTAATGTTAGACGAGTTTGTGGTAAAGATTGTCGGCAGATTTATCAAGATCTCCAATCTTATGCAAAATAATACGACTCCATCGGAAAAATTGCCGGATTTGGTGCCTACTATGTGCCGAATTGCTTGACAAGATTGCGTTTGTGGTAAGTATTCTCCGGTAGTAATACTAAATTAATAATAAGCGAAGATTACTTCATGTTAACTACTTATCTATCCATGTATATATTGTTGTATTGTTGTGTTATCTTTCTGACACACACATACATACACTCAAATCATATCCCAAAGCAATAGTTAGGGTTTGAATTTTTGAGTTTTTATTTGAGATCGTATTTTAGCAAATTTGTTGGGTGGTGTTTGATGTATTTCGTGATTTGGTTGGCAGATTATTCATTCTACAAGCGTAAATAAGAATTTTTGCAGGGCACAAATTGTCGCAGATTTTGTTGGTGTCGAAACTTAAGAAGGGTCTGTCTTTGAGAGTAATGCAACAGCTTGCCACGGTAAGTGACGAAGAAGATTTTAACTTAATCTTTTTTACGATATTTTGCCGTTGGTGCTAATATTTTCGTTATGTTAGATGCAGTTTCTTATGGAAGTTCTTACTTAGGATTTTCAAATGATAGAACATGCAAGCTTTCTTTATAAGTCATTTTCCGTCTAAGAGTATAATGCTAATTATACATGAATCGTTTATATTTTTAATTTGTACAGGGGCAAATTGGGCAATCGTTTATATTTTTAATTTGTACAGGGCAAATTGAGCGGATTGACTACTCTTCATTTGTGGTTGATACTGATTTGACGGGTTTGGACTTTGCCAAGACTCGGGTATGGCAATTACGCCAAATATGTTAGTTAGTTCTTACTTTCTGTGGTATGTAAAGCTTCACCACAGGGGGTTTTGTATGCCAACAGGGGATTTGGTTAATTTCGCGGGTTCGCCAGTAGGGGTTTTGTATGCCAATTTTAATGTTTAATTACAAAATTTCAGATATCTTGCCTAATTAGTAACTCATAATTGCGTGTCGGTCACAAATTGGAGAGACATCACTTAAAGTAACAAGATTAAGGTTTAAGACTTTCTGCCGAAGAGGCCAAGGATGATGGCCAAAAAGTTGTTCTCCGGGTGGTGTTAACTTTCATGTGCGCCCTATGTTTTTCAATCGTGGGTTAGTAGTCGTTACTTTTTATTACAGGCTATACTAATTTATTGCTTCCTGTTGTCAATTGAACGTTGTTTGTGGTTTAACTTGGTTTCATAAAATATGGGGGTTTGGTATGCCAACAGATTGGCGGAAGAAATTAGAAGCAACAAATCTTCAAGATGGAGGAGAAAGGTATGTTTCTTTATGTGATTTTCTAATTTATGTGGAAGGTGTGTCTCGCTTCCTTTATGAAGCTATATGGTATTTCGCTTTTATTGCTATCCTATTATTAGTTGTGCGTAACTATAATGACTTTTGGATAACTTTAAATCACTGTCGACTCTTACCAGTGACTGATTTCCAAAAGGCAATTGGAGGCCACACGATGGTTATCTCGCAACCGTGATGGCTATTGCAAGGAGCAGAACGTAAGTCCACAAACGTTTCGGAGGCCGTTTATGTAAAAGCATGGTCAATCGAGATGACAAACTAAGGTTTGTGGATTTATTTAGCTGCAAGTTCTCATACTCTATGTAGGTTACCTTTTAATTTCTACTCGACAATAATAGATTGCTATTGTATGAAACATTATATTAGCCATCTCAAATTATATGAAGTATTTACAATTTGTTGCTTTTGTAATGTATTAATAACAACTAACGGAAAAATGATTTCAGGTCTCATGAAAGTGTTCAATGTGTCACACGTGTTCCTGAAGGCAAATCTGAATGCAACTGTATTTGCATTTTCGCTATATAAATTCATACGTACATGGTTGCATCCAACATTGCGGCTATTTTTTTATGTTCTAAAACACATTGTTTGAGACATATTGGGTTGCACCCAACATTGCGGCTATAAAAAAAAGAGTTTCATCACCAAAACTGCTTATGTTTCTTAAATAATCGCATAATTAGTTTGGACTTTGGAGTGTGCAACTCGCTAATAAGTTGATAAACAGTTCTAAGTTTCCAAATCCCATTTCTTAAATAATCAAATTTTTCCAAACTCGCATACATTGAGACACTATTTCCTGTAGCCTGATTTGTTGCAGTTGGTTATCTGCATCTGATTATTTCATATCACATACTCATTTTGCTAACGGAATGCCATACATGATACACCCTCGAATTAAGTCCGATGACGATAACACCATGTTTTACTATTACATGCGAGTTAGTTGTATGGTGGCCGCAGAGGATGATATCGAGGCTTCGTTGTCGCTTTTGGGGTGCCGAGGCTTCACGTGGTTTGCAGAGGATGCAGAGTTAGTTAAAGGTTTGCTGATCACATATCCTACATGTTTCCATCTAAACTTCTACTTCCTTATGTCTTATTGTTAGCTAATTTCTTATGTCTTATTTGTCAACAAAGATTACAGGCTGGATTAGCCGGGTCCAAAAGTATTGGACTTTCGCACAATGATGGTTCATGAACTCCACTCAGCAGTGTCTAATGTTACAGGCATGTCGCACATACTTGGTATGTTATATACTAATTTTGATGACTTTATAGTTATTCATCCGCCGTTGGGTGTTGTGCATCCTAATAACCACTACCTCATTGGTCCAGAGTGTTGGGCCGTGACACAAAGTAGGATTTCCCGTGGTCGGTCATCGGTACAATGGGAAGTTATTGAAGACCAGAAAGACGATCCTGCAGGTCATGATGTAAAAAGCATAAAGGTTTAGTGCAACGTATCTAAGGTCCCAAAAAAAATTTAAAAAAACTCCGCCGCAACGCGGCGGGGGGTCTCCACCTCGTTTTTATATAAGTCACCATTATAATAACATGTAACTATTGTAAATGAAATAGTGGCACATACATGTGACGACAAGTTCGTAACTTTTTTCAATTGAAGTTATTAACTAATATTTTATTTGAGATGATAAGATAAAATTAATAGAGACAGTAGTCTTTTACCAGTATTTTCATGGATCGGGTTTTTTTAGTAAATTTGTCTTTAACTTTTAGTTGTTACTTAGCGTTGAAAAGAAGGGTAAAATAGTCATAGAAATTATTAAAATAGAGTTTCATATATTAAAGACACTTATTTTAAATTTAATTGTATATTTGGGTATCTTTGTGAGATTATAAGTTTTGAAAGGATATTGACGTAATTAGAAATTTTACAAGGATATTGATGTAATTTAGAGTTTTTGCAAGGATAGAGCGACGATATATTTTATCATACTCTTACTTATGTATTGTCAACTAATTAACAATCGAAGTAACTTTCTAACTTGATTTGAATATATTTTCTTAATTGATCAATGCACGTATATCGTTTATATATGTACTTATATATGCTTCACCCACGTATGCATGTATTTTATGATTATTTCGTAGGAAAATGAATCATATTGACTTTACATGCTTGATTAATATTGTTATTTCGAAAGGGATTTCAACCAGGCCCTTGGACTGTTAAAAGGCCATGACCCACAAAAAAAAAAAATAATTTAAAACCTAAGGACCCACACTTTTTCAATAAAAAAATATTTTTTCGACTTTTGTGGGCCCTCAGCTTTTTTTTAACCATACTCGGCACCTGGTTAGACAATCCCTTTCGAAAATTAAGTTTTATCATGTTTGAAAAAGCCGTAACTTTGACTAGTTCAAAACCAACTACCACTTCTTTCTTGAGGCAATAAGTCATTCTTTGAAATATATTTATAATTTATTTTGAATCATGGTTCATAATTCATAAATAACTAGTTGGGACTAGAAAGCCACTAGCCCACTATATTAATCGTTTAGTTTAAGAAGCATAGTTTAATATGACAACAAATTAACAATCATCACTTTTTTTCTTGTCCTTTCGCTAAAACAATTCCTCAAAGGGTTGAGTTATTAGGACCCCTAATTTTTTATTAGGACCCCCCCTAGATTTTTTGTTTTTTTTTATTTTTTTTTATTTTTTTTTTTATTTTTATAATTTTGTTTATATCAAAAAGCTATAAGCTCGAAAATCGAATTAAATATAAAGTTTAATAAGCCAAACGCTTAAAACTGCCGAAATACGAACGAAACCGACAAAAAAAAAAGCGAGGGACAAAGGGAATATTCCCTGGGGGACAAGGTAGCAGGCTATGGGTAGGGAGGGTCTTAATAGTGTGACCCTTCCTCAAATTTTGGGTTACACTATTGCTACGGGGGCTACCCGTAGCCCTGCACCTTGTCCCCCAGGGAATATTCCCTTTGTCGCCCGCTTTTTCCAAGACAACACGCTTTTTGTCGCTTTTTCGTTCGTATTTCGACAGTTTTAAGCGTTTTGCTTATTAAACTTTATATTTACAGTTCCGCATTTTCAGGTTTATAGCTTTTTGATTAAAAAAAAAAAAAAGTAAAAATAAAAAAATAGCCACCGTATGAATAAAAACATAGCCACCGTATGAATAACTGCCCCCATTTTAATTTTAGAGCAACATTTATGCCATTTTACACCACATAACGGTTTGCAACAACAATTTTGTCTCCTTTAATATAAACAAATTCACTTTTGGTTGTCACTTGCGAGGCAAAGTTGACATAGTTGAACTTAACGGATAAAACTTGTTTGATAATTTATATTTGGGGAGAATTGCATATATGTCCACCAAAATTTGTATATTTGCTTATATCTTCAAAATATAAGTTTTTAATAGATAATATGCAATGGTGTTTATGCATGTTTTAGGGAAATATGCAAATATGCAAGTTTTAGTAGGTACATATGTAATTATCCCTTATATTTATATTAATTTTAGTTTTATAGTTTCATTATATTTGACATGGGCTTTTTCATAAAAATGGAAGGAACTTTAGGCAAATTCTCAATTAAAGTAACACAAAATCAAAATTACGGAAAATGATATTCAACTTTCATAATTCGTTCAAAAACAGTAACTTTTACGTTGTAAGGGTTGATATACTGACACGTGTCAACGCGTAACTAACCATCTCACAAGAATTACCATTATTGAACGAATTCTGAACATTACCTTAATTGAGAATTGATCTAAAGTTTGTTAATAAAAACCCTATTTGACAGGTTTATTGCCGTTACGTTTAAATTCGATGCAACTATTTTTTGAAGGAACACAGCACCATACTACAACGTCGTAGCTTAGTTCGGTAAACTATTATAGAAACTAGTTAGCTAAATAGCCGAAAAGCTAAGACTACTAACTTAATATGTTGAGCTAGTTGTAAGATCAAACATATAAGACTAATTTATGTGTTTAATTATTAAAAACGGCGTGACAAAACTAGTTTTTGACAAGTTGATTTCCATCAAATAACACAGACGCAGAGCACAATACTTTTGAATTTTTAGGCATATTTCTTTTTGAGAACTATAGATATTTGGTAAGGGTCGGGTTATTCATACGGTGACTATAATTTTAGATCTACACCCCCTATTTTTTTGTTTTTTTGTTTTTTATTTTTTATTTTTTTTTATTTTTTTTTATTTTTATAATTTTGTTTATATCAAAAAACTATAACCCTGAAAATGCGGAATCAAATATAAAGTTTAATAAACCAAACGCTTAAAACTGTCAGAAATACGGAACATAAACTGACAAAAAACTGTGTTGTACTGAAAAAAGTGAAAAGACAAAAAGAATATTCCCTGAAAATAGTAGCAGGTCTATGAGGATAGACCCCGTATAAATAGTGTATCCCATTTGATAAAGGCAGATATAATATTTCCAGATATATCAAATGTCACATCTACTCCATGTTGTATTATTCGCTTGTCCTACTAGAGTACTATTTCTAATTCTAATATGGGAATTCATAATCACATCACATTTTTTTTATTGATGCATCATAATCTGTGCATTACAGTATTATACGATATAAAGTATAATGCACAGATTGTGGTGTATTCATCAAAAAAATATGGTGTGAGTATCACCTCCCTTCTAATATAAAAAGGTTTTTTAACTTGCAGCCTGATTAAGCACAACAAAAGTACATCGGGACCAACCAAAAAGTACTCAGGGATTCACATAAAAGTAAATACAAGTGTACTTTTATGTGGGTGCTAGTGTACTTTCATTGTACTATTGATGTGCTTAACTTGTGCCCTTAGGGCACAAGTTAAAAAAACCCTTATAAAAAATACGATATGTGAACAGAATTTAATGGTAAATACAAAAACGGAAGATAATTTTCATATGATATCATAAGTTTGCTACTAACAGAGTGAGAAGATAATATGAAAAATATAAACTCCAATATAGATTTCGTTCTCAAAACAATGTATATGGATGCAGGTTAAGTCGTTTATACATGGCTTAAATTTAACGAGTCAAATATTCAAAATCAAATTTCATATCCGATATTAACTTTTCAGTATAAATTTTTTTTGAACGAGAGTATGCATTAAATAAAACTTAACATCGACAATTAACCAAAGACACTATTACATACGAATTTGTCACATGGTATGCACTTTTTAACAAAGTTTTAAAAGGGTATGCACTTAGTATTAAACTCTAAAATATCTAAAAAAATCGTGTTTTTGCATAAGTGATTGTGTTTTTAAAGTATGCATTTGCATCCCCTGTACTTTAAATATGTCCGCCTTTGACAATATCGGCAAACAAGCAATAAAAGATCAACAAGTTCCAATATACAACTAAATAAACCAAAAGGCTCAAAGAAACGAGCCCGAAAATCATGTTATTTTTCAGACTAGTTCTTTGAGGCATTTTGCTTTTGTCGTTGTAAATCAAACATTTGATATTAGCTAAACAGAAATAGTTATGACTCATCAAACATTATGTACTTGCAACTAATATAGATGTTTTCACACAAACAAAAGTGTCCACTCTACCTATTTCGTATGTCTAAAATTTAGCATTATTGCACGAACTATTTAACAATGGAAACCATGCAAAAATAAACATGTTGAATAGAATTGGGCGGCAATAAATGAGGTTTAAATGTAGTGGCAATTCGGGATGGGATCCGAGAACGTGACAGTTCGAAATGAATCGTGGTCGGGACCAAAAATCTGAAAAACATTGTTCATTTGTCACTATCTTTTCCAAATGTCCAATACTGCACCCTGTCATTGCCCCATAAGGCCCCTAACCCCTAGTAGGCTAGTACCATACTACTATTTGCTTCATTTCACAAATCTTTAATTGCTTTCGCAAGAGAATGTTGACCTTTTGCAAAGGTCGGTCTACCTATGTTGGACGCGTCTCCTCCCCTTTTTGTGCTTGATTCAATTAGTGAGGCGACCAAATGGAAACATTTGGTTTGTATGTGTAAGATTTTATTTAATTAATCTTTGTGGTATATGTTTTTAGTTATGATTAAGGTCGTATTACTATAAGCTTAGGGTCATATATTTAATCAAAGAGAAAGAAGTTGATGTGATAAAGTGGTCCGGTCATGGGTTGAATTGCGATTACTCCTAGTCTAATCGGTAGTATATGACCACGATTAAATAGTTGCATGAAATGAATTACTTCATGGGTTACATTATTGCTACGGGGGCTACCCATAGCCCTGCCACCTTTGTCGCAGAGAATATTCCCTTTGTCTTTTTCAAGACAAATTTTTGTCGGTTCGGTATTTCAGCTTTTAAGCGCTTTTTATTAAACTTTATATTTACAGATTCGCATTTTCGAGTTTATAGCTTTTGATATAAACAAAATTATAAAAATAAAAAAAAAATAAAAAAAAAAAACAAAAAACATAAAGGGGGTATATATAAAAATATAGCCCCCGTATGAATAACTCATCCCTTACTTCATATGGTACAAAGTAATTGAGTCATGTCAAGAGACACTCTCCAACCCGTACAATTCAAGTGGGATTCAATCATGTGTCACTCGAGTAGGAGCCTTTTTAAAAGAAAATAAAAATGGTGGGGTTATTCATACGGTGGCTATAATTTTATTCTAACCCTTTCTATAATTAGGGGTACTTTTTTGTCCCCTTGTCCCCCCTTTTTTTTTTTTTTTTTTTTTTTAATAAATAGAAATAAGTGTGTGTATATGATATTTATTTTACGTTACTTTTTATAAATTTTTTTTATAAATATTTTATAAACTTTTTTTTATAAACTTTTTTTATAAAAAATTTATAAAAAAGGTTTATAAAAAATTTATAAAAAAAGTTTATAAAAAGTTTATAAAAAATTTATAATAAAAGTTTATAAAAAATTTATAAAAAAAGTTTATAAAAAATAACGTAAAAAAAGTTTATAAAATGTTTTATTGTTATTGTTTAATTAAATGGAAACAATACACTATATACATATAAAAACACTACACAAATTAAATATACCACACAAATAAATACACTATACATATGAAAACACTGCACAAATTAAATATACCACATAAAATAAACTATACACAATTAAATAAAAAAAAATGACGAAAGTGTGAGAGAGAGAAAAAGTAAAGGACGAAAGTGGGAGAGAGAGGGAGGGGCCCACGTTGGCAGGTCTATGAGGATAGACCCGTATGAATAGTAGCACCCAATAAAAATTGAGTAAACGAAACTAACTTTCAATAGTATTGTACTATGTTATCGGAATGTAAAATTTACCGTGTTTTCTAACGTGAATTAACTGATATACATGTAAGTAATTGGTATGTTTCTTGTAAAAAATAAAGAGCTGTATTGAAATTAATGACGTTTTAAATTGTACCAAAAAATTGAGTCATATCAAGTGACAATCACACAATGTTCAAATGGGAATCAATAATGAGACAACCGAGTAGGAGCGACTGAACTAGGGATGAGGCTGATCGGGCATCGATTAGTGATCAGACCGATTTTTTCGAAGATAAATTAGTGGTGCATCAGTATTGAACGGATTCGATACGATCGGAAATCGGGTATTCCCCGCTTTTTTTGAATTTCAGACTTGAGTACCGGTCCCGCATCAATTAGTGGTCCTTTTTTTCACCTTATTTCGTAGTCCCGCATCGCATCAGTATTTCAAGAATCTGCTTCAGTCTGATTCGAGATTGGTTCGAAATGCTCATCCCTAGACTGAACTATCAATAGTACTGAACCATGTGATTGTTTCGGCGAAATTATGTAATATGTGCTCTATTCTTGTACAAATTAACTGATACACTTGCACAAAAGACCAGTCGTGTTACTTAAAGTAATTTAATTTGATCCATAAGAGGAGTCAAGTCTTGTTATCAAAGTCAAATAGTCAATGAGTATGATTTTTCACATGTGAACAGTGAAACTGATTTTGTATTACGACAACTTATAATGACATTTTAAAAACTACAATTCATTTGCTAATACCAAGTCGAAGTAGCTAATAAATGTGTAGTTCGTATTTCGCAAGGTAAAAATACAACATATAAGCTTTGAGAAAAAAGGGTACTTATTAGAACTTATTAGCACATTAAGAATTTTGAATGCTTTCCGTTTGTGTGAAAACTTAACTGGTTTGTCGAACGGATAGCTCTTAGAAAAGTTGTAGACACATAGAGTATAAGAGTTAGTTAGTCCATTAATCCAATCCAACCAACAAATCTCTATTTAGGGTGGTGGAAACCATGCCTAACAAGATTTTTCATGCCTAATCACCCACCGATAATATCCTTCCAACTCATCTCATACCTATCTCATACCTAACAATAGATTTTTAATGACAATCATGCCTAACTCATACCTCACATTCATTAATATAAAATGAAGCAATATGATTGGTGGAAATTAATATAACACACAAACACATGCATGTTCTTGTTGATGTAGAATCGGCAAAGAATGCCGAATTTGGTCCAATTCATACCACACCGAATGATGCCTAGGAGGAAGCAATGGGCATACCGATGATGCCGAATCCATGCCTAAGAGTGTTGCCACCACCCTTATAGTTTAAGGCTACAACCACTCAGAGTCCTTTGAATGCATCACTAGTAGTGTAGTATGAACCAATAATTGTCAAATGTCGTCTTGAATGATAACATATGTGATGAATTTAACGGTTTTTACTTTGCACATCCTGAAAACGACATGTATTTCATTAATGTGCTAAAACACGAGCTTTAAGAAAAAAGTTATTCGATTAGGAAAAAAGACATTTATACGACCGTCTATCAAATCATCACAAGTGGGTGTTAGATACAATTTTTTTTAAAGAAAATGATTTATAGAGCGAGATTGTCAACATAGAGACGTATCCAACATTGATACTGAGACAAATCGTAAAATCTGAGGTAAATGTTAAAAGGAAGAAAATGTCTCAATCATGTGTTGAATGAGAAAGTAGATGGAAGTTTTAGATATTGCTATTGAAACAATTAATTTTACAACTACATTCATTCTACAATTGTAAAACCAAGTCACTAAACCAAACCCATTTTATTGAAACATAGCTTAAGCAATAGTAAGGAAACTAAATATATGTAATATATATATATTTTTTTTAATTATCCGAACTATGCAATGTATTTTAGAAATTGTTATTCTCGCTAAAATACATTCAAATTATGTTCATGTTGGCTAATATCACCGGTTACTAGCCGGTATTTTCCAACTTGGCAATTTTTAATGATAGTTATCTACATGGTAGTATAAGACCAAACCCATTGCAATACAATATTAGCGCCAAGTCATTTCATTATTAGCATCAACCTGTTTTTCTAGCTAAGACACATTTGTATTTATATACCCTCAAATCATTTAAACCTTAATTTGTTTTATATCTCTTCCTCAAAATCAAATAAACCCCAAATCATGTAAACCCTAATTTGTTTTATATCTCTTCCCCCAAATCAAATAAGCCCGTCTTGCTACAAATTGTCTTCATCTTCATTTGAGAATCGAAGTCATGTTCGTAATCGCGTTTACCCTACCCGCTGCAAATGTAAGCTTCGTTTGGCACGAAGGGTTTCATGGTCAAAGCAAAACCCAACTCATCGTTTTCTTGTGTGCCCAAAATCGTCCGTAAGACAACCTTTAATCATTTATTTCTTATTCAATTGTGTTTTGTTTATTTTATTTTTTTTATCTTATGTAGTTTGCTCGTGACAAATGTCTTTCTTTTAGACTAATGGTGAGTTATAAAGTGACTGGTATAAACACATCATGTATAAGATGTATATGACAATGAAAAATGAAGAAAGAAAAGTGTTTATGGTGGTAAAAACGTTTAAGCACTGCAGTACAAATATGATGCCTAAGATTAAATTCCTTAGGAACCGCAATACATATATATAGCGAAGCAGTGGTAAAGAAACCTTGCACCTACGGTGGTGTGGCCTCCGTTCTTGTGATGTTACCTGCACATGAACAAATGAATCAAAATTTGCACATGCATGTCAACGGGTCAAAGTATTAAGTATACCATCACCTTTAAGCTGAGGAACCATATATCCTACAACTCTAAATTTTATTCCCGCAAGCCTGTTAAAATGTTCTGCTAGCGTAAAAAGCACACAAAGCAACGCTGCACAACAACAATGCAAGAGAAAATAGAACGCCAAGCCTAAAGGTGTTATCGTCGTAACTGTTTTCTAGAAACGTGGTGCTATAAAATATTACGCTCAGACCTGTCTATTTTGGTCAGGTCATAGAAGTATCCGAATTCCGCTACAGGATGCAAAAAAATCAGGTTGCATAGCAGGCATATATGTTATGCCATCTGGTCATTGCCTCACCAAGTTAGGGTCGAAACATCTCGCCGAAATTACAACAATCATCACAACCATAAAAACTTTCATAAAAAACAATTTTACTTGTATAATCCATCAATTACCGATTGTAGAAAGCCGGAACAACCGCAATGGGTACGTTAGTGTAAACACCCTACCAAGATACAACCGTTCTCAAGCGTTGAACAATTTCAGTAACATAACCTATAACCAAACAAAACCGACGTGACTGCGTTAGTGTAAACACCCCTCCAAGATATGGTCGTTGTGACACTCAGAAAATTTTTAGTCTTGTCACTCACATAGTACACCAATGACAATTTCACAAAGGCAGAACAACCAACGTGACCGCGTTAATATAAAAGCCCCCCAAGATACGACCACTTTCACAATGTAAGCAATTATATAAAACTAACAATAAGTGGGATCTTTGAAGCCCAAAAGTTGGGTTAACGGAACCTGGAACCAAACATACATCCTGGTATTAAAAAAAATTGTACCAAGCCATAACATCAATGAATAATGGGCTTAACTATGGGCCCAATTTTGGGTGAACAAGGAAACACACATGAACCGTTTGTCTCACTCTACCATGCCTTAGATCACACTCTTGGTGTGACTCGCCGGCCAAGTTTCGTGCATAGTAAAATTAATCAACAGTTGCTATACCAGAATTTTGGCCTAGGTGAATGGTTGTATGAAACGTCTTCGTTTAACATCGACTATAATAGATATAGATAAACGAAAAGTCAGCTAAGATCAGTCGATGCCCTGCCTGCGCATGTGGAGGTTGTCGAGGCGACCATTTGTCGCACTCTACCATCCTTCCACCTTCCGCAACAAGACATCATAGTTAAAGTACAGCCAATATATATATATATATATATATATATATATATATATATATATATATATATATATATATATATATATATATATATATATATATATATATATATATATGTTATAGTTAATGCCAAGTACGATCGCAACCTATACACAGGTTGTGAACACAGTTTATAACCAACCCCAAATCCTAGAAACCCACAAACAACTCAAATATTAACAAAAGTAAACCATACCATATTTTCACAGCTTCAATATCACAAAACTTCAACAAATAACTGTAATCAATCACCACCAAAAAGCAATCGGCTTCAGCACAAACATGGCAAAACACCTCAATGAAAACACAGTATGAAGCCCATCAGCACAACTAACAGTTGACGACATCAGAAAACCTAAATTTAAAAAAATAAATAAAAACTAAACACAGTTAAATCCAACCCCATGAAATCCCAACATAAATACATTTAAGTTTAACCTAAAAAAAAAAACTCATTTTTTGTGCCAAGTTTAGCATAAGCTGTGAAGATGTATGATATAAGAAGGTTCAAGAAGATCATCATAAAAAATGTGGCTATAAGGCTATGCATAGTCGTCGGTCAGTCGGTCAACCAAGTCACCATCGGTCGTGGCCAATGTGATACGTGGGTCTTGATCGGTCGTCGGTCCCCAATTCACACAACTTGGTCGAAATTACGACCGACTATTAAACATACACAATTTTCAAAACCTAACCGTTTGGCCTAAAAAAAACTCTTTTTTTTTAAACTTTATCACTTTACAACCTTATAAAATCTAACCTCAAACACACTTCTAAACACACAATTTCAAACACAATTCAAACAGCTTCTCATCAATATTCATCATGTAAAAAAAAAAATCCCACATCAAAAAACCGACGATCCTGAGTACCCCAAAATGCTCCGGATTTGAATTTCTCACCAAATCCACCATTTCAATTAACCGGGATAACACCACCACCAAATCAGCGTATTCAGTTTCGTGCACCCGCTTTTAAATATCCAACACGACTGTCAACATATAAATCCGTATCGTCCTAATATGGACTTTAACCAATCACCAAGTAGGTCGTCGTATCGTCCTAACATGGATTTCTCGCAGTCTTCCCAGCCGAATCAAACGTTTTGACCGCTTGAGGGTGTTAACCTTGATATGGATTTGGAGGATTATATGCAAGACTATTTGACTCAACAGTACCCGACTCGAAACTATCCGAGTCAAGATGTTTCGATGGGGTAAGTGTTAATACACATAAGCCGTAAAAACGTTTATTTATATTTTACGATATTCTAATGTTTTGTCGATAACAAACGTAAAATCATTTTAACGAAACAAATAAAATACGTAAATGTTTTGAGCCAATAGTTTTCTAACACACTTACGTTTTCACATAAAACTCTAAAACAAGTATAAGTGATTTTATGATTTAATAATACAGATGTACAACAACTATTGTTTACATATTAGGCAAATATATACATAACTAGTATGTATTATAATGGGTAAAAACTACAACCCATGGAGCATATCCATAACCCATGATATTGACCCATATTCATTTGACTAGATGCATTGCATCTATTAGATACATTGTATCTAAGGAAATACCCATGGACCAACCCATAACCCATGACCCATAAACAAAAAACCCATGGGCAAAGAGGAGCTTCCCACGGATCCCTGAGGTTACACTAGACGGATCCCTTAAGGGAGGGATCCGTGGGATCCGTGGAACAGTAGTTGTTTTTCTTCTATAAATAGTGAGCCATTTCTTCCTTTTGGGTTACCACTCTCACACATACTTTCCCCAAGTATTGTAACTCTCTAACCACTGATCCTAAGGGATCTTTCTATGTAGTTTGTCTTTTGTTTTTGTGTGATTCTCTAGGTTCCTCTTAAAGGCGAGATTACCACTTCTTGAAGTCGAGCAAGCTCAAGTCCATGAGTTGCCATGCTTCGTCATCATCAAGACTACTGAGGTTCTCTTGTTGATACTTCTTTCTTCCTCCATAGAAGTGTTGTGTCAAAGGCATTAGTGAAGGATGCCGAAAGATTCAAGACGTAAGCATTAGTGAAAGGTGCTTAACGTCCGTGTTAAAAGCATTAGTGAAAAATGCTAAAGGAGTTAAGACGAAGGCATTAGTGAAAGGTGCCAAGCGTTCGTGTCAAGGGCATTTGTGAAAGATGCCTAGAAGTCAAATCAAGTGGCATTAGTGAAGGATGTCAAGGTCGTATAATCGATGAGGTGCATCGTTATACAAATAGTGATTGTTTGTTTCCAAGGATGTTGATATCCTTGATGATGTTGTAATAAGGAGTGAGTCTCTTTTGGGTTTTGGTGTTGTGTAGTGTTGGGTAGTAGTTCCTCCATTGTAATGGAACTCGGTACTTAGCCTAGTACTGGATAAAGAGTAGGCGACGTTGTGGTTGGTGTGGTTCTCCTTGGTGAAAGAACCCGGTGGTTAGCCTAGTACCGGAAAAAGAGTAGGCGACGTTGTGAAGGCTTCTCCGCCATAAGGAGTTGGTGTCGTGTAGTGATTACGAACTCTCGAGTAGGTGACTCGGGAGTGGAGTAGGGCAAGGAAGGTGTCCTTGTAGCCGAACCACTATAAATACTCGTGTCGTGGTTATGTGTTTTTTACTCTTTATCTTTCATTACACTTTTATATATCTATCTATCAAATGTCCAACATACACATCTAAATAGATTGACATAAATCGATCTAAATATTTTAAAACGAAGTTTTAATTGGTAAAACTATTCAACCACCTTCTAATTTTCCACAATTGGCATCAGAGCTTTGTTACCAAGTTTCTTAGAGTATGTTGTACTTTAAAAAAACTTGATACGATCCGTGTATGTTTGAAAACTACAAAGAAGGATTCTTTAAGTCATGTTTTAAAAATCATTATAGTGTTTAATGTTGGACAATGATAGAACGTTCTAATATTTTCCTTGTTAGAAATTCTCCATACTTGGAGTTGGGCATATCAAGAAGATCATGAAGAAACTATCTAAATATTTCTTTTCGTAAAAAGAATATTTAGCATTGTATTTCTCACATATGGATCTGGAGATCTGATGAGTGTCTAAAAACTCATCATTTTTATACTGTTTAGAATGCCAAAAACATCTGAAAACACTTTCGAAATGCATCAGAATGATAAAAATATCACAAACAAGTGTTTTATGTGTTTTAAATGCAAAAATATCAAAATCGGATGAAAAACGTATCAAGTTTGCATAATTGGCGTTTTAGTCCCCAACTTTAAAAAGTTGTCAAAAGCAGTCCACGTAAAGCAAAATAAAGAAAAATATCATTTTAAGTCCTTAGGGATTCATAAAGTTGTCAAAACAAGTCCTTGAAATCAAAAATTGCAAAATTACAACTTTAGTCCCTCAACTTTTAAAAAATGACAAAAATGGTCCTTGGACATTTTAAAATGGAAAATAATCATCCTTGGTCCTTGTACTATTCAAGTTTGGCAGTTTTGGTCCTTCTGTTAACTTTTGGAGAATTGCAGATTGGTTCCTCAAGATTGGCAGAATTACAAGTTTAGTCCTTGTATTAAATTAAATCCATTAAGACCCTTTTGTGTAAAAAGACCCCTGCCATATGCCTTGACCCCCCATTTTGAACCCCCCCTTTATAATATCCTCTGGTCAAAAATAGTCAAAGGCGCCAAACCACTAGCACTGTTCATCCCTTTCACCAGCTCTGCAATCCTCAAAACCGAGGTGGTTTTCTCCTCTTTTTCAACACTCCACTGTTTTCCACTTGAATACACCTCTCTCTCCACCTCTACATACATCCAAACCCCATTAATTGAAAGAACACGCTTCAAAGACAATTTGGCCAAAATATCCAAATGGACTAATATGATAGCTTTGACCAATCCAATGGTTGGATTGAGGTGGGAAAGATTCAGAGACATAAGCTGAGCCTCAAAAGTCTATAAAGAAGGGATGGGAAGCAATGTGATAACTTATCTAGTGTATTTTAATTTACTTTATGTCGTTTTAGTAAAAATTTGAATTTCAGTGTAATCTTAAGCCTTCAAGTGTTGTTTTTATCTATCTCAGAGTATTGTGAATCTTTTCTAATAAGTAATTTCAAAGTTTTAAGTTCTATTTCTTTATGCAAAATTTACTCTTGTTCAAAAATTCAATAAGTTCGAATGTTATTAGCAGTTGTTATTTTGGACTCTTAAGTTAACATAAGCTCCCTAGAAAGCTTATTTAAGCTTTTAGTAACTCTAAAACTTTGTCTAGTATCAAAATCAGAAAATTCACAAAAATACCAAGAAAATAGAGAGAAAATAAAAAATCAATGGAGAATGATCAAGAAAGCTGAAGCAGTTTGCTTATTGGATGGAAATGGGTTAGTGAACCTATGGAGGTTCTATAGGAAGTAAAAAATGGTCTTTGTTCTTGGTTTTCAGCCAAATCCAATTTGTAAGCCTTTTAATACATTTTGGCATTTCACTGTTTTGATTGCTCATTAGTTTAAATTTCTGTTTGTTAATGTTTATTAGTCATATTTAAGTATAATTAAGTGATAAAACCAGTCACTTGTTCTTTTTAATTGGAAGTTAATAAAAATCTTAGTAAGACAGTTAAATTAGTATAAGTACCATACTTGAGTTTTATGTTGATAGTCTTGTTGTTTCATGCTTGTTCAGTCTTATTACATGATAATACAAGGTTGTGATTGATTGCATGGTCCAAATCGTGTTTTGTCTTGAAAAACATCAAAACAAATTCCAATAAGGATTGTTTGGATAAGCTTGTTTAACTGAGTTAAAGAGTGTTTGTGTTATTATTCATTGTTGTGTTGTGTCTCATTGGTCCATAATAACTCAAAGAAACAAGAAAACCAGTGCTCTTTTGGTTAAAAGTCAAAATCAAGTTTAATCTTGAATTGCTTGTTAAACTGTTGGAATTTAGAATACATAATCATACATACTAGCTTAAAAGTTGTTTATCTAGCTAAACTTAGTCTCATATTAGCTTAATATAACAAATTAAGTAACCTAGGATCATTCAAATCTCACAAAAGTCAACTTTGTTTCATTTTCTTACAAAGTCAAAATGTGTCCTGTGCAGCTTTTATGGTCAAAATCACAAGCCTGTCATAAGCTCTCTAGTTAACTTTAGCTTGTGATTTTTAGTTCTTTGGAAAGCTAACCAAGCCATCTTAAGGGTTCAAGCTTAATATTTCAATTTGCGACTTATTTACTAAGCCCGCAAGTGCTTATTAGTTTGTCCAATATCATTTCGGCATACACCGAGTCATACTCGATGGTTTTCTAGCTTTTTCAATAGCTTCTCACAAGCTCATTATTGTAATCCAATCTGTGTGATTTAGCTTTTTGGAAAGCTTAACTGGTCAACTTGTTTATTCCAGTATTTGTTTTCATTTTTTAGCTTATTTTAGTGCTTAAAATTAAGCTACAAAGTGCCTAGTGATTCAAAATAGTGTCCTGTGCAAATCAGTTAGCTAGTGCTTATTTTTGCTTAATCAGTGCTTATTTTCAAGTTTTTGTGCTTGTTAAGTTGTAATTTTAACTTATTGTAAGTCATCTAGCTTATTTTCAGTTAGCTCTTAGCTTATTTACTAGCTTATAGCCATCTTGGCTTAATATCTTGTGCTTATTTTCATTTTAGCCCACTGTTGAGATAAATAAGCTATTTCTGAGCTTATCAGTGCTTTTCATAAAAAGTGGTAGTTGTAAAAATTGCTTATTTTCTTGTGTTTAATAAGTTTCAAAAGTAAAAATCCAAAAATAAAATGTTTTGCAAAAGGTGGGGGAGTGCTCGAACGAGACCTCCCACCTTTGAGAGTGATAGTGTGTCAGATACCAGCCGCCTTGGGTCTTTGGTGTTATATCACGCATTATTTAATATATAAGCTTTGTTTCCACAATAAGCTTATACGAGCTTAATTGCTTATTTCCCTTATTTGAACCGACTTTTCATCCTTTTCATTTTTCTTAGTTTGGTATTAGTATAAAGTATTTTATAAAAAAGTTTCAGATTTTTCTAAATAGTTTTAGTATTTTTAAACATTTAATTAGTGTAAAATCTTATTTAATTCATAATAAAAAATATAAAAGTCTAAAAAATATAAATCTTTTTTCTAAAATTTTCTTTTGTCATATACTACGTAAGAAAATTGTTTTTACACTTGTAGGACTTTTATTTCATAAATTTTACGTTTTTTGCTTGCGCACTGCGTAATTTTAGACTTAACGACGTTTTCATTTTAAATCTAGTTTTTAAATAATTTAAGTTTACGTTTTAGTTAAAATAGTTTATTTAAGTCATTTTATTTTATAAAATCACAAAAACATCATTGTAAAAATAGTGATAGCGTTTATTTAATATATTTTAACTTTTTAATTTCCTTTAATTTGCATTTAAGTCGCTGTAATTTATTAATCTTTTCTTTAGGTATAATTATTCATCAAAATCCTTATTGATCACTATCCTTAGTGATTATTCGACATCTGAAGTTGTTTAACACCAATTCATCCTCCGTGGGACTTAACGACCCAGGAATCCCCTATATTCCTCTGATCTTAATTGCATTTGGTGTTTGAGCTGTTTTAAGTTTATTACGGTTGGCCATTCACAAGTGGCTAGCTTGAGTGATTAAACTTGACGGTTTAGCACCAATCAAGATCCTAAGAAGATCACAAAGACTTTATCTAAATATCTCTTTTCTTAAAAAGAATATTTAGCAAAGGTATGATCTTTAATAATTTACATTTTGCTATCATTATTAAAGTCTTAGTTGTATGATTACTCTTTATTAGTAATTACTTAAGTAGTTATCTATATTAAAATCATCATCAAGAATAGTATCATTCGTTGATTTATATAGACTACACTACAAATCTATAATAATGATATATCGGTTATTCGATAGCATCAATCATTATTTATCACAAAAGGATTATTGACATTTCATCTATGTCAATGAATATCCATGTGAAATTTCTTATATTATGATAAAATGGGATTTTATCATAATCTTTGAAAAACCTCCCTAGAATTGTGACTAATTCATAAAAATGGAATTCCGTCAAATAGGATTAGTATTAAACCGTCAAAACCTCAAATCACAAATTACATAGATTAAACATCAAACTCTAGGCATTTTAGAACTCCTAAACCAAAGTTATCAAGGAATGCTTAAACTAATTTTTTGCTGTCATGCCGGATCCCTGAGTTTGAACTAGCCAGATCCCTAATGAGAGGGATCATTGGGATCCGTGCAACAGAAGACAACATAAGTTAGAAATGATCACTGTGGAAGTTCCACTATCGCTTTTCCTTCAAAGACTCACGAACAAAACCCAATATCGCTCACAGGAGCAATTTGATAATTTCCTTCAAGCAAAACAATCTCTTGTGTAAGTATAATCTTCACTACATTGTTAATTTAATTCCTTGATCTCTAGGATTACAATTTTTCATCTTTAGAAGTTGGGTTCAAATGGGTTTGTCATAATTTATTACCACATTGTTTTCAAAGATAATCTAAATCAAAGAATTAACATTGTTAATACAAATTAAACTCATTTCTCGAATTCAATAAAGATGATTTGAGCAAAATTGTGATCAAACCCTTTAGGCTACTATTCACAATTGACACCACATTGTGGTTGTGTTGTATAGGAACAATCATGCCAAGTAACCGACAACAAGACTATCAAGATACCGCCCACTACATCCCAATATACCATAGAAAGGATGGACTTAGCCCGGAAGATAGGAAAGCTTTCAAGTTGCTCGAAAAGAGACATTTTCATGAAGGTCGTGTAGTAGAACCATCATTTCTTGCCAACACCGACATCCGACAAGTTTTTTAGACTATTGGCTTTGATTGTTTATTGGACATAAACGAACAAATTTTGCCCGGTGTTTCGTACTCGAGTTCTACAAAACAATGAGGATAGTTAGAAATGATGACAGGACCATCTCAATTGTCTTCATCATAAATGAGCATGAGTACACCCTTTCTCTTGTGGAGTTTGGAAGAATACTACGGGTTCCATATCAAGGAGTTTGCATGTTTTCCAATGAGTGGTCTTTGGCGAAGATACACGATATGGTTGATCATCATGAAATCTACCACATGAGAATCCCGGAAGCAACCATGGTGAGGGACACCGTGTTCATGCAAAGGGCATCCCCATCGAGGGGTCACTAGAAATTCGAAAGTGATTTATAGGGATCCTTTCCAAATGGAGCTCTCCGAGATGTATGTTTTGTATAGGAAATGGGAAGTGGTAGTAAGGGAGAATGTGCTATGCTTAGGAGGGAACAAGGATCACCCCAATACGTGCCTAAGTTTCATGATCTATTGCCTTGTGACCGAGACTCGCTTCAACCTTGCATATTCCATGATTAAGAGAATGGCGAGTGTAAAAAGCATGGACAAAATGGTGCTCCCATACGCAATGCTCCTAACCCATCTTGCAAGATTCATCTTTGATTTAGATCCCTCTCCGTACTCCTATGATAATAGCTTTTGCAACAAAGTTATGGTGTCATTGACCAAGGGTAGAACTACAAGGTTTATGGTGGAAGGCAAAAGACCTCACCCACCAACGGATTCCTCGGATGAACGGGAGAGGCAAAGAGAAGGTGAAGGTAGTAGCAACCCTCTCGGGAACACCAATCTCGACCCTTTGGATTACATCAATCAATTGTTGGACATTCCTAGCCCATCACAAGAATGGCAACAAACCAAAGGGATCTTCAAGTGCTTCGCCAACTTCATGAAGCAAAAGAAGTAGAGATGGTGTGATGACGAGTGGAGGGGAGACGGGGAGTGATGTGGAAGGAGATGGGGAAGTAAGGTAAGGTCATAGAACCTTAATTTGTGAAAACAATTTAAAACAATGGTTTGTAACATCTAAACAATACTTATGTAGAGTAGGATGTAGTAAGTAGGTATTGCCATAACTTGGCATTGAACAATCTTAACTTAGGAACGTGTAGGATGAGATTTTACGACATCTTGAAATCATTCAAGTAGTCGTCGTCACTCATCTTTATCTATCTTTAGTCCCCCCACACTTGCTATGCGTGTTCTTGCATTTAGTCTTTGTAGAAACAACTAGGAGAAGCATTTGCTAAGAGTGCAAGAATTGCACATTTTCTGAAAGCCTTCTGATCTGCAGTAGGCGGATCCCAGTATTATAACTAGCCGGATCCCTCCCAAGAGGGAACCGTGGGATCCAGGAAGACATTTATCTGATGCAGATCAGCATACACCCAAATTATCCCCCCAATCACATCATGATGGCTAAACATGATTCTTTAACACTACTTAAGGCTTCCCTAAGCACAGTAAGTCTCACATTCACCCATAGGTAACTTAGGATCAAGTTCAAAGTGTCTTTAATTTATCAAACTCACCAATACCCACCATACTTCCGCTCCAACGCTCACACATTATTCCTCACACCTCAAAACACTTTGTTTGATATTTCTATCAATTTTAGCAAATTGATTTTAGTCACCCTTACCTCAAAATAGGCCTAAAAATAGTTTTTTATTTTTATTTTTTTTTTATTTTTTATTTTTTTTAGGATTTTCTCAATTTTCTCTTGAGTCATCATCTGATTTCTAAGACTAAGTTTCATCATTTTCCCATTTCAAATCAAATGGTATCCTTCTCAAGCACTTAGTTAGACTTTCTAAAGTCCACTTTCCTACCTAAAACCATCATTAAACATCCTCACTCCTCATGGTTGAGCATTTAAGATACCACTCAAGACATCAAAGGAAAGTCAAATTCTCAAGATTCATAGGTACTAGACCTTACAAAAAGCATAATCATTTCATCACATATCTGTTTGACAAACGGATCCCTGGGTTATAACCAGACGGATCCCTGGTGAGAGGGATCCGTGTCTACAGAAAGACCTTAATCAACTTTTCTTTTCAAATTTTAGCCACCTTTAGTAATCTAAACACTTTTAGCCACCATTTAATGTTTTCCTAGAGCTGAACAAAATCTTAACTGACCTTAGTGCATGCTTAATCCCCTTAGTGGTCATGAATTTAATTTCCTAATTCAAAATCATCCTTTATAAACCAAACACTCTTGAGGCTAAGTCATCACTCTTACCTAGTACTCAAAAATCAGTAGTTAGAAGCTCATATTGCATCCTCACCATCACCATGACTAAAGCACTTAGCAACAACTCTTTAACCAAAGGTTCATCCAAAAGGAATGGTTATATGATTCATAAGATTTCATCCACCGAATCATCTCCCGTAAGAGATAACAATGCTAGAATCCCACCTCAACAAACCCATTCAACAACTGCTAAGAAAACCGCAAGAATTAGCATTAAACCTTTTGGGCTAGAAAATGGTTCATCTAGCTCTAAACCAAATGTAGCTAGTTCTAGCAAGCCGTCTAAGCCCTCATTCATAGACCATGGACTACACTCTTTCACCAAGCCTCTCTCTCACCCAAATCTCTATTCATTAGAGCATTCACCACCGAGAACTTCCCACTCACCAACTTTCTCATTAAATAGGGAACCACCTACAACACCAACTAGCCCATCATTGGAAACAAGGAACCACCAAAGACTTGATCATATGGAGGAATTTCCATTACCACCACCCTCATTCTTAGTAGAACCTCATCCTACATCTCTCAATGAAACTCCACCATCATTTGTAGAGCCTCCTCAAAACATCCAATTTCCTCCGGTTCCCAATCAAGACAACAATTGCTCAAATTGTCTAATCACCCAAGGACTTGTTCCAGAAGTACGAAATGAGTTGCATTTCATGTTTAATCATCTTCTTGAAATATTGGACCAAATAAACAAGTCTACTCATCCTTAGACTCAAGCACATTGTTGCTTCTTAATCTTTTAGCCACTTATTAGTATTAGTAGAATATGTATTACATGGCTAAGGGCGTGCTTGGTTGGGGGGTTAAGGGGGGGTGGGGAATGGGTAAGGTATTCAAAAGGGCCCACATCACTCATTATTTAGTGCTTGGTTATGGAGTGCAAAGGGATTGATTACCCCGTAATGGGTAATGAACCATTATAGAATAAATTGAGGGGTAAGGGATTGATTACCCACCTCACTCATTCCTTTGCATTCCCTTTCCCTTTCCCCACTTTGAACCAAGCGGGCCCTAAGTAATTCTCTTATTTTTAGAGATTTGTTGATTATCTCTTATGTTTTATTGAATGATAGTTTATATAACATATTGCTTTGAGAATATGAGTGTTGCTTGAATACATATCTCACTTTGATGTTTACATTATTTGTTATATCATCATTGCTGTATTCTGTCATAAGATAGACGGATCCCTGGAATTTGCCTAGACGGATCCCTCCAAGGAGGGAACCGTGGGATCCGTGCAACAGAAGACCAATTTTCTACTAACTTGAGTCTTATTTGCAGGAAATTGTGCAGTATATACTTGTTTTCTAACATTTATTTTGTAGATTTTCAAAATACACATGAAGACCTTGACACCCTAAGCTAGGGGGAGCTTTGTGTCAAACCATACATTGCAAAACCATTTGCAATATAATCCTCATTTGGATTACATTTCATGACGTCCCCTTGCAGAGTTGCAATCATCAAGGGGGAGAATTATCGTCACTAAGACGAAATCACTTGCAAACAAAGTTGCAATGCATTAACTTAATAGTTTTTATTTACTTGACGCCCTCACAAAGGGATGGACTCGTCAAGGGGGAGTTAAGATGAGAATTTTTCCCGTCACTTGATTTTTAGATTTTTTCCTGTTTTACATGTTTTTCTTAAAACATTGTGTTAGTTTCTTTTCGACGCTTTTTTTGTTTCGACAAAAAGGGGGAGAAGAGAGTAAAACTCCAATTCGAACTTTTACGAATTTTAGTTTTTTCCTTAAAATAATTTTATGTTTTGTCATCAACAAAAAGGGGGAGATTGCTAATACAAATAAGCCGTAAAAACGTTTATTTATATTTTACGATCTTTTAATGTTTTGTCGATAACAAAAGTAAAATCATTTTAACGAAACAAATAAAATACGTAAATGGTTTGAGCCAATAGTTTTCTAACACACTTACGTTTTCACATAAAACGCTAAAACAAGTATAAGTGATTTTATGATTTAATAATACATATGTACAACAACTAGTGTTTACATATTGGGCAAATATATACATAACTAGTATGTATTATAATGGGTAAAAACTACAACCCATGGAGCATATCCATAACCCATGATATTGACCCATATCCATTTGACTAGATGCATTGCATCTATTAGATACATTGTATCTAAGGAAATACCCATGGACCAACCCATAACCCATGACCCATGACCCATAAAAAAAACCCATGGAGAAAGAGGAGCATCCCACAGATCCCTGAGGTTACACTAGACGGATCCTTTAAGGGAGGGATCCGTGGGATCCGTGGAACAGTAGTTGTTTTTCCTCTATAAATAGTGAGCCATTTCTTCCTTTTTGGGTTACCACTCTCACACATACTTTCCCCAAGTATTGTAACTTTCTAACCACTGATCCTAAGGGATCTTTCTATGTAGTTTATCTTCTGTGTTTGTGTGATTCTCTAGGTTCCTCTTAAAGACGAGATCACCACTTCTTGAAGTCGAGCAAGCTCAAGTCCATGAGTTGCCATGCTTCGTCATCATCAAGACTACTGAGGTTCTCTTGTTGATACTTCTTTCTTCCTCCATAGAAGTGTTGTGTCCAAGGCATTAGTGAAGGATGCCGAAAGAGTCAAGACGTAAGCATTAGTGAAAGGTGCTTAATGTCCGTGTTAAAAGCATTAGTGAAGAATGCAAAAGGAGTCAAGACGAAGGCATTAATGAAAGGTGCCAAGCGTTCGTGTCAAGGGCATTTGTGAAAGATGCTTAGAAGTCAAATCAAGTGGCATTAGTGAAGGATGTCAAGGTCGTATAATCGATGAGGTGCATCGTTATACAAATAGTGATTGTTTGTTTCCAAGGATGTTGATATCCTTGATAATGTTGTAATAAGGAGTGGGTCTCCTTTGGGTTTAGGTGTTGTGTAGTGTTGGATAGTAGTTCCTCCATTGTAATGGAACTCAGTACTTAGCCTAGTACCGGATAAAGGGTAGGCGACGTTGTGGTAGGTGTGGTTCTCCTTGGTGAAAGAACCCGATGGTTAGCCTAGTACCGGAAAAAGAGTAGGCGACGTTGTGAAGGCTTCTCCGCCATAAGGAGTTGGTGTCGTGTAGTGATTACGAACTCTCGAGTAGGTGACTCGGGGAGTGGAGTAAGGCAAGGAAGGTGTCCTTATAGCCGAACCACTATAAATACTCGTGTCGTGGTTATGTGCTTCTTACTCTTTATCTTTCATTACACTTTTATATATCTATCTATCAAATGTCCAACATACACATCTAAATAGATTGACATAAGTCGATCTCAATATTTTAAAACGAAAGTTTTAATTGGTAAAACTATTCAACCCCCCTTCTAGTTTTCCACAGTAAGGTTCGGGTCACGGTTCGTACCACGGTTCCATGCATGTTGAAGACGATGACAATGATGTTGACGATGTCGAAGAGACATCACCCGTCAAACCAAAGAAGCCTTCGAAACGTGCTACAAAGGTGAAGGACAGAGGCAAAAAGGCCGAACCAACCAAAAAAGCTGAACCATGGACAAAGGCGGAAGAGACCGCGCTTTTTAGAGGTTGGGTTCACGTGCCAGAAAATTCCTTGAGAGGAAATGCTATCACAAAGAATGGGTTTTGGGATGAGGTGATAACATACTTTGAAAACGAAACTGGTAAA
Source organism: Chrysanthemum makinoi (assembly GCA_910596185.1). Taxonomy (NCBI): domain Eukaryota; kingdom Viridiplantae; phylum Streptophyta; class Magnoliopsida; order Asterales; family Asteraceae; genus Chrysanthemum; species Chrysanthemum makinoi. The sequence continues at coordinate 255,362,640 of OU343221.1, forward strand.
GAAAGAACGTACGACTCGATTCTTTCCAAATGGAAGAATAGGGTTCGTAGTAGGGTTGGGCAATTTTGTGCAATTATGGATAATATCAAGGGGAATCACGAAAGTGGTGAGAATGATGTAGACGACTACTCAAAAGCTCTTAGAGAATACCGTGTGATTTACGGTCATGATTTTACATTGGAGGAGTGTTGGAAATTTTTGAGGAATCTTAATGCTTGGAAGAATGTTGAGATGCTTGCTTTTTGAACGAAGAGTCGGAAGAAATCCATGGCTTCGAAAACCACCTCGGAATCAACAAAAGGTCCTTTGAATTTCCAAAACGTGGATGATTCTGATGAGGTGGGAGAGACTAGATAATCACGACCAAAAGGTCGTGACGCAGCCAGGAATAAATCCTCCTCTTCCTCTCGTGATCCACCATCATCATTTGTTAGTTCGTTAGCCCAGAGCCTTTTCAACTTCAAGCCGTTAAAACTGGGGAAAAAGAAGGACGTAGAAGAGTCATACTTAAAGTTGAAGGAAAAAGAGTTGGAGATGCAAGAGGCAAGGGCAAGGTGAGTCGAGGAGTTGAAAAGAGAGAAAATTGAGCTCCAACGACAACATATGTAATTCATGGCCCAATCAAAACGGGAGCAAGACTTGATTTTCTACAATACATAAATCAACCCAAATTTGCCCCCACGACAACGACAAGAACTTTTGGATATTAAGGCAAAGAATCAAGGCACGCTACACCTTATATTATTAGTTTACGTTTTTAATTAGTATTGTAATGTTTAAGTTTTATTAGTTTAAGTTTTTAATTAGTATTGTAATGTTTTATTTTTAATGGAGTTTAAATTTGTTATTTAAAATATTTGAATTAAAAAATAAAAAATAAAAAAAATAACTTGGTCGCCACTGTGGCAACTTTGTCGTCGTCAGGTCGTCAGAGAGAGAAAACTGATGTGGCATGGTCGTGTCTGATCACCATTGTGCCAGCCTAAAAAACCAAGGTTCTGTAGATCGTTAAATGACAATCATAAAACAACCCTTTGATTAAAATAATACAGTTACTTTGCGTTTCCCTGTTCACCCACTTACAGACAACTGTAGCAACAAAAAACCGTTAGTTTGGATCGGGTTACAGTAGATCGGTCGGTGTTTGTGTTCTTCGAACCATCGCCCCGGAGAAAACATGAGAGAAGATTGTGAGAGGGATTGAAGAGTGGCGAGTGGGTACCAAATGTATATTTTAGTGTTTGGGCTTGGAAAACCCGGGCTGGCCACAAAGTTTGGGCTTCACATATCACGCTTATTGTTACATGTATAAAATATATGTCAACAAATCTGCTTTGACTCATTGCCCAACACCTTTAATCACCCCACATCTCCTGATTCGTGGCCGCAAACATAAACTCAGAAAACATTTCTTCAACTACGCTGACGCTATGAATCGGGTGTTTAGAGTATCCGCAACAGTAAAGTCAGGTCGATTCTCTATACTCAAAACCCTGACGAATCGACCTGCTTGGTTTTCCACCGAATCTCTATCATCCAAAGTTGTTACACACTATCCGCCGAAAGCCCTTGCTGAGACAGGTATGGTCATCCACCTACATAAACAGTGATCCTTTAACAACATCATATAGGTAACAACAAAGTAAGAAAAGGTAAATAGAAGTATGCGGTGAGAAAGATAAGGCAAAAAATCATATGCACGAAAGTAATCATTTACTTTCAAGTGTTTCGCGTTATCATGTGTTTTCCAACTCAACTCCGTATCCGTCTGATTCTTTTTATCTCTTTTTGCATCGGTCAGTTTTAACTACGTGCTAACTATCTTAATATCAAATGGCCACAATGTTTTTCTTTACGTGCCAACTAACACCGCTTAGTTTTAACAATCTTTTTCTTATTTCTTTAGCAAAAAAATCAAATGGCCACAAAACCAATAGCCTTTTAAAGGAATAGCCTATATATCATACTTAGAAATTTGGGCACTTATCTCTAAGCCGAAACAGGAGTAGAAAACATTATCTTCGCTGAAAGAAAGAAATCAATTAGTTAGCACACATCAACAATCTTACAAACCGAAATCAAAATCATTACAACAAACACACCAAAACCTCAAAGGTCACTTGCCAATTGATTTGGGTGCATGTAAACAATAAACACATCTTCAGTCTTCCACAAATATCCCCACTATCCAAGTTAAAACTGATTGTTAATAAAATTGTAACTTTCTATTTCATTTACAAAATTGTAACTTAAACTTACACTGAACAAATATCTCGATATGCAACACATATATATGAATCTTCAAATTCATTAGGCATTTGTAAATAATTAATTTTGAGCAACTAACAGTTAAAATCACAACAAATCATATCAATAACTATTAGTCAAAGACGGAATACCAAAAAAGAGGAACATACCTAGCTTCCAGAACACCCAACTCTGTGGAAAACTATGGAAGCCTGGTTTGGTAGATGGACAAAGGCAGTAACGAAACGTTTTCTTCACCCCGAAGATTTTCGAATAGGCAGGACATGAGTAGTAGAATGCAATTTATCAATTGTTGTCGTGGGTTGGTATATGGATCTTTGGGCCTAGAATCAGCCCAAAAAGTAATGTCATTTTTATATTCAAACCGACGTAATATTTTATAGCATGAAGTATTAAAAAGGTCCACCGCCCGTAGTGTTTTAGTATAGATATATAATGAAATGAGCACACGGTGGGCACACGGTAGCCAAATACACCAAAAAGCACCGGCTACTAAACCCCTTGGTATTTAAATGTTAACACGACACACTTTTGTCTGAATAATTAAGTAAACTCAATACTGTACAAAATACAAATGAATATGAGGATAGATGTTGAAATTGAGTGACATGGTGATTATTGTTTAAATTTTGACAATTCTTATAGGTATAGCATTGTCAGTTTCAAATTTATTATTGTAGGTGTTAATCGGTTGTTGAAATTGGGGGATTTATAAATAAAATGCGAATCATTACCATTCGCCTCTTCTCTCTAGAAAGCGAGTGCTAGTGATCTTCCATCTAGGGTGATCCTGTGGTAAAAACAAAGTAGTACATAAGTATAGCAAATATCAGTATACCTTATCTAGGTTTCATGTCTATCTTGGATAACAAATAAAGGCCTGATGAATACCTTGAAACAACATGATGATCAACTAAATAATATATATAGAGTTCATATTCGACACTTGTTCGCGGCCCAGTGTCTTTTTTTTACCTATATCCTAAAATGTTACAACGTAAATCCATATACCTAAACAATAGAATACATAAAGTTAAATAATTAATGCATAAAAATGGTAGACTAACTTACTAGGATCATCAAGTACAAAAGATTCTCTATACATCTTTACACCTTCATCCTTCCCCAGAATTCCCTGATACACCAAACTGAGCAATTGTCGATTTCTATGTATCTTGAATCTTTACTTCGACACCTAATCGTGCGGAATCATCTGAAACCTATCGAGACTGTCCTAACTTAAAGGTTTACAAAATAATTTTGTTGTAAATACTAACATTAGGAAAACAACCTTTCTTTTTGACCTGGTATAATAGAATCACAGATAGTGTCCAATTTCTTCATGTATTTTCAAAATACTCATCATCTGTACCGTGGCTGAAACAACAATTCTAGTTTTGGATAAGAATAAGAGAGTAAGGTGGTTCCCCGTTGCCGCAAATTCAAACACATAAAATTATCTTTAATGACCTGAACCACATAAATTCCACACACGTAATAATTAACCACACATTACATACCAGGAGGTCAAATGCCATTTTAATGTTTGTCAGTCAGATAAGTACCAAACTACCAAAGATTAAGCTAAAAGTTACCTCATTCAAAAGCTTTATTTACAGATTTTTATGCAACCATTATTTTCCAACAAATGCAAAACCCACTTGGCCTTTTCATATGCAAATACAAACTAAAAAATTTAAATAAATAAACAATATTTAGTAAAATAAAACACAAATTTAACAATAATTAAACATGGGGTTTTATTACCCGATAAGAATAAAAGAATTGTCAACAAAATCTTCACTTCCTCATCTGTGACTCATTGTCAATCGGATAAGTGGGTGCGGTGGATCATGTATCTGAGGGACACCTAATCTGTGAGTGTAGAGAAGAAAGAACATGTGTAGAAGTGTTTAGAAAGTAGGCTTGTCGTCAAATGTGTATAACAAAACTCAGGGCCGTCCCATGAATTTTGGGGGCCCTGTGCCGTAATTACATATGGGCTTTTTTGGACACGAAAGATTCAAATACATGTAAACAGCCTCATTAAAAATGCGATCATTGTAGGTATACAAAAAAGAAAATTAGAAGATTTGTGACAAACATATCTTCATAACAGTTTATTTGAATGCTGCTAATTCAAACCAAATTTGATTATGTATGGTTTTTTAAGTTTTTCAGTTTGGCATCGATATTTATATACTCATACCAATACTAAGAATTGCAGTTATCTTAAAAGAATTGACAGTTGGTCACTATATTGTTTTCAAGAAACTAATTGTTAAATAAACGTCTATCCCCTCTTAATATGGACAAGATCACAATTATATACGTATATGAAAGAAACTTATAAGATGCCTTTTAAAAGTTATCACTTCATAAGAAACGTTTCATGTAATGGGCCCTTTAATAGTTGATAATCTCAAATTTTGGGCCCCTTCAAAATGTGAGGCCCTGTGCAGTTGGGCTGACTGCACAGGTTGACATCCGGGCATGACAAAACTGGATTCTGGCATTGGGTTTCTTGGGCTGAAATAACAGGCCACCAAGAACAGCTCATGGTTAAATATATTTTATTCAAAGACGTAAACCAAAAATCCGGTGCTCAATATAATATTATTAAAAACGAATAAAATATTGTCACCAACGTTTGGTTTTACTATACATATAGAATAATTAATGACTAAGGAGTGTGCATTCATTTACAAAAAATAAAAAATAAAAAACCCTTTTCGTGGACACAAACATAAACCTTCAAAGAAATCTCAACTATGTGCACGCTATGAATCAGGTGTTTAGAATACCTGATATAGCAACAATAAAGTCAGAGTTGTTGTATTGCCACTGTCGATTTTCTATACCAAAAACCAAGGCTGTCAAGATCGTGTGTAAACTCGTAGGACCGTACGAGTTTACGTGTTCACTAGCTAAAACCGTGTAGGATCACATATATGATAGGATCGTAAGTAAGATCGTAGGATCGCACGTAAGATCGTAGGATCGTCACGCGATCCGAGTTCTTTTAAAAAAAAAATTAAAACTTTTTCTATCTTTTAAGTCCATCTCACTTGCTTATGCCAAAAAACAAATGTGTGTTTTACTAATGTCTAATAAGTAAACCACCGTCGTTTCATTTTTTAAACAGATTATAGTCTAAAAGTATTCAATAATTCAATTTACTTTACTTCATTGTGATTAAACTAATTAAAAGGTATGTTTTGGAATGCCACTAATGAAGTGTTTGTTTCCTTAAAATCATGTAGATAGCTCGTATGTTTTGAGACATTTAGGACTCATGTTATGTAATATTATTCAACTAAATCGTTAATTTAACAATTGAAACTTGATTTTTATGTGTTTTATTATTACTTTGGTGTTTGAAATTTGAACTTTGTCATTTTCAAGAGGATATTACATGAATTTATTTTTGATATTGAGTAGAAATGTAAAACAGTTTGACTCGTTTATCATTTATTTACAAACTATGACATATTGGTAGGATCGTAGAATCACGATCCGATCCTACGGTCTCGATCTTTCAAAAACGAAAACGATCTCACGCGGGATCGTGATCTTAACAGCCTTGCCCAAAACCCTAAGGAATCCAACGACAATACCCGTTTTGATTCGATGATTTTCCACCGAAGAATCTCAATCTCTATCATCTAAAACAGACAGTTGATAATAGTTTTAGTGTTTTAGTTTGTGGGCTTAAAGTTTTGGGTTAAAAACACACAATGAAAGTCCTTGCGCTAACATAGTCCAACCCATTAATAACTTTTGGAAATAGAGAAAAGAAAAAGAAAAAAAAAAAAAAACACAGAAAGCATAGGCAACCCTTCACCGCCGTCTAGCCCCACATCTCCTGAACATAAACTCTGAAAACATTTCTTCAATACGCACACGAGCTATGAATCGGGTGTTTAGAATATCAGCAGCAGCAGTAAATTCAGGTCGATTCTGTATACCCAAAACCCTGACAGATCCACCACCCGCTTGGTTTTCCACCGAATCTCCATTATCATCTAAAGCTATTACAGATTTATACGGACAGTTTGCTGATAAATGGGTGTATGCCGAGGTACGTGCTAAAGAAGAGTTGATCGAGAAAGTTAGCCTTTTTAGAGATGAGTTGTTGAAGAGCGTAAAAGATGATGATGGTGATGGTCTTGAAAAGGTGTTGGAGGTTGAGGGCTGGAAGCTGTTGAAGATTTATTCAGATGGGGCTGCTATGCTTGAGCTTCTTAAATTATTGGAACCGTATCCTAGTTTGGCCATCAAGGTAAAAAAATATCAATCTACTTATTTGTTTTATTAATGTGATGTATTTTTATAACTCAAATATGATTGCCAATTTTAATTCGTTGCACGCTCGTTTACAATTTTGTTTTCTTCTTTTTGAAGAGAAATTGGTGGCAATTGGGGATTGTTTAGAGTAATAAAAAATTGACGTGTTCTTAGTGAGTAATATATATCACTGGCTATTGATTTTTAATCAAATAGAGTGCTTGTAACAGTCTTAAGATGAGTTTGTGAGTTGGTACGTTCATGTTTCTTTAGCTTACCTGACTCACAAGAGTTTCTAGCGGAGATGTTTGCCACGGTGGGACAAAAGTGGTAAGAGTACAATATACGAAAGCTATGATTAGTACCCCATTGTGTTTTAGTAATATCCTTCGAACTGAACTCCACTCGTCAAAAATAAGAACCCTTTAGGGTACCAAATGACTTTTTGTCAATTGGTAACATACGCAATCATGAAGCTGAAAAGTTCAGTTCTCTTTGGAGACATGTGTATGTGAATCTCTTACGTATTATAGTTTGTGACTATTAGTCTCGCTAGAAATGTTTATCTGTGTTTCTTAGCCATTTTGGTGAGAATTATCAGAATATCTTGATGATACAGTTGATGGTAATTTTTTGTTGTTTTCGCATAGTTTCGCTGCTCACTCCGTTGTCGGGGAGAAACGTTTTGAAGGGGATCATATGCTTGTAGATATGTAGATTTAAATCTATTGTAGTCAACTACAGTCTACATACCTACTAACCTACATGGCATACATGGTCCACTGGCTATGTATGTGCAATTGTGCACTCCCTGAAAATAAAAAAATAGTCTTTTTTCAGTGTAGTAAAAATTACAACTGTAATTGTAATGTATGCTCTATTATAGTAATTATTGTGGTGTTTAGAAGCTCTTGTAATTAGTAACTTACCCTGTAAATCCATAGGTTTTCAATTGGAGAAGGAGACAAGAAGATAGCATGAGGCCGATGTCATCAGAAGAGTATGCAAAAGGCATTAAAATTGCTGGTAGAATGAAGAATGTAGATCTAGCTGGTGAAATTTTCATGGAAGCTACAACAAAACGGCTAAAAAACACCTCCATTTACAACGCGCTCATGGGCGCTTATATGTATAGTGGCCTTGGTGAAAAATGTCAATCAGTTTATCATGATTTAAAGCAAGATATCAATTGTTTCCCAACATCAGTTACATTCAACATGCTCATTTCAGTTTACGGCCATAGGGTTCTTATAGATCAAATGGAAGCAGCTTTCCAAGAAATGAAAAACTTAAATATTTCCCCTGATTTGACCACATACAATAATATGATTGCTGGTTATCTCACTGCATGGATGTGGGACAATATGGAGAATACTTATCGTATGATGGAGACAGGACCTGTTCGTCCTAATCTTGATACACGCCTGCTAATGCTTCGTGGGTATGCACATTCAGGTAATTTGGAGAAAATGGAAGAGATTTATAATATGGTGGGACTGCACGTTAATGAAAAGCATATTTCTTTAATTAGAGCTATGATATGTGCATACTGCAAAGGTCCTTATACAAATAGAGTTGAAAGGATCGAGGAACTAATGAGGCTAATCCCCGAGAAACAATACCGACCTTGGTTAAATGTGCTACTTATTAGAGTTTATGCACAAGAGGATCTGGTTGACCAAATGGATAAGTCAATAGACGAGGCGTTTGAGCATAACACAAGTATTAACACAGTAAAAATTATGCGTGCTATTTCCACAACTTATATTCGTAACAATGCAGTGGACAAACTGGCAAAGTTTGTAACGCGTGCTGGGGATTCGGGGTGGAGAGTGTGCCGCTCGATGTACCATGGGTTATTGTGGATGTTTGCCTCGCATAATCGGATAGATGAAATGGAGCAAGTTCTTGTTGAGATGGAGAAGTTTAAATATGGGTGCTCGAAAAGAACGTTTATTATATTGTACAAGGCCTATTCAGAACAGGAAGAAGGATATCGACCTAAATTATATAGGGTGTTAGGGTTAATGTGCAAGCACGGATATGAGTTCCATCGTAGAGATATTTCAATGTAGCATATGAGAAAGATGCCATGGAGCGATTATTGTGTCATCTCCAAATTAATCTAACACCGGTATGTTTTATAGGTGCATTTTCATTTATCAGCCTTCTTGTAGTCTTTGGTTGTGTACAATTTGTAGTCGTGTTATATGTCATATATGGACTCTTGCCTTAGCTATGTTTTAAAACCCAACCCATCAAAGAAATTCAGGTCATGTTGGTCTCATAAAGACTCAAAAGTTTATAAGACCAGTACCAGGCTTCAAGCTGTTGATTGAGGAATTTTTAGTATAAAGTTCGGTAGTGAGAAACTGTGACTTCTAGTAATGTTTCCGTTTAGCTAGGAATTTGTTTTATGGATCAATGGTGGTTATGGGCTGCTGAATAGCATTTTATTTGCTTGATCTTACATTCTTGTCAGTTTCATTTATGGTTAACAGGGTCATAAATAAAGTTTTGCTGATGAACTTGTTTCTGCAAGTTGTATTGTATTGTTGAAGCTGCGGGCTTCAAGTATTAGTATAATAAGCCGCTGAAGGCCCTGATATGTATAACAATTAAGGGAATTATCAGCAGTATTGGCAGCAGCTACCACCTCCCCCTCCCCAATTTCAACAACAAACGGGCCGCCCTCCATATTGCGCACCTAATTCGGCCCCTCCAATTGGAATGATGAACTCAAGTCAGTCTTACTCAATTCCACGTCCTCCCCCGCAGAATCCCAACTGGAGTCAAAATCAACACGTTTCGCCACCAATTCCACGAATACCACCACCGCCACATCCACAAGGACAACAGTTTTATAGAGTTCCACCGCCATGACTACCTCCTCCACCATCTTCAAGCTACTTCACACATGGCCAATTTGGCCACCTACCACCACCTCCGCCCCCACCACCATCTTCTCCACCTCCAGGACCTCCACCTCTTCCAGCTTCTACACCCCTGCCCAATGTCAACAGTCAAGTTAAGGGTTTGGAGACGAGTGTGTAAGATTGTTTTAGCGTCATTGTTATGTCTGATATCACTCCACCTCCACCTAAGCCTAGAGACGAGAAAACTGTAAGGAAAATAGAAGTTTTATGCAATTATATTGTTAAGAATGGTGACGAATTTGAGCAGATGATGTGTCAAAAGGAGATTGGTAATCCGGAGTTTGAATTCCTGTTGGGAGGACCGCCAGGAAGTGAAGCTGCGATTTCGGATGAATATTTTAAATGGATGAAAAGGAAATGTTGTTCAAGTGAATTGCTTGAAGGGACTAATAATAGAGATGTATCCTCTAAACCATCGGGTGCTAATCCTTCTATGCAGTATGATGACACGCCTGATGCTTCAGGCAGACCTCATTCCCCTGCTGGTTCTGACATGGGTATGGAAGGTTAGCTAATTTCAAATTACGACTAACAAAAACGAAATGCATTGGACTTATGTAGTTTGGTTTGGTCATTTTATCCCTCGACATGCATTCCATCTATGGTTGGTTGTACAAAGAAAGTTGAAGACTCAAGATGGGCTTAGACAATGGGATGTTAGTCCTACGACTAACTTAAACCTGTCTAGCTGCCCGTTGTGTGAATTGGTCCCCGACTCACATAGCTATTTGTTCTTTGATTGTACATTTTCATCACAGAGTGTAAAGGCAAAGGCAGATTTACAAAATATGCCGGCTTCTTTAGACCAAGTTATTAATTGGCTGATCCCGCTTGCTAAGAAGAAATCTGCACAAGGTGTGATTGCTTAAACTAGTTTTCGCGGCTTGTACATACTTCATTTGGCAAGAGAGGAATGGAAGATCATTTAAGCTAAGGAAAAGAACTCACGAGCAAGTAACCGAAGTGATTTTATCTACTATTCGGCTCAAACTTTTAACGTTTCATTTCAAGAAAACTAAACGAGTCGAGAGAGTCCTAGATGTTTGGAAGTTGCCCCGATCGTTGGTAAAGAGTATAGAAACGTAGCTGCTATTTTGCCTAGTCGAATAGATTTGTAACATGTTTATTGCTTTATTTTTTAATTCGGCTAGGTTTTAGAGGTATGTTTGAGTTTGGCATGTCAATCTTGTTTTAGTATGGTGCAAGTCAATTTGGTGTTTTGCCATTTTGCCTGAACTCTTATTTTTGATTAATATATTTTACCAGGGTAAAAACCCTTTACCCAAAAAAAGAATCTGTATTCTGTTGCTTTGGGTGTTTTGTTGTTATTTTTATAGTTGGAAACTTGTAGTGCTAAAGCCTCACTTCATTTTTGCATTCCTTTTTGCTGTTAGATGATATTACGCAGCCTGAGGAGCCAGGTATTGGTAAACCGTCTGAAAGTGAAAAGCATGAACCTGCTCTTGTATCCAATCAAGTTTATTTGACAGCGGAAGAAAATGCATGTGATACAGAACATATATCACACAAGGATGGAACAGATGGAAATGCATATTGCTCTGAACCTGCAGGAGCGATCGAACAAGGTATAAACTACAAATTGACGTGCCTGTACTTTATTTGAATGTGGAATTTGACGTCAATAGCCTGCTCTTATGTTTTACCTTTGTAGTTATTCCAATGAATGTCATAACATTATTTATTTAATGATTATTGCTCTTTATGCCGCGTCACTGAATTTGATGATCGTTCCATTAGTTCCTTGACTTCGAATGACGTGCTATAAGATTTATCTCTTAATATCTAGCTACTGATATTTTTGAATTTTTTACAACTCATTTTTTGTTTTCCGCTTTTTTTTTTAAAAACTTGTTGCGTGCTTGAAAATCAACCATTTGAATAATGACCCCTACTCGATAAACAGTGAATTAAAATGTATCTGTTCTGTAGGGGCCAATCTCTCTCAGGATGATAAGCAATATGAAAAGTCAAGTGAAAAGGTTGGTGTTGCAGATTCTGAAAGGTCCACTACAGACAGCAAAATAGAAAAGATCAACATAAATTTACATCAAGAGATGAACCAATCAAATTCTTCTGCTGTAGCAAAAGACAATCCATTTAAACTTATACAAGGCTATGCTTCTGATGATGGCTCTGATAGTGATAATGATCCACATTTTGAAAACCTTAGTCCTGAAGCAGTCTCACGACAAGTCAAAGCTGAAAGTGACAATGAACTTCATTTTGAAAACATGAGTCCCGCAGTCTCGCGACAAGTCATAGCTGAAACTGATAATGATTTTCATTTTGAAAACATTAGTCCTTAACCAGGCTCGCCACTTTTCAAAAACAATGATATAGAAACTAAGAATTCTCCATAGCTAACCAATGGGGGTGACCCGGTGGTAAGGGCTTAGCCTTTTAGGACGAAAGTGCCTAGAGGTCTTGGGTTCGAACCCTGGGGAGAAAATTAATCCTCCATTGACCACAGAGGTTCACCTTTGCCGACTCCGGGCTATCCAAAAGGGTAGTCGCCCTGGGATTAGTCGGCTCGCAATGTTGAGTCGGAAACCCAGGTATACCAAAATAAAAAAGAATTCTCCAGAGCTTAACACGGGACGGGGGCCATTATCCAGGCCTGTTACCGAAGCTTCTTTGGATAAATCATCAAAAATTCTGGAACCTTCTACAAATATGAAGAATTTGGAGAACAGAACTGATGGTGGTACATCTGTAAAACAAACTGAATGACGAGAGGGTGATGATGCTGCTGGTCGTAAAAATGATGGGTCCAAGAAACAAGATAGTAATGTTAAATTAAAAGTCGATGAGTTTGGGAGGGTAGTAAAGGAAGATTCTAGTGACAGTGGTTCTGATCATTACTTCAGGAGGCTTAGTAGAAGAGATAGAAGTAGGAGTAGAAGTCGATCTCCTCATGGTAGGAGGAGGAGAAGAGAGAAACGCAGTCGGTCTCGTAGGTAGCCAGTTTTTCTTTGATCTATTTTTGGCATATATTTCAAGTTTCTGATCGGTTCTGATTTTGTAAGCAGTCACCTATATTTATAATTTTTGTTGCTTTACAGCTGGTCCCCCAAGAAAAGAAGCAGGAGCAGGTCCCCTTATAGAAGGAATAGAAGTCAGTTACAAGAAGTTTGTTTGGACCATCGTCGAGGCAAGTGCTTTCGTACTGCGTGTTGGTATTTTCATGAAACTGATAAGACTGAGGAATCTAGGTGGCATAAGAACAAGCAGCAGTACCACGAGGTGTCAGATAAGTTTGAAAACTCAGATAAATTATATCCCGAAAGTGAGGACAACATCCAAGAGGTTGCAAAGAAAGAGTTTGACTCTGCTGAGGTGGCAAGTGGTCATGGCATTAAAACCTTTGATGTTCCTTTAAATTCCGCTTCAGCAGGTATTTATCCACAGTACCAAGCTCCACCATCTTCTGTACACCCTCGGTTGGCACCATTGCCACCACCACCACCACCACCACGTGGCGGTTCCTTGCCACTACAGTATCAACAGAATCAGTTGCCTCTTTCAACCAACTATCCTTTTCAGAACTTTGTCAGACCATTCCCTATGAACTACCAGATTCCCCAACAACCCATAGGTTCTTATGAACAGCCAGGTTTAGTTTCTTCAAAGTCAGTCTTCTCGCAGGACCCACCACCGCCACCGCCAGCCGGGTGTGATACAATCATTCTCAGGTGAAAACGTACCTAGAACATCTGATTTTGCGTCGAGAACCTCGAGCCACTACAATCCTTATGCATCAACCTTCGATCAACCAATAAATACACATTTCAGTTCTGGTGTCATAAATCAAGATACATTGACATCTTTGAGTGACCAATATGGTTCTTCAGTTGGTCAGAATCACGTACCCGACGTCGGGCAAATGCGTCAGTTTCCACAAGGTAATCAATATGATTCACTGTTCGACAGTATTGATTTATCTTCTGATAGGGTGGTTGTGGAAGTGGAAGAGAACAGCAAGCACAAAGCGGTTGCTGTTGCTGTAAGTGAAGAAAATGATAAGAGTTTGGTGAGACGGCTGATGCTAAGATGGGCGCAGTGGAAAATGACAGTCCTAGCTCTAGTTCTCCAATGGATTTATCTGATATGGCAACCGGGGAGATTGAGATTGATCAAGTGAAGAATTCAGGGAAGACTAAAAAGAGCAAGGATTCTCGATCAATGAAACTTTTTAAAGTTTCTGTTGCTGATTTCGTGAAAAAGAGGCTTTTAAGAGTATTGTTAAGAAGACGGTTGATAAAGTGTCGGGAGCTATGAAGAGTCATCAAATACCAAAGTCACAGGCGAAGATAAATCATTATATCGATTCCTCTCAAAGAAAGCTGACTAAGCTTGTCATGGTAAAACACTAAAACCCGTCCTTCACTCTTTTAGAATTTTTTACTCAAGTCTATTTCGACTTATAATGACTTCCATCTCACTTTGGTTTTTTGTTCTTTTGAGGGAAAGAGTCTTTATTTGCTTAACCCACTTACTTGAAATCCGGTCGATTGTGCTTTGTTTTTTTTTATTCCAATGGGTCAAATTGGAAAATCTAGCTACAAATAAAATGGGCCAAACGTATATTGAGTCGCTGAAAGTGTTATGGAATGATTTCAATTTTCAACCTCGTAACGTAATCTGTTCAAACAAATATATACTCCTATTTTCTCTAATCACATAGAACACTATAATTGATGCAATCTACAAAACTGTAACAAAAAAGTGTTGTCCTTTTGACGCCAAGCTGGCCCGTTTTGGCTGTGTTAAGAATTACCCCTTTTTGACACATTCAGTTTCAAAAATCATATTTCAGTTTTTGAACCATTAATTCATTGAAGAGTACTATTTATAATTCTAATATCAAAAATACGATATTTGACCAGAATTTAATGGTATATACAAAAATGCAAAGATATTTTTCATATGATATCATAAGTTTGCTGCTAACAGAATGAGAAGATAATATGAAAAATATAAACTCCAATATAGATTTCCTTCTCAAAACAATGTGTATAGATGTAGGTTAAGTCGTTTATACATGGCTTAAATTTAACGAGTCAAATATTCAAAATCAAATTTCATATCTGATATCAAATATAAATTGTTCTTTGATAAAATTACAACTATAACCCTATAAAACATTTTTTCCCCTTAGTCTTCATCCTAAATTTTATACGTAATGCTTTCTTAGTATAATTTATTAAAATAATATTTTTTTTGTGCTGTATTTCGTCATGGCTAAGTCTTTAGCAGCATGTCTTCAATGATTGTTTAAAAAATTGATAACTCACCATTAATATGTAAAGTGGGAATTAACTAATTCTCTATATAAATTATTTGTGAGTATAGAATGTGTTTTTATATGATTAGTGTTTGTTCTTTTATTTTCCAAATAAGGGATTTGGCAATACAGGGTTTGTATATTTTTAGTTAAAAGAGTATATTCGTAAATATTCTCTTCCCGTTCTTCTCCTTAAAAAATGACTCGAGAACACGAAATAAATGACAAGTTGTTATTATTATTATTATTTTTTAATAATATCTTCCCTTTCTCCACCTTCGTGTTCCATCCCTTCTCTTTCTTTAAAAAAATAACTTGAGGATTTCTCTTATATTCTATCTCTAGTTTTGTAGGGGGAAGGAAAGGTAGAAATGAGTGCGTTTAATTTCTCTTATATTTTATCTTTAGTTTTGTAAATATTTAGAAGCGAAATTTGTCTATACAAAACACTTGAAAATATAAAAAATGGGTTTAATTGATGTTTGTATTTTTAAAAAGGGAAGGGAGGAATTTGGGTTACAAAGGCAAAAAAAAAAAAAAAAAAAAAAGTTTTGTAGTACTGGGTAGGAAATATGAGATTTTGTTTTATGGAGAATTTGAATGGGATTCTTTTTTTGCCCAAAACATTTTGGGGCGGCAGAAAAAACGCAATCAAACTTTTCGGTAAGCAATGTTTTTCTTAATACTTTTTTCGTGATGATAACTTTTTGGATTGCGAACAATCTCTAGGTTAAGTCGTGTTTTGATAGAATTTTTTTTTTTTCCATAGATCAAATTTTGGATCTTGGGCGATTTACGAGTAGTTGAGGTAAAAGTTTTCTATTTAGGCATCCTCGTTCTTAGAAAGAAAATAAAATTGCAACCTATTTCTATTCCTAATTTGACAGTGTTTGTGATGGCTTTTGACAATCCTCATTGTAGTCTAGACACTCGTATTTTCTTTTAGTTGATTGAATTATTTCAGAAACTTAGGTGTAATTTATTGTCATAAAAGTCTTTAGAAGTGTCATTGCTTGAGGGATTCTATTCTTAATACTTTCAAAAGCGTGTAGAGTAAGTAAAATACCTCACGTCAACAAATTTAATCAACATTTGAGTGCCTAAGATACAAAATGACATTTGGATGCCTATATTAACATGTTTCCTAACATTCAACAATGTCGTCTTACTAAATTTAGAATAAAAAGAAAAAAACACCAACAAAACATTGAATAAGTGAAACTTTATCAATCATCACCATAGACAACCATGCCACCATCACCACCACCACCATCACCGTCGTTCTTCTGGGGCGATACCCCAGAAGATGAGTACTACACCTCACAAGGCGTACGTAACTCAAAATCATACTTCCAAACCCCAAACGCCAAAATATTCACTCAATCATGGCTCCCATTAGACCCAAACCAACCCATCAAAGCAGCCATATTCATGACACATGGCTATACAGCCAACTGCAGCTGGTCCTTCCAAGAAATATGTATCACGTATGCCAAGTGGGGATACGCGGTCTATGGAGCTGATCTCATTGGTCATGGAGACTCAGATGGACTTCGTGGATACATGGGCGACATGAATAAGGCTGCTGCCACTTCATTATTGTATTTTGTTAGTGTACGTAAGAGTGAAGAGTATTGTGATCTCCCTGCATACCTTTTCGGGGAATCGATGGGTGGTTTGATCACTATGCTCATGTACTTGCAATCTGAGACTGGTATGTGGTCTGGCTTGATTTTCTTAGCACCACTTTTTGTCATCCCCAAAGAAATGATCTCTAAGGTAATTTTACTGAAACTCGGCAACTACATTTAATTGTGGTTAGGGACGGAGGCCAGGACCAAATATGACCGGGTGCACAATTTTTTTTTAACCGTAATATAAAAACATATTTCAATAGACCGGTTGCATTTAAGATGCGTTTAGGAAAAATTGATGTTTTCTTCAAAAATTAACACTACATAGTAGAAATCTATAGGGGTCCCGGGCACCCGCGAGAACCCCTGGTTCCGTCCCTGATTGTAGTTTCTTAATCGTATATGACTTGTTCTCTTATTTACATACGGGACAATCAATTGTCATTATATTTGGTCATTTGTTCTCTTATTATGTTTGGTTTAACTAATAACAAATTTTGTTGTTTTTTCCATTAAAGCTACACTTAGCATTGTACGGGCTATTATTTGGACTAGCAGATACATGGGCAGTGATGCCTGATTTTCGGGTGGGGAGGAACGTGGTGAAGGATGTCCAGAAATTGAAAAAAATGGTGTTAGACCCAAAACGATATGCGGGTAAGCTAAGGGTGGGCACGGCAAGGGAGGCTCTTAGGATGACGAATTACGTGCAAAACAATTTTGATAAAGTTACGATACCATTTTTAGCATTGCATGGTACATTGGACGGGTTAGCGTTGCATAGTGGATCAGAGATGTTGTATGAGAAAGCCATGACTGCGAAGGAGGACAAGGGGTTGAAGTCGTATGAAGGAATGTACCACTCGTTGATCAATGGAGAACCGGATGAAAATGTTGATCTTGTGTTAGCAGACATGAAGACTTGGATTGACGAGCAGACTCAAAAGTATGGTTCTATATGTGCCGATAATTAACAAATCATGTCTCTGAATAGAAGAGAAAATATGTATACTCACCGAATTGCTAATATGAAAAACTTAATGTTTATTTCACAAGATTTCAGATAAATTTCGAAGTGGTGTTTACATTTTTTCTTCGATATTACTTATTACACATAGACTTGCAGAATGAAATCAAGCAGACAACTTAAAGTAAAAAACGGAGCCATTCGATAGATTAGTTATCGATAATTGATGTGACCAATAATTTTAAATACCGAGACACACTTAAACTTAAGGGGATGGGAGTTTTGACTTCCCTTTGGTCGGATTTTGACGAAAGCAGCCACTAGTTGATTAATGCATGAATCCAAATCATTCTTGAACTTGACTGACCAGGTGTCCTTGTCACAAGAAGCCATTAGGATATCGCCAATATGATTGCGAAAATGCCCAAGTGCCCAACCACAAAAACCTCAAAGTTGTGCATGGATATCATATCAAGGGCTAGGAATTTGTTTTTTTTTTGGGGAGGGGGAGGAATTTTTTTTAAAGAACGTCAACAAGTGCTAAAAAAAACATCGTAATATATAACTATGTACAAATGTTGCAACAAATTTGTTCATTTAGCGCTTTAGTGACACACGACGCTCATCCGCATCATTAAAATCCTCTAAAAGTGAATCTAAAATAAAATCCTTAGCTATATTTTTCTCAATGTAAAGAGCTAGACTATTAGAATGGTAACATGGGGTGATGGATCTGTTGTAAACCCATTATGATTCCTAGATAGATACAATAATATATGAGTTATAAATATTTTTAAGATGGACATTATCATATTGGGCTTTAATATAAGATACATATGGACAATTACTAAGACTTGTGGGTGGGCCATGGCCAACCTTGGCATCCACATGCCTACGCCATTGCATCATACAACAATGTCATTAGTTAACCAAACCAACAATGGTAGAAACAAAAAGAATATAAAAAATAACTAGCTTGGGCGGGTGTTTTATTGTATACGTCATCTGGTCTTGAGTGATTTTAAGAAGGTATTCTCATTGTATTATAAAGAAGACCGTTCTGCATAGGCACAAGCTCTAATAGCTGAGTATGTAATATCGTTGAATAGGGGATTGTTGTTCAAAATGTGATCTTGAATGGAGACCAAAAGTTGGAGCATAGTTGAATTACCACGATCCCACATTGTCTCCTGGCCCACACCACTTGTTTTAGGAATGCTCAAGTGAACTTTACCACACTTGTACAGATTTGGATTAATACCAAGTGACCGAAAGTGATAATGCACAAGTTGAAACAAAAAAAAATAAATCAACATTTAAACTAACCACGGTCGAACTTATTATTTTTTTTAAAGTTACCCCGGTAAAATATATTAATCACCAATAATAGTTAAGTATAATAAAATGTAGTTGAGTACTACATTAACCTCAAACAAAGCTTGATTGACTACAAAACGCTTATCTAACTATGTCCATGACATGCCATATACATATAAAACTCTAGCTACTAAAAACAATCGACATATAGGAGCAGAAGAACTAGCAAAAACACCACACATTACGTGCTTCCAATCGAGTCATAAATAATCAACGAACTGGGCAACTTCCAACGATCAATCAAACTCCGAACGTGAGAAGTGTTCTTCTTAAACTCAAGCGAACAATGGTGATTATATCATCATAAATCTGAGCATGAGTCTTGGATTTCTTCTTGAAAAGTCTTGAATTACTTTCGTGCCATATGTAATAACATGTGGTAAGTTAGCTTATGTTTGGTTTGATATTAAACGCATGCTTACGGTTAGAGACATAACAAGATTGGGTTTTTCTTTATGAGACACGGTTTCTGATTTAATAATAGACAGGGTATGGCAATGGACAAAAGGTATACTAGGTTTCCATAGCTAGCACAAGTCCAAGTTCCATTGTTAAAAGCTGAAGTGAATGATGAGCTTCTTTAGTGTGACTCGAATGGCCAAATGAAGTCTTTTTCCGTTAGTTTAGCATGGAAATCAATTCGTATAAGGGATGTGGAAGTTCCTTGGTTCTATATTGTGGGGTTTCCATATTGTATACATAGTCATGCGTTTCACCTTTGGCTTGTTGATAATTGTAAAATGAAGACGCAAGAGATAATATTGGACCTGTTTTAATGTCTTCGACGCCAAAAGATAAAGCCTGTTATGTTTCTGGTTTGGGCCGCAGGCCAACAAACCCTTTATGCAAAAACATTATATCAGTTACTTTTAAGGAATCGGCATACCCTTTCATGAGATGCACCGATTCACCTTGTATATATATAATAGGAATATGTAAACAAACGTTAACCCTTTCATTATCAATATTAGTTTATAGGGTTCAACCACATATCTTCTTGTTTCATTTTTATTGATTTTGTTAGATGTATACATGATTGTTGTTATGATCAATTCGATCCTGGAAAAACCCTCACAACCTGTGCAAAAGTGGTATCAGAGCTTCAAGGGATCAAACAACACATCAAATCATGTTTTACAATCATCATTCAAGAATCAAATCAACCAAGATGCCAAAAGAAAAGAACAAAGATTATGTTCTTATGAAGAAAATTGAAAGAAGAAACAAAAACCTAAATAAACTATACAAGTTTGGTTTTTGTTACAATGGTTATGGATTTAACCATGAAGAAGAAAAAGAAGAGGCTTGTTAGGTTTTGCCCTTTATCCAACAAAAAGCCATGAGGATGTTCTTCAGAGTGCTGTTATAGCACTACCAGGGTACCAAGACTACAATTTACGTAGAAGGGCTAAAGAACCTGCCGGAAGTCAGAATTTGATCAAATAAAGATCAAGTGACATCGAACAAAATTTATGTTCACAAGATTTCTACGAATTTTCGTCGAGCGAGGCTAAAGAACCTGCCCAAAAGTCAATTATGATCAAATGAAGATCAACTGATTGCACCCGGTATAGTTAGAAGACTAGAAGACATTAAGATTAAAGAAAGATTGAAGGAAGGCATCAAGGAACAAGAAGGTTTTGGCATCTCGACATTAGGGAGGAACTATTGGACCTGTTTTAATGTCTTTGGCGCCAAAAGATAAAGCCTGTTATGTTTCTGGTTTGGGCCGCATGCCAACAAACCCTTTATGCAGAAACATAGGCAGTTAGTTAGTTATTTAGAAACATTATATCAATTACTTTTAAGGAATCGGCATACCCTTTCATGCGATGCACCAATTCACATTGTATATATAGAATAGGAATATGTAAACAAACGTTAACCCTTTCATTATCAATATCAGTTTATATGGTTCAACCCCATATCTTCCTGTTTCATTTTTATTGATTTTGTTTGATGTATACATGATTGTTGTTATGATCAATTCGATCCTGGAAAAAACCCTCACAACTCGTGTAAAAGATCATAATCCTTCCTATATTATTAGTCTTTGTAATTAAACCTTAATATATGTTTTATTTAATATGCATTCCTATGTACATTTAAATATGGGTCTGCAGGATTCTAGGAATGGGTCATATGTATTCAATTCGACCCATATGACAGTTAATATGGTTAGCAGTTATTTGACAGTTAGTATATGTATTACAGTTATTTACAGTTATGTAGGAAAAGGCATGTTTGTTGGTGAACCATCACAATGGTTCATCACACCTTTTCATTTAGTATAAATAGTTTGTAATATGCATTATGTATTCTTATTCAAAGTAATAAAAGTTTATCTTGTTTTATCACTTCTTACCCGTTTTATATCTTGTGCATCATACTGCCCCAAACACATCCTTTTGTCTACAACAAATGGCTAACTTGAATTCCTACTAAAACAAATGGACAAGGGTCAACAGAAGACCCTATGGCCATGACAAACAAATGGCATCGAGCAAAAGCTGGGACATTTGAGAAGGAATCAACAACTTGATTTCATCCAGAGAAAGATAAAGAGAGAAGGTCAATACCCTTTAGGGTCTTGCATAAAGCGATTTGAAGGCTTCAGAGACATGCTAAAGAAGTAATTAAATCAAGTTATGCAGTACAACAGCACCCTAAACCAACCACACCAAAACCTTGAACATAACAAGTACAAGAATTACAAGTGTTTCCAATGCAAGCAAATTGGGCACATCAATAAATTCGTCCTATGGACAACAATGATAAAGACATGGCTATGAAGCGGCATACAAAGAACCTTGAAAAAGGAAGAATGGAAGGATTTAAGACCACCAAGCCAATGTGTTGATCGATACCAGAGCATCCACTTCTCCACAACATGCATGATCAAAGATACTGGTCACGCAAAATGAGATGATATTTGGTATGTCAAAGAATCAAATAGATAGGCATTTATGCTATAAATTGGATTCTTTCTGCAATATTAAGGAAGATTTTCTAAAGAAAGTTTCTATTTACCTATGGAATTGGTGAAGTCTTGATAGAAGATGGTGGCCAAGGTTGTTTAGTACCTGGTGTGCACTATGCACCAGAAGTTACCCTTAACATACTATCAACTGAATTGCTTGAGAAACAAGGTTTTGAGGTTAATTATGATGGCAACAGATGCACTTTGTCCTATATGTTCAATAACAAGGAAACTGAGTTCTTTGATGAAGACAAAATGAGATCAATGTAGAATAAGTACCTAGAAGATTACTTTGGATCACTGACTAAGAAGGAGGAAGGCCTAGAAGGAGACTTGATCAAGATCAAAGGAAACCTTTATTCTACAAAGGTTCAAACTTTTAATGACTATGTAACTTTTCTCAATTTGATCAAGCGGGATGATATTGTAAGCCAAGAAAGGGACTTCTTCAGAAACAAATTCAATAAGGTTGTAAGATGGTTCTACATTCACTACCTTAAGAAACCACTTCCTGGACCAATCCCTCCAAGTATAAAAGAGTGCAGTGTTCAATTGTTTTTATACAAATTAATAAGGATCGGAGGATATTTGAGTGTGAACTTTGTCAAGAATTTGACACTATTACAAATTATGGGGTCAGTCAAGAGAAATGGAGAAGAAATTAAAGAATGCTACATGAGATATTTGAATATCTTTACTTCTCATCTGTTAATACAAATAAGCCGTGAAAAACGTTTATTTATATTTTTACGATCTTCTAATGTTTTGTTGATAACAAACGTAAAATCATTTTAACGAAACAAATAAAATACGTAATTGGTTTGAGCCAATAGTTTACTAACACACTTACGTTTTTCACATAAAATACTAAAACAAGTATACGTGATTTTATGATTTAGTAATACATATGTACAACAACTAGTGTTTACATATTGGGTAAATATATACATAACTAGTATATATTATAATGGGTAATATAAATGGGTAGAAACTTGAGTATTTGACCCATTAACCAAATAAATTGAATGTAGTCAGCATAACCCAAAGTCCATGACCTATGGAGCATGACCCATAACCCATTGCATGACATCATGCTTAAGTCATATATGGATATTATCCATGACCCATGGTTTTAACCCATGACCCATGGACTAGATGTATTGCATCTTGTAGATACATTGTATCTATTTGGATACCCATGATCCATAACCCATGACCCATGACCCAAAACCCATGGGCAAAGAGGAGCGCCCCACGATCCCCAAGAATACCGGACGGATCCGTGGGATCCGTGGAACGAGAGTTGTTTTCCTCTATAAATAGTGAGCCATTTCTTCATTGTTTCTCACCCCTTTCTCATATATTTTCTCTTTGAGTTATAAACTTCTAACCTCGATCCAAGTGATCTATGTATGTAGTTTTGTTTTTGTGTGATTCTCTAGGTTCCTCTTAAAGGCGAGATCACCACCTTTTGAAGTCGAGCAAGCTCAAGTCCATGAGTTGCCATGCTTCGTTATCATCAAGACTACTGAGATTCTCTTGTTGATAGTTCTCTTCTTTCTCATAAGAAGTGTAGTGTTGAAGACATTAGTGAAAGATGTCTAAAGGGTCAAGACGAAGACATTAGTGAAAGGTGTCGAACGTCCGTATTGAAAGAACTAGTGAAGGGTGCTTAGAAGTCAAGGCTAAAGGCATTAGTGAAGGGTGCCTAGAAATCAAGTCACAAGGCATTAGTGAAGGGTGCCTTGAGATCGAGTCAAAGGCATTAGTAAAAGGTGCCTAAGGTGTACATTCGATATGGTGTGCTCGATGTACAAGATAGATTAGTATTGGGTCGAAGGATATTGATATCCTTGATGGTGTTGTAATAAGGAGTTGGTCTCCTGGGGTTGTGTTGTGTAGTGTTGGGTAGTAGTTCCTCCATCGTAATGGAACTCGGTACTTAGCCTAGTACCGGATAAAGGGTAGGCGACGTTGTGATAGGTGTGGTTCTACCTTGTGGAAGAACCAAGTGGTTAGCCTAGTACCGGAAAATATGAGGCGACGTTGTGAATGCTTCTCCGCCATAAGGAGTTGGTGTCGTGTAGTGATTACGAACTCTCGAGTAGGTGACTCGGGGAGTGGAGTAGGGCAAGGAAGGTGTCCTTGTAGCCGAACCACTATAAATAATCATGTCGTGGTTATGTGCTTCTTACTCTCTATCTTTCATTATACATTTATATATCTATCTATCAATGTCCAACATACACATATAAATAGATTGACATAAGTCGATCTAAATATTTTAAAACGAAGTTTTAATTTGTAAAACTATTCGACCCCCCTTCTAGTTTTCCACACTTACTTTAAAACTGCAAGAGCACCACAACAAGGACACAAGGACATCCTTGAAGTATCTACATGGAAAGCAGAAGACAAAGACAGAGATTGTCTTAACCAATGGAACATTGGTGGAATTGGTGCACTTAATACAAGGCCTGCAATCCTAAAATAAAAGAGGACATTGGAGAATTTTGGTGTCGAATTAGAAGACACAGGAGACAGTCAAGAACAACCAATTTTATCACACTCCATAAAAGGTCAGAACCTACAAGGAATGTACTCAGGACCATCAACATCAAGGATGCAAGGACATGAAGATTCAAGCAACAACAGCACTTGTGATGGTTTCACAATCATCACTTAAAAGGACAATCAAGAATTGAAGGCTTATAATCTTGGGAGGGAGATTGTTGGAGAACAAGATCATAATCCTTCCTATATTATTAGTCTTTGTAATTAAACCTTAGTATATGTTTTATTTAATATGCAATCCTATGTACATTTAAATATAGGTCTCATGCAGATTCTAGGAATGGGTCATATGTATTAAATTCGACCCATATGACAGTTAATATGGTTAGCAGTTATTTGATAGTTAGTATAGGTATTACAGTTATTTACAGTTATGTAGGAAAAGGCATGTCTATTGGTGAACCATCACAATGGTTCATCACACATTTTCATTTAGTATAAATAGTTTGTAATATGCATTATGTATTCTTATTCAAAGTAATAAAAGTTTATCTTGTTTTATCACTTCTTACCCGTTTTATATCTTGTGCATCATATTGCCCCAAACACCTCCTTTTGTCTACAACAAATGGCTAACTTGAATTCCTACTCAAACAAATGGACAAGGGTCAACAGAAGACCCTATGGCCATGACAAACATTCTTTTTGTGACACGGTTTCTGATTTAATAATAGACAGGGTATTGCGATGGACAAAAGGTATACTAGGTTTCCATAGCTAGCGCAAGTCCAAGTTCCATTGTTAAAAGCTGAAGTGAATGATGAGAATCTTTAATGTGACTCGAATGGCCAAACGAAGTCTTTTTCAGTTAGTTTAGAATGGAAATCAATTCGTATAAGGGATGTGTAAGTTCCTTGGTTCTATTTTGTGGTGTTTCCATATTGTATACCTAGGCATGTGTTCCACCTTTGGCTTGTTGATAATTCTAAATTGAAGACGCAAGATCGATAGAGACAATGGGATGTTGGTCCGGAGACCTACTTAAACCTGCTTCCTTGTCTTTTGTGTGATATTCACCTTGATCATTGTCACAATTCTCAATTTCTGGTCATTTCTCAAACTCTACATTCATCATACTAGTTATGCATGGGTTTTGCATTTCACATTAAACGCATAATTTCATATTAAATAAACGTTATCGCGTAAACATTATTTTGAACAATTGATACGATACTTCCAAAAATTTATCATAATATACTTTTATACTCATATTAAGTCTATAAAAATATTATTATTAGTTTACCCAGTGTTTTAAATTTATTTCGTATATAAATTGTTATGTTTATATAAATTACGACGGTTTTCTTAAATTCAACCCGATAAATATTTATTCACTCAAATCTTTCAAGAAATGTATTTTTATAATTTTTATGACCTCAATATATTTTATCTTGACCCGTGAAAATTTATTTTTATCTAACGCTACCTTAAATATTCAAATGTGTACACGATTTACCACAAGTCTTCAAGTAACTTACATATAATTACACTTATACATATTTGTAAAAAAAAAAAAATACATCAAAGTAAATGATAACACCCCTTTGACGTCAAAGGGGGTGAGTCATTTGGGTAATTCACCTAAAATAATTCAAGATCTTTATTTGTAGTGTTTGACACTCAAACTCTTACACACTCAACAATTATTTCAAAGTGTAATAAAAGTCTTCTCTTTTTCCTCTATTCCTCTCCAAAATTCGGCAGCCTCAAGACCAAAGGGAAGATCATCTCAAATTTTTCAAGACAAGTTATTTAACAATCTAGTATCACTTGTTGTATAGGTTTTGTAATACAAACCTCAAGTGATTAGGAAAACCATTTTGTCCTTAAACCTCATCATATCACTAGTAAGCATCTCATGTTTATTTTTCATCTTACATATTCATTTCATATTCATTTCATCATATTTGAGCAAAAACATGCAAGTCATATGATGTTGTACCACTTTTTCAATGATTTTCAAGAGTTATGAATATATATAATCCATCCTATAATTATTCCTTGTTATATATTAGTTTTGGTGATGTCTAGGAAACCATGACACCCTAAGAAGGTGTATGGTAGGATTAGAATAGCTCCGGAGTTGTTTTGAATGGGTTAGAATAGGTTTGGCGCGAGAAAAA
This sequence comes from Chrysanthemum makinoi, assembly GCA_910596185.1. Classification (NCBI taxonomy): domain Eukaryota; kingdom Viridiplantae; phylum Streptophyta; class Magnoliopsida; order Asterales; family Asteraceae; genus Chrysanthemum; species Chrysanthemum makinoi. The sequence continues at coordinate 255,389,091 of OU343221.1, forward strand.
CTCATTTCGACACGTTTTAAATAGGGTCTGTCCGTATTTTTAATTCTGGGAAAATCCGACAGTAGATAAATATTTTTGGGCTAGATATTTAGAAAATACACTTTAAAACGAAACGTAACGCTGAACGGATTAAAACGGAGCTATAACGAAGAAGTTATGAATTTTTCAAGTTTGACGAGGAAAACTATTAATTTCAGAAATTTCAGCATTGAAAATGTCACTCCTTTCGAGTCAAAATGAGTCTTAAGCTTTATAAATTGTGTCGACTTATCAAAAATATATTAGTATACCTTGACACGAATCTAAGGATGTAGAAAACGTAGAAAACGGACTAGTAACGATTAAATTACACGCGATAAACCAAGTTGCCGCAACTCTATTCTATTAGCAAAATTAATATATTCTTTATTAAAACATACTACGCAACTAAAGGACCATGTTGGCGGACGCTTAACAATGATGTAGAACTTTTTATAACGTGATGTCTTCTAGTAAAAGTAAGTTCGCCTAGCATATTTTCCAAAATGTCCAACCGTTTGTTGAGCGGAGTTGTAACGAATAACATATAGTCACTCAAACTTTGCCCAAAACCATCCTTTCAAACTATATTTTTGGACTAAAGTACAATACGTAACCTATATTTTTCTTTGTGATCGAGACCTCTAGGATGGAAACTTAAACACTAAAACTTTGAGATAATGATACAAACTTCCCAAAACCGTTGAGTTCATTTCCTAACACTCGACGTGCACCATTTTACGACTAACTTTTCAAGGCCATTTTAGTCACTTTCATGAAAATTACAACGACATTATTTTACTTAATTTAAAAGTTATAATTTCACAATAAATCACTAAATGATTATCGGAGGATATCATTTCAACGTAAATACTTGTAAAGTATTTTATAATATGACGAGATGTCATAAACATATATTTTGACGATAAACATTATTTCCAAAACGTACAAGTGGTATGGATATCATATGGAGTTGCATGCACGACATTGTTTCATGACTTATATTAGAGCATATCATTCATATTAGGTTGCGGATAGAGATCGCACCTCATTTCAACATATCTACTTTTGTCACCATAATCATTGCATCAGTGAGTTCAGTAGCCACTTTTACTCGTTTAATTGTTTTACAAACTCTTCGGGGGAGATACATGCTCAACTACTTGTTTTTACTTTACATTTATATGAACTTAAATATCCTTTGTTTCACTCTATGTGTGCGTAAGTAGATTATGCCCGAACTAAATTGATCGCTATATTATGAACGCTATTAGTTGAAACACTTTCCTTGATTCTGAACCCTTCGACATGTATATTTGAACTCTTTTAAATTGATTCGGACCCTTTGACATATAAGTGAACACTTTGGACTTGATTTGAACTTTTTGACATATAATTGAACTCTCTTAATCTGTAAAGAACCCTTTTGATATATTTTAAACTTGTTTGACATGATTTTGAACGCTTCGACTATCTTGAACCTTTTGATAAGTTTTAAGCTCTTTGGTTTCGAACTTTTGAACTCGACTTAAATCTTTGAACTTAATTACGAACTTTTGAACGGAACTCTTGAACTTAAATACAAACTTATGACTTGTTTGAACTTATTGAACCGCACGTGTTATGACCTTGACCTAAAGTCTCCTATGTTCTGAGCATCACTATAAAGTCTCCTATGTTCGGAGCATCACTATAAAGTCTCCTATGTTCGGAGCATCACTATAAAGTCTCCTTTGTTCTGAGCATCACTATAAAGTCTCCTATGTTCTGAAAGCATCACTATAAAGTCTCCTATGTTCTGAGCATCACTATAAAGTCTCCTTTGTTGAAGCATCACTATAAAGTCTCCTATGTTCAGAGTATATCTTTGGGAAGAGGCACCCAGAATATCTTTGGGAAGAGCACCCATATATCTTTGGGAAGAGGCACCCAGTATATCTTTGGGAAGGGGCACCCAGTATAACTTTGGGAAGTGGCACCCAACATAATTTGGTTTCATCAGAGCATCCTAATTATTATATACGTAGTGCAATTTTGTGAATTATTATGACCACTTATACTCGACTATTAGACACACTATATTTTGTGCAATGGGTTGTGAACACACAGGTTGCAAGTTTTGTATGGCGGGACTTGGAACTGAGTGGATTTACAATGCCTTTGCTTTGAGAACTCATTTAACCTCGTGTGCTTGAACATAAACTAGACATATTTTGGCAGTGGGTTGTGAACACACGGGTTGCAAAAGTTTTGTAACATGGGTGAACTTAACCTGAGTGGATTTGCAATGCCTTTGCTTTTGTGGACTATTCTAAATGACCAAAACTTTGCCTTTGTTGCATGAACGCTCTTAAAAGCTTTACTTGTTAACCAAACTCTATGAACTCACTCAACCATTGTGTTGACACTTTTAGCATGTTTTATCTCGGTATCTAAGGCATTCACTTCATGGCATGCATGTGGACTTATCATAGAGTCGGCGTGTCGTTGGCGTCTCACCTATATTTTTTTGCACAACTATCGTTTGATTGTAACAAACTTATTTTGGTATCTTGGAAATCTATTGGGGCCTATGTTTTGTAAACTCGATTATTTCTTGAATCAACGATATTTTCAAACGACACTTTAGGTCGTTCAATATAACTGTGATTGTGATGCTATGACGGTCAATCCCGGAATTCCATTCACTTTGCAAAACCATGTAATTTGGGGTGTGAGCAGATTGGCATGTGAGCTTCAGTTTATAGAGAACTAGGTTGCATCATTGACCCTAGACTATAACTACATCATCATAGCATCTCATCATATCATTATAAGTGCACATTCTTTATACATGCGGACTTATGACTCAACACCAAACATCATATGAGTCGATTAGTCCAAGAATTGCATAGTTACTCTCCTACCTATTATACATAGCGATCACCTATGTCTAATTCGGGAAGAATCATGCAATGAAGGGAGTAGTAGTCTCATATGTGTAAGCAATTCTGTAATCAAGCCAAATTTTCAAAAGATTTTCTTCAAACCACTTGTTTCAGTTTAATCCGGCGGCAGTTCTTGTTTGATGAGTTGCAAAGATCGAGCTAGAAACAAGTCGTTACCTAAACCGATTTAGCCTAATCGTGTGACAGTTCTTGTTTGATGAGTTGTGGGATTAAGTAAAATCGGTTACCAAAAAGTCTTTTGAAAATTTTGCTCGAGAATGGGAAAGCCTGCCTCATCGAGCCTAATCATAAGGGAGCATGTCTTTAGAATGGGATATAGTCACGATATATGCATGAGCATTGGCATAATCATTTAAACCATACATGAGCATAAACTTTTAGAACCCTTGGTGCGTTTTGGGCCATAGTATCATAATCGAATCGCGAGGGCGTGATTCCTCGACATGGGAAGAATGTCACAATTCTCAATTTCTGGTCATTTCTCAAACTCTACATTCATCATACTAGTTATGCATGGGTTTTGCATTTCACATTAAACGCATAATTTCATATTAAATAAACGTTATCGCGTAAACATTATTTTGAACAATTGATCCGATACTTCCAAAAATTTATCATAATATACTTTTATACTCATATTAAGTCTATAAAAATATTATTATTAGTTTACCCGGTGTTTTAAATTTATTTCAGTATATAAATTGTTATGTTTATATAAATTACGACGGTTTTCTTAAATTCAACCCGATAAATATTTATTCACTCAAATCTTTCAAGAAATGTATTTTTATAATTTTTATGACCTCAATATATTTTATCTTGACCCGTGAAAATTTATTTTTATCTAACGCTACCTTAAATATTCAAATGTGTACACGATTTACCACAAGTCTTCAAGTAACTTACATATAATTACACTTATACATATTTGTAAAAAAAAAAAATACATCAAAGTAAATGATAACACCCCTTTGACGTCAAAGGGTGTGAGTCATTTGGGTAATTCACCTAAAATAATTCAAGATCTTTATTTGTAGTGTTTGACACTCAAACTCTTACACACTCAACAATTATTTCAAAGTGTAATAAAAGTCTTCTCTTTTTCCTCTATTCCTCTCCAAAAATTCGGCAGCCTCAAGACCAAAGGGAAGATCATCTCAAATTTTTCAAGACAAGTTATTTAACAATCTAGTATCACTTGTTGTATAGGTTTTGTAATACAAACCTCAAGTGATTAGGAAAAACCATTTTGTCCTTAAACCTCATCATATCACTAGTAAGCATCTCATGTTTATTTTTCATCTTACATATTCATTTCATATTCATTTCATCATATTTGAGCAAAAACATGCAAGTCATATGATGTTGTACCACTTTTTCAATGATTTTCAAGAGTTATGAATATATATAATCCATCCTATAATTATTCCTTGTTATATATTAGTTTTGGTGATGTCTAGGAAACCATGACACCCTAAGAAGGTGTATGGTAGGATTAGAATAGCTTCGGAGTTGTTTTGAATGGGTTAGAATAGGTTAGGCGCGAGAAAAACTCATTTCGACACGTTTTAAATAGGGTATGTCCGTATTTTTAATTCTGGGAAAATCCGACAGTAGATAAATATTTTTGGGCTAGATATTTAGAAAATAAACTTTAAAACGAAAACGTGGGCATTGAACGGATTAAACGGCAGCTATAATTAAGAAGTTATGAATTTTCAAGTTTGACGAGGAAAACTATTAATTTCAGAAATTTCAGCATTGAAAATGTCAAAAATGAGTCTTAAGCTTTATAAATTGTCGACTTATAAAAATATATTAGTATACCTTGACACGAATATAAGGATGTAGAAAACGTAGAAAACGGACTAGTAACGATTAAATTACACCGATAAACCAAGTAACTCTATTCTATTAGCAAAATTAATATATTCTTTATTAAAACATACTACGCAACTAAAGGACCATGTTGGCGGACGCTTAACAATGATGTAGAACTTTTTATAACGTGATGTCTTCTGGTAAAAGTAAGTTCGCCTAGCATATTTTCCAAAATGTCCAACCGTTTGTTGAGCGGAGTTGTAACGAATAACATATAGTCACTCAAACTTTGCCCAAAACCATCCTTTCAAACTATATTTTTGGACTAAAGTACAATACGTAACCTATATTTTTCTTTGTGATCGAGACCTCTAGGATGGAAACTTAAACACTAAAACTTTGAGATAATGATACAAACTTCCCAAAACCGTTGAGTTCATTTCCTAACACTCGACGTGCACCATTTTACGACTAACTTTTCAAGGCCATTTTAGTCACTTTCATGAAAATTTCAACGACATTATTATTCGACAACTGCAAGTTATAATTTCACAATAAATCACTAAATGATTATCGTAGGATATCATTTCAACGTAAATACTTGTAAAGTATTTTATAATATGACGAGATGTCATAAACATATATTTTGACGATAAAGATTATTTCCAAAACGTATTGGTATGGATATCATATGGAGTTGCATGCACGACATTGTTTCATGACTTATATTAGAGCATATCATTCATATTAGGTTGCGGATAGAGATCGCACCTCATTTCAGTGTATTTACTTTTGTCATCATAATCATTGCATCGGTGAGTTAAGTAGCCCACTTTTACTTCGTTTAATTGTTTTACAAACTCTTTGGGGGAGATACATGCTCAACTACTTGTTTTTACTTTACATTTATATGAACTTAAATATCCTTTGTTTCACTCTATGTGTGCGTAAGTAGATTATGCCCGAACTAAATTGATCACTATATTATGAACGCTATTAGTTGAAACACTTTCCTGATTCGAACCCTTCGACATGTATATTTGAACTCTTTTAAATTGATTCGGACCCTTTGACATATAAGTGAACACTTTGGACTTGATTTGAACTTTTTGACATATAATTGAACTCTCTTAATCGTAAAACCCTTTTGATATATTTTAAACTTGTTTGACATGATTTTGAACGCTTCGACTATCTTGAACCTTTTGATATGTTTTAAGCTCTTTGGTGATTCGAACTTTTGAACTTCGACTTAAATCTTTGAACTTAATTACTTAACTTTTGAAGCGGAACTCTTGAACTTAAATACAAACTTATGACTTGTTTGAACTTATTGAACCGTACGTGTTATGACCTTGACATAAAGTCTCCTATGTTGGAACATCACTATAAAGTCTCCTATGTTATCAACATCACTATAAAGTCTCCTATGTTGGAGCATCACTATAAAGTCTCCTTTGTTCGAACATCACTATAAAGTCTCCTATGTTCGAGCATCACTATAAAGTCTCTATTCTGAGCATCACTATTATAAAGTCTCCTTTGTTCGGATCATCACTATAAAGTCTCCTATGTTCGGAGTATATCTTTGGGAAGAAGGCACCAAGATATATCTTTGGAAGAGGCACAGTATATCTTTGGGAAGAGGCACCCAGTATATATATCTTTGGGAAGGGCACCCTGATAACTTTGGGTAGTGGCACCCAGCATAATTTGGTTTCATCAGGAGCATCCCTGAATTATTATATACGTAGTGCAATTTTGTGAATTATTATGACCACTTATACTCGACTATTAGACACACTATATTTTGTGCAATGGGTTGTGAACACACAGGTTGCAAGTTTTGTATGGGCGGGACTTGGGAACCGGAGTGGATTTACAATGCCTTTGCTTTGAGAACTCATTTAACCTCGTGTGTTTGAACATAAACTAGACATATTTTGGCAGTGGGTTGTGAACACAGGGTTGCAAATGTGTGTTTGTATGGTAGGAACTTGGGAACTGAGTGGATTTGCAATGCCTTTGCTTTTGTGGACTATTCTAAATGACCAAAACTTTGCCTTTGTTGCATGAACGCTCTTTAAAAGCTTTACTTGTTAACCAAACTCTATGAACTCACTCAACCATTGTGTTGACACTTTTAGCATGTTTTATCTCGGTATCTAAGGCATTCACTTCATGGCATGCATGTGGACTTATCATAGAGTGGGTGTGACGGCGTCTCACCTATATTTTTTTGCACTTTAACTATCGTTTGATTGTAACAAACTTATTTTGGTATCTTGGAAATCTATTGGGACCTATGTTTTGTAAACTCTGATTATTTTACTGAATCCAACGATATTTTCAAAACGACACTTTAGGTCGTTCAATATAACTGTGATTGTGATGCTATGACAGTCAATCCCCAGGAATTCCATTCCGCTGCAAAACAGGTAATTTGGGGGTGTGACAATCATACTTAGGAATAAGTAGATAAAATAAGAGGATGATATACTGGTGGTACGTCGAGATAGCTGCTACACATCAAAGAAGAGGCGCTATGATAAGGATTCCGCGAGGACCGATAATTACAGTTGTTAACAAATCCATCTTGTCTCCATAAATCCTCAACAAGAATCCGCCACTTATCAAATATCTTATCAACCCAGGTCTTAGGCGGCATAACATATCAATCACATGCACATGTCACAAAGTAATGAAAGGTAACCAAATTTTATTATAACTATTACGTGAAGAATCCAATACATGTAGAGACCTTAGCACGGTTCATTGCATAACTCTATGCTGAAAAACATGATTTGAATGGTTTCCAACAGTATCAATCTTGTTAAAGTTTTGATACTCTATCTGAACATCTTCATCATCAGTAATCCCTTTTATTCGGTGGCTATGATTCGGGTCAAATATAAAAAATATTTTTCCAAAGAAAAAATACCAACAGTTTCAAAAAATACCAACACGTAAACTGTGGTTCCTCTCCGTAATCTTCTTAGGACCTGTTTGGTTCGTAGATGGGTTTGACATTAGATTTGGATTTGGATTTGGTTTGATGGAAGGGTAGAAAGAAAATTTTGTTTGTTTTGTGAGATTGGGATTAGAGTTAAATTTAAAAAATTATTTTTTTATAAGAGTAAATTACAAAGATGGTCCCTGTGGTTTGCGTTGACTTTCATTTTTGGTCCTTTGACTTTTTTTTTTGCATATATCAAACCAACTTTAAAACCCTTAAACTCATAGTCCTTTGACAAACGACATTTTCACTTTTGACGATTAAACAACCCTTATGTGCAAAGCAAATAGAGATAATATAGTCTTTTCCATTTTTTTTACTTTGTCACCCATAAATATCTAACACATAAAAGTGTTAATCTCACACAAATCTCTCTCTCTCTCACACTCACAAACATGTATATACTGATCTCCACCTAACCAAACATCCATCTTCTTAAATTTGTATCTTTAAATACTAAAAGAAAAAAATATATCTTTTTTTCTAATAAGTCAAACATTCCTATAAACACACAAAAAAAACATATACAAGATTCTGCCAACAACTCCACTCCACCACGACGGCGCCACCCACTACCAACTTTTCTCTTTTTCAGATCCACGACCACCAACACTTCCGAAACCCGCTCGAAACCACCACCCCGTCCCACATACTGATTCTTGGTTTAGTTTTTTTTTTCTCAATGGGTTTTTTGTATTGGTTTTTTAATGGGAGTGGTGGACTGATGGTGGTGATAAATCCAAATGCATTTTATTAGCCCAATGTTAAATCCAAATGACAAATCATTCAAAACAAACGGGCCCTTAATCTTTAAGGAGTTGCTACAGGACATATAACAAGAAACAAATGTGAGTATCGTATTAAATGGATACAACAAATAGTATACTTGTTGTTCCCATTTAGTTGATTACTTAACTATTAGGAAGATAAACTAACCGATTAATATGTCTAATAATGTTAGTTTATGCCTTAACAATTTTTATATGATAACTCAATAAATTACTTTTCGACGTTTAACTCTTTATTTATGTATATCAAAGAATTATACTTGATTGTTTGCGGTATAACAATTGAGATTGAATGACAATGTATGTTTGGTGATCTCTTCACTAAACTCAAATACAAACCAAAGTTAGTGTTTGAGTAAGAACTATGCTTAATCAACAGATTTATGTTTCTAGGACTTAGTTCTATTTTGGAGGAGTAACTTGAGCTCTTGAAAATGTTAGAAACTTTTAATACAAGAGATATAAATTACTCATTTACAACATCTTATTTATAGGCAAGTTTCAATGTGGATACCCATGGGGTAAAAGGTACATGTCAACATTTGATAAACAAAAGTACACTTTGTACTTTTGCTTCTATTCTAGTATGCTATCGGACATACTTGAAGGAATAGTTGAGACACTGTTGTACTTTTAACAACTATAGTACATCTTGACTTAAACATCCTACCAAAATATCTAAGTAATCAGAATGTCTTCATTTTGTTGAGAAGATCTTCAGGGTGTCAGTGAGTTATTGTCATCACTTATTGGCTCCATCATTTTGATCTTGGTTCCTCTCTTCACTCATGGAGAACCGTCTTAGGTTGTGATGAGTCTTTCTATCGGACTAGAGAACTTGAAGATGAATCACTAAATGTTTTCTTACATTTAGGGTCTTGTTTTCTACCTAGATTATTTTTCATTCAAATCTGTATAAGAGATCAATAGATACTGAATTGATCCAATAATACTAGATATGGTTTGATTTCAACCTCCTGACCCACACAACATAAAGGCTGCCCACTTTCGAGTTTCTCTCCCTTATCTACTAGTACTTTACCAACCATAAAAGTAGAGAAGGAGGTGTAATCACTTGGAGAATTATTTATTACATTGTTTCTCAACTCGGAAACATACACGCTTTCATCAATAACCTGAAAATTTTGAAGTCGTCAAATAAAAAATAAAAAAACATAATATTTCGCTAAATAATTATTGTTAGAATTTACCATTATAATTCTCGAGGCATTTACATATATCCCCAACCAAACTTCAATAATTACATATTTCCCCAAAGAATGCTTTAATAGTATTGTACATCATGCATTAAAAACTTGTGTTTTGAGGAAATATGTAATTTTGAGTTTCAGGTATATATGAAATTCCCCCTAATTCTCGAAGCATAACACTGTTTTACACCTTGGTCAATTTGAACGATTACAAGGGTGGAAAGAGATAAACTGATGTGTCTTTTGTCGTGTAGGTAATCTATGTATTCAAGTTTTAAATTTATACTTTTCCGAATTTACTTATAACAAACACTTACGGACAGTTATCCGGTCGAGAGTGAGATAGTTGGTAAGTAGAGCATCAATCACTATGAGTGGAACATTAACACTTAAATCTATTAGTATTTTAATTATATAAGTTAGTCTATCTAAACCTAATTCTAACGCAACAAAAGGTTTTTTCAGCCTGAGAGACTGGCACAAGGTTTAGATTTAATAAAACTGTAAAAGCAATGAGCCAGATAACACATACAAGTAGAAACACATATAAAAAAAGGAGGTCAAACAGATAGTAAGGAAAACGTATTATAAAAGTTTAGTCATACAAGATGTTTGATTAGTCTAAGACCTGTAACGACGATACTCACGACCAGACGTTTATCAGATTTAAACCTAGGTCGTCGCTAGATTCTAAATTTCATTATTAAGTTTTTCAACATATATAATCCTGACATGATTACTTGAAATCCGCATAAAGCACACCTTAATTATTGTCAATTTACTATTATTTATCCACCTATGGCTTACATTAACATGTCAACAATATTAATGAAGTAATAAACGTAATCAATACCCAGGACTAAGTAAACTATCGAATTAGAACAAACCAAAACATCAAATAATCATTAAACTTGGCAAATACCTATGGGTATTAGCCCATAATCTCGATCATAATACAAGATAACATGTTATGAAAGATTCAAGTATAAATCAAAAGAAAAAACACGCTAACCGAACGATTATAGTGTAGTAAAACAAATTAAGTGAATTCTCTTATGGAATTATGGCACTAGGAGAACTTTCTTGGTCTTCTTTGTCTCTAGTCAACTTGGTGGTTTTCCTCTTTGAAATCCGGAATTTAGGGTTTTCTATTTATACTTTTTGAAAAATTGTCGATACTACGTATCAAATTGGTCCAATACGGTGTATCAAGATAACTTCGTGTGGGGTCCAAGATTATTATATTTCAGAATATTCGTAAACCGCCTTACTGATTCGGCGTATCATAGAGATGAATACGGCGTATTAGGTCTTCATTATCTTGGAAATCTGATGAAGTCATTGAGATGAATACGACGCATCTTGATAAGGTTATACAGCGTATGATGTTGGTTTCATTCCAGGTTTTACTATTTATAATTTCTCGTCTACCTATGCACTAATGGGCAGTGTACCTGGTCGTGTGTTGTGTAGTAATTGGTAAAGTTGAGTCCCGGAACCTATGAGTGCAGATCTAATCTAAGTTCTAATGTCACCTTGATTTAAAAGGGGTTTTGAATTGATTAATAATTAAACTAATGAAAATAAAACGAAGGCAAATTAAAAAGTGATGAACAATGGTAGGGAGAAATGTGCTAACCTAATTATTAATCTTGTTACGCCATAATTAGTTCCTATTAATGTTTTCTATATACTTCATGTGGGGGTAAATGTCACTAGACTCCTCGGGTAAATTCGTCTAGCATATGTTCCATAGGTTCCTATTCTGTAACCATACACGATTGCGAGTTAGGTAGGTTAAGATATATAGAGTCATTAAGTACCAATTACAATCTAGACTTATTCTATGGAAACCGCCTCTCGAACTTAGATTTCCCACTTAACTTCTTAAGCATCTCCGTTTGGTAGGTGATCTATGGTCAATAATTCACATAAGATAGTGGTAGTCCTATGGTCAATTCTTACCACTATTCGTCCTAGGGTCCGATGGTCAATTCTCCTAGCTTCCTAGATGCTACCAAATATTAACACTACCGAAATAAAGGTGTCCATGAATAAGCAAAGGAAATAAGCACATAAAGCGATACGAAAACGAGAAAACTAAATCATGACAATAACAATTTCATAACTAGGCTAACACCAAATGTATTTAGCCAATCATATTAAATAATGCAGGAAATTCAATGTTTAAAATTATTATGAAAGACATTAAATTAAATACAAATGTTTGATATGAAATACTAAAACATTTTCTAATATTCTATTATGTATTAAACATTACTTAAATATAATATTTTACCCTAATATTAACTTTTATTTTCTAGAATTTATCTTCTTCAACTTTTTATTTTGTATTCTTGGTGTGTTAATTAGTAGAGAGCATTATAGTCAAAGTCGCGAGTTTTATTATGATGTCTTATGTTTAAAGAGAGAAATTTACGCTTATACATTTTACACTAATGAGTAGGGGTGTGCAGAAAACCGAAAAACCGAAAAGACCGAGAAAACCGAAACCAAAAAACCAAAACCGATTAAAAAACCGATGGTTCGGTTTTGGTAATTTTTAAAAACCGAAGTTTATGGTTCGGTTTGGTTTTAGCAAAAACACCAAACCGAAAAAAAAACCCGAACCGAAAAAACATATAATCTTAAAACTTCGTGTTTCAGTTGTTGCTTCCTGAATGTGTCATATATAACACATAAACATTTATCATCTATAATTTTTGTGGTCATTAATTTTCCATTGTCGTTATTGTGTCACTTTACGATAAATACACAATTCTCTTATCTAATGTTTTTATGAAAAATAGTTTCTTATTGTTATTCTTTTGTGGTTCTTTATTCTTGAAACTTGAAAATGTTATTCTCTGTTGCATTAAAAATTCGACCATTTAAAGACCAAAATGCGATAAGCAAAATAAAAATCGAAAAAACCGAAAAACCAAACCGAAAATAAACCAAAAACCGAAAAACCGGACCTAGAATAAACCGAAACCGAACGGTTTCTAAAAAGAAGAAAAACTGAATATTTTAGGTTCAGATTTTGATTTTAGTCAAAAGCAGGCCAACCGAACAATGCTTTCACCCCTACTAATGAAAGCACCATCACGCAGTAAGTGTGTGGAACGAAAATTCTTGTTTTTATCAAACACGACAGGGTGGCATATGCTTTAAGAATTGAGTTGGACCACTTAAAAAACCAAACAAATGTTAAAGTACATGGTTAGTTACAAGAAATCGTCGTGATATAATCTGGTTTAATGCCAAAAAGCAGGTATGCAATGGATTTTTACTTTAAAGTTAACCGATCCATTGGATGATGAATATCTATACTACTATATAAAATGTTTGGGACTTCCTATAAAATGAAGTTTTAAAAAGATTAAGCCTACACACTTACCACTTATGAAATCATTTTGTTGGTTTCTAAGCGTTACAAGTTCTAAAGTATAATTAATATACCACATGGTACAAAACAATAATGTATAAATTATTATTTTTTCTTTATTAAAACACTCACTAAATGAAATTTATTAATCATTAATGATATTATTAAAATACCCCGTCACTCAAAAGTACAATTAATATAACACATGTTACAAATCAATAATGCATAAATCATCTTATATGTTTTTTTCAAAACACCTACTAAATGAAATTTACAAATCATTAATGATATTATTAATATACCCCCTCACTCAAAAATACAATTAATATATCACAAGGTATCTAACTATCTTATAATAGAGGGATGCACTTCCCTCATATTAATTATTTTAAGATTTCCATATATAGAATTTTAAGCAAATACAAGTTACAAAGCATTAGTTACAAGTATTTAAGCACAATTACAACTAAAAAAAACACTATTCAACCTATACAATTAATACACAATTTAATTCACCCCTTCACCAAAAAATACAACTATTTAAGCACAATGTACAATCAAATTAAGCTAACATAACAAAAATTTGAGATCCAGCATCCAAAAAAATGTCGGATCAAGCATTCAAAACATGAATGTGACAAAACTTATCATATTAAACATGACTACTTGTGATTTCGAATGTGCTTTTAATTAAATCTAATCATCCATTCAATCATTAGAGGGCTAGGTACCTTGAGAGTTTTTCGCGTAGTTTCCTCAAACGCAACCCTGCGGCGCCACTTGGATCACAGGGGCTCACGTTTTGGCCGTCATGACCGTAGAGATGGTCCGAGAGCGATGACGTGAGGGTACCGGGTGCTTCGCGTTTTCCTTATTTTTTGCGTTTAGGGTTTTTTTTTCTTTTTGTTGTTGTTGTTACATCATTGTGTTATTCGGATTATATAAAGCATAATAAGTTTGGTTTGTGTGTTCAAAAGTTGGTGTTAAATTTGGAAGAATAAGAAAGGGAAGTGAGGGAGAGTACATTCTTGCAAAAATGAGGACTGCAGTGGGTAAAACAAAGTGACTGCGTTTGGTTTGTAAGTGATATTAGGTTTAAGATAAAATAGAGTTATTATATAAAAATTAGGTTATAGGTCTAATTTGGTTTGAAATTTTGAAATTTTATGCAGGCTAAAATTAAGTTTATGCATATGGACACATGTGTATTGTTTGTATTCTTTGTTTTCTAATAGAATATCAACACATAACTCGCTTCCTTGTTAAAGATAATAATAACCGTGCATATTTATTAATGTAATTCTTTTTATTAACTAGCGGAGGTAGCAGCGTTGCGGAGGTATGCTGAAATAAATTTTTACGTTGAATCATGTTTTTATTTTATTATGTTCTTTTACAATAAATTCACGGATATCAAGAATTTTGTTTAGCCGTGCCCGTTCGGGTTGCCCGATCCCGTTTGGCCATGCCGTTTGGCCAGCCGATTCGTGCTTAAGCCGTTATGGTGGATTCGATGTTATGAGAAAAAGTGCTGATGTGGCACCTTTTTCCCCACGACACCAGCGAAAAACGGGAAAGCAACGCTGGGCGGCGGCGTAGCCAAACGGGCATGGGCCAGGGCTGCGACCGGTCGAACGGGCACGGGCTAAACAAAATTCTTGATATCCGTAAATTTATTGTCAAAAAGAATATAATAAAATAAAAAACATGATTCAACGAAAAATTTTATTTCAGTGTAATATAGGTGAAAAATGAGATTTCACATATTTTGAGAGATCACTTATAGGTTTTCATTTTACCACTGCTTTGATACATGTATTCTTTAAAATACTATACGGAACATGATAATTAAATAAATGTAGGATTACGTTAGTACAAATCTATAAATCTAAAAAGTTGTATGACCTTGATTATGAATTTATAACATAGGAGTACAAATTTATTAATTATAAGACAGTGAACTTAGTAATTCAATGAACTTGAATATGAATTTGACTCATGACTTTTTGCTTCGTGTCAAGGTTTTATGTCTTGTAATGTTTTATTTTTGTGTTAGCTATTTTTAATTATTTTGTTAAAGTAGTGGGTGCTTATGTTTGTAATTATTTGTTTCATTTGAAATAAATTGCTTTTCAAAAAAAAAAAAAAAAAAAAGTATTTGGGACCTTTCCAAATAAAATGCTTAAAGTTTTAACCAACACGTTTACTTATTATAGTATAGAAAAAAGTGGTGTTATTTTTTTTTTTAAAATCAATAGCTTATAGCATACACTTCTTAAACTTGTAACAACCATCTAAAAATTACTCCCTTCGTTCTAAAATTATTCTCCCCCGACAAAAAACACACAGTTAAAAAAAGCATAATTAATACTGCTTTCTCTTTCTTACTTTTAATAGAATGACACTTTTACCCTTAATTAATTAATTAATTTTCCCTTTAAAGTTTGTAATAATAACCTCAAAGGAGAGTAATATGGTAAATTCGATCAAAATTCCCTTTCTACTTTTAGTATTGGACAATTAAGATGGGACGTACCAAAAAGAAATTATAGACTATTAATTTGAGACGGATGAAGTAATGTATTAAAGTTAAAACAACCATTAATAGCCCTAAAATTTAATGTGTAACATCCTCAACTTATAACATTCACTAAATATTAAACACGTAATTAGAAAGTCAAATGGCTAAAGATCAACACTTGTACATCCGAACTTTTTCTTTAGAGAACTCAAATGCCAAATCACAACCCTTTCATTAACTTGTAGTTGCTTTATATAGGCAACTCCATAAAATGCGGTAAAATAATACGAAAAATTTATGTAACTCTATGGACTCATAAGTTCATATAAAAATCGATTTGGTGAATGATGAAGTCGCTTGTAACATACAACCCATAAAACTTTTATTTCAGGGTACCGTAGCGTTGGCCGCGCGTAGCACGGCAGTATTCTTAGTAAAATAATAATGCATAAATCATTTTTTTTTATTCCTTTAAAACACTTACTAAATAAAATTTACAAATCATTATGCATATCGTACAAACCAATCTTTTATGTAGTCAAACTTTCGGACACCACATTTTTCGACCAATGGACACATTTACCATTCAACTTAGCAACATAGATACCACCAAATGGCACCAAACCGCTACTTTAAAACACCTTTATGTTTTAAGCGTTATATAATATTGCGTCAAAACAACTAGCAATAGTGGTGACCACCGTTTTCATTATTGTCGTTGTATCGTGATGCAAGGGTTCATTGCCATTTTTTATAAAATAGTGTGCGATAAAGTTTTTTCCTAAAGTTATCGTCATGCGTAAAGTTAGCATCATGAAAAACATATAATCGCTCACCAAAATTTTTGATTGCATGGTGTCGCCACCGCAGATATGTGAGTACACCGCTATAAAAGTTTTTATAATGTTACTAAAGGCATAAGCAAGAATACCTAACTTTCAATTAATAACCTCATTTGGACATTTTTTTCTTCCTTCTATAAAAGCAATTCATGAAAAGACATTACCGTCGTAGGCAAAATAATCAAGCAGTTACCCAAGCTGCAGGTACGCTTGGAAAAATATACATATATGTGCTCAAAAGCGACAAAATGTTAAACATTGTTGAAATTACGTGCTTAAAGTAACAACTATCCTCAGCTTCGGTTCTCGAGTTTTAGGAAAGGGAAATGAAAAAGAATAGGAAAGGGAAAAGGAAAGTAAGTGTTAGTTGTTATGTTCTTGAGATAGAGGAAAGAAAAAAGAAAGTAATGTCATAGTCATGTTTTTTAGTGAGAGGAGGAAAGGAAAATAACTTTGTCAAAATTACATATATGCTTTTAATTGTTAATGTCAAATGTTTTAAAAAGGAATATTAGTCTTTATCTACTAACTGTCTGATTCGTTCTTTTCACTTCAAAAAGTGGGAGGAATATTCTCTAAAATCTTATCCTGTTATTTCCATTTTAAACTTTCTTTAAAACTTTAAAAACTCAAAACACACAAAATTTTAAACTTTCTTTCATTTCTTTCATTTCATTTCGAGAAATGGCGGTGTCGGTTTATTGGTGCATTGTGGATAACATAATAAGTAGATAATCGTAAAATGAAGAAGCATGATCAAAGAAAAAATTAACTTAAAAAAAGTGAGATTAAGTGTAACCTAACATAAGTCATTAGTCATATCATTATCATAAGTAGAAAAATATAGTTTGCGCGTTTTCGTCCGTTTTTGCGCGTTTTCGTCCGTTTTTTTACGTTTTCATCCGTTTTTGCGCGTTTTCATCCATTTTAAGCGTTTTGGTCCGTTTTTCGCGTTTTTGCCGTCAATTGTTTTACCATGTCGTTTTTGCGGCGTTTCGTCCCAGTTTTTTCACGTTTTGCGTCTTTTTCACGTTTTCATGTCCGTTTTCGTACGTTTCGTGGTTTTTCACGTTTTCATCATTTTTGTCGTTTTCGTCTTTTTTGCGTTTTTGTCCGTTTTTTACGTTTTCATCTATTTTTGCACTTTTACCGTCCTTTTCGTTTTGGGCCCTTTTTCACGTTTTCATCAGTTTTTTGGCGTTTTAGTAGTTTTTAGCGTTTTCATCCGTTTTCGCGTGTTTTCTTCCGTTTTTTCGTTTTAGATCCATATTTTTCACGTTTTCATCCGTTTTAGCGTTTTCATCGTTTTTACGTTTTTGCCTTTTTCGTTTTGCGTACTTGTATTTCACGTTTATCTGTTTTTACAATTTCATGCGTTTTAAATAAGTAAGCGGACGAAAACATAAAAAGCGAATGCGCAAACCACCATAAAAAGGGGTGAAAAAACAAAAGAAACGGGGCCAAAGCGAAAAGCAAAATGTAAAAAACCGTATGATGAAAGGCGACGATAAAAATAAAGCGCGGAAAAAAGCGGAGATTAAAAGCGTATAAAAAAATGGGCAGCGTAAAAAAGGGATGAAAAACGCGCAAGGGCAGCGGCGGCATGCGGATAAACCCGGCAGCAGCATGCGCCGATAACGTGCGGATAGCGTAAAATTGAACGCGTATAACGGTAACGAAACGACGAACGCGTAAAAAATGGATCTTTTGATTTCCGTATCTGACGAAAAAGCAGCAGCAGCGCAATGAAAAGAAGCGCCAATAAATGTGGCAGCTGGCGCGCAGCGGATGGCAGTAAAAAAGCGGGCCAGCGTAAAAAATGGGCCAGCAGCGCGGCGCAAACACGCGGGCGAACGCGTAAAAGCGGTCGAAAGCGTAAAAAATTGCAGCAGCGTAAAAAGCGGTGGCGCGTAAAATACGGGGCGAAAGCGAGCAAAAGCGGTTAAGCGTAAAAAGCGACAAAGCGGCGCCAAAGCGGACAGCGCGCGTAAAAAGCGGTAGCGGCGGCGCAAAAGCGGACAGCAGCAGCGATTTAAGCGTAAAAAAGCGTTAAAACAAGCAGCGTAAAAATGGCAGCGCCAAAAGGATGAAAATGTTAAAAGCGATGAAAAAAATAAAAGCGTATAAAACATAAAAACCACGACATCTCTTGATGGTTGAGTTATCAGACAAGTGACATTCGACCCATTTGTTGATCCATTCGACCCATTTGTTGATTCACATAAGTCCATATGTTGACCCATTTGACATGTTCTTTGCAAATGGGGTAACCAATCCAACCCATAAGTTGTTATTTTTACCCGCTTAACATTTTTTCTCTAAATGTGTTGTGATTGCCACCTTGATAAGGTTTTAAAATGTACCTTTTTGAGGGGTCATTTAAGCCCTTATTTGTTCACTTTTGTATCCGTTATTACTTAATATCGTTCCTTTTCACTTTTAGGTCTCTTGAAGGCAAATTGCTGTAATGGCACTTATTTGGGCGAAAAGTAGCGAATATCTGAAGGCCAAAGTCAGAATGAGACACTGTGGCCGAATGACTAGGTGTGGCGTCGCGGCTTATCTTGTACGGCCGGTCGGAGGATTTTATAATGGCGGACGGAAGCCAAAACTCTTATTTTCAAGTGGCGGCGTCAAGTTATAAAAGAGTAGGCGTCGCCTTTCGGGCGACCTAGATTTGATCGGTGGCGTCGAGAAGCTAAGAGGACGGCGTCACAAGCACAAGGTGGCGTGATGCCAAGTCTACGTGGCCAAGCGAAACCTAATGGCGGCGTCGGCGAGCGTCATATAAGGTGACGTAGTCGCATGTAATCTTATATATAGAATCCGAATTTTTGATTGTGTGTAGTCTTTTGGAGTAAAACCTACCATAGAACCAAAGTTGCATCTTGTACGGTATTTTAGGGTTCCAAACCCTATCTTACATCAAGATAAGTGCTTTACTTCATTAATACAATTATGTCTGTGATTATTTGTGTGTAATGTCTCCATGTCAGGCTAATTTACTTGTGTGTTTGCTTAGAATATGAAACTTAGTATTGAATATTGATTGGTTGTTTCTTATCTTAGTTGATCAATGATCTAGAAATGCGATAGGTCATTAGATTGTGTACTTAATGCTTGATTAATCTTTGTGAACCTTAGGTTATAGCACCTTGAGCCGTTGTAAGCTAAACTATCCAAAGAGGCCTTAGAGTTAGAGTTTATGATCCACAGTGGGTATTTTGTAGGCCGAGACCCTTTGGTAACTTCAAAGGGTTAGGGATAGCATACCTACAACTTTAGACACACAGCGCAATTAAAAATAAGGACGTGACAATTCAACCACCAATAGGAGATAATTAAGGGTAGTAAAAACATAAGTAAGCACATCTGAAAACTATCATCTGACACACAATAATTA
>OU343221.1:255409146-255553152 GCA_910596185.1 Chrysanthemum makinoi
TAATCATTTTTGTTTTTTGAAATTTGGATAAGTGTATTGTGATTGGTTTGTGATGATAGATTGTTCCGATTCGGTTTATTTGGAAAAAAGGAAGTGTTATACTTTATGACACATTTATGCATAACTAGGTTTAAGTTACCCCTTTAGAAATCAGAATGTTAGAATAATATAGAGGAATCCTAGGAACATGTAACATCATAATGTAAGCATTTAGTTGAACCATGTCAATATTGTGTTCATTATTGATGCAATGCTATGATTAACTCTTACAGCATTTAATTATATTGGTATAAAGATCCATAAACATACAATTTTTATATAATGTTGTCTTCATATATTTTGTGTGGTTTATTACAAGAGGAGTCTTTTTGCAGAGAAAGAAGCACCGTCAGCTTAGAAAAGTTCTATGTGGTAGGTGCCGCCTATTATCTCATGGGCACATGGTCATATTTGTTGGTGGCAATGGTGGTTATGCGGTGGAAGCGGGTTGCTACTGGCGAGGAGCTTAGAGAAAAGTTAACTCACTTCCGTCATGAGAAAGCTTTAATTGTAAAACTGGTGAGGCTAATTGATCATTTAAGAGGTGGTTGGATGCATATCTATAACAATACTTATGATTTTGTGATTTTTTTCGATCGAAACATTTATATCTAATTAATACGTTTGAAGTTGAGTCTGACGATCATGGATAGTCGTGCATCTGCTGTAACCAAGTGAGCAAAACTGCAGCTTCCACCATCAATAACTGGGTGGTATGCAGTATGTCAGTTGGAAAGCCTACCAGCGAAGTCCTGCATTCTCATGTGACTCACACATTAACAGGTGTCGGTGGCTTTACACTTAATACGATATCCTACATTGTCCTTTATAAACCAATTTATATAATGCGCCGCACATCTTATCCGTCTCTGAGGAAATGGTCCATTCATATTGATTTCGGTCACGGGATGGTCCACGGGGATGCCGGCACCTCTTTCCCTCTAGCGAATGCGGTACCCTTGATGATTTTGGTAGAGTTTATGAAGTCAATTACAATATCTGGATAACGGTAGTGTTTGTCAATACAGGTGCGGTGTTCGTCGGATTTGCAAAATGCAGGCAAGTACAACGATCAACGAGCCCATGCTAATCAAAAGGAGGTTTGTAGAAATCCGAAGAGGTAACGTCACTTACATGGTCACATTTTTGAAACAGGCACTTACATGGTCACATTTTAGAAACAGGCACTTACAGGCCACATTTTCCGTACATCATCTGACCATCAGGTATGATGGTTTTGCCCTACCCTTAACAAAACTCTATACATGAGAATAGATACTCTAAAGAACATTTTTACAAGCTGAAATTAGTGATAAATTTTCTTTTCAGAAACTTTTATTTCGTACAAGAAGATAACTTTGTGTGGCAGTTACGTGTTATGGATTAGCGTCAGTAGCTTAGGGGTGTTTGGGATAGCGGTTTAAAAGTAAAGCGGTCGAAAAAAAAATTTGTTTGTCCACTTTTCTTGATCAAATTTATTTATTAAAGATGAAGCTCCAAAAAATGGCCTAAAAATCAATGTATCAGCACTACTGAATCTGGGACATGATACGGGTTTATTATGTATTCTTAGCCCTTTGTTATGCCTACCTTTGTCGCCAAATTTTGTTACGATCTCTCATTCACTTGCCTTTAGAAACACTCTTGAATCTGGGACATGATATCGGCGTTTTCTTATTGAAGATCTTTAGCGCCAATAGTTTTGACCAAATGAATTACCTATTCGAAACATCCAAAAATGAAATTGGTATGTATCATCCTTTAAGTTAGTACCATAAATATATAATGTCTTATTTAAGGGGTGTTTCAATTAGATTATTTGTTTGGGCTTACAAGGTTATTTGAAATTGAAAATCTCATACTCTTCTTTTAACATTATAAATTTATAAGTTCACTCGCTAAGTGATAAGCATTAAAAGTAGGTATGAGCTTTTTCGTCGAACAAGCCGTACGCTTTCAAATATATTGAATGATACACAACCTTTTATTTGGTTTTTGACAAGCAGCTAATTACTTGAATTTTTTTATCTAGCCACGGCAAGAAATTTCTTCAAAAGCATGGGCACGCGGTTCTCGCGACGTAGATATAGCAGCAGCAGGCTTCATGGAAAAGCTTATGGCACCACAGTATTTATCAACATGATAACTTTCTGATATAATAGTTTGGGAATGCGTTGTTAAACTACTTATGGGGTTTCTTACGATAGGACAGTTTTTCAGAAGGGAACTCATGTTCCACATATCCAAACACCTTGCATCGGTGTTGGAACAACCACTGCAATCACCATAAAAATCGCAGGTTGTCAAGACAAGATTTCGAGTACGTTTCTTTGTCCTTTTTTTTCTGCTAATGTGCTTAATGACGGCAAAACTATTGAACATCACGTGCAAAACTTATTTATGTCCCCTGTATCTTTTCATGGGTTCTCAATTGCAGCAACTTTTTAAGTTTTTCACGTAAAGTTACCTCTTCGGTTGCATGTGTACATTCAAATGCAGCATCAATAATCATATGTATGCATACATTTGGTTATATGCGTATATAAGTGTGATTGATTAGTTATTCTGGATCGTTGTCATAACAAGTTGGGTACAAAGGGAGCTTGAAAATCTAGAGGCTATCGAGAATCTTGAGTCAAGGTAAAGTTTTTCTTGAACTTATTTGTACGATAATCTTTTAGCACGTTTTGAATTATGCTTGTCAAGTTAGACAAGATACATTGAAACACATTTTCTTTCTTTTCAGTGGTAGGATAAGTTCAATGGATTTTCACAGACGTCTTACTTAGTCTTGAAAATTTATATACGTCGCAGTTTCTTTAGCAAACGGTAAATAATCGTCTTGATTTAGTCAACCAATCGACGCATGTTGTCTTAACACATCGGGTAGTTGTTTAGTTCAAAAGTTTTATATGTGCTTCAATAAACTTTAAACTTACCAGTGGCAAATGGGTCAGTTGGGTCGGTTTTGGGTCAAGTTGGTTATGGGTCAATGGGTCATTCGTCAAGCAGGTCATCCTTTAGAAATGGGTCAAAAGGGTCGGTCGGGTCAAACGGGTTGGGTCAGGTTGGCCAGGTTTACGGCTTAAAAATTTATGTAGTTTTTATGTGTGCAAGCCTTTGAGTAGTTTTGTATGTGCAATATTTGCAGGAAACAATGAAGAATTGCGATATGGTACCTAAAACGATTATGCGATTCTTCTAATAAGCGACATGAGCATTGCGAAGACCAAGCATGATTATTTTCTTTTTTTTTTAGCTCAGTTAGTTAGTTGGATTGCATTTCATACATGAGAAAGATGTTCGTTTCTTGTTTGTTGTTAGGCAAAATACTTGATCTATATCGATTTATGGTTGAAACAATAAATAGGTTTCAATAGTAGTTTTTTGTTATTAATACTAGTATTTCATGTGCTATTTTTCTGTAAATATAGCAGGCTAAGATGTATGTACATAGAGTACATGACCGCTTGCTTTACTAGTAGCCTATAGTGACACATGCATGTGTCAGAAATGTTCTCAACCTATCCTGACACTATTAAGTGTCAGAAAACTATGTCACTATATACTTTTACCGCCTGGACTTTTAATGACACTTTCTATAAGTGAAGGTGAAAAAAAATTTATTTAGTGACACTTTTTTTGACATTTTCTGACACTTTTTGTGTGTCATTAAAAGACTTTTTTCTTGTAGTGATGGATGTGGGACAGTATGGAGAATACTTATCGTATGATGGAGACAGGACCTGTTCGTCCTAATCTTGATACACGCCTGCTAATGCTTCGTGGGTATGCACATTCAGGTAATTTGGAGAAAATGGAAGAGATTTATAATATGGTGGGACCGCATGTTAATGAAAAGCATATTTCTTTAATTAGAGCTATGATATGTGCATACTGCAAAGGTCCTTATACAAATAGAGTTGAAAGGATCGAGGAACTAATGAGGCTAATCCCCGAGAAACAATACCGACCTTGGTTAAATGTGCTACTTATTAGAGTTTATGCACAAGAGGATCTGGTTGACCAAATGGATAAGTCAATAGACGAGGTGTTTGAGCATAACACAAGTATTAACACAGTAAAATTATAAGTGCTATTTCCACAACTTATATTCGTGTAACAGTGGACAAACTGGCAAAGTTTGTAACGCGTGCTGGGGATTCGGGTGGAGAGTGTGCGCTCGATGTACCATGGGTTATTGTGGATGTTTGCCTCGCATAATCGGATAGATGAAATGGAGCAAGTTCTTGTTGAGATGGAGAAGTTTAAATATGGGTGCTCGAAAAGAACGTTTATTATATTGTACAAGGCCTATTCAGAACAGGAAGAAGGATATCGACCTAAATTATATAGGGTGTTAGGGTTAATGTGCAAGCACGGATATGAGTTCCATAATAGAGATATTTCAATGTAGCATATGAGAAAGATGCCATGGAGCGATTATTGTGTCATCTCCAAATTAATCTAACACCGGTATGTTTTATAGGTGCATTTTCATTTATCAGCCTTCTTGTAGTCTTTGGTGTGTACAATTTGTAGTCGTGTTATATGTCATATATGGACTCTTGCCTTCACTATGTTTTAAAACCAAACCCATCAAAGAAATTCAGGTCATGTCGGTCTCATAAAGACTCAAAAGTTTATAAGACCAGTGCCAGGCTTCAAGCTGTTGATTGAGGAGTTTTTAGTATAAAGTTCGGTAGTGTGAAACTGTGACTTCTAGTAATGTTTCCGTTTAGCTAGGAATTTGTTTATGGATCAATGGTGGCTGTAGCATATGGTGCAATTATGGGCTGCTGAGTAGCATTTTGTTTGCTTGATCTTACATTCTTATCAGTTTCATTTATGGTTAAAAGGGTTCGTAAATAAAGTTTTGCTGATGAACTTTTTTCTGCAAGTTGTATTGTATTGTTGAAGCTGCGGGCTTCAAGTATTAGTATAATAAGCCGCTGAAGGCCCTGATATGTATAACAATCCCTAGAATCCCAACTGGAGTCAAAATCAACACGTTTAGCCACCAATTCCACGAATACCACCACCATCCACAAGAACAACAGTTTTATAGAGTTCCACCGCCACGACTACCTCCTCCACCATCTTCAAGCTACTTCACACATGGCCAATTTGGCCACCTACCACCACCTCTGCCCCCACTGCCATCTTCTCCACCTCTTCCAGCTTCTACACCCCCGCCCAGTGTCAACAGTCAAGTTAAGGGTTTGGAGAAGAGTGTGTAAGATTGTTATGGCGTCACTATTATGTCTGATATCACTCCACCTCCACCTAAGCCTAGAGACGAGAAAACTGTAAGGAAAATAGAAGTTTTATGCAATTATGTTGTTAAGAATGGTGACAAATTTGAACAGATGATGTGTCAAGAGGAGGTTGATAATCTGTAGTTTGAATTCCTGTTTGGAGGACCACCAGGAAGTGAAGCTGTGATTTTGCATGAATATTTTAAATGGATGAAAAGGAAATGTCGTTCAAGTGAATTGCTTGAAGGGAGTAGTGATAGGGATGTATCTTCTAAACCATCGGGTGCTAATCCTTCTATGCAGTATGATGACACGCCGGATGCTTCAGGCAGACCTCATTCCCCTGCTGGTTCTGACATGGATATGGAAGGTTAGCTAATTTCAAATTACGACTAACAAAAGAATCTGTATTCTGTTGCTTTGGGTGTTTTGTTGTTATTTTTATTGTTGGAAACTTGTAGTGCTAAAGCCTCACTTCATTTTACAACTCATTTTTGACTTTTGTTTTCCGCTTTTTCTTTTTAAAAACTTGTTGCGTGCTTGAAAATCAACCATTTGAATAACGACCCCTACTCGATAAACAATGAATTAAAATGTATCTGTTCTGTAGGGGCCAGTCTCTCTCAGGATGATAAGTGAAAAAATCAACATAAATTTACATCAAGAGATGAAGCAATCAAATTCTTCTGCTGTAGCAAAAGACAATCCATTTAAACTTATACAAGGCTATGCTTCTGATGACGGCTCTGAAAGTGATAATGATCCACATTTTGAAAACCTTAGTCCTGAAGCAGTCTCACGACAAGTCAAAGCTGAAAGTGACAATGAACTTCATTTTGAAAACATGAGTCCCGCAGTCTCGCGACAAGTCATAGCTGAAACTGATAATGATTTTCATTTTGAAAACATTAGTCCTCAACCAGGCTCGCCACTTTTCAAAAACAATGATATAGAAACTAAGAATTCTCCATAGCTAACCAACGGGGGTGACCCAGTGGTAACGGCTTAGCCTCTTAGGACGAAAGTGCCTAGAGGTCTTGGGTTCGAACCTTGGGGAGAAAATTAATCCTCCATCGGCCACGGAGGTTCACCTGTGCCGACTCCGGGGGTAGTCGCCCTGGGATTAGTCGGCTCGCAATGTCGAGTCGGAAACCCAGGTATACCAAAATAAAAAAGAATTCTCCAGAACTTAACACGGGACGGGGGCCATTATCCGGGCCTGTTACCGAAGCTTCTTTGGATATATCATCAAAAATTCTGGAAACTTCTACAAATACGGAGAATTTGGAGAACAGAACTGATGGTGGTACATCTGTAAAACAAACTGAACGACGAGAGGGTGATGATACTGCTGGTCGTAAAAATGAAGGGTCCAAGAAACAAGATAGTAATGTTAAATTAGAAGTCGATGAGTTTGGGAGGGTAGTAAAGGAAGATTCTAGTGACAGTGGTTCTGATCAATACTCCAGGAGGCTTGGTAGAAGAGATAGAAGTAGGAGTAGAAGTCGATCTCCTCATAGTAGGAGGAGGAGAAGAGAGAAACGCAGTCGGTCTCGCAGGTGGCCAGTTTTTCTTTTATCTATTTTTGGCATATACTTCAAGTTTCTGATCGGTTCTGATTTTGTAAGCAGTCTCCTATATTTATAATTTTTGTTGCTTTACAGCTGGTCCCCCAAGAAGCAGGAGCAGGTCTCCTTATAGAAGGAACAGAAGTCAGTTACAAGAAGTTTGTTTGGACCATCGTCGAGCAAGTGCTTTCGACTGCGTGTTGGTATTTTCATGAAACTGATAAGACCGAGGAATCTAGGTGGCATAAGAACAAGCAGCAGTACCATGAGGTGTCAGATAAGTTTGAAAACTCAGATAAATTATATCCCGAGAAAGAGTGAGGACAACATCACGTGGTCATGACATTAAAACCTTTGATGTTCCTTCAAATTCTGCTTCAGCAGGTATTTATCCACAGTACCAAACTCCACCATCTTCTGTACACCCTTGGTTGGCACCATTTGTTGGAAATGTATATATTTACAAACATGTGAATGTCCGGATTCGAACTCGTGACCACGGGATTGCACACATTAGCGAATGAGAATTAAAGTTAATAATTAATGTTTATGTTTACGATTAATTATTGCACATTAAGTCCGGTTAACGATCGTTAAGTATTTAACGGAAAAATGACTAACGACCGTTAAATGAAAAGAGAAGGACTAGTAATGGAAAATCTTGAAAGAAAAAGTTATGGGTTTTCTTGTGGGCTGTCTATGGCCGGCCACAATGGGTTGTCCCAACCCAATCCTAACTGTTCCCAAAGTATTCCATCTTATATAAGGGTTAGGTTCTGGGTTTCATACACTTGTGCATTGAATTAACCTAGATCTCTCTCTCTCTCTCTCTAGTCATATTCGGCCGAGCACCCATTTGTAAGGGAGTTTGGTTTCGTTTTTCTTAAACGAGGACTTGTGTTAGATCTAGCAATGCGATTCGCTTTGGTTAGTCATTATTATTTTAAGAGCGTGGTTGTAGACATTATTCTTACACCAATAAGTACTTCTTTGTTTTGCTTTGCTCGAGGGTTGTTTTGCTTTGCTCGAGTGATTTGACATTCGCAAGATGCGTTACATATACTTTCGGTTAATTAATTTATTTGTTATGATCTTAAGTCTTCCTACGTGTCTTGATGAGTGTCTAAATACTCATCATTTTTGTACAATATAAACTGCAAAACATCACACTCAAAATTGCTTCAAAATGATAAAAATATCACAAATCATTGTTTTATGTGTTTTAAATGCAAAATTATCAAAATCGGATGAAAAACGATCAAATTTGCAAAAATGGCGGTTTAGTCCCCAAGTTTCAAAAGTTGTCAAAACAGTCCCTGGTAAATCTAAATAAAGGAAAATATCATTCAAGGTCCCTGAAATATTTTAAATTGTCAAAAACAGTCCTTGAATGAATCTTTAGTCAAATGGCGAAAAAGGTCCTTCAACTTTGAAAAATGGCAAAAATGGTCCTTGGAAATTGGAGAATGGCAAGTTTGGTCCTTATACTTAGTGAGATTGTCACTTTTGGTCCCTTGAAACCTCTTTGCTTAAATGGCGACAGGTCCTTGTGTTTTTGAAATTTACATCATTGGTCCTTGTTATTTAAGCCTTTTTATTCTTAGACCACTGTCACAAATCAAATGAACCTATACCTTTGGACCCCTGTCATTTATCCATTTTGACCCTTGCTTATTAATATCTACCCGGTCAACCGGTCAAAACAAACACCCGAAAGTCTCATCTTCTCAACGCTATCATCGCTCACTCAACGGCCATTCCCCGGCTCATATCTTGTTCCCCCTCCTCCACTACATCCAAGACACATTTAATGCTACCTTTTACCTCTTCACTCAACCCCAATTGGCGGACAAAATTTTGGCGTAAAATCTGTTTAAATGGCTAGGATCACTTTTAAAGCCATCCAATGAGGATTCTTGGGATACATTCGAGTAGATAGAAGAGGATTGGATTATAAAAGAAAGAGAGAGGAAGCAAACCAAGTAGTAGATTATTAGCTTAAAATTTTCTTATGTCGTTTTTTTTATTAATGTATTAGTTAAATTTCAAAACTGTAATTTTGTGTTCTCAAATGTTAAACTCAAGTTATATTTGCAGTGTTATCAAGTTCTAATCAGTGATTCCAAGTATTTATCTATTTTCAAATTTTTACATAACTGTTGAAATTTTCCTGTCACAATCTCATTCAAAAGCTTCATAAAGCTCATTTATCAGTTTCAACAAGCTTAAATGAGCTTATGATAGCTTTGTACAAGCTCACATTCAAGTTTCCATTCATTTTGATCCTTGGTTAACAAAAGTCAAACAGGAGCAAAAATGATGCAGATTTGGTCAATGGGTGAAGCAGATTTGGATATGGGTTGATTTAGGTCTAGTGGGTTGATATAAATAGGTTAGAGATCCTTTGGTTCTTGTTTTTCAAGCCATAGTGGCTAGGACCCTTTTGTGAGTAAATTTCTAGTTTCTTTGCATTTTCTTTATTTGGATTTAAAACTAGTGCATATCTGTTTAGAAAGATGTATTTAGGATATAAGAATGTAATTTGATCACTTCGATACAAGGTTGGTCGAGGTTTAGCTCATTTCATTTTCAAAACGATCTTTTAAAGAGGTGTTTGGTTTAGTTTGTTAATCTGCATAAATGGAAGGTTCATTGGTTAATGCCTGTGGTGTTATATTTGTTTAGTTGTAATTAACTCATTCAAGTCCAAAAAATTGCACTTGCAACTGTAAAAGTCAAAATCCTTCTCTTTGGTCTTGAATCGGTTTCTTTACTGTTGGAACTTTAAAAGCAAGTTCTTGTTTATGTTCAAAATCAATAGACAAAGCTTGTGTTAACTTTATTTCATCCATTAAACTCATTATCAGTCTTCAAATCAAGTCCAAACTTCATAAAAGTCAACCATTCTCAACTGTTTTTAAAGTCAAAAGTTGCAAAAACTTGTTTTGAGCCAACTGAGAGTTATTTTTCATTGGTTCATTTCTAAGCCAATTTCAGTGCAATTTGTTGTTTTAAAAAGTTCAACTGGTACCCTTACTTATTTGCATTTTTGTGGATTTTTTTCATTTTTCTATAAGCTTCAAACAAGCTTATGAACTTGGGCCTAGTTGCCCTGCTCTTTGAACTAATCAGATTCACGAGCTTTTTCTCAGTGTGTGCTTATGCACAGGGCTCATAAGAGCTTCTCATGGTCTGATTTTTGGTGCACTTGGTCTCACCCAGGTCTAGTCTAGGTTCCAATTTATAGTTTTCACTTTTAGCTTATTTTGAAGATTGTGCTTGTGTCCAAAGTTGGTACCCTTTTATCTTGATTTTAGCCAAAAGCTCAAACATCAAATCTGATCAAACTTGTGATTCTGTGATATTAGCTTGTTGATCCCTGTTGCATTTTAGTTCTTTTATCATATTTAAGCTTCTGTTAACAGCTGGTAGCTTTTGGTACTCATTTGGCTTATTTGGAGTGCTTAATAATAAGCACTTCCACATCAGTTTCATTTTCTTGCAAACAAGTGCCTGTTTTTCCATTTTTCCTAGCTTCCTTATATAATTTTAGAGTTTTCCTGAAATTTTCAGATTTTTCTAAGTTGATTTGCTATTTTTCTTAATTTAAATTAGTTTTTAAGTATTTTTAATTAGCTTTTAATACAAATAATTAAGAAAAGCTTCAAAAAAATAATTTTTCAATTTTATTAAGTTAAGATAAATATAAGAAGCCTAAAAAGTATTTTTCCATAATTTTCTTAGCTTAAATAGTATTTTCTAGCATTTTAATTAGTTTTAAATAGTTTTAAATTAATAATAAATACATAAAAAGTCTAAAAAATATATTTTCAGTTTTAAAATAAGTTTTATCATATTTTAGATTTTTCTAAGTCATAATTTCATTTTTCTAGCTTTATTTCATATTTTCTTGTATTTTAGTCTATTATTAAAAAAGTAAAAATAGTTTTTAATTAATAATAATTAATTAAATAGTTATAAAAATAATTTTCCTTTTCTAATAATTTTCTTATATAATTAGGATTGTAAAATGTATTTTCTATATCCGTAGGTATTTTCCTTCTTTATTTTCACGTTTTACTTTTATGCGTTACGTAGTTTTTAATTTAAACGTACGTTTTAGGTTTTAAACGTTCATCACTTTAAATATAGTGATAGCGTTTATTTAATATATTTTATCTTTTTAATTTTCTTAATTTGTATTTAAGTCGCTTTAATTTATAAACCTTTTTCAGTAGTGTAATTATTCATCAAAACTTTTATCGATCACTATCATTAGTGATCAATCTATCGTCTGATCAAGTGTTGACGCACCATTGAGTCTCCGTGGGACTAAACGACCCGGGAATTCACTATATTCTCTGGACTTCATTGTATTTGTGTTTTAAGCGGTTTTAAGCTTCTTACGGTCGGCCATTCACAAGTGCCCGGTTTGTGTGAGGTAGCTTGACTGTTTTCGGCCGCCCAGATCGATTTTGGCCATTCAGTGGGAGTTTTAGCGTGTGTTTAGCCATTTTAGACCCATTCTTGCACATATCCCACCTTTTGTAAAAGTTTTTGTAAAGTTATCACGAAAATCCAAAAGTTCATTAACACTTTTCTAACGGTGTTATCAACGCCAAAAATATTTTCATTCTTTGTTTTATAGCATATTTTCAAAAATCCAAAAATATCCATCTTTAACCTCTCGCATCTTTTGATTCTACATTTCCCTTACCCTCTAATCTGTTTAATTCTCCATTCCTTATCCTCTATAACCGTTTAATTCTTCATCTCTTATCCCTCTTATCTGTTTAATTCTTCATGTCATGGTTCTCGACATGTTCACAGTGTGGAGGTCCATTTAAGGTGATTGAAATTGTCATTCGCTATGTGCCAATGTGAGTTTCGGAGACAAATTTGTCGGTAATCCCGATCCCATTTCAAATGAAACACCCGATTTTTCCTACCTACCTCCACAGCCCCAATACGAATCCTACTCATGCGAGTATTGTGGGAATGATTCTCATTCTGGTTTTGATTGTCCACCACAGGTCCCGCTTGTCTATGAGCCTAACCGTGTTACAATCGAGAACTTTGGTGAAAGTTATTTTCCCAATTATCTCTGTTGTGAGAATTGCGGGGGACCTCATGAGACTTTTGACACAACCGATGAATCAAAATTTTCAAAATTCCAATTCTCCCGGTTTTGACAATTTCCAAACCCCACAGTATTCCATCAGTCATCAGACTTCCGAGCCTTCACATCATTTCAATGATCACGAGGAGTGTAATCTTCCTCAAAGTTCTG
This sequence comes from Chrysanthemum makinoi, assembly GCA_910596185.1. Classification (NCBI taxonomy): domain Eukaryota; kingdom Viridiplantae; phylum Streptophyta; class Magnoliopsida; order Asterales; family Asteraceae; genus Chrysanthemum; species Chrysanthemum makinoi. Next base: position 255,421,302 of record OU343221.1, read on the forward strand.
AAGAAATACGCATTCGAAAGAAACTGCAAATGAAAAGAATGGTGTGTAAGCTTCAGCAGATGAACATAAGAATCAGATATGATGACGATGATGATGAGGATAGTATTCAAATGAAGGAATATTATGAGAACAACGAGGAGAGTGTTACTCAATTGAACGATCTTATTTCTCAACTCCCTCAGTCTATTGCTATCACACCTATCTTACCTATAATTGCTTCCAAAGACTCTCTCATAATGGGGGACGAGCCTCTTAGCACTATTCCGAAAATGGAATCGTCTAGTGTTGAGAGCCTTGTCCCAATCCCAAGTGAGTCCGAGGTTATCTCCGGTAATATGTGTGATGAGCCTCTTAATGGGGATTCTTCTCCTCCTCTTGACATTCCATATGATCATGTCGAGATGTTCTCCGATTCTGACAACGATTGTATTTCGTTTGACGATTCTTTATCCTATGGAGACATCGATTATGTCGAGGAGCTACCTTCTGAGCTAGTTAGCTTAGAAGATGTGAGAGATTCTGATGATCTTGAAATTAAGGATGAGGTACTTCGTGAACAATTGTTCAATATAAATCTCCTCGTTTCTAAGATCGAATCATTTTGTGCTAAACCAGCTTCATCTCCTATACCCGTTGTGGATAGTGACTCTACATTGGACAAGCCCGAAACATCTCCTGAACTTGAGGCTTTTTCCAATGATTCTCTTCATGAAGAGTTCTCCGGTGAACTCTCTCATGACATATCTCCTCCGGAATATGATCATTTCTATTTTGATCTTGAGGATGATATTGGCTCGGAGGAAGGTGTACTATATCATAAGAGTTTGCTTATTGATGATACTACCTTCACTCTTCCTCCCGATATGTCCACATTTGAGGATGAAGAATGGATCCTAATTGTTATAAACATCTTTCTTCCATTCCTCACTTATGATGTGACTTCCTCTCTTCTTCACTCCTTCGGGAGTGAGGACACTATCTTTGACCCAGGCATTTTCATTTATCATCTGTGAGCCGGGTCTGTCTTCCTCTGTATATCTCATCGGTGTGGAACTTTCGCGTGCTTCAAATGTTTGTCCAAACATCTTGATTGAAAGTCCGATGGAGATTGTTTCTTCCACTTTGCTTCCCCATGAACCAATTAATGCGGGGTCGAGTCAAGCTAGCGACTCGGTAACCAAAAACAGTAGCACACGCCATATGGGTTTTCACCCATATTTCTGTCTTCTTACCCCTTTCTACCACCTAAGTGTGGGGGTAATGCCCCACATGTTATATATATATATATATATATTTTCAAAAAAAAAAAATCCTTTTAAAATAATGGCCGTAATATTTCCCTTTTACGTTCTTTGTTTAAGCATAACCGCGTACTTTGAATATTGAGGGCAATATTCATTCTAAGTGTGTGGGGGAATTCTCACGAATTTCATATATTATCTACCCAATTCCCCCGTTTTTGGCCAAAATTTTTTTTTGGAGTAAGTGTTCTACACTTACTCATTTGGTTATCAGTCCGCCATGTCTGTAAGACAAAAGGATTAGCTAATCCAGGAGCAAACGGCTCTTGGTAAAGATTTCTCAAATCCGTTTATATGGCTTGCAATTTGCCCAAAATTGTATGGTTCTCAACTCACCATATCCTAAAAAGTGAAGAGTTGGCTAGCCCGCAAGGTTATGGCTTGTGGTAAAGGCAGTGGAAAATCCATAATTGGTTTTCAGCTCACCAAAGATAATACTGATAATTTATCTAAGAGTTGGCTAGTCCAGAGCAAACGGCTTCTGGTAAAGACTAATCAAATCCGTTCTGACTTATGATTTGCTCAAAATCATTTGGTTATCGGTGTACCAAGGTTCTTACTTGAACTGAAACATTTGGCTACTCCAGAAGTGATGGATTTTGGTAAAGAGTTTTTAAAATCCATTAAAGCTTCAAATCATTGCTAGGGACTAGCAATATCTTAGTGTGGGGATTGATGAGTGTCTAAATACTCATCATTTTTGTACAATATAAACTGCAAAAACATCTGAAAACACTCAAAATTGCTTCAAAATGATAAAAATATCACAAATCATTGTTTTATGTGTTTTAAATGCAAAATTATCAAAATCGGATGAAAAACGTGTATCAAATTTGCAAAAATGGCGGTTTTAGTCCCCAAGTTTCAAAAGTTGTCAAAAACAGTCCCTGGTAAATCTAAATAAAGGAAAATATCATTCAAGGTCCCTGAAATATTTTAAATTGTCAAAACAAATCCTTGAATGAATCTTTAGTCAAATGGCGGAAAAGGTCCTTCAACTTTGAAAAATGGCAAAAATGGTCCTTGGAAATTGGAGAATGGCAAGTTTGGTCCTTATACTTAGTGAGATTGTCACTTTTGGTCCCTTGAAACCTCTTTGCTTAAATGGCAGCTTAGGTCCTTGTGTTTTCAGAATTTACATCATTGGTCCTTGTTATTTAAGCCTTTTTGACCCTTAGACCCTTGTCACAATCCAAATGAACCCTGCCTATACCTTTGGACCCCTGTCATTTATCCATTTTGACCCCTTGCTTATTAATATCTACCCAGTCAACACTGGTCAAAAACAAACACCCGCCAAAGTCTCATATTCTCAACTGCTATCACTTGCCACTCAACGACCATTCCCCAGCTTCATATCTTGTTCCCCCTCCTCCACTACATCCAAGACACATTTAATGCTACCTTTTACCTCTTCACTCAACCCCAATTGGCAGACAAGAATTTTGGCCAAAATCTATTTAAATGGCTAGGATCACTTTTAAAGCCATCCAATGGCGAGGATTCTTTGGGATACATTCAGAGTAGATAGAGAAGAGGATTGGATTATAAAAGAAAGAGAGAGGAAGCAAACCAAGTAGTAGATTATTAGCTTAAAATTTTCTTATGTCGTTTTTTTTATTAATGTATTAGTTAAATTTCAAAACTGTAATTTTGTGTTCTCAAATGTTAAACTCAAGTTATATTTGCAGTGTTATCAAGTTCTAATCAGTGATTCCAAGTATTTATCTATTTTCAAATTTTTACATAACTGTTGAAATTTTCCCTGTCACAATCTCATTCAAAAGCTTCATAAAGCTCATTTATCAGTTTCAACAAGCTTAAATGAGCTTATGATAGCTTTGTACAAGCTCACATTCAAGTTTCCATTCATTTTGATCCTTGGTTAACAAAAGTCAAACAGGAGCAAAAATGATGCAGATTTGGTCAATGGGTGAAGCAGATTTGGATATGGGTTGATTTAGGTCTAGTGGGTTGATATAAATAGGTTAGAGATCCTTTGGTTACTGTTTTCAAGCCATAGTGGCTAGGACCCTTTTGTGAGTAAATTTCTAGTTTCTTTGCATTTTCTTTATTTGGATTTAAAACTAGTGCATATCTGTTTAGAAAGATGTATTTAGGATATAAGAATGTAATTTGATCACTGATACAAGGTTGGTCAGGGTTTAGCTCAGTTTCATTTTCAAAACAGTCTTTAAAGAGGTGTTTGGTTTAGTTTGTTAATCTGCATAAATGGAAGGTTCATTGGTTAATGCCTGTGGTGTTATATTTGTTTAGTTGTAATTAACTCATTCAAGTCCAAAAAATTGCACTTGCAACTGTAAAAGTCAAAATCCTTCTCTTTGGTCTTGAATCATTTCTATCTGTTGGAACTTTTGCAAAGCAAGTTCTTGTTTTATGTTCAAAATCAATAGACAAAGCTTGTGTTAACTTTATTTCATCCATTAAACTCATTATCAGTCTTCAAATCAAGTCCAAACTTCATAAAAGTCAACCATTCTCAACTGTTTTTAAAGTCAAAAGTTGCAAAAACTTGTTTTGAGCCAACTGAGAGTTAGCCAATTTCAGTGCAATTTGTTGTTTTAAAAAGTTCAACTGGTACCCTTACTTATCTGCATTTTTGTGGATTTTTTTCATTTTTCTATAAGCTTCAAACAAGCTTATGAACTTGGGCCTAGTTGCCCTGTCACTCGACTGAGCCAGATTCGAGCTTTTCTCAGATTGTGCAGCTTATGCACAGGGCTCATAAGAGCTTCTCATGGTCTGATTTTTGGTGCACTTGGTCTCACCCAGGTCTAGTCTAGGTTCCAATTTATAGTTTTCACTTTTAGCTTATTTTGAAGATTGTGCTTGTGTCCAAAGTTGGTACCCTTTTACTGATTTTAGCCAAAAGCTCAAACATCAAATCTGATCAAACTTGTGATTCTGTGATATTAGCTTGTTGATCCCTGTTGCATTTTAGTTCTTTTATCATATTTAAGCTTCTGTTAACAGCTGGTAGCTTTTGGTACTCATTTGGCTTATTTGGAGTGCTTAATAATAAGCACTTCCACATCAGTTTCATTTTCTTGCAAACAAGTGCCTGTTTTTCCATTTTTCCTAGCTTCCTTATATAATTTTAGAGTTTTCCTGAAATTTTCAGATTTTTCTAAGTTGATTTGCTATTTTTCTTAATTTAAATTAGTTTTTAAGTATTTTTAATTAGCTTTTAATACAAATAATTAAGAAAAGCTTCAAAAAAATAATTTTTCAATTTTATTAAGTTAAGATAAATATAAGAAGCCTAAAAAGTATTTTTCCATAATTTTCTTAGCTTAAATAGTATTTTCTAGCATTTTAATTAGTTTTAAATAGTTTTAAATTAATAATAAATACATAAAAAGTCTAAAAAATATATTTTCAGTTTTAAAATAAGTTTTATCATATTTTAGATTTTTCTAAGTCATAATTTCATTTTTCTAGCTTTATTTCATATTTTCTTGTATTTTAGTCTATTATTAAAAAAGTAAAAATAGTTTTTAATTAATAATAATTAATTAAATAGTTATAAAAATAATTTTCCTTTTCTAATAATTTTCTAATATAATTAGGATTGTAAAAATGTATTTTTCATATCCGTAGGTATTTTCCTTCTTTATTTTCACGTTTTACTTTGTACGTTACGTAGTTTTTAATTTAAACGTACGTTTTAGGTTTTAAACGTTCATCACTTTAAATATAGTGATAGCGTTTATTTAATATATTTTATCTTTTTAATTTTCTTAATTTGTATTTAAGTCGCTTTAATTTATAAACCTTTTTCAGTAGTGTAATTATTCATCAAAACTTTTATCGATCACTATCATTAGTGATCAATCTATCGTCTGATCAAGTGTTGACGCACCATTGAGTCTCCGTGGGACTAAACGACCCGGGAATTCACTATATTCTCCCTGGACTTCATTGTATTTGTGTTTTAAGCGGTTTTAAGCTTCTTACGGTCGGCCATTCACAAGTGGTCGGCTTGTGTGAGGTAGCTTGTTTTCAGCCGCAGATCACGATTTTGCGCGCATTGCGGGAGGCTTTAGCGTGTGTTTAGCCATTTTCAGACCCATTCTTGCACATATCCCACCTTTTGTAAAAAGTTTTTTGTAAAGTTATCAGAAAATCCAAAAGTTCATTAACACTTTTCCTGAAGTGTTATCAACGCCAAAAATATTTTCATTCTTTGTTTTTATAGCATATTTTTCAAAAATCCAAAAATATCCATCTTTACCCTCTCGCATCTTTTGATTCTACATTTCCCTTACCCTCTAATCTGTTTAATTCTCCATTCCTTATCCTCTATAACCGTTTAATTCTTCATCTCTTATCCCTCTTATCTGTTTAATTCTTCATGTCATGGTTCTCGACATGTTCCTGGTGTGGAGGTCCATTTAACGGTGGAAATTGTCGGCTATGTGCCAATGTGAGTTTCGGAGACAAATTTGTCGGTAATCCCGATCCCATTTCAAATGAAACACCGATTTTCCTACCTACCTCCACAGCCCCAATACGAATCCTACTCATGCGAGTATTGTGGGAATGATTCTCATTCCGGTTTTGATTGTCCACCACAGGTCCTGCTTGTCTATGAGCCGGAACCGTGTTACAATCGAACTTTGGTGAAAGTTATTTTCCCAATTATCTCTGTTGTGAGAATTGCGGGGTCCTCATGAGACTTTTGACTGTCAACCGATGAATCAAAATTTTCAAAATTCCAATTCTCCCGGTTTGACAATTTCCAACCCCCACAGATATTCCATCAGTCATGGACTTCCGAGCCTTCACATCATTTCAATGATCACGAGGAGTGTAATCTTCCTCAAAGTTCGAGAAGAAATACGATTCAAAGAAACTGCAAATGAAAAGAATGGTGTGTAAGCTTCAGCAGATGAACATAAGAATCCGATATGATGATGATGATGATGAGGATAGTATTCAAATGAGGGAATATTATGAGAACGACGAGGAGAGTGTTACTCAATTGAACGATCTTATTTCTCAACTCCCTCAGTCTATTGCTATCACACCTATCTTACCTATAATTGCTTCCAAAGACTCTCTCATAATGGGGGACGAGCCTCTTAGCACTATTCCAGAAATGGAATCGTCTAGTGTTGAGAGCCTTGTCCCAATCCCAAGTGAGTCCGAGGTTATCTCCGGTAATATGTGTGATGAGCCTCTTAATGGGGATTCTTCTCCTCCTCTTGACATTCCATATGATCATGTCGAGATGTTCTCCGATTCTGACAACGATTGTATTTCGTTTGACGATTCTTTATCCTATGGAGACATCGATTATGTCGAGGAGCTACCTTCTGAGCTAGTTAGCTTAGAAGATGTGAGAGATTCTGTTGATCTTGAAATTAAGGATGAGGTACTTCGTGAACAATTGTTCAATATAAATCTCCTCGTTTCTAAGATCGAATCATTTTGTGCTAAACCAGCTTCATCTCCTATCCCCGTTGTGGATAGTGACTCTACATTGGACAAGCCCGAAACATCTCCTGAACTTGAGGCTTTTTCCAATGATTCTCTTCATGAAGAGTTCTCCGGTGAACTCTCTCATGACATATCTCCTCCGGAATATGATCATTTCTATTTTGATCTTGAGGATGATATTGGCTCGGAGGAAGGTGTACTATATCATAAGAGTTTGCTTATTGATGATACTACCTTCACTCTTCCTCCCGATATGTCCACATTTGAGGATGAAGAATGGATCCTAATTGTTATAAACATCTTTCTTCCATTCCTCACTTATGATGTGACTTCCTCTCTTCTTCACTCCTTCGGGAGTGAGGACACTATCTTTGACCCAGGCATTTTCATTTATCATCTGTGAGCCGGGTCTGTCTTCCTCTGTATATCTCATCGGTGTGGAACTTTCGCGTGCTTCAAATGTTTGTCCAAACATCTTGATTGAAAGTCCGATGGAGATTGTTTCTTCCACTTTGCTTCCCCATGAACCAATTAATGCGGGGTCGAGTCAAGCTAGCGACTCGGTAACCAAAAACAGTAGCACACGCCATATGGGTTTTCACCCATATTTCTGTCTTCTTACCCCTTTCTACCACCTAAGTGTGGGGGTGATGCCCCACATGTTATATATATATATATATATATATATATATTTTCTAAAAAAAAAAAAAAAAAAAAAGTCCTTTTTAAAATAATGGCGTAATATTTCCCTTTTACGTTCTTTGTTTAAATAACCGCCGGTACTTTGAATATTGAGGGCAATATTCATTCTAAGTGTGTGGGGGAATTCTCACGAATTTCATATATTATCTACCCAATTCCCCCGTTTTTGGCCAAAATTTTTTGGAGTAAGTGTTCTACACTTACTCATTTGGTTATCAGTCCGCCATGTCTGTAAGACTAAAGGATTAGCTAATCCGGAGCAAACGGCTCTTGGTAAAGATTTCTCAAATCCGTTTATATGGCTTGCAATTTGCCCAAAATTGTATGGTTCTCAACTCACCATATCCTAAAAGTGAAGAGTTGGCTAGCCGCAAGGTTATGGCTTGTGGTAAAGGCAGTGGAAAATCCATAATTGGTTTTCAGCTCACCAAAGATAATACTGATAATTTATCTAAGAGTTGGCTAGTCCAGAGCAAACGGCTTCTGGTAAAGACTAATCAAATCCGTTTACAGCTTATGATTTGCTCAAAATCATTTGGTTATCAGTGTACCAAGGTTCTTACTTGAACTGAAACATTTGGCTACTCCAGAAGTGATGGATTTTGGTAAAGAGTTTTTAAAATCCATTAAAGCTTCAAATCATTGCTAGGGACTAGCAATATCTTAGTGTGGGGGATTGATGAGTGTCTAAATACTCATCATTTTTGTACAATATAAACTGCAAAAACATCTGAAAACACTCAAAATTGCTTCAAAATGATAAAAATATCACAAATCATTGTTTTATGTGTTTTAAATGCAAAATTATCAAAATCAGATGAAAAACGTATCAAATTTGCAAAAATGGCAGTTTTAGTCCCCCAAGTTTCAAAAGTTGTCAAAAACAGTCCCTGGTAAATCTAAATAAAGGAAAATATCATTCAAGGTCCCTGAAATATTTTAAATTGTCAAAAACAGTCCTTGAATGAATCTTTAGTCAAATGGCGGAAAAGGTCCTTCAACTTTGAAAAATGGCAAAAATGGTCCTTGGAAATTGGAGAATGGCAAGTTTGGTCCTTATACTTAGTGAGATTGTCACTTTTGGTCCCTTGAAACCTCTTTGCTTAAATGGCAGCTTAGGTCCTTGTGTTTTCAGAATTTACATCATTGGTCCTTGTTATTTAAGCCTTTTTGACCCTTAGACCCTTGTCACAATCCAAATGAACCCTGCCTATACCTTTGGACCCCTGTCATTTATCCATTTTGACCCCTTGCTTATTAATATCTACCCAGTCAACACTGGTCAAAAAAAACACCGCCAAAGTCTCATCTTCTCAACTGCTATCCTTTGCCACTCAACCACCATTCCCCAGCTCATATCTTGTTCCCCCTCCTCCACTACATCCAAGACACATTTAATGCTACCTTTTACCTCTTCACTCAACCCCAATTGGCAGACAATAATTTTGGCGCCAAAATCATTTAAATGGCTAGGATCACTTTTAAAGCCATCCAATGGCTGAGGATTGCTGGGATACATTCAGAGTAGATAGAGAAGAGGATTGGATTATAAAAGAAAGAGAGAGGAAGCAAACCAAGTAGTAGATTATTAGCTTAAAATTTTCTTATGTCGTTTTTTTTATTAATGTATTAGTTAAATTTCAAAACTGTAATTTTGTGTTCTCAAATGTTAAACTCAAGTTATATTTGCAGTGTTATCAAGTTCTAATCAGTGATTCCAAGTATTTATCTATTTTCAAATTTTTACATAACTGTTGAAATTTTCCCTGTCACAATCTCATTCAAAAGCTTCATAAAGCTCATTTATCAGTTTCAACAAGCTTAAATGAGCTTATGATAGCTTTGTACAAGCTCACATTCAAGTTTCCATTCATTTTGATCCTTGGTTAACAAAAGTCAAACAGGAGCAAAAATGATGCAGATTTGGTCAATGGGTGAAGCAGAGCTGGATATGGGTTGATTTAGGTCTAGTGGGTTGATATAAATAGGTTAGAGATCCTTTGGTTACTGTTTTCAAGCCATAGTGGCTAGGACCCTTTTGTGAGTAAATTTCTAGTTTCTTTGCATTTTCTTTATTTGGATTTAAAACTAGTGCATATCTGTTTAGAAAGATGTATTTAGGATATAAGAATGTAATTTGATCACTGATACAAGGTTGGTCAGGGTTTAGCTCAGTTTCATTTTCAAAACAGTCTTTAAAGAGGTGTTTGGTTTAGTTTGTTAATCTGCATAAATGGAAGGTTCATTGGTTAATGCCTGTGGTGTTATATTTGTTTAGTTGTAATTAACTCATTCAAGTCCAAAAAATTGCACTTGCAACTGTAAAAGTCAAAATCCTTCTCTTTGGTCTTGAATCAGTTTACTGTTGGAACTTTTGCAAAGCAAGTTCTTGTTTTATGTTCAAAATCAATAGACAAAGCTTGTGTTAACTTTATTTCATCCATTAAACTCATTATCAGTCTTCAAATCAAGTCCAAACTTCATAAAAGTCAACCATTCTCAACTGTTTTTAAAGTCAAAAGTTGCAAAAACTTGTTTTGAGCCAACTGAGAGTTATTTTTCATTGGTTCATTTCTAAGCCAATTTCAGTGCAATTTGTTGTTTTAAAAAGTTCAACTGGTACCCTTACTTATCTGCATTTTTGTGGATTTTTTTCATTTTTCTATAAGCTTCAAACAAGCTTATGAACTTGGGCCTAGTTGCCCTGCTCACTGAACTCAGTATTCACTGAGCTTTTTCTCAGATTGTGCGCATTTTATGCACAGGCTCATAAGAGCTTCTCATGGTCTGATTTTTGGTGCACTTGGTCTCACCCAGGTCTAGTCTAGGTTCCAATTTATAGTTTTCACTTTTAGCTTATTTTGAAGATTGTGCTTGTGTCCAAAGTTGGTACCCTTTTACTGATTTTAGCCAAAAGCTCAAACATCAAATCTGATCAAACTTGTGATTCTGTGATATTAGCTTGTTGATTCCTGTTGCATTTTAGTTCTTTTATCATATTTAAGCTTCTGTTAACAGCTGGTAGCTTTTGGTACTCATTTGGCTTATTTGGAGTGCTTAATAATAAGCACTTCCACATCAGTTTCATTTTCTTGCAAACAAGTGCCTGTTTTTCCATTTTTCCTAGCTTCCTTATATAATTTTAGAGTTTTCCTGAAATTTTCAGATTTTTCTAAGTTGATTTGCTATTTTTCTTAATTTAAATTAGTTTTTAAGTATTTTTAATTAGCTTTTAATACAAATAATTAAGAAAAGCTTCAAAAAAATAATTTTTCAATTTTATTAAGTTAAGATAAATATAAGAAGCCTAAAAAGTATTTTTCCATAATTTTCTTAGCTTAAATAGTATTTTCTAGCATTTTAATTAGTTTTAAATAGTTTTAAATTAATAATAAATACATAAAAAGTCTAAAAATATATTTTCAGTTTTAAAATAAGTTTTATCATATTTTAGATTTTTCTAAGTCATAATTTCATTTTTCTAGCTTTATTTCATATTTTCTTGTATTTTAGTCTATTATTAAAAAGTAAAATAGTTTTAATTAATAATAATTAATTAAATAGTTATAAAAATAATTTTCCTTTTCTAATAATTTTATTATATAATTAGGATTGTAAAAATGTATTTTTCATATCCGTATGTATTTTCCTTCTTTATTTTCACGTTTACTTTTGTAACGTTACGTAGTTTTAATTTAAACGTACGTTTTAGGTTTTAAACGTTCATCACTTTAAATATAGTGATAGCGTTTATTTAATATATTTTATCTTTTTAATTTTCTTAATTTGTATTTAAGTCGCTTTAATTTATAAACCTTTTTCAGTAGTGTAATTATTCATCAAAACTTTTATCGATCACTATCATTAGTGATCAATCTATCGTCTGATCAAGTGTTGACGCACCATTGAGTCTCCGTGGGACTAAACGACCCGGGAATTCACTATATTCTCCAGGACTTCATTGTATTTGTGTTTTAAGCGGTTTTAAGCTTCCTACGGTCGGCCATTCACAAGTGGCCGGTTTGTGTGAGGTAGCTTGACTGTTTTTAGCACAGATCAAATTTTAGCGCCATTGCACGGGAGGCTTTAGCGTGTGTTTAGCCATTTCGGACCCATTCTTGCACATATCCCACCTTTTGTAAAAAGTTTTTGTAAAGTTATCTGAAAATCCAAAAAGTTCATTAACACTTTTCACGAAGTGTTATCAACGCCAAAAATATTTTCATTCTTTGTTTTTATAGCATATTTTTCAAAAATCCAAAAATATCCATCTTTACCCTCTCGCATCTTTTGATTCTACATTTCCCTTACCCTCTAATCTGTTTAATTCTCCATTCCTTATCCTCTATAACCGTTTAATTCTTCATCTCTTATCCCTCTTATCTGTTTAATTCTTCATGTCATGGTTCTCGACATGTTCCTGGTGTGGAGGTCCATTTAACGGTGGAAATTGTCGGCGATGTGCCAATGTGAGTTTCGGAGACAAATTTGTCGGTAATCCCGATCCCATTTCAAATGAAACACCCGATTTTTCCTACCTACCTCCACAGCCCCAATACGAATCCTACTCATGCGAGTATTGTGGGAATGATTCTCATTCCGGTTTTGATTGTCCACCACAGGTCCCGCTTGTCTATGAGCCGGAACCGTGTTACAATCAGAACTTTGGTGAAAGTTATTTTCCCAATTATCTCTGTTGTGAGAATTGCGGGGTCCTCATGAGACTTTTGACTGTCAACCGATGAATCAAAATTTTCAAAATTCCAATTCTCCTGGTTTTGACAATTTCCAACCCCCACAGTATTCCATCAGTCATCAGACTTCCGAGCCTTCACATCATTTCAATGATCACGAGGAGTGTAATCTTCCTCAAAGTTCTGAAGAAATACGCATTCGAAAGAAACTGCAAATGAAAAGAATGGTGTGTAAGCTTCAGCAGATGAACATAAGAATCCGATATGATGATGATGATGATGAGGATAGTATTCAAATGAGGGAATATTATGAGAACGACGAGGAGAGTGTTACTCAATTGAACGATCTTATTTCTCAACTCCCTCGGTCTATTGCTATCACACCTATCTTACCTATAATTGCTTCCAAAGACTCTCTCATAATGGGGGACGAGCCTCTTAGCACTATTCCAGAAATGGAATCGTCTAGTGTTGAGAGCCTTGTCCTAATCCCAAGTGAGTCCAGGTTATCTCCGTGTAATATGTGTGATGAGCCTCTTAATGGGGATTCTTCTCCTCCTCTTGACATTCCATATGATCATGTCGAGATGTTCTCCGATTCTGACAACGATTGTATTTCGTTTGACGATTCTTTATCCTATGGAGACATCGATTATGTCGAGGAGCTACCTTCTGAGCTAGTTAGCTTAGAAGATATGAGAGATTCTGATGATCTTGAAATTAAGGATGAGGTACTTCGTGAACAATTGTTCAATATAAATCTCCTCGTTTCTAAGATCGAATCATTTTGTGCTAAACCGCTTCATCTCCTATCCCCGTTGTGGATAGTGACTCTACATTGGACAAGCCCGAAACATCTCCTGAACTTGAGGCTTTTTCCAATGATTCTCTTCATGAAGAGTTCTCCGGTGAACTCTCTCATGACATATCTCCTCCGGAATATGATCATTTCTATTTTGATCTTGAGGATGATATTGGCTCGGAGGAAGGTGTACTATATCATAAGATTTTGCTTATTGATGATACTACCTTCACTCTTCCTCCCGATATGTCCACATTTGAGGATGAAGAATGGATCCTAATTGTTATAAACATCTTTCTTCCATTCCTCACTTATGATGTGACTTCCTCTCTTCTTCACTCCTTCGGGAGTGAGGACACTATCTTTGACCCAGGCATTTTCATTTATCATCTGTGAGCCGGGTCTGTCTTCCTCTGTATATCTCATCGGTGTGGAACTTTCGCGTGCTTCAAATGTTTGTCCAAACATCTTGATTGAAAGTCCGATGGAGATTGTTTCTTCCACTTTGCTTCCCCATGAACCAATTAATGCGGGGTCGAGTCAAGCTAGCGACTCGGTAACCAAAAACAGTAGCACACGCCATATGGGTTTTCACCCATATTTCTGTCTTCTTACCCCCTTTCTACCACCTAAGTGTGGGGGTGATGCCCCACATGTTATATATATATATATATATATATATATAAAAAAAAAAATATATTTTCTAAAAAAAAAATCCTTTAAAATAATGGCCGTAATGTTTCCCTTTTACGTTCTTTGTTTCGGCATAACCGCCGGTACTTTGAATATTGAGGGCAATATTCATTCTAAGTGTGGTGGGGAATTCTCACGAATTTCATATATTATCTACCCAATTCCCCCGTTTTTGGCCAAATTTTTTTTTTGGAGTAAGTGTTCTACACTTACTCATTTGGTTATCGATCCGCCATATGCTGTAAGACAAAAGGATTAGCTAATCCAGGAGCAAACGGCTCTTGGTAAAGATTTCTCAAATCCGTTTATATGGCTTGCAATTTGCCCAAAATTGTATGGTTCTCAACTCACCATATCCTAAAAAGTGAAGAGTTGGCTAGCCCGCAAGGTTATGGCTTGTGGTAAAGGCAGTGGAAAATCCATAATTGGTTTTCAGCTCACCAAAGATAATACTGATAATTTATCTAAGAGTTGGCTAGTCCAGAGCAAACGGCTTCTGGTAAAGACTAATCAAATCCGCTGACTTATGATTTGCTCAAAATCATATGGTTATCAGTGTACCATAGTTCTTACTTGAACAGAAACATTTGGCTACTCCAGAAGTGATGGCTTTTGGTAAAGAGTTTTTAAAATCCATTAAAGCTTCAAATCATTGCTAGGGACTAGCAATATCTTAGTGTGGGGATTGATGAGTGTCTAAATACTCATCATTTTTGTACAATATAAACTGCAAAAACATCTGAAAACACTCAAAATTGCTTCAAAATGATAAAAATATCACAAATCATTGTTTTATGTGTTTTAAATGCAAAATTATCAAAATCAGATGAAAAACGTATCAAATTTGCAAAAATGGCAGTTTTAGTCCCCCAAGTTTCAAAAGTTGTCAAAAATAGTCCCTGGTAAATCTAAATAAAGGAAAATATCATTCAAGGTCCCTGAAATATTTTAAATTGTCAAAAACAGTCCTTGAATGAATCTTTAGTCAAATGGCGGAAAAGGTCCTTCAACTTTGAAAAATGGCAAAAATGGTCCTTGGAAATTGGAGAATGGCAAGTTTGGTCCTTATACTTAGTGAGATTGTCACTTTTGGTCCCTTGAAACCTCTTTGCTTAAATGGCAGCTTAGGTCCTTGTGTTTTCAGAATTTACATCATTGGTCCTTGTTATTTAAGCCTTTTTGACCCTTAGACCCTTGTCACAATCCAAATGAACCACCTATACCTTTGGACCCCTGTCATTTATCCATTTTGACCCCTTGCTTATTAATATCTACCCAGTCAACACTGGTCAAAAACAAACACCCGCCAAAGTCTCATCTTCTCAACTGCTATCCTTTGCTCACTCAACCAGCCATTCCCCCAGCTCATATCTTGTTCCCCCCTCCTCCACTACATCCAAGACACATTTAATGCTACCTTTTACCTCTTCACTCAACCCCAATTGGCAGACAAGAATTTTGGCGCCAAAATCTGTTTAAATGGCTAGGATCACTTTTAAAGCCATCCAATGGCTGAGGATTGCTGGGATACATTCAGAGTAGATAGAGAAGAGGATTGGATTATAAAAGAAAGAGAGAGGAAGCAAACCAAGTAGTAGATTATTAGCTTAAAATTTTCTTATGTCGTTTTTTTTATTAATGTATTAGTTAAATTTCAAAACTGTAATTTTGTGTTCTCAAATGTTAAACTCAAGTTATATTTGCAGTGTTATCAAGTTCTAATCAGTGATTCCAAGTATTTATCTATTTTCAAATTTTTACATAACTGTTGAAATTTTCCCTGTCACAATCTCATTCAAAAGCTTCATAAAGCTCATTTATCAGTTTCAACAAGCTTAAATGAGCTTATGATAGCTTTGTACAAGCTCACATTCAAGTTTCCATTCATTTTGATCCTTGGTTAACAAAAGTCAAACAGGAGCAAAAATGATGCAATTTGGTCAATGGGTGAAGTGAGAGCGGTTTGGATATGGGTTGATTTAGGTCTAGTGGGTTGATATAAATAGGTTAGAGATCCTTTGGTTACTGTTTTCAAGCCATAGTGGCTAGGACCCTTTTGTGAGTAAATTTCTAGTTTCTTTGCATTTTCTTTATTTGGATTTAAAACTAGTGCATATCTGTTTAGAAAGATGTATTTAGGATATAAGAATGTAATTTGATCACTGATACAAGGTTGGTCAGGGTTTAGCTCAGTTTCATTTTCAAAACAGTCTTTAAAGAGGTGTTTGGTTTAGTTTGTTAATCTGCATAAATGGAAGGTTCATTGGTTAATGCCTGTGGTGTTATATTTGTTTAGTTGTAATTAACTCATTCAAGTCCAAAAAATTGCACTTGCAACTGTAAAAGTCAAAATCCTTCTCTTTGGTCTTGAATCAGTTTACTGTTGGAACTTTTGCAAAGCAAGTTCTTGTTTTATGTTCAAAATCAATAGACAAAGCTTGTGTTAACTTTATTTCATCCATTAAACTCATTATCAGTCTTCAAATCAAGTCCAAACTTCATAAAAGTCAACCATTCTCAACTGTTTTTAAAGTCAAAAGTTGCAAAAACTTGTTTTGAGCCAACTGAGAGTTATTTTTCATTGGTTCATTTCTAAGCCAATTTCAGTGCAATTTGTTGTTTTAAAAAGTTCAACTGGTACCCTTACTTATCTGCATTTTTGTGGATTTTTTTCATTTTTCTATAAGCTTCAAACAAGCTTATGAACTTGGGCCTAGTTGCCCTGCTCACCTAATCGTATTCACTGAGCTTTTCTCAGTTGTGCAGCTTATGCACAGGGCTCATAAGAGCTTCTCATGGTCTGATTTTTGGTGCACTTGGTCTCACCCAGGTCTAGTCTAGGTTCCAATTTATAGTTTTCACTTTTAGCTTATTTTGAAGATTGTGCTTGTGTCCAAAGTTGGTACCCTTTTCTTACGATTTTAGCCAAAAGCTCAAACATCAAATCTGATCAAACTTGTGATTCTGTGGTATTAGATTGTTGATTCCTGTTGCAGTTTAGTTCTTTTATCATATTTAAGCTTCGTTAACAGTGGTAGCTTTTGGTACTCATTTGGCTTATTTGGAGTGCTTAATAATAAGCACTTCCACATCAGTTTCTTTTTCTTGCAAACAAGTACTGTTTTTCCATTTTTCCTAGCTTCCTTATATAATTTTAGAGTTTTCCTGAAATTTTCAGATTTTTCTAAGTTGATTTGCTATTTTTCTTAATTTAAATTAGTTTTTAAGTATTTTTAATTAGCTTTTAATACAAATAATTAAGAAAAGCTTCAAAAAAATAATTTTTCAATTTTATTAAGTTAAGATAAATATAAGAAGCCTAAAAAGTATTTTTCCATAATTTTCTTAGCTTAAATAGTATTTTCTAGCATTTTAATTAGTTTTAAATAGTTTTAAATTAATAATAAATACATAAAAAGTCTAAAAAATATATTTTCAGTTTTAAAATAAGTTTTATCATATTTTAGATTTTTCTAAGTCATAATTTCATTTTTCTAGCTTTATTTCATATTTTCTTGTATTTTAGTCTATTATTAAAAAAGTAAAAATAGTTTTTAATTAATAATAATTAATTAAATAGTTATAAAAATAATTTTCCTTTTCTAATAATTTTCTAATATAATTAGTATTGTAAAAATTTATTTTTCATATCCGTAGGTATTTTCCTTCTTTATTTTCACGTTTTACTTTGTACGTTACGTAGTTTTTAATTTAAACGTACGTTTTAGGTTTTAAACGTTCATCACTTTAAATATAGTGATAGCGTTTATTTAATATATTTTATCT
The DNA here is from genome assembly GCA_910596185.1 of Chrysanthemum makinoi. Taxonomy (NCBI): domain Eukaryota; kingdom Viridiplantae; phylum Streptophyta; class Magnoliopsida; order Asterales; family Asteraceae; genus Chrysanthemum; species Chrysanthemum makinoi. Next base: position 255,438,743 of record OU343221.1, read on the forward strand.
TTTTAATTTTCTTAATTTGTATTTAAGTCGCTTTAATTTATAAACCTTTTTCAGTAGTGTAATTATTCATCAAAACTTTTATCGATCACTATCATTAGTGATCAATCTATCGTCTGATCAAGTGTTGACGCACCATTGAGTCTCCGTGGGACTAAACGACCCGGGAATTCACTATATTCTCCTGGACTTCATTGTATTTGTGTTTTAAGCGGTTTTAAGCTTCTTACGGTCGGCCATTCACAAGTGCCCGGTTTGTGTGAGGTAGCTTGACTGTTTTCAGCACAGATCAGATTTTGGCGCCGCTGCCGGGGAGGCTTTAGCGTGTGTTTAGCCATTTTCAGACCCATTCTTGCACATATCCCACCTTTTGTAAAAAGTTTTTGTAAAGTTATCTGAAAATCCAAAAAGTTCATTAACACTTTTCCTGAAGTGTTATCAACGCCAAAAATATTTTCATTCTTTGTTTTTATAGCATATTTTTCAAAAATCCAAAAATATCCATCTTTACCCTCTCGCATCTTTTGATTCTACATTTCCCTTACCCTCTAATCTGTTTAATTCTCCATTCCTTATCCTCTATAACCGTTTAATTCTTCATCTCTTATCCCTCTTATCTGTTTAATTCTTCATGTCATGGTTCTCGACATGTTCCTGGTGTGGAGGTCCATTTAACGGTGGAAATTGTCGGCGATGTGCCAATGTGAGTTTCGGAGACAAATTTGTCGGTAATCCCGATCCCATTTCAAATGAAACACCCGATTTTTCCTACCTACCTCCACAGCCCCAATATGAATCCTACTCATGCGAGTATTGTGGGAATGATTCTCATTCCGGTTTTGATTATCCACCACAGGTCCCGCTTGTCTATGAGCCGGAACCGTGTTACAATCAGAACTTTGGTGAAAGTTATTTTCCCAATTATCTCATTTGTGAGAATTGCGGGGGGTCCTCATGAGACTTTTGACTGTCAACCGATGAATCAAAATTTTCAAAATTCCAATTCTCCCGGTTTTGACAATTTCCAACCCCCACAGTATTCCATCAGTCATCAGACTTCCGAGCCTTCACATCATTTCAATGATCACGAGGAGTGTAATCTTCCTCAAAGTTCTGAAGAAATACGCATTCGAAAGAAACTGCAAATGAAAAGAATGGTGTGTAAGCTTCAGCAGATGAACATAAGAATCCGATATGATGATGATGATGATGAGGATAGTATTCAAATGAGGGAATATTATGAGAACGACGAGGAGAGTGTTACTCAATTGAACGATCTTATTTCTCAACTCCCTCAGTCTATTGCTATCACACCTATCTTACCTATAATTGCTTCCAAAGACTCTCTCATAATGGGGGACGAGCCTCTTAGCACTATTCCAGAAATGGAATCGTCTAGTGTTGAGAGCCTTGTCCCAATCCCAAGTGAGTCCGAGGTTATCTCCGGTAATATGTGTGATGAGCCTCTTAATGGGGATTCTTCTCCTCCTCTTGACATTCCATATGATCATGTCGAGATGTTCTCCGATTCTGACAACGATTGTATTTCGTTTGACGATTCTTTATCCTATGGAGACATCGATTATGTCGAGGAGCTACCTTCTGAGCTAGTTAGCTTAGAAGATGTGAGAGATTCTGATGATCTTGAAATTAAGGATGAGGTACTTCGTGAACAATTGTTCAATATAAATCTCCTCGTTTCTAAGATCGAATCATTTTGTGCTAAACCAGCTTCATCTCCTATCCCCGTTGTGGATAGTGACTATACATTGGACAAGCCGAAACATCTCACGAACTTGAGGCTTTTTCCAATGATTCTCTTCATGAAGAGTTCTCCGGTGAACTCTCTCATGACATATCTCCTCCAGAATATGATCATTTCTATTTTGATCTTGAGGATGATATTGGCTCGGAGGAAGGTGTACTATATCATAAGAGTTTGCTTATTGATGATACTACCTTCACTCTTCCTCCGATATGTCCCATTTGAGGATGAAGAATGGATCCTAATTGTTATAAACATCTTTCTTCCATTCCTCACTTATGATGTGACTTCCTCTCTTCTTCACTCCTTCGGGAGTGAGGACACTATCTTTGACCCTGGCATTTTCATTTATCATCTGTGGACCGGGTCTTGTCTTCCTCTGATATCTCATCGGTGTGGAACTTTCGCGTGCTTCAAATGTTTGTCCAAACATCTTGATTGAAAGTCCGATGGAGATTGTTTCTTCCACTTTGCTTCCCCATGAACCAATTAATGCGGGGTCGAGTCAAGCTAGCGACTCGGTAACCAAAAACAGTAGCACACGCCATATGGGTTTTCACCCATATTTCTGTCTTCTTACCCCTTTCTACCACCTAAGTGTGGGGGTGATGCCCCACATGTTATATATATATTTTCTAAAAAAAAATCCTTTTAAAATAATGGCCGTAATATTTCCCTTTTACGTTCTTTGTTTCGGCATAACTGCCGGTACTTTGAATATTGAGGGCAATATTCATTCTAAGTGTGGGGGGGGGGGGGAATTCTCACGAATTTCATATATTATCTACCCAATTCCCCCGTTTTTGGCCAAAATTTTTTTTTGGAGTAAGTGTTCTACACTTACTCATTTGGTTATCAGTCCGCCATGTCTGTAAGACAAAAGGATTAGCTAATCCAGGAGCAAACGGCTCTTGGTAAAGATTTCTCAAATCCGTTTATATGGCTTGCAATTTGCCCAAAATTGTATGGTTCTCAACTCACCATATCCTAAAAAGTGAAGAGTTGGCTAGCCCGCAAGGTTATGGCTTGTGGTAAAGGCAGTGGAAAATCCATAATTGGTTTTCAGCTCACCAAAGATAATATGATAATTTATCTAAGAGTTGGCTAGTCCGAGCAAACGGCTTACGGTAAAGACTAATCAAATCCGTTTACAACTTATGATTTGCTCAAAATCATTTGGTTATCAGTGTACCAAGGTTCTTACTTGAACTGAAACATTTGGCTACTCCAGAAGTGATGGCTTTTGGTAAAGAGTTTTTAAAATCCATTAAAGCTTCAAATCATTGCTAGGGACTAGCAATATCTTAGTGTGGGGGATTGATAAGTGTCTAAATACTCATCATTTTTGTACAATATAAACTGCAAAAATATCTGAAAACACTCAAAATTGCTTCAAAATGATAAAAATATCACAAATCATTGTTTTATGTGTTTTAAATGCAAAATTATCAAAATCAGATGAAAAACGTATCAAATTTGCAAAAATGGCAGTTTTAGTCCCCCAAGTTTCAAAAGTTGTCAAAAATAGTCCCTGGTAAATCTAAATAAAGGAAAATATCATTCAAGGTCCCTGAAATATTTTAAATTGTCAAAAACAGTCCTTGAATGAATCTTTAGTCAAATGGCGGAAAAGGTCCTTCAACTTTGAAAATGGCAAAATGGTCCTTGGAAATTGGAGAATGGCAAGTTTGGTCCTTATACTTAGTGAGATTGTCACTTTTGGTCCCTTGAAACCTCTTTGCTTAAATGGCAGCTTAGGTCCTTGTGTTTTCAGAATTTACATCATTGGTCCTTGTTATTTAAGCCTATTTGACCCTTAGACCTTGTCACAATCCAAATGAACCTTGCCTATACCTTTGGACCCCCTGTCATTTATCCATTTTGACCCCTTGCTTATTAATATCTACCCGGTCCAACACTGGTCAAAAACAAACACCCGCCAAAGTCTCATCTTCTCAACTGCTATCACTGCTCACTCAACCAGCCATTCCCCCAGCTCATATCTTGTTCCCCCCTCCTCCACTACATCCAAGACACATTTAATGCTACCTTTTACCTCTTCACTCAACCCCAATTGGCAGACAAAATTTTGGCCAAAATCGTTTAAATGGCTAGGATCACTTTTAAAGCCATCCAATGGCTGAGGATTGCTGGGATACATTCAGAGTAGATAGAGAAGAGGATTGGATTATAAAAGAAAGAGAGAGGAAGCAAACCAAGTAGTAGATTATTAGCTTAAAATTTTCTTATGTCGTCTTTTTTATTAATGTATTAGTTTAATTTCAAAACTGTAATTTTGTGTTCTCAAATGTTAAACTCAAGTTATATTTGCAGTGTTATCAAGTTCTAATCAGTGATTCCAAGTATTTGTCTATTTTCAAATTTTACATAATGTTGAAATTTTCCCTGTCACAATCTCATTCAAAAGCTTCATAAAGCTCATTTATCAGTTTCAACAAGCTTAAATGAGCTTATGATAGCTTTGTACAAGCTCACATTCAAGTTTCCATTCATTTTGATCCTTGGTTAACAAAAGTCAAACAGAGCAAAATGATGCAATTTGGTCAATGGGTGAAGCAGAGCTGGATATGGGTTGATTTAGGTCTAGTGGGTTGATATAAATAGATTAGAGATCCTTTGGTTTACTGTTTCTCAAGCCATAGTGGCTAGGACCCTTTTGTGAGTAAATTTCTAGTTTCTTTGCATTTTCTTTATTTGGATTTAAAACTAGTGCATATCTGTTTAGAAAGATGTATTTAGGATATAAGAATGTAATTTGATCACTGATACAAGGTTGGTCGAGGTTTAGCTCAGTTTCATTTTCAAAAGCATTTTAAAGAGGTGTTTGGTTTAGTTTGTTAATCTGCATAAATGGAAGGTTCATTGGTTAATGCCTGTGGTGTTATATTTGTTTAGTTGTAATTAACTCATTCAAGTCCAAAAAATTGCACTTGCAACTGTAAAAGTCAAAATCCTTCTCTTTGGTCTTGAATCGGTTCTTTGTTGGAACTTTTGCAAAGCAAGTTCTTGTTTTATGTTCAAAATCAATAGACAAAGCTTGTGTTAACTTTATTTCATCCATTAAACTCATTATCAGTCTTCAAATCAAGTCCAAACTTCATAAAAGTCAACCATTCTCAACTGTTTTTAAAGTCAAAAGTTGCAAAACTTGTTTTTGAGCCAACTGAGAGTTATTTTTCATTGGTTCATTTCTAAGCCAATTTCAGTGTAAATTTGTTGTTTTAAAAGTTCAACTGGTACCCTTACTTATCGCATTTTTTGTGGATTTTTTCATTTTTCTATAAGCTTCAAACAAGCTTATGAACTTGGGCCTAGTTGCCCTGCTCACTGAACTCATTATTCATGAGCTTTTTCTCAGATTGTGCAATTTGCTATGGGCTCATAAGAGCTTCTCATGGTCTGATTTTTGGTGCACTTGGTCTCACCTGGGTCTAGTCTAGGTTCCAATTTATAGTTTTCACTTTTAGCTTATTTTGAAGATTGTGCTTGTGTCCAAAGTTGGTACCCTTTTCGATTTTAGCCAAAAGCTCAAACATCAAATCTGATCAAACTTGTGATTCTGTGATATTAGCTTGTTGATCCCTGTTGCATTTTAGTTCTTTTATCATATTTAAGCTTCTGTTAACAGCTGGTAGCTTTTGGTACTCATTTGGCTTATTTGGAGTGCTTAATAATAAGCACTTCCACATCAGTTTCATTTTCTTGCAAACAAGTGCCTGTTTTTCCATTTTTCCTAGCTTCCTTATATAATTTTAGAGTTTTCCTGAAATTTTCAGATTTTTCTAAGTTGATTTGCTATTTTTCTTAATTTAAATTAGTTTTTAAGCATTTTTAATTAGCTTTTAATACAAATAATTAAGAAAAGCTTCAAAAAAATAATTTTTCAATTTTATTAAGTTAAGATAAATATAAGAAGCCTAAAAAGTATTTTTCCATAATTTTCTTAGCTTAAATAGTATTTTCTAGCATTTTAATTAGTTTTAAATAGTTTTAAATTAATAATAAATACATAAAAAGTCTAAAAATATATTTTCAGTTTTAAAATAAGTTTTATCATATTTTAGATTTTTCTAAGTCATAATTTCATTTTTCTAGCTTTATTTCATATTTTCTTGTATTTTAGTCTATTATTAAAAGTAAAATAGTTTTTAATTAATAATAATTAATTAAATAGTTATAAAAATAATTTTCCTTTTCTAATAATTTTATTTTATAATTAGGATTGTAAAATGTATTTTTCATATCCGTAGGTATTTTCCTTCTTTATTTTCACGTTTTACTTTTGTATGCGTTACGTAGTTTTAATTTAAACGTGACGCGTTTTAGGTTTTAAACGTTCATCACTTTAAATATAGTGATAGCGTTTATTTAATATATTTTATCTTTTTAATTTTCTTAATTTGTATTTAAGTCGCTTTAATTTATAAACCTTTTTCAGTAGTGTAATTATTCATCAAAACTTTTATCGATCACTATCATTAGTGATCAATCTATCGTCTGATCAAGTGTTGACGCACCATTGAGTCTCCGTGGGACTAAACGACCCGGGAATTCACTATATTCTCCTGGACTTCATTGTATTTGTGTGTTTAAGCGGAAGCTAACTTGTTCGACCATTCACAAGTGGCGGTTTGTGTGATTAGCTTGACATTTTTCAGCCTGAATCAAATTTTAGCGCGGCTAGCGGTGACTTTAAGCGTGTGTTTAGCCATTTTGGACCCATTCTTGCACATATCCCACCTTTTTGTAAAAGTTTTTGTAAAGTTATCGAAAATCCAAAAGTTCATTAACACTTTTCACGAAGTGTTATCAATAAAATATTTTTCATTCTTTGTTTTTATAGCATATTTTTCAAAATCCAAAAATATCCATCTTTACCCTCTAAGCATCTTTTGATTCTACATTTCCCTTACCCTCTGTCTGTTTAATTCTCCATTCCTTATCTCTATAACCGTTTAATTCTTCATCTCTTATCCTCTTATCATTTGTTCTTCATGTCATGGTTCCGACATGTTCTGGTGTGGAGGTCCATTTAACGGTGGAAATTGCGGCTGATATTACTTAATGTGAGTTTAGGAGACAAATTTGTGGTAATCCCGATCCCATTTCAAATGAAACACCCGATTTTTTTTCCTACCTACCTCCCGCATTTGTCACGATCCTACTCATGCGAGTGGGAATGATTCTCATTCGGTTTTGATTGTCCACCACGGGTCGCTTGTCTATGAGCGGGCAGGTACAATCGAACTTTGGTGAATTATTTTCCCAATTATCTCTGTTGTGAGAATGCGGGGTCCTCATGAGACTTTTGGTATAACCCGATGAATCAAAATTTTCAAAAATTCCAATTCTCGGTTTTGACAATTTCCAACCCGATATTCATCGGTCATTAGAGACTTCCGGGCCTTCATCATTTCAATGATCACGAGAATGTAATCTTCCTCAAAGTTACGAAATACGCGTAGAAAAGCGCAAATGAAAAGAATGGTGTGCTTGAGATGAACATAAGAATCCGATATGATGATGATGATGATGATGAGGATGTATTCAATAGGGGAATATTGAAACGGCGAGAGTGTTACTCAATTGAGCGATCTTATTTCTCAAACCCCGATTACATTGCTATCACACTATCTTACCTATAATTGCTTCCAAAGACTCTCATAATGGGGCGAGCCTTAGCACTATTCGAGAAATGGAATCGATCTAGTGTTAGCCTTGTCCCAATCCCAAGGAAATGAGTCGAGGGTTATCTCCCGGTAATATGTGTGATGAGCCTCTAATGGGGATTCTTCTCCTCCTCTTGACATTCCGATCATGTCGAGATGTTCTCCGTCGACAACGTTGTATTTCGTTTGACGATTCTTTATCCTATGGAGACATCGATTATGTGGGCTTCACACCTTCGAGCTAGTTAGCTTAGAAGATGTGAAGATTCGATGATCTTGAAATTAAGGATGAGGTACTTCGTGAACAATTGTTCAATATAAATCCCCTCGTTTCTAAGATCAAGAATTTTGTGCTAAACCAGACTTCATCTCCTATCGTTGTGGATAGTGACTCTACATTGGACAAGCGAAACATCTCACGGCTTGGGCTTTTTCCAATGATTCTCTTCATGAAGAGTTCTTCGGTGAACTCTCTCATGACATATCTCCTCCAGAATATGATCATTTCTATTTTGATCTTGAGGATGATATTGGCTCGGAGGAAGGTGTACTATATCATAAGAGTTTGCTTATTGATGATACTACCTTCACTCTTCCTCCCGATATGTCCACATTTGAGGATGAAGAATGGATCCTAATTGTTATAAACATCTTTCTTCCATTCCTCACTTATGATGTGACTTCCTCTCTTCTTCACTCCTTGGGAGTGAGGACCACTATCTTTGACCGAGCATTTTCATTTTATCATCAGTGAGGCGAGATTACGTCTTCCTCTGTATATCTCATCGGTGTGGAACTTTCGCGTGCTTCAAATGTTTGTCCAAACATCTTGATTGAAAGTCCGATGGAGATTATTTCTTCCACTTTGCTTCCCCATGAACCAATGAATGCGGGGCCGAGTCAAGCTAGCATTTCGGTAACCAAAACATTAGCACAGCCATATGGGTTTTCACCCATATTTTACATCTTCTTACCCCACTTTCTACCACCTAAGTGTGGGGGTGATGCCCCACATGTTATATATATATATATATATATTTTCTAAAAAAAATCCTTTTTTAAAATAATGGCTAATATTTCCTTTCGTTCTTTTGTTTTCGGCATAACATGGGGTACTTTGAATATTGAGGCAATATTCATTCTAAGTAATGGGGAATTCTCACAAATTTCATATATTATCTACCCAATTCCGTTTTGGCAAAATTTTTTGGAGTAAGTGTTCTACAACACTCATTTGGTTATCATCCGCCATGTCGTAAGACAAAAGGATTAGCTAATCAGGAGCAAACGGCTCTTGATAAAGATTCTCAAATCCGTTTATATGGCTTGCAATTTGCCCAAAATTGTATGGTTCTCAACTCACCATATCCTAAAAAGTGAAGAGTTGGCTAGCCCGCAAGGTTATGGCTTGTGGTAAAGGCAGTGGAAAATCCATAATTGGTTTTCAGCTCACCAAAGATAATACTGATAATTTATCTAAGAGTTGGCTAGTCCCGAGCAAACGGCTTCGGTAAAGACTAATCAAATCCGTTACACTTATGATTTGCTCAAAATCATTTGGTTATCAGTGTACCAAGGTTCTTACTTGAACTGAAACATTTGGCTACTCCAGAAGTGATGGCTTTTGGTAAAGAGTTTTTAAAATCCATTAAAGCTTCAAATCATTGCTAGGGACTAGCAATATCTTAGTGTGGGGGATTGATGAGTGTCTAAATACTCATCATTTTTTGTACAATATAAACTGCAAAAACATCTGAAAACACTCAAAATTGCTTCAAAATGATAAAAATATCACAAATCATTGTTTTATGTGTTTTAAATGCAAAATTATCAAAATCAGATGAAAAATGTATCAAATTTGCAAAATGGCGTTTTAGTCCCCAAGTTTCAAAAGTTGTCAAAAATAGTCCCTGGTAAATCTAAATAAAGGAAAATATCATTCTAGGTCCCTGAAATATTTTAAATTGTCAAAAACAGTCCTTGAATGAATCTTTAGTCAAATGGCGGAAAAGGTCCTTCAACTTTGAAAAATGGCAAAAATGGTCCTTGGAAATTGGAGAATGGCAAGTTTGGTCCTTATACTTAGTGAGATTGTCACTTTTGGTCCCTTGAAACCTCTTTGCTTAAATGGCAGCTTAGGTCCTTGTGTTTTCAGAATTTACATCATTGGTCCTTGTTATTTAAGCCTTTTTGACCCTTAGACCCTTGTCACAATCCAAATGAACCCTGCCTATACCTTTGGACCCCTGTCATTTATCCATTTTGACCCCTTGCTTATTAATATCTACCCAGTCAACACTGGTCAAAAACAAACACCCGCCAAAGTCTCATCTTCTCAACTGCTATCACTGCTCACTCAACCAGCCATTCCCCCAGCTCATATCTTGTTCCCCCCTCCTCCACTACATCCAAGACACATTTAATGCTACCTTTTACCTCTTCACTCAACCCCAATTGGCAGACAAGAATTTTGGCGCCAAAATCTGTTTAAATGGCTAGGATCACTTTTAAAGCCATCCAATGGCTGAGGATTGCTGGGATACATTCAGAGTAGATAGAGAAGAGGATTGGATTATAAAAGAAAGAGAGAGGAAGCAAACCAAGTAGTAGATTATTAGCTTAAAATTTTCTTATGTCGTTTTTTTTATTAATGTATTAGTTAAATTTCAAAACTGTAATTTTGTGTTCTCAAATGTTAAACTCAAGTTATATTTGCAGTGTTATCAAGTTCTAATCAGTGATTCCAAGTATTTATCTATTTTCAAATTTTTACATAACTGTTGAAATTTTCCTGTCACAATCTCATTCAAAAGCTTCATAAAGCTCATTTATCAGTTTCAACAAGCTTAAATGAGCTTATGATAGCTTTGTACAAGCTCACATTCAAGTTTCCATTCATTTTGATCCTTGGTTAACAAAAGTCAAACAGGAGCAAAAATGATGCAGATTTGGTCAATGGGTGAAGCAGAGCTGGATATGGGTTGATTTAGGTCTAGTGGGTTGATATAAATAGGTTAGAGATCCTTTGGTTACTGTTTTCAAGCCATAGTGGCTAGGACCCTTTTGTGAGTAAATTTCTAGTTTCTTTGCATTTTCTTTATTTGGATTTAAAACTAGTGCATATCTGTTTAGAAAGATGTATTTAGGATATAAGAATGTAATTTGATCACTGATACAAGGTTGGTCAGGGTTTAGCTCAGTTTCATTTTCAAAACAGTCTTTAAAGAGGTGTTTGGTTTAGTTTGTTAATCTGCATAAATGGAAGGTTCATTGGTTAATGCCTGTGGTGTTATATTTGTTTAGTTGTAATTAACTCATTCAAGTCCAAAAAATTGCACTTGCAACTGTAAAAGTCAAAATCCTTCTCTTTGGTCTTGAATAGTTTTATCGTTGGAACTTTGCAAAGCAAGTTCTTGTTTTATGTTCAAAATCAATAGACAAAGCTTGTGTTAACTTTATTTCATCCATTAAACTCATTATCAGTCTTCAAATCAAGTCCAAACTTCATAAAAGTCAACCATTCTCAACTGTTTTTAAAGTCAAAAGTTGCAAAAACTTGTTTTGAGCCAACTGAGAGTTATTTTTCATTGGTTCATTTCTAAGCCAATTTCAGTGCAATTTGTTGTTTTAAAAAGTTCAACTGGTACCCTTACTTATCTGCATTTTTGTGGATTTTTTTCATTTTTCTATAAGCTTCAAACAAGCTTATGAACTTGGGCCTAGTTGCCCTGCTCACTGAACTCAGTATTCACTGAGCTTTTTCTCAGATTGTGCAGCTTATGCACAGGGCTCATAAGAGCTTCTCATGGTCTGATTTTTGGTGCACTTGGTCTCACCCAGGTCTAGTCTAGGTTCCAATTTATAGTTTTCACTTTTAGCTTATTTTGAAGATTGTGCTTGTGTCCAAAGTTGGTACCCTTTTACTGATTTTAGCCAAAAGCTCAAACATCAAATCTGATCAAACTTGTGATTCTGTGATATTAGCTTGTTGATTCCTGTTGCATTTTAGTTCTTTTATCATATTTAAGCTTCTGTTAACAGCTGGTAGCTTTTGGTACTCATTTGGCTTATTTGGAGTGCTTAATAATAAGCACTTCCACATCAGTTTCATTTTCTTGCAAACAAGTGCCTGTTTTTCCATTTTTCCTAGCTTCCTTATATAATTTTAGAGTTTTCCTGAAATTTTCAGATTTTTCTAAGTTGATTTGCTATTTTTCTTAATTTAAATTAGTTTTAAGTATTTTTAATTAGCTTTTAATACAAATAATTAAGAAAAGCTTCAAAAAAATAATTTTTCAATTTTATTAAGTTAAGATAAATATAAGAAGCCTAAAAAGTATTTTTCCATAATTTTCTTAGCTTAAATAGTATTTTCTAGCATTTTAATTAGTTTTAAATAGTTTTAAATTAATAATAAATACATAAAAAGTCTAAAAAATATATTTTCAGTTTTAAAATAAGTTTTATCATATTTTAGATTTTTCTAAGTCATAATTTCATTTTTCTAGCTTTATTTCATATTTTCTTGTATTTTAGTCTATTATTAAAAAAGTAAAAATAGTTTTTAATTAATAATAATTAATTAAATAGTTATAAAAATAATTTTCCTTTTCTAATAATTTTATAATATAATTAGGATTGTAAAAATGTATTTTTCATATCCGTAGGTATTTTCCTTCTTTATTTTCACGTTTTACTTTGTACGTTACGTAGTTTTTAATTTAAACGTACGTTTTAGGTTTTAAACGTTCATCACTTTAAATATAGTGATAGCGTTTATTTAATATATTTTATCTTTTTAATTTTCTTAATTTGTATTTAAGTCGCTTTAATTTATAAACCTTTTTCAGTAGTGTAATTATTCATCAAAACTTTTATCGATCACTATCATTAGTGATCAATCTATCGTCTGATCAAGTGTTGACGCACCATTGAGTCTCCGTGGGACTAAACGACCCGGGAATTCACTATATTCTCCTGGACTTCATTGTATTTGTGTTTTAAGCGGTTTTAAGCTTCTTACGGTCGGCCATTCACAAGTGGCCGGTTTGTGTGAGGTAGCTTGACTGTTTTCAGCACAGATCAGTACTCTTGATGTTTACTTGTTTATTATATGTTATATATTTTATAAACTCAACAGTGGCATCACGAGCCAGGTTTAACAAGTAATTAATTACTGAAACACATAATTAAAATAAACATGAATGTGTTATTATTTGTATGCTTAGATCTAGGGTTTGCAAAACCTAAACCTTAATTTTGAGGGGGGGCGTTTTTTTTTGGTGCCCTAATTAGGGTTTTGTAAACTATTGTTTTAATTGGATTAGAAACCCTAAGATGCATGCAACTTTATGTGTATATGCGTAACTTTGATTAATTGCATTAATTGTTAAGTGTAATTTTATATCCATGATAATTATCTGCATGTTTTATCATGGATTTTCTTTATTGTATGTCTTTCATGTTTAAGTGATATACACTAATTTTTGATAGATCTAAAATTGGGGAAGACCTCAATCATTATTAATTTAATCAATTATGAGCTATGTGGTATGTATTTAATTTTGACTTGCGCAATCGATGAATCGATGCATGTGGTTCACCTTGTACATAGATGAAAACGGGTGAAAGTCTTAATTAAATATATGCATATTGTCAAATCTAGAATTGGTTATTAATAGGATTTATCAAACCGTTTGCATGTGGCTATTTGATATGCATGACTTTTATTTGTTATGCATTCATTGTTTATTTGTTTATTTTTTATAAATAGTTGCTTGTTTGTTATGTGTAACAAGGGTATTTTTACAAGAAAAAATAAACTGACCTAAACAATGGTGAAACATGTATTTTTAAGACTAGTAATCATAATCGTTTAATTGATTGATGACTTTGGTACAAATGGTCTGAACGGCTCACCCATGAGAATGAACTAACAAAAGGGGTTTAAAGAAGTGGGCACAATCACACTGAAAGGATGTCTAAGGTTGTGCTTTAGCGCGTACCTGGTCCTCTGCCCCCTGTAAGTTCGAATGGAGCTACTTAGTAAGCCATTAATGTGCAAGCTCATCTTAAGGGAGAATTGGTTTTAATTCCATGCGCCACTTCGGTGGTAATTACCCGAAACACTAAGTGTTTACACTTATGCAAAAGTACGGTATAATGGATGATAATTAATACTAAATTCATTGATTGGTGAATCCAATACCTCAATTAAAGTTTGATGATGAAAATCTTATACATTAAAACAAGATATATATGTTTTAATAAAAACTATGCTACAAAGATGAATGCATGACATCTTTGTACATATTTGATTTGACATCAAAACTATTACCCTTTAATTTAAGTTATATGCCATCCAACGAAACGGAAACACCTAAGATTACTTTCTATTTGCGTGAGAAAGTGACTTAGATCTTAATCAAAGGGTAAAATGTCCACATGTCGTGAGATCGGGCATGGACGATTTTGCAGTTTCTTAAGTTGGATAACTTAATTGAGTTTTGTAGTGAGAACTGGCAACTCAAGGCATAAGATGGGATAAAACATGTTTACATGGCGATTGATATTGGCTATATGTAAATCCCATAAATCTAGGAATTGCAATTGAAATTGGCAATTGAGAAATAGCTCTACCATTTTGTATAAGGTTCATTACTAGCAGATCAACTGACGTGATGAAATTATGACAATTTGGATCCTAGTTTTCAATAATAATTAATTGGTTATATGAATATGAACCTTGGGTATTTAATTGTTTATTGAAAAGGTTAATTATCGAAAATACTAAAATTGAATTTTGTAATTCTTTTGAATGTATAAATGCAACATTTAACCATAAATGTGGTCTAGTCTTTGTTTAGTAAATTGATCCACTCTGCTTTCAAACAAATGTTTGATCGAGAATAATTTACTGATAAGACAAACGAAGTCTCTTTTCCATGGGAGAAGCATGAGACTCAATCCTATTCCTTTTCATGAATGAGAAAGGTATAATAGGAACATTTGAATTGTCTAAATTCTAATGTAACTCTTAGCAATGAATTGCACATCTTATTTTTCATAAAGCTTTCATTACCTTCATTTGGTGAATGAATCCTTTTGTAACAACATGAATGTTGGTTAACTGGAAAATATGTATATGAGTTACAAAATTAGAAGCTAGACAAATTACCGCAAAAATTGGTAAAAGGCAAACTAGCATATTTTATCTAGTTGTTTTGCTTTAACCTTTAAAGGTACTACATACCAATATGGGGATGGTAGGCCTATTAAGGAAGAAATTGCATACCCAATTTTTCAAGTTAATAACATTGATGGATAACCCATAATTTAAAGAGTAGAATACACCTTTTAGTACCTTAATAATGATTACGTATGGTTCTTTAAAGGTGTAGGAAAGTAAAAAGCAAGCAAGTTGTTTTCACTGGTTATGCAACACTTACAATGTTGTCAGATTCAGTGGGAGCATTTGTGTTGCATTACTGAATAAGAAGTTGTTTTAATGATTTCTAATTCAGTGGGAGCTACAAGCCTTATTTCCTGTGTAGTAACCCAGATTATCTTCAAAGATAATTACTTTCCAATTGTAGGCACTTATGTTTTTTAATGATTGTCATGTGCGTTTCCTTGCAAATCAATATAGTCCTATATCTACTAGTTATATCTATGACACAAATCATATTAATCAAATAAACGAACGTGTATCGTGTTGTTTATATGTTACATGATATTGTTCCATGCACAAGTGGGAGAAATCTTTATTGTGTGCAAGGTACAATACATATTAATATGATTTAAATGAATTCTCTTGACTGAAAAGTAAGAGAATAACGTTCTAATAGGAAGTATACATTTAAATATGTATGATTGCCCTATTAAGAACATGTGTCAAGATGATAACAAAGACTACTTTATTTTAAATATTTATGTCATTCAATATTTAAGAAACACTTGTAGTTACAATTTATGTTACGTGAGAACGTGAACTAGATTCTAGCCCAAGGTAAAATATCCACGTGTCGTGAGAACGAGCATGGATGATTCTGCAGTTTCATTTCATGGAATGACATAATTAAATGAAGTAATCTAATACTACCTTGAATTTGAGTATTCTTTGAATGACTTAAATATATGTAGTAAATATTAACTTGAAATATTAATTGAAACCTGAGGTGGTGTTCATAATTACTTTAATGTTTATGATTTTGTAAAGTCACAAACATGAAGTCTTTTAAAGACTTACAATATAAAGTAAGACGTTAACTTTCTATGTTTTAAGACATATGCATGAAGTCAATGAGTTGATCAAAGACTTATAACGTATAGTGGGATTATAACTGTTATATCTTTTGACTTGGTCAAGAATATTTGTGTTATAATACATGCAATTGACTTGGTAATTCTATTGTACCATTAAAGTTTTACTTTGTTGGAAAATAGGATAAACCAAAGAGTAGATGGTTATCTTAAATATTGTTAGATTAATCTTACAATATTAATTCTAAGAAAATACCATAGTTTTATGGTATGTTCATTTAGAAGAATCAAAATCTATTGGCATTGATTGATTCAAGATAACTATAGTTTCTTCCAAAAGTTATCAAGGTTAGTAGATTGAGTATAGATTGAATATACTCAATAAGACTCCAACCTAGAAGATTAATAAGACACCATTTGTTAATGGAATGTGATGAATCACATTAAGTCTTATAAATGAAGTTCTGAATTTGTTAAACTACTTATAGAGTGAGTTGTAACAAACTAATGTTTGGAACTGTCAATGTTTTTTGTAATATCCCAAAAGAGAACAATGTATTGTTGCTCTACTTGCTAAACTATTTAAAGGTAATCTTTAAATTTTTAAAGGCAAGTAGGAGTTTTGTTTAGATCTTGAAAGATTGAATTACAAAATACATAATCTTCTAAAATGCACTAGCAAATATCATGATGAGGCTAAATATGAAAATGATAGACCTTAATATGATGGAATTGTCATTCATAGATCCGTAAGGATATCTCAGATATTTAATATGCTGAGGAATATGAGTTACAGGATCATGGTAAGCCTGTTAATCATAATGATAAATTTACCAAATGTTGAATTGCGGAAAATCAATCATACTATGAATGTTGAGATGCTGTCCATAAAGATAATCAATTTTAGATACTTGGTTTATCTAAATGAAGATGATTTTCTTCAAAGGATGAAAACCCTAGTGGTTTAAATCTTTGTGTAGAAATCATATGGACAATATTGTACACGTATTTAATGCATGTCTAGTGATAATAATATTAATCATACTTAAGCAATTAACTATGATTAAATATTCTTTACTAGACACATTAAATAGAAGTATAAAGATTATAATTGTCATACTTAGTTTCATTGATGTGAAATTTTGAAAATGAATATCAAAACTCTTTGTTTTGGAATTACTTTTGCGAGGACGATAAGTAATGCAAAGGAGTTTTATGAATTCAAATAATCTTTGAATATGTACAAAATGCAAGAATCCATGAATGGATATATGCATGCATCTAGGAGATGATTCTTATGTTTAATATTAAATCCATGTTTGATTTAATAAATAAGATAGCTCATAAGTATTCCTGAAAGCTAGTGGGAGTATTATTTTTTATTTTCTTAAATCTTATAAGTTGTATGGGCAACTACATTCCACTTAAATTAAGTTTTAGTTGGGAATGAAACTTCGTTTGTAAGATTTGGAAATAAGACATACAACCTTGGAATATATGTTTATTACTATAAACATATGCGGTAAATAAATGAGTCTAATAGAACATGATGAGTACATATCTTTGACAAGATAGTATATGAATGAGATCTTAAAGTCTAACTTGAAGATTCATCATGAACATCATGTTGTGTATAAGGTTGTTGTATCATGCTTGATTACAAGATGATTTAACAACATTGTAATATCTATGTTTGGATTTAGAATTGCATTCCTTAGCCTGGAGTTGCTCCCAGATTCTATACAACAATTGTTATGTAATTGTTATAGTCAACAAACTTGAAGTTTGAATGGCACCAAAAAAATAATATTCAAAGTTGACGGATGTTTAAAGAGCATATTGTTGTACACAATGATGCTGGAATAATTGAGATGACACTCAATTCTAGTCATGGTATCCTTGATGATGACCATGTTGACTAGTTATGCTCAACTAAAAGCATAGTTGCATTATACATTAAAGAATAAAGAATAATTTAAAACTTTAAAGTTTTGAAAGATGATTGTCATAAAAGGGTGGTTCAGGTTATCACGCACCTTAAGGAATGATATGACAATATCAAGATATGTGTAAACACATACAAGAAATTCACTTATTGAATTCTTGAAATAAGTATTCTCAAAATTCCTATAGATCAAAGTTAGTTGAAATTATGCCCTGTCAACAAGTATGATTATCATGACTTGAGGCAAAATTCATTAACTAAGAATTATCATGCGTTGATCTATTTAGTTTTTGGATAAAGGATGTTAAACAATTATTATTTATAATGAATTAAAGTACGGTATACGTTTAATTTCATTTATAATATTGTGTCCTCTATTTGCATGTTTAAATCCTTGAATAACTTAAGTTATTCTAAATAGTCCGTTGTCGATCAATAACATGGGAATGATATTGAATTAAGACAAATCTGAGTATTAGTTAGAATATACTTGAAAGTATATTGATGCGTAGCATGACTAATTTCAGATGATATTCAATGTATTGAGTATAGGACTTATCCCACCCGCATGATAATACTTTCTGGATCTTTGTCATTAAGTATATCATGGATATTTATCCTCTGACTTGAGATACAAGAGATATGTCATGGATGTAGTGCATTTTTGTGAAGCAATCTAACACTACACGTAACTTGTAGTTATAAGGGTTGTTTTCAGAAGTGTTGCGAAATTTGTAAATCCTGCTTGTAGTCAAAATGGGATTTGTTTCCTTCAAATTTATTTTGAAGTATAATACTACTGGGCCCCTCGTAGGATTGTTAAGATGTTTGTATGGCCATACCCAAGGTTTCTGGAATATGTTCAAGAATGGTAATCTTAATCAATCATATAAAGCGAAGAAAAGAATAGTTAATTAAGAAATGAGTAAGATCCATATTCTTATTAACATGGTATTAGAAACAAAAGGATGAATATGATGATGAATCATCAAATTTGGTTTTTCTCCAGAAAACCATACACGAGTTGTACCGGGGGCATTGGCGTGTTGCTAGACGCTAACCAATGTCATTTCACGTTTTGTAAACATATCCAAGTGGGAGCTGTTGGAAATGTATATATTTACAAACATGTGAATGTCCGGATTCGAACTCGTGACCAAGGGATTGCACACATTAGCGAATGAGAATTAAAGTTAATAATTAATGTTTATGTTTACGATTAATTATTGCACATTAAGTCCGGTTAACGATCGTTAAGTATTTAACGGAAAAATTACTAACGACCGTTAAATGAAAAGAGAAGGACTAGTAATGGAAAATCTTGAAAGAAAAAGTTATGGGTTTTTCTTGTGGGCTTGTCCTATGGCCGGCCACAATGGGTTGTCCCAACCCAATCCCTAACTTGTTCCCAAAGTATTCCATCTACTATATAAAGAGGGTTAGGTTCTAGGGTTTCATACACTTGTGCATTGAATTAACCCTAGATCTCTCCTCTCTCTAGTCATATTCGGCCGAGCACCCCATTTGTAAGGGAGTTTGGTTTCGTTTTTCTTAAACGAGGACTTGTGTTAGATCTAGCAATCGCTTGATTCGTTTGGTTAATTCGTGTGTACAAGAACGTGGTTGTAAGACATTATTCTTACACCAATAAGTACTTCTTTGTTTTGCTTTGCTCGAGGGTTGTTTTGCTTTGCTCGAGGGATTTGACATTCGCAAGAGGTACGTTACGCATACTTTCAGTTAATTAATTTATTTGTTATGATCTTAAGTCTTCCGCTGTGTACTCTTGATGTTTACTTGTTTATTGTATGTTATATATTTTATAAACTCAACACCATTGCCACTACCACCACCACCACGTGACGTTGGGCAAATGCGTCAGTTTCCACAAGGTAATCAATATGATCCACTGTTCGACAGTATTGATCCATCTTCTGATAGGGTTGTGGAAGTGGAAGAAAACAGCAAGCACAAAGCGGTTGCTGTTGCTGTAAGTGAAGAAAATGATGAGTTTGGTGAGACGGCTGATGCTGAGGTGGGCGCAGTGGAAAATGGCAGTCCTAGCCCTAGTTCTCCAATGGATTTACCTGATATGGCCACCGGGGAGATTGAGATTGATCAAGTGAAGAGTTCAGGGAAGACTAAAAAGAGCAAGGATTCTCGATCAATGAAACTTTTTTAAAGTTTCTGTTGCTGATTTCGTGAAAAAGGTTTTAAAGCCATCATGGAAACAGGGGAATATGAGCAAAGAGGCTTTTAAGAGTATTGTTAAGAAGACGGTTGATAAAGTGTCGGGAGCTATCAAATACCAAAGTCACAGGCGAAGATAAATAATCATTATATCGATTCCTCTCGACTAAGCTTGTCATGGTAAAACACTAAACCGTCCTTCACGCTTTTAGAATTTTTTACTCAAGTGTATTTGGACTTATAATGACTTCCATTTCACTTTGGTTTTTTGTTCTTTTGAGGGAAAGAGTCTTTATTTGCTCAACCCACTTACTTGAAATCCGGTCGATTGTGCTTTGTTTTTTTTTTAATTCCAATGGGTCAAATTGGAAAATTTAGCTACAAATAAAATGGGTCAAAGGTATTGAGAGTCGCTGAAAGTGTTATGGAATGATTTCAATTTTCAACCTCGTAACGTAATTTGTTCAAAAAAATATGTACTCCTTTTTTCTCTAATCACATAGAACACTTAAATAATGCAATCTACAAAACTGTAACAAAAAAGTATTGACGCCAAGTTTTAGCTGTGTTAAGAATTAGGAGAGATCCTCTCAAGTTGTATGACACAACTTGACTCAAGTTAGCCACCTCTACAGATATATTTCAGCTTTCAGTTTCAAAAATCATATTTCAGTTTTTGAACCATTAATTCATTGAAGAGTACTATTTATAATTCTAATATAAAAAATACGATATTTGACCAGAATTTATTGGTATATACAAAAATGGAAAGATATTTTTCATATGATATCGTAAGTTTGCTACTAACAGAATGAGAAGATAATATGAAAAATATAAACTCCAATACAGATTTCCTTCTCAAAACAATGTATATGGATGTAGGTTAAGGCGATACATGGCTTAAATTTAACGAGTCAAATATTCAAAATCAAATTTCATATCCGATATTAACTTTTCAATATAAATTTTTCTTTGGTAAAATTACAACTATAACCTTATAAAACAGTTTTTCCTCACTCTGTGCATAACCTTTGACTACTTCACGAGAATTAATATTTTTTTTGTGATGTATTTCATCATGGCTAAGTTTTTAGCCGCATGTCTTCAATGATTGTTAAAAAAATTGATAACTCACCATTAATATGTGAAGTGGGGAATTAACTAATCGTTGGGTTGTAAAGCTGGAGAGATTCCGTTTGTTTATTTGGGAATCAAAGTTGGGGCAAATATGAATAGAATTTCGAGTTGGGAGCCGGTTGTTCATACTTTCAAGAGAAGGTTGTCAAAGTGGAAAGCTAACACTTTGTCGATTGGTGGTCGACTGACTTTAATTAAATCCGTTCTTGATAGCTTGCCTACGTATTACTTTTCACTTTTTAAGGCACCTATGAAGATCATTAATACTTTGGAAGGTTTAATTAGACGGTTTCTATGGGGAGGGTCAGATGATGTTCGAAAGATGAATTGGGTTTCGTGGGATGTGGTTACGAAATCTATTAAGGATGGAGGCTTGGGAATCGCTAGATTAGATTTTAACAATATCGCGTTGATTGGCAAATGGTTATGGAGGTTTTACAATAATCAACATTCGATGTGGAGAAGAGTGATCGTCTCAATACACGGGTCAAGTCGTTGTTGAGGCGTTGCACCGGTTAATTCTTCTATTACGGGGGTTTGGAAAAACCTGATCACGTTTTGGAACAAATATAAGATAGATGGTGTGGGTTTTAATTGCAAGATTCGGGGGAAAATAGGAAATGGGGAACAAATTCGGTTTTGGTTAGATACGTGGGTGGGTGACGAACCATTGAAGGACAAATTTCCGGCTTTATTTTCGCTTGAGAAGGTTAAAAAGGTTTGTGTTTCCGGTCGGATTAGGATGATTGGTTCGGCTCGGATTTTGTTTTGGGAGGGGAGGCGCACTCCGGTTAGCATCGATGAGGTGACTAGCAAACATGATTTAGAGACCTTAATTCAAGATGTTCGGTTACAGGATAGGCGAGACGATTGGGCGTGGTATGATGGAAGTGAGGTTGGGTTTACAGTGGCAGCGGCTAAGAAATGGATGCGTGGGTCGGGGACAAGTCACGATAGTTTTGGCTTCAAGTGGAGTAAATGGATTCCGAATAAATGTAACATTTTTATGTGGAGAGCAGTTCTGGATCGTCTTCCTACTAAGGCAGCTCTAATGAGAAGAAATATCATTGTTGACAATTACAAGTGTGTTTGGTGCGACACCAGTGAAGAAACGATTGAGCATATACTCACAGGTTGTAGTATTTCAGCGGGCATATGGAATGGAATTTCTAGATGGTGTAGGATTCTAGGGATGTTTTTATTCCACGTCAATGATTTGGTGAATATGCACGAACACTGCAGGGTTTCGGGTAACAAGAAGGTGGTTCTTCGGGGGATTATTATAATCGCCTGTTGGCGGATGTGGAGGGCTAGGAATGAAAAGCTTTTTTCGAGTAAGGAGCCGAATGTTGTAGAGATGATTGCGGACACAAGACTTTTGTTTTTTTGTGAGATAAGCATAGGTTTAAAGGAGGAGTGGTGGATTGGGATCATTGGTGTTCATTTGATTTGATGTAATATGTTATTTTGTGGTTTTCGGCTTCCTATTCCCGTCTTGGAAATAGTTAGTCTTTTGGTTCCGGAATTCCCTTGGGGAATACCAAACCGATCGGCCACAAGGACCCAACCCAATCCAACTACAACTCAAACTTGTTCATCAAGTTAGTTTAAGTATAAATACAAAACCAAGGGTGTTTGTAATTTATCTCTTGTACTCATTAAGCTAAACCTAAAATTTGTTTGTGTGTGTTTTGCTTAAACGATCGTCCACCACCTTGTGGGTGTCGATCCTCAAACTTTTCCAACTCAAGTTATTTGGTTTGATTAAAACTAGCATTGCTTTAATTCGGTATAGTACGTGTGTACAAGAAAGTGGTACTAACACAATATTGTTAGTATTCTTGGATTGAATTACAAAACGGTAAGGGGTAATTCATATAATCCTATAAACCCTAATTAGGGTTCATTCAAATTGCTAGTTTGTGGATTTGATTCTTGTTCGGCTAGAATCAAGTAAGGTACGCATATTCTTGGTTATGTTAATTAATTATTCGTTAATAAATCCTATACGCTTTCGCATGTATACTTTGATGTTTTGTGATTATTTATTGAATGTCATGTTATATAATTCCAATAGTGGCATCACGAGTCATTGGTTTTAATGAGTAATTAATTACTAAACGCGTAAACAACGAATAATTGTATGTTGTTTGATATGGTTAATCTAGGGTATTGGATTTTTTTTGGGGCGTACCCTTTTATTTTTTTTAGTCGACACTTTAAAAATAGGGTTTTAAAATTGTCTGTTAACCTTATCGAAACCTAGAATTAATATATATGTTACGTGATTAATTCATGAATAATTTGTTATGTGACATGGGATTTTGATATACGATCTTGTGACTATTTGTATAATTGTTATGATATATCCATGATAATACATGCATGTTTGTCATGGATAGTTGCTTGAATATTTGTTTAATTGTTAAGATATATTTATCACATATTTATTTACGATAAATCTTGAATTGGGGAAGACTCCAATTATATATATTAATGAATCAATTATGTGCAATATGATATATTATTAATTATGGGTTTACGCAATCGATTCATCGATGTATGTGGCTCACTTTCAATTGGGAGAGTGAAAGCTCTAATTAATATATACATTAATTTAACGTAGACATTGATTATTAATAGGGTTTTATCGAATAAGTTGCATGTGGCTACTTGTTTACACGTATTAAATTGTTTATTATGTGCGCATTGTTTTTAAATTGTTTATTATGTGCGACAGTTTTAAGCAAAGGGTAATTTTGAATAGAAAAATAATACGGACTAAACAATGGTGAAATTTGATTTGTTTTTGAAGAGTTAAGTTTTCAATAGTTTAATTGATTGATGATTTTGGTACAAATGGTCTGAACGGCTCACCCAATTTGACGGACTGTGTGGGAAGTATTAGGAGGGGAGCGCATTAATATTGTGACCCTAAAGAGGGAGGTTTTTGCTTCAGCGCTGACCAAACTCTCCGCTTGTTTGCGAGTCAAATTGGAGCTACTAAGTAAGCCAAAAATGTACAAACTCATCTTAAGGGCGAATTAGTTTTAATTCCATGCGCCACTTCGGTGGTAATTACTCGAAACACTAAGTGTTTACACTTATGCAAAAGTACGGTATAATGGATGATAATTAACGCTAAATTCCTTGATTGGTGAACCCAATACCTCAATCAAAACTTTGATAATTTGATCTTTATGAATTGGTAATAAAAAGTTTTTTATTAAATTTATGCTACAAGATGAATGCATGACATCTTTGTACATATTTGATTTGACCACATAAAATCAAAACTAGTACCCTTATAAATTAAGTTATGTGCCATCTAATTAAAAGGAACACCTGAAGTTGCAATTTACGCCATGACAAGATTGGCGAGATTGTGATGGAGAGGTAAATCTTTATGTAAAGTCAGACCTTACATGAACATATTTGCAGTTCTTTAAGTTAGACACTTAAGTTGAGTAGGAAGTGAGAACTGGACTCATGGCATAAGATGGGATGAAACATGTTTATATTTGCAATAGCGTTGGAAAATATAAATCCTTTAATGATCTAGGAATTGGAAATTGTTTGCCGATTATTGTTCGACAGATTACCTTATTATATGCTTTCGTTACTAGCAGATCAACTGATGTAATGAACCTATGATAATTTGGATTCTAGTTTTCGAGAAAATTATATGGTTATATGTTTATATTACCGTTGGGTATATTTTATTTTCTTGTAAAGATGTATTATCGAAAATACTAATACTTGAACTTTTTTCTGTAGAAATGGCTCAAAACAACGATAACACTAACACTGCACTAAGTTCTGCGTTCAAAAGCTTTTTTGATCGAGAAAAGTTGACTCGCTCTAAGAATTTCAATGATTGGCACCGCTCTTTGAGAATTTTCTCAGAGTTGCGACCGGTTGAATTATCTGTACGAACCTTGCCCTGCTGAACCAATAGCACCTGAAGCTACTCAAGCTGAAAAGGATGCTTGGAAAATTGAGTATAAGCGTCATAACGATGTGGCTTGTCTTATGTTGGGAACGATGGAACCTGCTCTCCAAAAGCAGTTCGAAAACTACTTCCCATTTAACATGCTCAATGAACTTCGAACTATGTTCGAGAAACCTGCTGCTGTCGAGATTTATGACTTGATCGATGCATTACACAGCTGCAAGCAGGGAGAGGGTAAACCCGTAAGTGCTCATGTACTAAAAATGAAAAGTTACATGGACCAATTAAGGGCACTTGGAAAGACTTATGAAGATGACATGGCCGTGAACTTGATCAACAAATCCCTTAACAAGGATTTCAATGGTTTTGTTCGGAACTTCAATATGCACTGCGTGGGGAAGACAATTACTGACCTGCACGCATTGCTAATTGACTATGAGAAATGGTTACCTCAA
Source organism: Chrysanthemum makinoi (assembly GCA_910596185.1). NCBI lineage: Eukaryota > Viridiplantae > Streptophyta > Magnoliopsida > Asterales > Asteraceae > Chrysanthemum > Chrysanthemum makinoi. The sequence continues at coordinate 255,464,136 of OU343221.1, forward strand.
AAGGCTCCTACTCCCCAGGTACTTGCTATTCAGGGTGGAAGGATAAATAAGCCAAAACCGCAGCGTGCGAACAACAAGAAGGGGAAGGGAAAAGGGAAAGTTGATAAAGGTAAAAAGGTTATGGCCTATCAACCAGAACCCAAGAAGTACCCTACTCCTAGGAAGGAAAATCCTAAAAAGGATCAAGCATGCCACCACTGCAAGGTCGTTGGGCATTGGAAGAGAAACTGTGCTCTCTATCTTGATGAATTGCGGGAAAATAAGATGAAGTAAGATGGGTCCTCGGGCGCCGGTCCTTCAGGTAATTTATTAGTCATTGAATTATTTACTCTAAATCATAAAAATTCCTGGGTATATGATACTGGACGTGGTATTCACATTTGTAATACACTGCAGGGGTTTAGAGTGGAGAGGAAGCTAGCCTATGGGGAGCAATATCTGCACGTGAGAAATGGCGCACATGCAACTGTTGAAGCCATAGGAACGTTTAGTTTAGTATTGCCTTCGGGCTTAGTATTGTTATCAAACAATTGTCATTATGCACCTTCTATAATTAGAGGTGTTGTTTCCTTTTCAGTTTTGTTGGATGATGGTTTTACTCATACTATTTCACGTAATGGAATTTCTGTTTCTTTAAATGGTGCATTTTATTTTAATGCGACATTCGTGAATGGTGTGTTTGAAATTGATGTGATTGGAAATGAATCTAACAAATATAATAATTCGGTGTTTAGCATCAATAAGAAAATAAAGTTGGACTTGAATTCTTCTTATCTTTGGCATTGTAGACTTGCTCATATAGGCAAGGCTCACATGCATAAGCTGCAACAAGAAGGGATTTTACAAAATATCAATGATGAATCATTTGATAAATGTGAGTCATGCATATCTGGGAAGATGACGAAGAAACCTTTTCATAGCAATATGGAGAGGGCTTCTGATCTACTTGGTCTTATTCATACTGATGTGTGTGGACCACTTAGACATGTGTCAAAGAGAGGTGCTAGCTACTTCTTAACATTTACTGATGATTTCAACCGTTATGGTTATGTTTATTTACTTAAGCATAAACATGAGGTGTTTGAAACATTTAAGGTTTTCAAAGCGGAAGTAGAACTGCAATTGGGAAAGAAGATTAAAGCTCTTCGATCCGATAGAGGAGGCGAGTATCTAAGCCAAGAGTTTAAAGATTACTTAGCTGAGAATGGAATTGTCAAGAATCTCACTTCTCCATATACTCCACAACAAAATGGTGTATCTAAGAGAAGAAATCGTACATTGTTGGACATGATACGATCTATGTTTAATCTTACTACTCTACCTTTATCCCTTTGGGATTATGCTTTAGAATCAGCTGTTCGCATTCTAAATATGGTTCCCACAAAGAAGGTTGATAAGACACCATATGAAATATGGCATGGTAAAGCTCCTAACCTGTCTTATTTAAGGGTCTGGGGTTGCGAGGCGTATGTTAGACGTGACTCAGCAGATAAACTCCAACAAAGATCTGTAAAGTGTATCTTTGTAGGATACCCTAAGGAAACTATGGGTTACTACTTTTACTATCCAACTGAAAATAAAGTAATTGTTGCTAGGTATGGAGATTTTCTTGAAAGTGATCTCGTATCTCAAGAATTCAGTGGGAGAGTTTATGATCCGGAAGATGATCATGAAGATGCATTACCTTCGAAAACACTAACGCATTTCGGTAGAACCTGATAGTCTGGGTCCTCCACCAGAAGTTGAAGTGATTCCCGTTCGTAGATCCGTAAGGTCTACGCGTGCACCTGAACGTCTATGTCTTAACGTAGAGGTTGAGGAAACTATGTTATGAGATCTTGGAGAGCCTACTAGTTATAAAGCTGCCATGGCAAGTCCTAAAAAGGAAAAATGGCAGGTTGCAATGAATGGGAAAATGCAATCCATGAGAGAAAATGAAGTCTGGGAAGAGGTTGACTTACCTCCAAACGCCAAGGTGGTTGGAAGTAAGTGGCTCTATAAAATTAAGACTGACATGGATGGCAATATACACGTCTATAAAGCTCGTCTAGTTGCGCAAGGTTTTACTCAAACTTATGGCATAGATTACGAGGAGACCTTTTCTCCTGTAGCGGACATTAGAGCTATTAGAATTCTTATAGCTATAGCAACATACTATGACTATGAGATATGGCAGATGGATGTCAAAACCGCCTTCTTGAATGGTCGCTTAGATGAAGACATCTATATGAAGCAACCTGAGGGGTTCGTGAATCCACAATTTTCAAACCGTGTATGCAAACTTCAAAGGTCCATTTATGGATTGAAGCAAGCATCAAGGCAATGGAATAAGAGATTTGATGAAGAAATCAAAAGGTATGGATTTATTCAAAATCTTGATGAGCCATGTGTATATCACAAAGTTAGTGGGAGTGATGTAATTTTCCTTATCCTTTATGTCGATGACATATTAATTATGGAAAAAGACATTCCAAGTTTGCAAAATGTTAAGGCATGTCTTGGGAAGTGTTTTTCCATGAAGGATTTAGGAGACGCTGCATACATTCTGGGAATCAAGATCTACCGAGATAGGTCAAAGCGGTTAATTGGTTTAAGTCAAAGCGCTTACATTGATAAAATATTGAAGAAATTCAATATGCAAAATTCCAAGAAAGGATATTTGCCGATGGAAGTAAAGCATGGCTTATGTATCAATATGTGTGCTTCAACACTGCCGAGGTGGCACGCATGCGAAAGTTCCTTATGCTTCGGCAGTAGGGATCTATTATGTATGCCTTTGTGAGATGCACAAGGCCGATGTGGCGCTTCGATCGAACATGACCAGTCGATATCAACAGAATCCGGGTGAACTTCACCGGATTGCTGTTAAACATATTCTAAAGTATCTTAGGAATACGAAAGATATGTTTTTATTGTATGGTGGAAATCCGCATACGAGCTTGGTGTTACAGGTTACCTTGTGATGCGTCCCGGCAATGTGATAAAGATGATACGAAGTCTCAGACGGGTTATGTCTTTGTCATCAATGGAGGAGCATTTGACTGGAAGAACAAGAAGCAGAGTACGATGCGATGTCCGCGACATGAAGCGAATACATAGCTGCTTCGGAAGCTGCAATGGAGGCTGTTTGGATTAGGAAATTCATTTCAGAACTTGATGTTATGCATTCAATTGAATCGCCTATTGATATGTATTGTGACAATTCTGCTGCAATCATATTTGCCAATGAACCTGAGTCATGAAGGGCACCAGACATTTTCTACGAAAATATCACTATGTTCGGGAACAAGTCCGTGAAGGTGAAATTAATCTATTGAAAGTTCACACAGATGATAACTTAGCTGATCATTTCACTAAGGCTTTGGCTAAAGACAAGCTTATTGGACTTGCCAATGGAATTGGACTTCGTTTAGCTAATAGTTTCATGCATAACTGTGATTAGTATTTGGATAAGGATATTGTAAAACATTTATTATTTTGATGAAATAAAGTTTGGATTATGTTTATTTTTATTTATAATATTGTTGTCCTATATTTGCATGTTTAATCCGTGAATAACTAAGTTATTCTAAATGTCCGTTGTCAATTAATGATATGGGAGTACTATTAAACTAAGACAAATCTGAGAGATGTGGTAGAATATACTTGAAAGTATATTGATGAGAATGCATACCAATTTAAGATGATATTCAATGAATTGAATATAGGACTTATCACAACTACATAATTTACGTTGTGGATATTGTTATAAGTAAATTATGAATAGTTATCCTTAGACTTGAGATACCAGATAAGTGTCATGAATGTAGTGCATTTCTGTGAAGCAACTTAACGCTATACGTAACTGGTAGTCATAAGGGTTGTTTTCAGAAATGTTACAAAGTTTGTGGGTTAGTCTCGTAGTCAAGATAGAATTTGTTCCTTCAAATTTATTTGGAGTTTAATACTGCTGGTCCCCTCGTAGGGTTGACAAGATGTTTGTGCGGCCGCACCCAAAATCTCCCCTAAATATGTTTAGAAGATTTGGTAATCTTGGTCAATCACTTACAACGAGAAACATAATAGTTTAATAAAGAATGACTTAATTCCATATCTTTATTTAAAGTGGTATTAGAAACAAAATGATAAAAATAATGAGAAATCATTAAAAGGTTTTCCAGGAGCCTTACTCGAGTCGTACTAGAGGCATCGAAGTGTTGCTAGACGCTAACTGATGTGATCACTCTATTAAGATATATCCAAGTGGGAGCTGTTGGTTTTATGGATATAAATTAGTAGATGTGAGTTAGGATCGAACTCGAGACCACGGGATTGCACACTTTACGTATGAGAATTAGTTAATAATTAAATATAAATGTTGTATTTATTTATTAATTACACGAAATAACTAACGGACGTTAAGTAATTAGTTGTAATGGAATAACGGTCGTTAAATGTAATTGGAAAATGACTAAGTTGTAAATATTGGGAAGGTTCTGGAATTCCCTTGGGGAATACCAAACCGATCGGCCACAAGGACCCAACCCAATCCAACTACAACTCAAACTTGTTCATCAAGTTAGTTTGGGTATAAATACAAAACCAATGGTGTTTGTAATTTATCTCTTGTACTCATTAAGCTAAACCTAAAATTTGTTTGTGTGTGTTTTGCTTAAATCGATCGTCCACCACCTTGTGGGTGTCGATCCTCAAACGTTTCCAACTCAAGTTATTTGGTTTGATTAAAACTAACATTGCTTTAATCCGGTATAGTACGTGTGTACAAGAAAGTGGTACTAGCACAATATTGTTAGTATTCTTGGATTGAATTACAAAACGGTAAGGGGTAATTCATATAATTCTATAAACCCTAATTAGGGTTCATCCAAATTGCTAGTTTGTGGATTTGATTCTTGTTCGGCTAGAATCAAGTAAGGTACGCATATTCTTGTTTATGTTAATTAATTATTCGTTAATAAATCCTATACGCTTCCGCATGTATACTTTGATGTTTTGTGATTATTTATTGAATGTCATGTTATATAATTCTAACACTCTTATATTCTATTTAGTTTTGTAAAAATTTAGAAGCGGAAGTTGTCTACGCCAAACACTTGAAAATATAAAAAATGCGTTTAGTTGATTTTTGTATTTTGAAGAAAGGTTACAAACGAAAAAAAGAAAAAAAAAAGTTTTGTAGTACCAGATAGGAAATATGAGATTTTTGTTTTGTGTAGAAATTGAATGGGACTTCAGTTTTTTTGTTTTACCAAAAACATTTTGTGGAAAATATGAGTGTTTTCGTTTAACTAAACGCAACTTACAAATTTGTTTTCCAATGTTGCGGTGGCAGAAAAAACGCAATCAAACTTTTCGATAAACAATGTTTTTCTTAATACTCATTTCGTGATAATAACTTTTTGGATTGCGAACAATCTCTAGGCTAAGTTGTGTTTTGATAGATTTTTTTTTCCATAAATCAAACTTCTGGGTCTTGGGTGATTTACGAGTAGTTGAGGTAAAAGTTTTCTATTTAGGCATCCTCGTTCTTAGAAAGAAAATAAATTGCAACCTATTTCTATTCCTAATTTTACAGTGTTTGTGATGGCTCTTGACAATCCTCATTGTAATCTAGACACTCATATTTTCTTTTAGTTGATTGGATTATTTCAGAAACTTAGCTGTAATTTATTGTCTTAAAAGTCTTTAGAAGTGTCATTGCTTGAGGGATTCTATTCTTAATATTTTCAAAAGCGTGTAGAGTAAGTAAAATACCTCACGTCAACAAATTTAATCAACATTTGAGTGCCTAAGATACAAAATGACATTTGGATGCCTATATTAACATGTTTCCTAACATTCAACAATGTCGTCTATTACTAAATTTAGAATAAAAAAAAAAAAAAAACACCAACAAAACGTACATTGAATAAGTGAAACTTTATCAATCATCACCATAGACAACCATGCCACCATCACCACCACCACCATCACCGTCGTTCTTCTGGGGCGATACCCCAGAAGATGAGTACTACACCTCACAAGGCGTACGTAACTCAAAATCATACTTCCAAACCCCAAACGCCAAAATATTCACTCAATCATGGCTCCCATTAGACCCAAACCAACCCATCAAAGCAGCCATATTCATGACACATGGCTATACAGCCAACTGCAGCTGGTCCTTCCAAGAAATATGTATCACGTATGCCAAGTGGGGATACGCGGTCTATGGAGCTGATCTCATTGGTCATGGAGACTCAGATGGACTTCGTGGATACATGGGCGACATGAATAAGGCTGCTGCCACTTCATTATTGTATTTTGTTAGTGTACGTAAGAGTGAAGAGTATTGTGATCTCCCTGCATACCTTTTCGGGGAATCGATGGGTGGTTTGATCACTATGCTCATGTACTTGCAATCTGAGACTGGTATGTGGTCTGGCTTGATTTTCTTAGCACCACTTTTTGTCATCCCCAAAGAAATGATCTCTAAGGTAATTTTACTGAAACTCGGCAACTACATTTAATTGTGGTTAGGGACGGAGGCCAGGACCAAATATGACCGGGTGCACAATTTTTTTTTAACCGTAATATAAAAACATATTTCAATAGACCGGTTGCATTTAAGATGCGTTTAAGAAAAATTGATGTTTTCTTCAAAAATTAACACTACATAGTTGAAATCTATAGGGGTCCCGGGCACCCGCGAGAACCCCTGGTTCCGTCCCTGATTGTAGTTTCTTAATCGTATATGACTTGTTCTCTTATTTACATACGGGACAATCAATTGTCATTATATTTGGTCATTTGTTCTCTTATTATGTTTGGTTTAACTAATAACAAATTTTGTTGTTTTTTCCATTAAAGCTACACTTAGCATTGTACGGGCTATTATTTGGACTAGCAGATACATGGGCAGTGATGCCTGATTTTCGGGTGGGGAGGAACGTGGTGAAGGATGTCCAGAAATTGAAAAAAATGGTGTTAGACCCAAAACGATATGCGGGTAAGCTAAGGGTGGGCACGGCGAGGGAGGCTCTTAGGATGACGAATTACGTGCAAAACAATTTTTGATAGAGTTACGATACCATTTTTAGCATTGCATGGTACATTGGACGGGTTAGCGTTGCATAGTGGATCAGAGATGTTGTATGAGAAAGCCATGACTGCGAAGGAGGACAAGGGGTTGAAGTCGTATGAAGGAATGTACCACTCGTTGATCAATGGAGAACCGGATGAAAATGTTGATCTTGTGTTAGCAGACATGAAGACTTGGATTGACGAGCAGACTCAAAAGTATGGTTCTATATGTGCCGATAATTAACAAATCATGTCTCTGAATAGAAGAGAAAATATGTATACTCACCGAATTGCTAATATGAAAAACTTAATGTTTATTTCACAAGATTTCAGATAAATTTCGAAGTGGTGTTTACATTTTTTCTTCGATATTACTTATTACACATAGACTTGCAGAATGAAATCAAGCAGACAACTTAAAGTAAAAAACGGAGCCATTCGATAGATTAGTTATCGATAATTGATGTGACCAATAATTTTAAATACCGAGACACACTTAAACTTAAGGGGATGGGAGTTTTGACTTCCCTTTGGTCGGATTTTGACGAAAGCAGCCACTAGTTGATTAATGCATGAATCCAAATCATTCTTGAACTTGACTGACCAGGTGTCCTTGTCACAAGAAGCCATTAGGATATCGCCAATATGATTGCGAAAATGCCCAAGTGCCCAACCACAAAAACCTCATGGATGCATCATAGGGCGTAGCTAGGAATTTGTTTTTTTTTTTGGGGGGAGAGGGAGGAAATTTTTTTAAAGAACGTCAACAAGTGCTAAAAAAAACATCGTAATATATAACTATGTACAAATGTTGCAACAAATTTGTTCATTTAGCGCTTTAGTGGCACACGACGCTCATCCGCATCATTAAAATCCTCTAAAAGTGAATCTAAACTAAAATCCTTAGCTATATCTTTTTCAATGTAAAGAGCTAGACTATTAGAATGGTAACATGGGATGGTGGATCTGTTGTAAACCAATTATGATTCCTAGATAGATACAATAATATATGAGTTATAAATATTTTTAAGATGGACATTATCATATTGGGCTTTAATATAAGATACATATGAACAATTACTAAGACTTGTGGGTGGGCCATGGCCAACCTTGGCATCCACATGCCTACGCCATTGCATCATACAACAATGTCATTAGTTAACCAAACCAACAATGGTAGAAACAAAAAGAATATAAAAAATAACTAGCTTGGGCGGGTGTTTTATTGTATACGTCATCTGGTCTTGAGTGATTTTAAGAAGGTATTCTCATTGTATTATAAAGAAGACCGTTCTGCATAGGCACAAGCTCTAATAGCTGAGTATGTAATATCGTTGAATAGGGGATTGTTGTTCAAAATGTGATCTTGAATGAAGACCAAAAGTTGGAGCATAGTTGAATTACCACGATCCCACATTGTCTCCTGGCCCACACCACTTGTTTTAGGAATGCTCAAGTAAACTTTACCACACTTGTACAGATTTGGATTAATACCAAGCTGACCCGAGTGATAATGCACAAGTTGAAACAAAAAAAATAAATCAACATTTAAACTAACCACGGTCGAATTTTTTTTTTTTTTTAAAGTTACCCCGGTAAAATATATTAATCACCAATAATAGTTAAGTATAATAAAATGTAGTTGAGTACTACATTAACCTCAAACAAAGCTTGATTGACTACAAAACGCTTATCTAACTATGTCCATGACATGCCATATACATATAAAACTCTAGCTACTAAAAACAATCGACATATAGGAGCAGAAGAACTAGCAAAAACACCATACATTACGTGCTTCCAATCGAGTCATAAATAATCAACGAACTGGGCAACTTCCAACGATCAATCAAACTCCGAACGTGAGAAGTGTTCTTCTTAAACTCAAGCGAACAATGGTGATTATATCATCATAAATCTGAGCATGAGTCTTGGATTTCTTCTTGAAAAGTATTGAATTACTTTCGTGCCATATGTAATAACATGTGGTAAGTTAGCTTATGTTTGGTTTGATATTAAACGCATGCTTACGGTTAGAGACATAATAAGATTGGGTTTTTCTTTATGAGACACGGTTTCTGATTTAATAATAGACAGGGTATGGCAATGGACAAAAGGTATACTAGGTTTCCATAGCTAGCACAAGTCCAAGTTCCATTGTTAAAAGCTGAAGTGAATGATGAGCTTCTTTAGTGTGACTCGAATGGCCAAATGAAGTCTTTTTCAGTTAGTTTAGCATGGAAATCAATTCGTATAAGGGATGTGGAAGTTCCTTGGTTCTATATTGTGGGGTTTCCATATTGTATACATAGGCATGCGTTTCACCTTTGGCTTGTTGATAATTGTAAAATGAAGACGCAAGAGATAATATTGGACCTATTTTAATGTCTTCGACGCCAAAAGATAAAGCCTGTTATGTTTCTGGTTTGGGCCGCAGGCCAACAAACCCTTTATGCAGAAACATTATATCAGTTACTTTTAAGGAATCGGCATACCCTTTCATGAGATGCACCGCTTCACCTTGTATATATATAATAGGAATATTTAAACAAACGTTAACCCTTTCATTATCAATATCAGTTTATAGGGTTCAACCCCATATCTTCCTGTTTCATTTTTATTGATTCTGTTTGATGTATACATGATTGTTGTTATGATCAATTCGATCCTGGAAAAAACCCTCACAACCTGTGCAAAAGTGGTATCAGAGCTTCAAGGGATCAAACAACACATCAAATCATGTTTTACAATCATCATTCAAGAATCAAATCAACCAAGATGCCAAAAGAAAAGAACAAAGATTATGTTCTTATGAAGAAAATTGAAAGAAGAAACAAAAACCTAAATAAACTATACAAGTTTGGTTTTTGTTACAATGGTTATGGATTTAACCATGAAGAAGAAAAAGAAGAGGCTTGTTAGGTTTTGCCCTTTATCCAACAAAAAGCCATGAGGATGTTCTTCAGAGTGCTGTTATAGCACTACCAGGGTACCAAGACTACAATTTACGTAGAAGGGATAAAGAACCTGCCCAGAAGTCACAGAATTTGATCAAATAAAGATCAAGTGACATCAAACAAAATTTATGTTCACAAGATTTCTACGAATTTTCGTAGCAGAGGGCTAAAGAACCTGCCCAAAAGTCAATTATGATCAATTGAAGATCAACTGATTGCACCCGGTATAGTTAGAAGACTAGAAGACATCAAGATTAAAGAAAGATTGAAGGAAGGCATCTAGGAACAAGAAGGTTTTGGCATCTCGACATTAGGGAGGAACTATTGGACCTGTTTTAATGTCTTTGACGCCAAAAGATAAAGCCTGTATGTTTTCTGGTTTGGGCAACAGGCCAATAAACCCTTTATGCAGAAACATAGGCAGTTAGTTAGTTATTTAGAAACATTATATCAGTTACTTTTAAGGAATCGGCATACCCTTTCATGCGATGCACCAATTCACATTGTATATATAGAATAGGAATATGTAAACAAACGTTAACCCTTTCATTATCAATATCAGTTTATATGGTTCAACCCCATATCTTCCTGTTTTATTTTTATTGATTTTGTTTGATGTATACATGATTGTTGTTATGATCAATTCGATCCTGGAAAAAACCCTCACAACCTGTGCAAAAGATCATAATCCTTCCTATATTATTAGTCTTTGTAATTAAACCTTAGTATATGTTTTATTTAATATGCAGTCCTATGTACATTTAAATATGGGTCTGCAGGATTCTAGGAATGGGTCATATGTATTCAATTCGACCCATATGACAGTTAATATGGTTAGCAGTTATTTGACAGTTAGTATATGTATTACAGTTATTTACAGTTATGTAGGAAAAGGCATGTCTGTTGGTGAACCATCACAATGGTTCATCACACCTTTTCATTTAGTATAAATAGTTTGTAATATGCATTATGTATTCTTATTCAAAGTAATAAAAGTTTATCTTGTTTTATCACTTCTTACCCGTTTTATATCTTGTGCATCATACTGCCCCAAACACATCCTTTTGTCTACAACAAATGGCTAACTTGAATTCCTACTAAAACAAATGGACAAGGGTCAACAGAAGACCCTATGGCCATGACAAACAGTGGCATCAGAGCAAAAACTAGGGACATTTGAGAAGGAATCAACAACTTGATTTCATCCAGAGAAAGATAAAGAGAGAAGGTCAATACCATTTAGGGTCTTGCATAAAGCAGATTTCTGAAGGCTTCAGAGACATGCTAAAGAAGTAATTAAATCAAGTTATGCAGTACAACAGCACCCTAAACCAACCACAGTCCAAAAACCTTGAACACAACAAGTACAAGAATTACAAGTGTTTCCAATGCAAGCAGTTGTGGCACATCATTAAATTCTGTCCTATGGACAACAATGATAAAGACATGGCTATGAAGGCAGATACAAAGAACCTTGCAAAAGGAATAATGGAAGGATTTAAGACCACCAAGCCAACTGTGTTGATCAGATACCCAGAGAGCATCCACTTCTCCACAACATGCATGATCAAAGATACTGGTCACGCAAAATGAGATGATATTTGGTATGTCAGCAATCAAATAGATAGGCATTTATGCTATAAATTGGATTCTTTCTGCAATATTAAGGAAGATTTTCTAGTCAAGGAATTAGAAAACCAAAGAAAGTTTCTATTTACCTATGGAAATGGTGAAGTCTTGATAGAAGATGGTGGCCAAGGTTGTTTAGTACCTGGTGTGCACTATGCACCAGAAGTTACCCTTAACATACTATCAACTGAATTGCTTGAGAAACAAGGTTTTGAGGTTAAGTATGATGGCACCAGATGCACTTTGTCCTATATGTTCAATAACAAGGAAGCTGAGTTCTTTGATGAAGACAAAATGAGATCAATATAGAATAAGTACCTAGAAGATTACTTTGGATCACTGACTAAGGAGGAGGAAGGCCTAGAAGGAGACTTGATCAAGATCAAAGGAAACCTTTATTCTACAAAGGTTCAAACTTTTAATGACTATGTAACGTTTCTCAATCTGATCAAGCAGGATGATACTGTAAGCCAAGAATGGGACTTCTTCAGAAACATATTCAATAAGGTTGTAAGATGGTTCTACATTCACTACCTTGAGAAACCACTTCCTGGACCAATCCCTCCAAGTATAAAAGGAGTACAGGTTCAATTTTTTTATTTATACAAATTAATAGAAGGATCAGGAGGATATTTGAGTGTGAACTTTTGTCAAGAATTTGACACTATTGGCGAAATTATGGGGCTGTCAAGAGGAAATGGAGAAGAAATTAAAGAATGCTACATGAGATATTTGAATATCTTTACTTCTTACTGTTAATACAAATAAGCCGTAAAAACGTTTATTTATATTTTACGATCTTCTAATGTTTTGTTGATAACAAACGTAAAATCATTTTAACGAAACAAATAAAATACGTAATTGGTTTGAGCCAATAGTTTACTAACACACTTACTTTTTTCACATAAAACACTAAAACAAGTATACGTGATTTTATGATTTAGTAATACATATGTACAACAACTAGTGTTTACATATTGGGTAAATATATACATAACTAGTATATATTATAATGGGTAATATAAATGGGTAGAAACTTGAGTATTTGACCCATTAACCAAATAAATTGAATGTAGTTGGGCATAACCCAAAGTCCATGACCTATGGAGCATGACCCATAACCCATTGCATGACATCATGCTTAAGTCATATATGGATATTATCCATGACCCATGGTTTTAACCCATGACCCATGGACTAGATGCATTGCATCTTGTAGATACATTGTATCTACTTGGATACCCATGATCCATAACCCATGACCCATGACCCAAAACCCATGGGAAAAGAGGAGCGTCCCACAGATCCCCACCCCTCAAGTGAGGGATCCGTGGGATCCGTGGAACAGTATCGGTTTTTCCTCTATAAATAGTGAGCCATTTCTTCATTGTTTCTCACCCCTTTCTCATATATTTTCTCTTTGAGTTATAAACTCTCTAACCTCATATCCAAGTGATCTATGTATGTAGTTTTGTTTTTGTGTGATTCTCTAGGTTCCTCTTAAAGGCGAGATCACCACCTTTTGAAGTCGAGCAAGCTCAAGTCCATGAGTTGCCATGCTTCGTTATCATCAAGACTACTGAGGTTCTCTTGTTGATAGTTCTCTTCTTTTTCATAAGAAGTGTAGTGTTGAAGACATTAGTGAAAGATGTCTAAAGGGTCAAGACGAAGACATTAGTGAAAGGTGTCGAACGTCCGTATTGAAAGAACTAGTGAAGGGTGCTTAGAAGTCAAGGCTAAAGGAATTAGTGAAGGGTGCCTAGAAGTCAAGTCACAAGGCATTAGTGAAGGGTGCCTTGAGATCAAGTCAAAGGCATTAGTGAAAGGTGCCTAAGGTGTACATTCGATATGGTGTGCTCGATGTACAAGATAGATTGGTATTGGGTCAAAGGATATTGATATCCTTGATGGTGTTGTAATAAGGAGTTGGTCTCCTTTGGGGTTAGGTGTTGTGTAGTGTTGGGTAGTAGTTCCTCCATCGTAATGGAACTCGGTACTTAGCCTAGTACCGGATAAAGGGTAGGCGACGTTGTGATAGGTGTGGTTCTACCTTGTGGAAGAACCAGGTGGTTAGCCTAGTACCGGAAAAGAGGAGGCGACGTTGTGAAGGCTTCTCCGCCATAAGGAGTTGGTGTCGTGTAGTGATTACGAACTCTCGAGTAGGTGACTCGGGGAGTGGAGTAGGGCAAGGAAGGTGTCCTTGTAGCCGAACCACTATAAATAATCGTGTCGTGGTTATGTGCTTCTTACTCTCTATCTTTCATTATACATTTATATATCTATCTATCAATGTCCAACATACACATATAAATAGATTGACATAAGTCGATCTAAATATTTTAAAACGAAGTTTTAATTTGTAAAACTATTCGACCCCCCTTCTAGTTTTCCACACTTACTTTAAAACTGCAAGAGCACCACAACAAGGACACAAGGACATCCTTGAAGTATCTACATGGAAAGCAGAAGACAAAGACAAAGATTGTCTTAACCAATGGGACATTGGTGGAATTGGTTCAATTAATACAAGGCCTGCAATCCTAAAAGAAAAGAATACATTGGAGAATTTTGGTGTCAAATTAGAAGACACAGGAGACAGTCAAGAACAACCAATTTTATCACACTCCATAAAAGGTCAGAACCTACAAGGAATGTACTCAGGACCATCAACATCAAGGCTGCAAGGACATGAAGATTCAAGCAACAACAACACTTGTGATGGTTTCACAATCATTACTTAAAAGGACAATCAAGAATTGAAAGCTTATAATCTTGGGAGGGAGATTGTTGGAGAACAAGATCATAATCCTTCCTATATTATTAGTCTTTGTAATTAAACCTTAGTATATGTTTTATTTAATATGCAATCCTATGTACATTTAAATATGGGTCTGCAGGATTCTAGGAATGGGTCATATGTATTCAATTCGACCCATATGACAGTTAATATGGTTAGCAGTTATTTGATAGTTAGTATAGGTATTACAGTTATTTACAGTTATGTAGGAAAAGGCATGTCTATTGGTGAACCATCACAATGGTTCATCACACATTTTCATTTAGTATAAATAGTTTGTAATATGCATTATGTATTCTTATTCAAAGTAATAAAAGTTTATCTTGTTTTATCACTTCTTACCCGTTTTATATCTTGTGCATCATATTGCCCCAAACACATCCTTTTGTCTACAACAAATGGCTAACTTGAATTCCTACTCAAACAAATTGACAAGGGTCAACAGAAGACCCTATGGCCATGACAAACATTCTTTTTGTGACACGGTTTCTGATTTAATAATAGACAGGGTATTGCGATGGACAAAAGGTATACTAGGTTTCCATAGCTAGCGCAAGTCCAAGTTCCATTGTTAAAAGCTGAAGTGAATGATGAGAATCTTTAATGTGACTCGAATGGCCAAACGAAGTCTTTTTCAGTTAGTTTAGAATGGAAATCAATTCGTATAAGGGATGTGTAAGTTCCTTGGTTCTATTTTGTGGTGTTTCCATATTGTATACCTAGGCATGTGTTCCACCTTTGGCTTGTTGATAATTCTAAATTGAAGACGCAAGATCGATAGAGACAATGGTATGTTGGTCCGGAGACCTACTTAAACCTGCTTCCTTGTCTTTTGTGTGATATTCACCTTGATCATACTTAGGAATAAGTAGATAAAAGAAGAGGATGATATACTGGTGGCTGTCGAGATAGCTGCTACACATCAAAAAAGAAGAGGCCGCTATGATAAGGATTCCCTTGAGGACCGATAATTACAGTTGTTAACAAATCCATCTTGTCTCCATAAATCCTCAACAAGAATCCGCCACTTATCAAATATCTTATCAACCCAGTCTTCCGGCGGCTGTAACATATCAATCACATGCACATGTCACAAAGTAATGAAAGGTAACCAAATTTTATTATAACTATTACGTGAAGAATCCAATACATGTAGAGACACTTAGCCTGGTTCATTGCATAACTCTATGCTGAAAAACATGATTTGAATGGTTTCCAACAGTATCAATCTTGTTAAAGTTTTGATACTCTATCTGAACATCTTCATCATCAGTAATCCCTTTTATTCGGTGGCTATGATTCGGGTCAAATATAAAAAATCTTTTTCCAAAGAAAAAATACCAACAGTTTCAAAAAATACCAACACGTAAATTGTGGTTCCTCTCCGTAATCTTCTTAGGACCTGTTTGGTTCGTAGATGGGTTTGACATTAGATTTGGATTTGGATTTGGTTTGATGGAAGGGTAGAAAGAATTTTTTTTTGTTTTGTGAGATTGGGATTAGAGTTAAATTTAAAAAATTATTTTTTTATAAGAGTAAATTACAAAGATGGTCCCTGTGGTTTGTGTTGACTTTCATTTTTGGTCCTTTGACTTTTTTTTGAATGTACAGTCACCAACTTTAAAACCCTTAACACTCATAGTCCTTTGACCAAACGACATCAGCTTTGACCGTTAAACAACCCTTATGTGCAAAGCAAATAGAGATAATATAGTCTTTTCCATTTTTTTTACTTTGTCACCCATAAATATCTAACACAGAAAAGTGTTAATCTAACACAAATCTCTCTCTCTCTCTCACTCACAAACATGTATATACTGATCTCCACCTAACCAAACATCCATCTTCTTAAATTTGTATCTTTAAATACTAAAAGAAAAAAAAAATATTTTTTTCTAATAAGTCAGACATTCCTATAAACACACAAAAAAAACATATACAAGATTCGGCCGCCAACAACTCTGGCCACTCCATAGACGTTGACCGCCGCCACCCACTACCAACTTTTCTCTTTTTTCAGATCCACGACCACCAACACTTCCAGGAAACCCACCGCTCGAAACCACCACCGCCGTCCCACATACTGATTTACTGGTTTAGTTTTTTTTTTCTCAATGGGTTTTTTGTATTGGTTTTTTAATGGGAGTGGTGGACTGATGATGGTGATAAATCCAAATGCATTTTATTAGCCCAATGTTAAATCCAAATGACAAATCATTCAAAACAAACGGGCCCTTAATCATTAAGGAGTTGCTACAGGACATATAACAAGAAACAAATGTGAGTATAGTATTAAATGGATACAACAAATAGTATACTTGTTGTTCCCATTTAGTTGATTACTTAACTATTAGGAAGATAAACTAACCGATTAATATGTCTAATAATGTTAGTTTATGCCTTAACAATTTTTATATGATAACTCAATAAATTACTTTTCGACGTTTAACTCTTTATTTATGTATATCAAAGAATTATACTTGATTGTTTGCGGTATAACAATTGAGATTGAATGACAATGTATGTTTGGTGATCTCTTCACTAAACTCAAATACAAACCAAAGTTAGTGTTTGAGTAAGAACTATGCTTAATCAACAGATTTATGTTTCTAGGACTTAGTTCTATTTTGGAGGAGTAACTTGAGCTCTTGAAAATGTTAGAAACTTTTAATACAAGAGATATAAATTACTCGTTTACAACATCTTATTTATAGGCAAGTTTCAATGTGGATACCCATGGGGTAAAAGGTACATGTCAACATTTGATAAACAAAAGTACACTTTGTACTTTTGCTTCTATTCTTAGTATGCTATCAGACATACTTGAAGGAATAGTTGAGACAACTGTTGTACTTTTTAACAACTATAGTACATCTTGACTTAAACATCCTACCAAAATATCTAAGTAATCAAAATGTCTTCATTTTGTTGAGAAGATCTTCAGGGTGTCAGTGAGTTATTGTCATCACTTATTGGCTCCATCATTTTGATCTTGGTTCCTCTCTTCACTCATGGAGAACCGTCTTAGGTTGTGATGAGTCTTTCTATCAGACTCTAGAGAACTTCTTGAAGATGAATCACTAGATTATTTTTCATTCAAATCTGTATAAGAGATCAATAGATACTGAATTGATCCAATAATACTAGATATGGTTTGATTTCAACCTCCTGACCCACACAACATAAAGGCTGCCCACTTTCGAGTTTCTCTCCCTTATCTACTAGTACTTTACCAACCATAAAAGTAGAGAAGGAGGTGTAATCACTTGGAGAATTATTTATTACATTGTTTCTCAACTCGGAAACATACACGCTTTCATCAATAACCTGAAAATTTTGAAGTCGTCAAATAAAAAATAAAAAAACATAATATTTCGCTAAATAATTATTGTTAGAATTTACCATTATAATTCTCGGGGGCATTTACATATATCCCCAACCAAACTTCAATAATTACATATTTCCCCAAAGAATGCTTTAATAGTATTGTACATCATGCATTAAAAACTTGTGTTTTGGGGAAATATGTAATTTTTGAAGTTTCCTTGGGTATATATGAAATTCCCCCTAATTCTCGAAGCATAACACTGTTTTACACCTTGGTCAATTTGAACGATTACAAGGGTGGAAAGAGATAAACTGATGTGTCTTTTGTCGTGTAGGTAATCTATGTATTCAAGTTTTAAATTTATACTTTTCCGAATTTACTTATAACAAACACTTACGGACAGTTATCCGGTCGAGGGTGAGCTAGTTGGTAAGTAGAGCGTCAATCATTATGAGTGGACTATTAACCATAGCTGTCAAGATCGCGAGTTTACACGTAAGATCGTACGATCTTACGTGCCCACCAGTCAAAATCGTGTAGGATCGGGGTAGGATCGCATCTGAGGTAGGATCGTAAGTAAGATCGTAGATCGACGTAGGATCGTAAGATCGACATAGCGATCCGAAGTTCACTTTTTTTTTTTAATCTTTTAATTCCATCCCACTTGCTTAAAAAAAACATGTGTTTTACTAATGTCCAATAAGTAAACCATTGTTGTTTCATTTTCTAAATAGATTATAGTTTATACATAGCTTTCTACTTTTCTAAATAGATTACAGTCTAAAAGTGTTCAATAATTTAATTTATTTACTTCACTGTGATTAAACTAATCAAATGGTATGTTTTGAAATTCCACTTATGAAACGTTTGTTTTCTTGAAATCATGTAGATGGCTAGTATGTTTTGAGAAATTTAGGACTTATGTTATGTAATATTATTTCCACTAAATCGTTAATGTAACGATGGAAACTTTACTTTTTTGTGTTTTACTATTACTTTGGTGTTTGAAAATTGAACTTTATCATTTTCAAGAGAATATTATATAAATTTACCTTTGATGTTGAGTATAAATGTAAAACAGTCTGACTTGGATATCATTTGTTTACAAAATATGACTAATTGGTAGGATCGTAGGATCGCGATCCGATCCTACGATCTCGATCTTGCAAAGACAAAAACGATCCTGCGCGGGATCGCGATCTTGACAGCCTTGCTATTAACACTTAAATCTATTAGTATTTTAATTATATAAGTTAGTCTATCTAAACCTAATTCTAACGCAACAAAAGGTTTTTTCAGCCTGAGAGACTGGCACAAGGTTTAGATTTAATAAAACTGTAAAAGCAATGAGGCAGATAACACATACAAGTAGAAACACATATAAAAAAAAAGAGGTCAAACAGATAGTAAGGAAAACGTATTATAAAAGTTTAGTCATACAAGATGTTTGATTAGTCTAAGACCTGTAACGACGATACTCACGACTAGACGTTTATCAGATTTAAACCTAGGTCGTCGCTAGATTCTAAATTTACGTATTAAGTTTTTCAACATATATAATCCTGACATGATTACTTGAAATCCGCATAAAGCACACCTTAATTATTGTCAATTTACTATTATTTATCCACCTATGGCTTACATTAACATGTCAACAATATTAATGAAGTAATAAACGTAATCAATACCCAGGACTAAGTAAACTATCGAATTAGAACAAACCAAAACATCAAATAATCATTAAACTTGGCAAATACCTATGGGTATTAGCCCATAATCTCAGTCATAATAAAAGATAACATGTTATGAAAGATTCAAGTATAAATCAAAAGAGAAAAATACGCTAACCGAACGATTATAGTCAAGTAAAACAAATTAAGTGAATTCTCTTATGGAATTATGGCACTAGGAGAACTTTCTTGGTCTTCTTTTGTCTCTAGCTTCGTACTTGGTGGTTTTTCCTCTTTGAAAACCGGACTTAGGGTTTTCTATTTATACTTTTTGAAAAACTGTCGATACGGCGTATCAAATTGGTCCAATACGGTGTATCAAGATAACTTCGTGTGGGGTCCAAGATTATTATATTTCAGAATATTTGTAAACCGCCTTACTGATTCGGCGTATCATAGAGATGAATACGGCGTATTAGGTCTTCATTATCTTGGAAATCTGATGAAGTCATTGAGATGAATACGACGCATCTTGATAAGGTTATACAGCGTATGATGTTGGTTTCATTCCAGGTTTTACTATTTATAATTTCTCGTCTACCTATGCACTAATGGGCAGTGTACCTGGTCGTGTGTTGTGTAGTAATTGGTAAAGTTGAGGTCGTCCCAAACCTATGAGTGCAGATCTAATCTAAGTTCTAATGTCACTGATTTAAAAGGGGGTTTTGAATTGATTAATAATTAAACTAATGAAAATAAAACGAAGGCAAATTAAAAAGTGATGAACAATCAGTAGGGAGAAATGTGCTAACCTAATTATTAATCTTGTTACGCCATAATTAGTTCCTATTAATGTTTTCTATCGCTTCATGTGGGGGTAAATGTCACTAGACTCCTCGGGTAAATTCGTCTAGCCTATGTTCCATAGGTTCCTATTTTGTAACCATACGATTGCCAGAGTTCATGGGTTAACGTATATAGAGTCATTAAGTACCAATTACAATCTAGACTTATTCTATGGAAACCGGCCTCTCGGAACTTAGATTTCCCATTAACTTCTTAAGCATCTCCGTTTGGTAGGTGATTCTATGGTCAATTCGCACATAAAATAGTGGTAGTCCTATGGTCAATTCTTACCACTATTCGTCTAGGGTCTGATGGTCAATTCTCCTAGCTTCCTAGATGCTACCAAACATTAACACTACCGAAATAAAGGTGTCCACGAATAAGCAAAGGAAATAAGCACATAAAGCGATACGAAAACGAGAAAACTAAATCATGACAATAACAATTTCATAACTAGGCTAACACCAAATGTATTTAGCCAATCATATTAAATAATGCAGGAAATTCAATGTTTAAAATTATTATGAAAGACATTAAATTAAATACAAATGTTTGATATGAAATACTAAAACATTTTCTAATATTCTACTATGTATTAAACATTACTTAAATATAATATTTTACCCCTAATATTAACTTTTATTTTCTAGAATTTATCTTCTTCAACTTTTTATTTTGTATTCTTGGTGTGTTAATTAGTAGAGAGCATTATAGTCAAAGTCGCGAGTTTTATCATGATGTCTTATGTTTAAAGAGAGAAATTTACGCTTATACATTTTACACTAATGAGTAGCGGTGTACAGAAAACCGAAAAACCGAACCTAAACCAAAAAGACCGAGAAAACCGAAACCAAAAAACCAAAACCGATTAAAAAACCGATGGTTCGGTTTTGGTAATTTTTAAAAACCGAAGTTTATGGTTCGGTTTGGTTTTAGCAAAAACACCAAACCGAAAAAAACCGAACCGAAAAATACATATAATCTTAAAAACTCGTGTTTCAGTTGTTGCTTCCTGAATGTGTCATATATAACACATAAACATTTATCATCTATAATTTTTGTGGTCATTAGTTTTCTATTGTCGTTATTGTGTCACTTTACGATGAATACACAATTCTCTTATCTAATATTTTTATGAACAATAGTTTCTTATTGTTATTCTTTTGTGGTTCTTTATTCTTGAAACTTGAAAATGTTATTCTCTGTTGCATTAAAAATTCGACCATTTAAAGACCAAAATGCGATAAGCAAAATAAAAATCGAAAAAACCGAAAAACCAAACCGAAAATAAACCAAAAACCGAAAAACCGGACCTAGAATAAACCGAAACCGAACGGTTTCTAAAAAGAAAAAACCGAATATTTTAGGTTCAGTTTTGATTTTAGTCAAAAACCGAGCCAAACCGAACAATGCTCACCCCTACTAATGAGCACCATCACGCCGTAACGTGTGTGGAACGAAAATTCTTGTTTTTATCAAAAACGACAGGGTGACATATGCTTTAAGAATTGAGTTGGACCACTTAAAAAACCAAACAAATGTTAAAGTACATGGTTAGTTACAAGAAATCGTCGTGATATAATCTGGTTTAATGCCAAAAAGCAGGTATGCAATGGATTTTTACTTTAAAGTTAACCGATCCATTGGATGATGAATATCTATACTACTATATAAAATATTTGGGACTTCCGATAAAAGGAAGTCTTAAAAAGATTAAGCCTACACACTTATCACTTATGAAATCATTTTGTTGGTTTCTAAGCGTTACAAGTTCTAAAGTACAATTAATATACCACATGGTACAAAACAATAATGTATAAATTATTATTTTTTCTTTATTAAAATACTCACTAAATGAAATTTATTAATCATTAATGATATTATTAAAATACCCCGTCACTCAAAAGTACAATTAATATAACAAATGTTACAAATCAATAATGCATAAATCATCTTATATGTTTTTTTTCAAAACACCCACTAAATGAAATTTACAAATCATTAATGATATTATTAATATACCCCCTCACTCAAAAATACAATTAATATATCACAAGGTATAAAATAATAATGCATAAATCATTTTTTTTTATTCCTTTAAAACACTTACTAAATAAAATTTACAAATCATTATGCATATCGTACAAACCAATCTTTTATGTAGTCAAACTTTCGGACACCACATTTTTCGACCACACAATGGACTAACATTTACGACCACAACTTAGCAACATAGATACCACCAAATGGCGCCGAAACCGCTACTTTAAAACACCCTTTATATTTAAACGTTATATAATATTGCACGTCCAAAACAACTAGCAATAGTGGTGACCACCGTTTTCGTATTTTCGTTGTATCGTGATGCAAGGGTTCATTGCCATTTTTTATGAAATAGTGTGTGATAAAGTTTTTTCCCTAAAGTTATCGTCACGCGTAAAGTTAGTATCATGAAAAACATATAATCGCTTACCAAAATTTTTGATTGCATGGTGTCCGCCACCGCAACGTGTGAGTACCCCGCTATAAAAGTTTTTTATAATGTTACTAAAGGCATAAGCAAGAATACCAGCTAACTTTCAATTAATAACCTCAGCTGGACATTTTTTTCTTCCTTCTATAAAAGCAATTCATCGAAAAGACATTACCGTCGCCGAAAAAAATAATCAAACGAGTACCCGCCGCTGCAACGCGCGGGTACCCGGCTAGTATACACATATATGTGCTCAAAAACGACAAAATGTTAAAACCTGTGTTGGGAAATTACGTGCTTAAAGTAACAACTATCCTCAACGCTCAGTTCTCGAGTTTTTAGGAAAGGGAAATAGAAAAGAATAGGAAAGGGAAAAGAAAAGTAAGTGTTAGTTGTTATGTTCTTGAGATAGAGGAAAAGAAAAAGAAAGTAATCATAGTCATGTTTTTTAGTGAGAGGAAAAGGAAAATAACTTTGTCAAATTACATATATGCCCTTTAATTGTTAATGTCAAATGTTTTAAAAAGGGAATATTAGTCTTTATACAACATACGGTTCCGTTTCCTTTCCCTTTCCTCCCAAAAGTGGGAGGAATATTTACTTAACAAATCTTCCTCCCTATTTCCTTTCCATTTTCCTTTCCTCCTTTAAAAAAAACTCAAGAACACACAAAACTTTCCATTTCCTTTACTTTCCTCTTTCATTTCAACTCGAGAACTGAGCGCTAATGTCAGTTTATTGGTGCATTGTGGATAACATAATAAGTAGATAATCGTAAAATGAAGAAGCATGATCAAAGAAAAAATTAACTTAAAAAAAGTGAGATTAAGTGTAACCTAACATAAGTCATTAGTCTTATCATTATTGTTTGAGCAAAAGTTCGTAGATGCTCTTCAACCCTAAGCTTCAGGAGACTCCGCGGCAGCTCCTTCGTCTCGTAGGCTGAAATAAGATAGAACACCGTTAGCTCGCCCCGGGTTTTTAGTCCGAGACCAAGCTCCGGCGTGAGAGTAAGTACTTGGTATAAGTGAGTGATAAATAATAAGTGTTAAGTAAAGAGGAGTAAGGGCAGAGAGAAGTCTCCATCGGAGTATGTGTGTGTGGGAAAAAGTCCACCTTCATGTGTGTGAAGAGTTCCTTTTATACTACCTGTGGTTAGCTCCACGACAACAGCCTTGTGGAAGCTAAGTTGTCTTCTAGGGGCAGCACTTAAAGCACTGAAGAGCATCAGGCCTGGTCTTCGGGGTCAAAGTTGTCTTTGTGCTAGTTGTGGACCAGACGCCTGTGCTACTCGTACATCATCGTACAATGTGTGTCAGTTGCCAGCGTACTAGTTCTGATGGAGATAATGTTCTGCCTCCTGAGTAGACATACTCTCCTGAGTAGACAATGCATCCTGAGTAGACAGCTCTCCTGAGCAGACATTGCTCTCTTGGGCAGACATTGCTCTCCTAAGTAGATATTTCTCTCATGAGCAAACATTGCTATCCTAAGCAGACAATGCTTTCTGGCGGAACAGGCTCACACGAGTAAACATTGCTCTCTCGAGCAGCTACCACGTGAGCAGACAATTCTCCTGGCAGACATTGCTCTCCTGAGCGACAGCTCACGGCGGAGCAGCTCACTGAGCGACACTCACTGGCAACAACTCTCATGGGTGACAACTCTCACGGCGAGACAATGCCTCATCATAGATTGGTTTTGTCTTAGAAGTATTTGGAGTTAATTGTGATTGTCTCCTTCGAAGTATCCGGAGGAGGACATACCTCATCATGTCCCCTAGTCTAGTATCAATGTATTGTCAAAGAGTTGGTACTAGACTTTAGAGAAAAAAGCTTGTCCGGTTCTGAGGCCAAAATTTCCAAAGATTTGGTACTCTCGAGAATTTTTTTCTATCTGTTCGAATGTCTCGATCGAGGATGAAAGAATTTCCAAGAATACCATTAAATTTTGAAGTTCGATACAAGAGTGGGTCACTAACCATATTACTTCACATGTCTTAGGAGACAAGGCTATCTCTGTGCCTACTCTGGAGGAGATCATTGCCACTTGATCTAATCCCAAAGTGGTTGCAAAGTCAAAGGCATCGACCAAGTGAAAAGCCTCTACTAAGTCGCAAGAGCCTTCAGATGCAACCAAAAAAGGGAGATTGACCAAGAGGAGTTCCGTAGCAGAGTCTAGTGAGTCATTAAATGAAGAAGGTCATGATATTGACTAGAGACTTTCTCCTCTTGCCTGTACAAGTGTTGGGGGTGTCAGAGGAAGAATATTGATTCGGTTGGCGATTCCCACTTGGTAATTCACACCCCATTTTGGTGGTAAATTGTACGCCATATCTCCGTAGTCGAGACAAGAGCCGAATCCATTTTCTGAAATGATGTTCCTTATGTTGTTAGTCGTTTGGGTCGTACTGATATTGTACCTCTATGATGATTTTCCGGACTTAACTAGAAAAGTTGCTCTTCCGTCTGAGTGTTTCATTCAGAGGCTAAGAAAATTTTTGATCCTACCAATAATTTTGGACCATGTACCTCATCATGTCCCCCAGTCTAGTATTAATGTATTTCCAAAGAGTTGATACTAGACTCTGAAAATGTGTCTCACCAGTTGAGTATCTCGTTCGGAGGTTAAGGTTAGACATTTTTGCCTACCCGCTCAAGTATGTTGTTCGGAGGTTAAGGTTAGAGTTCTTTGCCTACACGCTCGAGTATCTCGTTCGGATGTAGCATGACAAACGAAAGGTTTCGTTCGTAGGCCCAGATAAGAGCCCAACTATTTATTTTGGAAAGGTGGGGGCTTGCGTGCTTTCAAACCCTTGCACATATCGGAGCTACAATTTTGTCTCGATCGGAGGCTTTTGTAAGTCTCAATCGGAGTTGTTTATAAGTCTCGACTAAAGTTTCTTCTCGATCGGAGCTACAATTTAGTCTCGATCGGAGGCTTTTGTTATCTCGATCGGAGTTATTTGTAAGTCTCGTAGGCCTTGGCATTCCTCGAAGTAGTATAAATACTACTTTTATTTCTTTTTACCTCTCAACTTTTTTAAAAATTTACGCTCCACCATGAAGTTTCATTCGGAGTCTAAGGCAGAAGGTTCCGTTCAGAGGCCCACTAATGATCCCAACATTTACTTTGTGTGTTTAGAAAATATATAGAATTTAGTTCACATTCCCATTTATAAAGTTGGGGCCACCATATCTCCTTGTCACTTTTTGTTTACACTTTTCTCTACATTACATAAAGTGACAAAACAAAACAAACCAACAGTTTCAAGTAGAGTTTGGTCTCAATCGGAGGTGGGGATAGGTGCTTCGATCGGAGTTGTCTCGATCGAAGGTAGTTGACTATACCAAGAGGTCTCAAACAAAGGTTTCGATTGGTGGTGGTAGGGAGAGCTTGTCTCGATCGGAGATTTTGATCGGTGGCCTCCATCGGAGTTATTTTATCGAAGTTTGGGGTGAGACGAGTCTCGTTTGGTTATGTTGGCTCATCCGGAGATGCTTGGTTCGTCCAGAGGTATTTGAGCGTGACTCGTCCGGAGGTTCAAGCTAAGGTCTCCACCGGAGGTCTCGACTAGTTCATGTCGATTACCAGTTTATCTTGAGTTTCTCTATCTTTTCATTTTGTTTCGATCGGAGTTGGAGAGTTAGTCTCAATCATAGGTTTTGGTTGGTTGATTTTTGATTGTGGGTCGCGAGTGTGTAGATCGGAGGTAACATACTCTTTGCTTTTGTTTCTTATGAGCAAATATCCTCAATATAATGATGCCAGGGCCAATTGAGATTTGATGTCAGCTTGTTTAGACTTGTTGCTCATGCACTTAAAGCATATCATCACACTATATGGTGCCTCAATCTTTTCAGCTTTACTTTGTGGCACAATGAATGCTTCAACTTAGCTCATTTTTGGGACAAGCAGAAAGAATTCAAGCAATAATTACCCGCATACACTTGCATGACTATGTCAAGACTTAAACTTGTAACTTTTTGATACACGACCACATTGACACCGTGATAGTGACCACAATTTAAATATCCCAATCATATTACGTTAAACACTAATGTGTAAGTACTTTTAACACGCATGTAGTATATACTTGGTAGTGACTATCATGAGCACACTAGTCACATATGAGTTTTATGGGACCCATCAAAGATGACATAATAGAATGACTCTTTGCTTGAGTGACGCAATATGCACCATACTTTATTTTATTCTACCGGATAACATTTCGTAAAAAATTGGTTTTTGACTAGCTTACTTGAATGTTTGTGCAGAACCGTCACATGACTTCAACCAGAGATTTCTCTTTGGAAGAGGGTGTCTTTCGGAGAGGGTGCTCCTCGATCAGAGGTGTTCGACCGGAGGACACCGAATGTCTCGATCAGAGGTTCAGGTGTGATTGCCTCGATCGAAGTTTTGGTTAGTGGTTATTTCGATCGGAGATTGTCTGACTTTAAAGGTTTCGTTCGTAGCTTTCATTTGGATCTATAATTTCAAACAAAGATATCGTTCTGAGGTTTCACCCGACCATAAAGGTTTTCGATCGGAGGTCTCCATCGAAGGCCACACCAAAGGTTTCAATCGGATGTCTTAACCTTCAATTTCTTATTCAAAGTTTTTCTAGTTACTATCACAAGAAGTCTTGATCAGATGTCTCGATCGGAGGTCACCCCAAGAGTTTCAATTGTGGTAAGGGGCGTCGTTTGAAGCTAGCATCCCAAACTCGTTCGGAGCTTTATTCGACTAACATCACAAACTTAGAGCTCCGTTTGGAGCTTTAGCCACAAGTAGCATCACAAACATAGATTTTTGCTCGGAGTAGACCACAACTTGTCTCGGCCGAAGTTTTATTTTGACAGCACCACAACGTGAGGGTTTCGATCAAAGATTTATTCACTAGCATTTGTAGCTATGAGTATCTATGACTTCATGCTTATGCCCTCTTGGGATGGTACTGAGGTAAGGGAGGAACCGCATGATCAAAACACTAATATTTGACGAGTTGCTGATCGAACCACAGCCTGCTCCGGAGGGAGCAACTATCCTTAAGCCTACTTTGGAAGAGATCATTGCCACTCAGGCTGGCTGACCCTAGAGTGGTTGCAAAGGCTAAGAACGCGACTAAGCGAAAAGCCTCTACTTGGCCAGAGGTATCTTCCGATGCAACCAAAAAAGAAAGGTGACCAGGAAGAACTTCGGAGTAGGGTCAAGTGAACAAAATTTTGAAGATGAGAACCATAGTGTGGAAGGGAGCACTCACCCCGAATACGGAGCATCCATCCTCCTATCTAAGAACTCTCTCGGTAGTTTGATGTTCTAGTCTCTCGGTAGTTTGATGTTTTAGTTTGTAATAAGTAGTTAGTTTAGTTTCTACTTTTTCACTTTCGATGCGGTGGAAGGGGTGCGTGGTGTGCCAGAGGACCTTTCAAGGTCGCTCTAAGCTTGGGTATGTCCGACCGTGCAATGTTCGATGGACCCCAGCCATACCCCATATCCTAAGCCCTCATGCTTCCCTACTACTGGGACTTTAGTTTATTTTGTGTAGTGTTAGTCATTATGAAGCTGCCGAGCTACATGAGCATACACACCCCAATACTTAGAGAGAAATACATATAACATATACCGATGCAATTCCCGGATTGTTTTAACCGGTGCCTACCGATGCAGGTCTTGATTCGGTGTTTGTGTGATTTACTCAGTGCACTAACCAGCTTGTGTGCCTAACATTGCATGTATTTTGTAAAGTTATCACATCACATACATTTGTTCCAATGTTCGAATGCAACACTTAGATCAACATCTTTACACTACTTTTCCATACTGGTATAGCATATGCTTATGTGCAATGCATACCGTTATCACCTTACATTAGTGCTTTTAATGTATGCAACACTTGGATCAATATCCTCGTTCTACCTTCTCCATCCATTGTATCTACTTATAGGAGAGTAATTATTAGAGCTAAGTAGAGGTTTCATAACCAAAGATTGTACCATCACCCCATAGGAGACATTGTTCCTCTACTCTGGAGGAGACTATGAGCCAACTTGACGTGTCGCTTAACCAATGATCATACCAAGACTCCAGAGGAGACATTGTTCCTCTACTCAGGATGATATCATGAGCTGACTAGATAGGTTTGTTAACCAAAGATTATGTCATTACTCCGAAGGAGATATTGTTCATTTACCCTAGTGGAGACTATGAGCTGACTTGATATGTCACTCAACCAATGATCATACCAAGACTCCAGAGGAGACATTGTTCCTCTACTCAGGAGGATATCATGAGCTGACTAGATAGGTTGGTTAACCAAAGATTATGTCATTACTCCGAAGGAGATATTGTTCATTTACCCTAGTGGAGACTATGAGCTGACTTGATATGTCACTCAACCAATGATCATACCAACACTCTAGACGAGACATTGTTCCTCTACTCCGGAGGAGATTATGAGCTAGTTAGTAATTGTTCTATTGATTATTTTACCATCACTCCGGGGGGTTGTTTCACCACTTCGGAGGAGACCATGAGCTAACCAGATTGGTTACTCAACAAAAGTTTATAACATTACTTCGAAGGAGACATTGTTCCTCTACTTCGGAGGAGACGATGAGCTAACCAGATTGGTTACTCAACCGAATATTGCATCATTACTCTAGGAGACATTGTTCCTCTACTACAGAGGAGGTTATGAGCAAGTTACTAACTATTACATTCATTATTTTACCATCACTCCGGAGGAATTGTTTCACCACTTCGGAAGAGGCTACGGGCTAGTTGAAGTTTTAGCCAGATCAAAGATTGCACCCTCGGATGTCAATCCCCTATGTAGATCATCACAAGCTCATAAACTAAGCCAAGATGGTTCATCCGTAAGATGTTTAGGAGGCGTCCCTCCGCGGGCACCGCCTGCTTGTGATGTATCATGGACCTAAGTCCTTTGAGTTGCTTAACATGCCAACTCAGGAATGTAGTTATAGTATGTGTACATTCCACTACCGATGTAGCTAGTCATCTGGTAGCCTATACGTGCGAAAGGAAAGGTGGGTGTTCCCGGCCTTCTGCTGCGGAGTCAATTAGCAAAGGTTGCTCAGCCTAACCACCGATGGTACACGTTCACCATGGGGAACACATTAGTAGGAGTTCTTGATGAGTGTCTAAATACTCATCATTTTTGTACAAAATAAACTGCAAAATCATCGGAAAACACTCAGAAACACATCAAAATGATCAAAATATCACAAATCAGTGTTTTATGTGTTTTAAATGCAAAACTATCAAAATCAGATGAAAAACGTATCAAATTTGCAAAATTGGCGGTTTAGTCCCCAAGTTTATAAAATTGTCAAAAATAGTCCCTGAGCCAAAATTTCAAAAGAAAAGTCACCAAAGGTCCTTTTAAAATCACAAATTGTCATATTTAGTCCTTTGGTGGAAAATCTAAAAGTTTTGAGAAAATTACAGTTTTAGTCCCTGGGCTTTTAAATTGGTCAAAAGTAATCCTTGGAGTTTCAAAAATGTTCAAATTAGCCCTTGGATTATTAAAACTTGGCAAGACCAATCCTTTGACTACTCTTCATAAATTACAGTTCTGGTCCTTTGGTTTTGAGAAATTGCAAGAAAGGTCCTTGGTGTTATTAATCCTACAAACCATTCGGACCTAAATAATACCCCAAGCCCAAAATAAAACACCCTTGGCCCAATTCTCTTTACCCGGTCCAAATACCCAACCCGACCAACCCATGTTTTAAATAAACAAAACCCGCCCTAAAACCTGTCATCCCCGACCACCATGTCCCCTCCTCCATAC
Organism: Chrysanthemum makinoi; assembly: GCA_910596185.1. Lineage (NCBI taxonomy): Eukaryota > Viridiplantae > Streptophyta > Magnoliopsida > Asterales > Asteraceae > Chrysanthemum > Chrysanthemum makinoi. Next base: position 255,494,714 of record OU343221.1, read on the forward strand.
CTCCAGCCACCCTACACTACCATGTTCCCCTCTCCCCAACAAACCTCCAAATAACAATTAATGCATCCCCCTTTTTCACACTCAATCTCAACTGCTCAAAATCACTTTCCCGCCAAAAACAATGAATGGCCAAAAATGACCCTAAGTCATCCAATGGTTGAAAACAGAAGTGGGAATAGCTTAGAGAGAGAAGGAGAAGCAGTTGAGTATAAAAAGGAGGCAAATGGAGAAGAGAAAGGGAGAGTTAGCTAGTTTTTGTTTTTCACTTGTATGTCGTTTTAAATCTTAATGATTTAGTTTAGTGTAAAAGTTTTAAATTTCTGTTTCTTTGTACTCAAATTAAAGTATTTCATCATTATAATCTTACTTAAAATCTCAATTCAATGTCTCATGTATGTTTCACATGTTGGTGTTTCTTGTTGAGAATTGCAAAACTTATATCTTATATCAAAGCTTCCAAAAGCTCATTTTATCATTCAACTCAGCTTATTTAAGCTTATTATAGTACTTGGTAGTCCTGTAATTCATTTTCAAGTTGTTTTGATCATGGTCAACAAAAGTCAAAAGAATGGTCAAATTGGAATAGAAGCTGATTTGGGTAATGCAGAGGATGGATATGGGTTTAATTAGACTAGTGTAGTGGTTCTTGGGGTTTGATATTGGCCTGCAACACCAGTTGGACTTTTGTGAGTATCTGTCTCACTTGCATTTTTACATCATTTTGCAGATTAAGCTTGTATTTGTATCAGGTAGTTTTAACCTGTTTAAACTAGTTTATTTGATTGCACTTAGGTTAGTTGAACTTAGTTTAATGGTCTGCATAGGTTAATTTAGAAGTTGGCCTTATTTTACTTTAATAACAGTCAATTAAGTTGTGTTTGGTTTAGTTGATTAATCTGTCTCAAAAGCCCTTGCAGTGGTTGAGCTTGGTTGAATTATGTTTGTTCAGAGTATTCATACTCTTATCTGTCTTAGTCTTGAGCTTGTTAGCACTAATAGTCAAACCTTGATCAAATCTGTCTAATGGTCTTAACTGTTGGTTTCATGAAAATCAAATCACTTGTTTTGAGCTCAGAATTAATAGACCAAGATTTTAGTAACTTCATTTCAGTAATAAAAACCAATATCAGTCTTTAAATTGAGATTAAACTTCATCAAAGTCAAAATTTCAGTTCTTTATCAAAAGTCAAAATGGTAAAAACTTACTTTTGGCCAAGCTAAGGTGATTTTTATTGGGCTCATTTTTGAATCAATTTCTATGAAACTTGTAGTTTTAGAGAGCCCTCTTGGTCTATTTTCTTATGTCCAATTTCTTACATTTTTGTGAATTTTGTTTAAGCTCCAAATCTGTTGTTCAAACTGGGTATAAATGCCCTGTGCGGTCTCCTTTGCCTGCAGGTTTGTGCGAGTTTTGTAAGGCCTGCACAGGTTTCATTCCAGCTTCATTAGGTCTGATTTTTGGTCTTAAGGTTCTTGGCCAGGTCTAGATTAGTTTCCAATTTTTAGTTTGCAGCTGTAGCTTATTTTGAGTGCTTAATTTCTTGCTCAAAGTTGGCCCCCAGATTCTGTTTTTAGCCTAGATCTCATTTCACCAAATCTATTAGATTTGCAATCCAGTGGTTATAACTTGTTGTTTTTAGTTGCATTAGGGTACATTTAGCTTATTATAGCTTCTCTTTTGGTTCGGTAGCCTTTGGATTCCATTTGCTTATTGAAGTGCTTATTTCAATAAGCACTTCATCATCAGTTGCTTATTCCTCTTAACAAGCCCCTGTTTTTCCATTTTTCTCAGCTTCCTAATATTATTTTAGAGTTTTCCTGAAATTTTCAGATTTTTCTAAGTTGTTTTGCTATTTTTCCTAATTTAAATTAGTTTTAATCCTTTTAATTAGCTTTAAATACAAATAATTAAGAAAAGTTTCAAAAAAATAATTTTTCAATTTTCTTAAGTTTAGATAAATGTAAAAAGCTTAAAAAGTATTTTTCTATAATTTTCTTAGCTTAAAAAGTATTTTTTAGCATTTTAATTAGTTTAAATAGTAATTAATTAATAATAAATATATAAAAAGTCAAAAAAATATATTTTCTGTTTTAAAATTAGTTTTATCATATTTTAGATTTTTCTAAGTCTTAATCTTATTTTTCTAATCTTATTTCATATTTTCTTTTATTTTAGAGTATTATTAAATAGTTTAAAATAGTTTTTTAATTAATAATAATTAGAATAATAGTTTTAAAAATAATTTTCCTTTTCTAATAATTTTCTTATATAATTAGGATTGTAAAAATGTATTTTCTATATTCATAGGTATTTTTCTTCTTTAGTTTCACGTTTTTATTTGTGCGCTACGTTCTTTTTATTTAAACGTAAGTTTTAGGTTTTAAACGTTCATCACTTTAAATATAGTGATAGCGTTTATTTAATATCTTTTATCTTTTTAATTTTCTTAATTTGTATTTAAGTCGCTTTATTTATAACTTTTTCAGTAGTGTAATTATCCTATCCAAATCTTTTCTGGTCACTATCATTAGTGATCATTCTATCGTCTGATCAAGTGTTTTACACACCATTGAGTCTCCGTGGGACATAACGACCCGGGAATTCACTATATTCTCTGATCTTCATTGTATTTGTGCTTGAACTATTTTAAGTCTGTTTGACTTGACGGTTCAGCGCGGATCAAATTTTGGCGCCGCTGCCGGGGAGGCTTTAGCGTGTGTTTAGCCATTTTCAGACTCATTCTTGCACATATCCCATCCTTTGTAAAAATTTTTTTGTAAAGTTATCAGAAAATCCAAAAAGTTCATTAACACTTTTCCTAAAGTGTTAAAAACGCCAAAAATATTTTCCTTCTTTGTTTTTATAAAATGTTTTTCAAAAATACCAAAAATATTCCTCTTTACCCTCTTACCTTTTTGATTCTTCATTTCTTACCCTCTGTTTACCTTTGATTCTTTCTATGTCTTATCCTCACCCTCTTGGTTGTCAATGGTGTGGTGGTCCTTATAATGGTGGCAATTGCCCCAGTTGTGGCATGGTGGAGTCAGGAAACGGGTCTGTCTATAACCAGGATCCCTATTCCTACCATAACACAACCGATTTATTCCATAAGCTACCACACTGTGAGACTTCAGCAGATATACTTGTTGTGAGAATGCTGTGGTGGTTCACATTCCAGTTCTGATTGTCAATCAGGAAACACGCTTGTCTATGAGCAGGTTCCTGATAACAATTATGACTACAACACATACCACTCACAACCACATCAGTTTTACTGTTGTGAGTATTGTGGAGGTCCTCACTCTAGCTCGGATTGTCAAACAAGGAACCCATTTCCTTGTAACAATTACGACTCTTCGTATCATGACCAACCTCTACAATACCTGATGAATCAGGCACCACCTCAGCCTGAGCCACTTCCTCAAAATCTTCTCCTTGATCTTTTGGATTTAGTGAAAGATTTGAAGGAATCTAAACACTCCCAAGATAATCCAAATGAGAAATCCATGGAAGAATTGTTAGCTGAAGAACAGACTGCTAAATTAGATTCCCAAATTGCCTCTGAACAATCTGTTAGGGAATCAATTGCAAAAGAAAAAGCAGCCAAATCTAGCTCTCGATTCCGTTTCATTCCTGATGACGATGATGATGAAGATATCCTTGATATCTTACAATTTTATAACGGTTCATCAAGTTCATCAGTTGAAACTCCTTCCATGAAGAATCAGGGAGAAAAGACTATGATGGAATTACTAGCAGAAGAACAAATGGAAAGTATAAAACATATGTATGCTAGTCCTTCTAAACTCCCTCAGTCTATTGTTATCACACCCGATATTCCTACTCACTCTCTAAACATGGGGGATGAGCTTCTTGACACTGTTCCTGAAAAGGAATCGGGCGAATTTATAAAGTCGAGTGTTGAGGACCTTGTCCCAATCCCGAGAGAGTCACAGGGAATTTCTGATCATATGTGTGATTCTTCTTCCCCTCTTGAGTGTTCTTTTGATCATTTTGAGACTTTCTCTGATCTTAGCGAAGATTGTGCTTCATATGGAGACATCGAGTACGTTGAGGCATCACTTCCACAATCTGATGCTGATCCCCTTCTTGAGGAGTTCTCCGGTGAACTCACTCACATCAATCCACTCTTTGATTTCGAAACCGATCTGGGAGAGACTGAAAGTCTCATTGATAACGATCGTTCACTCACTTCTTATCCCAACAGTCCAATAGAGAATGTTGATCACTTTGTTCCCGAAACATTTAAAGCTACTTTCACTAATCCTCTATTTGAATTCAACTCTGAATTCACTTCAATTTCTGAGAATCCACTCTTTGATACTCAGACTAAGGATAGTGATGAGCCCACAATGGAACAAGAGTTCACAAATTCACATTATGTGATTGATTCTCTTCATGAGGAGTTCTCCGGTGAACTTTCTCATATCATATCTCCGCTGGAGTATGATTGCTTGGATGGCAAAAATCATGATCGGGGGGAAAAATTCTCAATCATGAGAGTTTGTATTTCTATGACAAATTTTCCAACCCTCCCTCCCGAGATGCTTTCCAAACCAAAGAGCTCAACCGTTAAAATCCAAACGAGTGCAACTGCACTTGATCCTGAGGAAGAAGATCTTATCATGATCGTCATCATGATTCTCCTTCTTTTCTTCACCTACCTGGTGACTTCCTCTCTTCTTCACTCGTTCGGGAGTGAGGACACTATCTTTGATCCCGGCATTTTCAATTATCATTTTTGAGCCGGTTCTCTTTATATCTCATCGGTGTGGAACTTTCGCGTGCTTCAAATGTTTATACAAACATCTTGAATGAAAGTCCGATGGAGATTGTTTCTTCCACCTTGCTTCCCCATGAACAAATTAATTCGGGGTCGAGTCAAGCTAGCGACTCGGTAACCAAAAACAGTAGCACACACCATATGGGTTTTCACCCATATTTCTGACTTCTTTCTATTTTCTACCACCCTAGTGTGGGGGGGTTGCCCCACATGTTGTGTATATAAAAAAAAAAAAAAAAAAAAAGAGTTAACTACATTTTTGGTCCTTGTGGTTGTACCTGGATTTCACTTTTGGTCCATTTGTTCAAAAAGTTGCGATTTTAGTCCAAAATGCATAGTTTGGTTCCACTTTCAGTCCAATTCCGTTGCTTCCGTCAAATATAGTCGTTAGCACCTATATGAATTAGTAAAGTGAGGGTAATTTGGTCTTTGTATGTTATTTTTTATTAGTTTTTTTTTGTTAACTTAAAAACCCTCCCCTATATAATACATAACACTAAAGAAATTATCCCCATTTAAACACACACCAACACCAAAAACGTATCCCATGCTTAGATGCAGAGAGTGCAACTCAGTAGGAGTAATCCGTACTTCATGGACGCCATTCAACCCAGGAAGACGTTTTTGGTGTTGTTCTAAAAGGGTGAGCAATGAATCCTTTATTTTTTGCACATTTTTTCAATTTGACCTAATTTTGCAATTGCAATTTGTTTAGGTATCAAATCATGGGTTTATTGATTGGTATGATCCACCTATGTGTCAACGTTCTACGGCATTGATTCCTGGGTTATTAAGATCAATTAATCAGTTAGAAGGTGTTGTTGCTCAAAATCGTGTTGAATCAAGAAGGTTGAAGCTGTTGTTATTGTTTAGTTGGGTTTTTTTCATTGTAATTTATCTTGTTAAATGATGTTAGGGATCAGTTAGTTGGGAATGTAATGGTAGTCTGTTGACTTTAAAAGTCTTTTGACTTTTCACTTTTGAATGTAATGGTACCTGTTTTGGTTGGTGTATTTACTCAATGGTAGCTGTTAGTTGGGAATGTGATGTTAATGTAATGGCAGTGTATTTAGTTAATGGTAAATGCTACCTGTTTTGGTTGGTGAAGTAATGGCAGTGTGTTTGTATTGAATTATGTTAGTTACATTTGACATACCAAAAGAACAAAAGTCATGCAGACTTGTGAACACCAACATAACAAAGTTTACATACCAAATTCTTACTAGTTGACATACCAAAGTCAAACAAACAAAGTCTTACATAGTTGACAGACCAATAAAGTCTTAGATAACCAAGTCTTACATAACAAAGTCTGAAACAAAGTACCCTAATAAAGTTTGACAAACCAGAGTCAAAGATAACAAAGTTACCAATATTCAGTGACACAAAACACAAAATTCAAACATACCAATGTGCGAAACATACAAAAGGTCAAAAAATACCATTTTAAGTATTTTTTCTTGGTGATTTCCTGTTGCATTAGGCCTAATAGTTGGTGCAGATGGCCTTGCAAGATTCTTTATGGGTGACGCTTGCAGAACTTTTGTCATTCTTGGCCTAACAAATGGTGCAGTAGGGCTAACAGTTGGTACTGGTGTGTTGACAGATGGTGCGAGATGGGTTTGACAGATGTTTGTGAAGGGTTGACAGATGTTTGAGATGGGTTGGCAGTTGGTGTAAGACTTGCAGATGCTTGAGATGGGTTGACAGATGTTTGAGATGGGTTGGCAGATGGTCTAACACTTGTAGATGCTTGAGATGGGTTGACAGATGTTTGAGATGGGTTGGCAGTTGGTCTAACACTTGCAGATGCTTGTGATGGATTGACTGTTGGCCCTCTCTGACCTTTGCAAGATCTTTTGTTATGTCCTGATTCCCCACACTTTTTGCAACTAATAGTCTTCCCTTCTCTACTTAACTTCCCATTTTTTACCATACCATCATATAACTCAGCTGCACTTTTCTTCCTCTTTTTTCTTGGTCTACCAACAGGAGGGTGATAATCTGGTGGTGTTAGTGTGATTGGGCTTGGTGACTTCTCCCACATGTCAGGTCCCCTACAAGGATTTATCTTGAACCTATACATTTCTTGCCAAGTAGACAACCAATAACACTCACTCACCCATGACTCAGGTAGTCCAGGCTCCATCCCATTGTTTGCCATGTCCCAGATACTTGCCACTGCATGCTTGCATGGCATTCCTGTGAGATCCCACTTCTTACATGAGCAAGTCCTCTGATTCATGTTTACAACACACTGCTCTCCAAAAGGACCAGATACTTGATATAAATCTCCTCCATTCCATGTAACAATGTATTATGCAGCCTCCTTTTTAATGTGATTGAAAATCTTTGTGGCATTAGGTGTAAGAGGTCCAGTACTCTTGTTGATATTTTGCTGCACAATGACTATCCTTTTCATGAGATAGTGTCTAATGAATTCCAGGCAAGTGATGATGGGCTTATCCCTGCCATCTAATAGTTGCCTGTTGAGAACCTCACACATATTGTTCAAGAGAACATCACATTTAGGTCTCCCTAAAATGACAATATCATTGACAGTGCATTAGTTAAATTGCAATATCAAATTACATTAAACTGGTTCATATTCTTAAAATGCATGACATTAAACTGGTTCATATTCATAAACTGCATGACATTAAACTGGTTCATATTCTTAAACTGCAATATCAAATGACATTAAAATGGTTCATATTCTTACCAGAGAAATGAGACCTGGACCAATGCTGAGGTGGAATCAACTTCAGCCAATCATAAAGCTCCTTATTAGCTCTTCTAAATTCTTCCATGTTTTTTTCAAAAGACTGCACAGTAGTGGATGTTGCACACCTCCACAAGAGATCTTTATATTGTTTCCCCCTCCATGATAATTTCATGTTGTCATAGATATGTTTCAAACAATATCTATGTTCAGCTGCTGGGAACATTTCTTGGAGAGCAGGTATAAGCCCCTGTCACAAAAGTGAAGTTATAATAGATGCAGACCATGAATAATTGTAATGGAAAAAATAAAAAACAATTACCAAGTACCTTTTGTCTATCTGTCACAAAAGTGAAGTTAGAATTTCTGAACAGCTCCAAGTCATCTCCTAAGCAGTCTAGAAACCACCTCCAAGATTCTTTGTTTTCAGTCTCAACAACTGCATAAGCCAAGGGGTAGATTCCATTATTGGGATCAACCCCTACAGCAGTTAATATCTGTCCTGGATATGGTCCAGACATGAAACACCCATCCAGACCCAAGAGATCTCTCTTTCCAGCTTTAAATCCACTTTTTAAACCTCCCAAGCAAACATAGATTCTTCTGAATTGCCTTGTGTTACTAGCTACATCACATGTTCTTTCCACATCAAACTTTATTGTAGTGTCTGGATTTTGAGCTACCAATTCTAAGGCATAATCTTTTAACCTAGCATACTGTTGGTTGTAATCTCCAGAAACCCTCTCCTGTGCCATCTGTTTTGCCCTAAAAACTTTTGATTTTGTAACCCCAACTTCAAATTTCTTTTGTATTTGGTCTTTCAAAGCAGCTAGGGGTATCTTGGGGTTTGGTTTTATTGATTCTTCTACTATTCTGGAAAGAAACTTAGCTGTACACTTTCTCACATTTCTTGTTTGTAAACATGTATGGGTATCCTGAAAGATTTTCACATACCAAGTTTCTTCCTTTGATCTAGAACAGTGTAGCAGCCATTGACAAGAGTGAGAATCTTTAACATTTACTTTAGGTTTACCACCTTTTTTTGTGGACTAAGGGTATCTGACCCAGTTTGTGTTTTTTTTGTCTTAAGCTTCTTGGACTTATCAACATGTGATCCACTTGGCCCACTAGGCCCAAACTGAGATGCATTCTCAATACTAAAAATAGGAACATTTCCTCTACACTCAGCCCTTACCCTGGTTTTATCATTCTTTGTCAGGTATATGTCTCTTCTTGTATCAACTGAAATTCTAGTAACCATCTCCTTTATCAAGTCTTTGTTACCAAAACTTTGCCCAACATAAAAGTTTTCCTTTGTAAATCTGCCCATCAACAGGTTTGTGTTTTTTTTGTAACTTCTTTAAGGCTCTTTTCCTATTACACTCTGGATCATCTAAGTCACTAGCACTTCCAAAATCATCCAAGTCTTCTTCTAAAGATGGGTCATCTTGTTCAACTAGTTCATCTTGGGCCACATTACATCCTACCCACTCAGCATTAGCATCAGTGTGCTTCCTAAAATCTTCCATATCTACCTCAACATCATCAATATTATCCTCTAATTCAATATCAAATTCAGTGTCTTCACTGTCATCACTATCAGAACCCTCCTCACTATCATCACTCTCTTGACTGTGATCACTAACTACACCATCTGTCTCATTTGGTTCACTAACATTAGGATTATCATTTGGTTCACTAACATTAGGATTATCATTTGGGTCAGTTTGATTAGGCATAGCACTTGACTCCCCCATTTCAGGTTCTAGGTCACAAAAGAATGGATTAAAGTCATCTCCTAAGTCAGGATTCTCATTTGGGTCAGTTACTTTAGGCATATCAACTGGGTGTATAACATACAACTCAATGATTTTAAACCTATCAACATACTTTATCAACTCCAAGACATCATTATCATTGCTTAATACATACAGACCAGTATCTAAATTGCCATTTGGAATCTTATAACAATATTGCATAGATGGATTGTGATAACCTAAGCCTGCTAACATACTTTTTACCTCAACTACTGAAAACCCATCTGCATCAATTTGATCAAACCAATTTACCCTTCCACCATTGTAGACACGATTTGGTGAACTAGTAAAGGAACCACCATGGTGTATCTCTAGGGAAAAAACACTTGGAAATTTCCCTGTTGCAACAAAATACATGATATATCAGTCTACATTGACAGATATGTACAAAACATTAAACCCCCAACACAACTTAAACCATAAATTGCAAAAACAAAAATAACTTACTGTATACACGGTATGGATCAAATGTACGACCATCAGGTCTCAAGAGCCATTGGCAAAGCAACATTTAGGGTTCTTCTCACTTGCAATTAGGTTTTTTTCGTTCAACTATGAGGATGAAAAGTGAAATGGTAGTTTTGTTGAATTTTTAAGTAGTAATACACTTTCATTTAGAGGGGAAAGTTAAAGGACGAAGATACCCTTGTGTAATTATAATAAATTAATCAATCCCTCACGTGACACACTTTGGTAACGGAAGCAACGGAATTGGACTGAAAGTGGAACCAAACTATGCATTTTGGACTAAAATCGTAACTTTTTTGAACAAATGGACCAAAAGTGAAATCCAGGTACAACCACAAGGACCAAAAATGTAGTTAACTCAAAAAAAAAAAAAAAAAAAAAAATCCTTTCTAAATAATGGCCGTAGTATTTCCCTTTTACGTTCTTTGTTTCGGCATAACCGCCGGTACTTTGAATATTGAGGGCAATATTCATTTCTAAGTGTGGGGGGGAATTCTCGCGAATTTTATCATATAATTATACCAATTCCCCCGTTTTTGGCCAAATTTTTTTTTTTTTTGGAGTAAGTGTTCTACACTTACTCAGCTTGGTTATCAGTCCGCCATGTCTGTAAGACTAAAGGATTGGCTAATCCAAGAGCAAACGGCTCTTGGTAAAGATATCTCAAATCCGTTTATATGGCTTGCAATTTGCCCAAAATTGTATGGTATTCAACTCACCATATCCTAAAAGGTGAAGAGTTGGCTAGCCCGCAAGATTATGGCTTGTGGTAAAGGCAGTGGAAAATCCATAATTGGTATTCAACTCACCAAAGATAATTCCGATAATTTATCTAAGAGTTGGCTAGTCCAGAAGGGTACGGCTTCTGGTAAAGACAAATCAAATCCGTTGAAAGTTGGTGGTTTGCTCAAAATCACATGGTTATCGGTGTACCATGGTTCTTACTTGAACTGAAACATTTGGCTACTCCAGAAGTAATGGCTTTTGGTAAAGAGATTAAAATCCATTATGTTTTCTCAAATCATTGCTAGGGACTAGCAATATCTTAGTGTGGGGGATTGATGAGTGTCTAAATACTAATCATTTTTGTACAAAATAAACTGCAAAATCATCGGAAAACACTCAGAAACACATCAAAATGATCAAAATATCACAAATCAGTGTTTTATGTGTTTTAAATGCAAAACTATCAAAATCAGATGAAAAACGTATCAAATTTGCAAAATTGGCAGTTTTAGTCCCCCAAGTTTATAAAATTGTCAAAAATAGTCCCTGAGCCAAAATTTCAAAAGAAAAGTCACCAAAGGTCTTTTTAAAATCACAAATTGTCATATTTAGTCCTTTGGTGGAAAATCTAAAAGTTTTGAGAAAATTACAGTTTTAGTCCCTGGGCTTTTAAATTGGTCAAAAGTAATCCTTGGAGTTTCAAAAATGTTCAAATTAGCCCTTGGATTATTAAAACTTGGCAAGACCAATCCTTTGACTACTCTTCATAAATTACAGTTCTGGTCCTTTGGTTTTGAGAAATTGCAAGAAAGGTCCTTGGTGTTATTAATCCTACAAACCATTCGGACCTAAATAATACCCCAAGCCCAAAATAAAACACCCTTGGCCCAATTCTCTTTACCCGGTCCAAATACCCAACCCGACCAACCCATGTTTTAAATAAACAAAACCCGCCCTAAAACCTGTCATCCCCGACCACCATGTCCCCTCCTCCATACCTCCAGCCACCCTACACTACCATGTTCCCCTCTCCCCAACAAACCTCCAAATAACAATTAATGCATCCCCCTTTTTCACACTCAATCTCAACTGCTCAAAATCACTTTCCCGCCAAAAACAATGAATGGCCAAAAATGACCCTAAGTCATCCAATGGTTGAAAACAGAAGTGGGAATAGCTTAGAGAGAGAAGGAGAAGCAGTTGAGTATAAAAAGGAGGCAAATGGAGAAGAGAAGGGGGAGTTAGCTAGTTTTTGTTTTTCACTTGTATGTCGTTTTAAATCTTAATGATTTAGTTTAGTGTAAAAGTTTTAAATTTCTGTTTCTTTGTACTCAAATTAAAGTATTTCATCATTATAATCTTATTTAAAATCTCAATTCAATGTCTCATGTATGTTTCACATGTTGGTGTTTACTGTTGAGAATTGCAAAACTTATATCTTATATCAAAGCTTCCAAAAGCTCATTTTATCATTCAACTCAGCTTATTTAAGCTTATTATAGTACTTGGTAGTCCCTAATTCATTTTCAAGTTGTTTTGATCATGGTCAACAAAAGTCAAAAGAATGGTCAAATTGGAATAGAAGCTGATTTGGGTAATGCAGAGGATGGATATGGGTTTAATTAGACTAGTGTAGTGGTTCTTGGGGTTTGATATTGGCCCCAACACCAGTTGGATTTTGTGAGTATCTGTCTCACTTGCATTTTTACATCATTTTGCAGATTAAGCTTGTATTTGTATCAGGTAGTTTTAACCTGTTTAAACTAGTTTATTTGATTGCACTTAGGTTAGTTGAACTTAGTTTAATGGTCTGCATAGGTTAATTTAGAAGTTGGCCTTATTTTACTTTAATAACAGTCAATTAAGTTGTGTTTGGTTTAGTTGATTAATCTGTCTCAAAAGCCCTTGCAGTGGTTGAGCTTGGTTGAATTATGTTTGTTCAGAGTATTCATACTCTTATCTGTCTTAGTCTTGAGCTTGTTAGCACTAATAGTCAAACCTTGATCAAATCTGTCTAATGGTCTTAACTGTTGGTTTCATGAAAATCAAATCACTTGTTTTGAGCTCAGAATTAATAGACCAAGATTTTAGTAACTTCATTTCAGTAATAAAAACCAATATCAGTCTTTAAATTTAGATTAAACTTCATCAAAGTCAAAATTTCAGTTCTTTATCAAAAGTCAAAATGGTAAAAACTTACTTTTGGCCAAGCTAAGGTGATTTTTATTGGGCTCATTTTTGAATCAATTTCTATGAAACTTGTAGTTTTAGAGAGCCCTCTTGGTCTATTTTCTTATGTCCAATTTCTTACATTTTTGTGAATTTTGTTTAAGCTCCAAATCATTTGTTCAAACTGGGTATAAATGCCCTGGGTCTCTCTGCCTGCAGGTTTGTGCAGGTTTTGTAAGGCCTGCACAGGTTTCATTCCAGCTTCATTAGGTCTGATTTTTGGTCTTAAGGTTCTTGGCCAGGTCTAGATTAGTTTCCAATTTTTAGTTTGCAGCTGTAGCTTATTTTGAGTGCTTAATTTCTTGCTCAAAGTTGGCCCCCAGATTCTGTTTTTAGCCTAGATCTCATTTCACCAAATCTGTTAGATTTGCAATCCAGTGGTTATAACTTGTTGTTTTTAGTTGCATTAGGGTACATTTAGCTTATTATAGCTTCTCTTTTGGTTCGGTAGCCTTTGGATTCCATTTGCTTATTGAAGTGCTTATTTCAATAAGCACTTCATCATCAGTTGCTTATTCCTCTTAACAAGCCCCTGTTTTTCCATTTTTCTCAGCTTCCTAATATTATTTTAGAGTTTTCCTGAAATTTTCAGATTTTTCTAAGTTGTTTTGCTATTTTTCTGAATTTAAATTAGTTTTTAATCCTTTTTAATTAGCTTTAAATACAAATAATTAAGAAAAGTTTCAAAAAATTAATTTTTCAATTTTATTAAGTTTAGATAAATGTAAAAGCTTAAAAGTATTTTCTATAATTTTCTTAGCTTAAAAAGTATTTTTTAGCATTTTAATTAGTTTAAATAGTAATTAATTAATAATAAATATATAAAAAGTCAAAAAATATATTTTCTGTTTTAAAATTAGTTTTATCATATTTTAGATTTTTCTAAGTCTTAATCTTATTTTTCTAATCTTATTTCATATTTTCTTTTATTTTAGAGTATTATTAAATAGTTTAAAATAGTTTTTAATTAATAATAATTAGAATAATAGTTTTAAAAATAATTTTCCTTTTCTAATAATTTTCTTATATAATTAGGATTGTAAAAATGTATTTTCTATATTCATAGGTATTTTTCTTCTTTAGTTTCACGTTTTTATTTGTACGTTTACGTTCTTTTTATTTAAACGTAAGTTTTAGGTTTTAAACGTTCATCACTTTAAATATAGTGATAGCGTTTATTTAATATCTTTTATCTTTTTAATTTTCTTAATTTGTATTTAAGTCGCTTTATTTATAACTTTTTCAGTAGTGTAATTATCCTATCCAAATCTTTTCTGGTCACTATCATTAGTGATCATTCTATCGTCTGATCAAGTGTTTTACACACCATTGAGTCTCCGTGGGACATAACGACCCGGGAATTCACTATATTCTCTGATCTTCATTGTATTTGTGCTTGAACTGTTTTAAGTCTGTTTGACTTGACGGTTCAGCGCGGATCAGTTACCCTTTTACATTCGGAGGTAGCGAGCCATCCGATGTTATTTGATTGTTTCTTGATAACAAGTCCAATCACATAACCTGGACAAAGGTTGTTTTAGCTACTCTGCTTCCTCCCATTATTTATGACATAAAGGCAATAGTCTTTACCCGGGGCATAGTTGGAGATCCCAACCTAGAAAAGAAGCGAATAGCCTCTATCTCCTCTTCTAGGAGGTTCCAATGCCTCTGGCTATAGTAGGACTACTCCAACGAGGAAGCACGTAGCTCTCATTCATGACGCCCAAAGGATGAGTCTGCTCATATTACTTCTGATGAGCGCACAACCGAGCATGCTCAAGAGATTAGAGCCATTATTCGTGACTCAAAACTACACTTGGGGGAAAGTTACAGAGCTTAGGATCGGAGTTTTTGGGGAGTAAGGAAATATAACTCCTTCGGATTCGATACATGCAGTAAGGTATTAGCTTAAAGTTAAGGTTCTAACATTCACGTGCTAATGCTCAAGAGGCGTTATGAAATTTCTCCCAGATAGTGGGATAAGACTTTATGTCAATGACCTTAGGATGGTTCCGAAGAGACGCTGGCTTAGAGGCCTATCGCGTAATGGAGTATTCAGTGCATACTTTTATGCCTTTGCATACTATCTCTTTACGGATCATACCCCTAAAGATGGGTATTCGACCACCCATATGTTAATCATTTTCACAAGAACATTTATATCTAGAGTGTAGCTCAAGGTGCAATTTCATGGTACAAGCTTATAGTTTAAGTCAAGCCTAGTGACTTGTTAGGGAGGAGATACTCCTCTGGAGGAGACACTCCTCCTGAGGAGACACTCCTCCTGAGGAGACACTTCTAATCCACCAGATGACATCATCTTTCAGAATGGTGTAACCTATACATGCTCCTAAAAAGCCTAACAGGGTGCTACTTCATGCATAACGTGTGTTTTAGGCATGAGGTCCAGATGTATACTCCATATATGGTAATATGCATCGTTTACAAGAGGCTAAGGCAAGATTAACAGTTGCGCTACCAACAACTCTACTTATTTACTTTTTAACTCCGCATGGCAGTTTTAGAACGCGTAAAGACAAAGAGTTCAAGCACTTACAAGTATCTGCCACTGATATGTGGGATAGAACTAGTGGGTATGGGGAAAATGGTGCTTCACATGACCTTAATCTATCCTTTGACCTCCACGGATTGACTAACTTGAGACTCCTCCAGTCTAGCACCTCATGATCCTCCGCACGAGAGTCTGCGGGAGGGTTGCTTTCTCCTTGCCCATATTGTCAAGTTCCTTGACCACGATCCTTAACACCTCAAAGTTTTGCTTCACGAATGGTGAAGAAGGTCCTTCATGAACTGGTCCGGATGGAACGGAGATTCCTCCTGGAGGAGTCCTCCTAGTCCCTTGTATCTCGGTGTTCAAGTTTTTCCCTTCCTCTAGATGAGAATCCCTAATACAACCGTCCATTGCTTAGAACTTAGTAGATTGGTATAAGGGTCCCACGGATGGCGCCAATGTTTGAGCAAAAGTTCGTAGATGCTCTTCAACCCTAAGCTTCAGGAGACTCCGCGGCAGCTCCTTCGTCTCGTAGGCTGAAATAAGATAGAACACCGTTAGCTCGCCCCGGGTTTTTAGTCCGAGACCAAGCTCCGGCGTGAGAATAAGTACTTGGTATAAGTGAGTGATAAATAATAAGTGTTAAGTAAAGAGGAGTAAGGGCAGAGAGAAGTCTCCATCGAAGTATGTGTGTGTGGGAAAAAGTCCACCTTCATGTGTGTGAAGAGTTCCTTTTATACTACCTGTGGTTAGCTCCACGACAACAGCCTTGTGGAAGCTAAGTTGTCTTCTAGGGGCAGCACTTAAAGCGCTGAAGAGCACCAGGCCTGGTCTTCGGGGTCAAAGTTGTCTTTGTGCTAGTTGTGGACCAGACGCCTGTGCTACTCGTACATCATCGTACAATGTGTGTCAGTTTCCAGCGTACTAGTTCTGATGGAGATAATGTTCTGCCTCCTGAGCGGACATACTCCTGAGTAGACAATGCATCCTGAGTAGACAGCTCTCCTGAGCAGACATTGCTCTCTTGGGCAGACATTGCTCTCCTAAGTAGATATTGCTCTCATGAGCAAACATTGCTATCCTAATCAGACAATGCTTTCCCCGAGACGGCTCACCTGAGTAAACATTGCTCTCCGAAAGGCACAACTCACGTGAGCGGACAACTCTGAGCGACATTGCTCTCTCTGAGCAGCTCACCGAAAGCAGTTCACGGCGAAAGCACTCACTGAGCGGTGAGCTCACAGCAGACAGCTCACCGGCGACAACTCCCATGGGCTGACAACTCTCCTGAGCAGACAATGCCTCATCATAGATTGGTTTTGTCTTAGAAGTATTTGGAGTTAATTGTGATTGTCTCCTTCGGAGTATCCGGAGGAGGACATACCTCATCAATTATCATAAGTAGAAAAATATAGTTTGCCTGTTACAAATGGGCTTAAATTTCTCTTTATCAACTAAAGTCTGTGTCTGCTCCAGCCCACTTCCCATCATCTGTTTTTATGTTTGCTAAAGTCAATTAAAACACTCCAAATGTTATTGACCACTAAAGCATCCTACAATATCATCTTTATAATCTTCTTACATATAACAATATTATATATTTTTTCCTAACTCATTTTTGCTCTAATTTTGAGCCGTTAATTCTAACACTTGTCAGGATCCTGTTAGTAGGAGGATAAGTAAGAACAATTTGTAGGAGGAAATAACATTTTTCTTTTCGAGTTATATTATTTAGACCTACAACACAAGCTTAAATATATGCATAATGTATAAATCACTTGTAAAATTTCTCACAAATTACATTTTTAAATCAACCAATCAAATCATAAGATTCATTTGTAATCATTATTAGTGGGCACAACAATCATTTTTCTTTTTCCAAAATTATTACTCCGTAATCTTGTCAAGAAAAGATAACTTGATAAACTTACTTTAGCGAAATAAATGATAAGTGAATAATTCAAACGGGCCATATAATTTCTTTTAAAGATGGCAATCTATATACTAAATGTAAAACCCGAAAATCTAAGACGCGTGAAAAGACCATTTTGCCCTTAAACTTAAACTTATAAAATACATAAAAATTTGTCATGCTTATTAAATGTAATTTTAACCTAACTTGTAAAAGATTACCAAACTTAAAATACGATATCAACTTACGATTATGTTTAAAGCATATCACACGTTTATATGTCTTGGGCCAAATTTTTGCTAAATATTCAATGCATTATAAAAGCTTATAATAAGAATTTTGGAAAGTATCTTTTCTGTTGTGATCTTTCCTTGATACTTGGTCAATATCACGCCCATATCACCCATGTAAATCCCACGTTAATGTCATTAACACCTTACCAATTCACAAATTCAAAAACACCCTAAAACCCTAACCTACAATAAGTGACGGCAAAATAATTGTGCTTCCTCTTCCATTCGAATCAAAGGCAACGGGTACAAAGAGTTGAAGCGTGATTCAAGGAGGCAAACAAGAAAGATTGGTTTCTGGTCATGAATCCTTGGTTCGTGATCGAGACGTGTTCGTGATTGGTTTGAGTCTCGTTGCATGTTTTATTGAGTGTTCGTGTTTCGATTTCGGCTTATCGTTTTGGAGGTATGTCTTGACATATACGTTAGTTTAATATTTAACAAAGATACTTGACCAACATGTATGACATTGATACTATAATAATGGATCGAGAATTGTTACATTTTGGTCTTTGGACGTTAAACATGGATGACCATATGTAGAATATAACATAATTGTATACATATATTATCATGCATGATCATGTACTGCTCGTAAATAATTTTCCAACATTGTTAAGTATCATTGATTATAATATAAGTAGAAACACATGAGAATTACGTTCTATTATTAACTAAGGAAAAAGGGTACATGCATGGTCTCGAAGGGGTAAGTTTGAGGGCAATCGCGGAATAAATGGTTGAGTCGTGTTGTGTTTTGAAAGCGTGTCGGGATAGACAAGCCAGGAGTTAATCATAATGTATTTTTACTAGGTCGTGAATGTTAATTGTTTGAACCGCGAACGAGCTTGAATATTGATCGAACATGCATATGGAATCTTGGGGGGTAAGTTTAAAGGTGATCGCGGGAAAATCGGTTGAGTCTTTTTGTATTTTGAAAACATGTCAGGATAGTTGGGTCGGTGGTCAATCATAATACGTGATTACTTGGCCGTAAATATTAGTCATATGAACCGCGAGCTAGTGTAAAGGTGTGTCGAGAATGAAGGCTAGCAAATGGTTTTTGAATAATAAATCTGTACGCTTGAAAAAAAAAACCATAAACTATAATGCATGGTATATTATAGAATGAATTTACTTAGTAAACCTTACACTATAATATGTTGTCACTTTTGACCCTAATTTTTGGAATCTATCACAATTGACCTCTAACTTTGCTATATTGTCATATTAAACATTTGAATTTACCATTTATTATTTGTAACCCCTAAGTTTGGCTAATTAAAAAATATTACCCTAAAGTATTTATTTCGGTTCATTACTAAAAATGAGAATATGTTTAATAACTCTAAAAATGAGAATACGTTTAATAACTCTAAAAATATTAATACGATTCATACAAGCAAATAAATCCGTTATGATTTAAATGAGCTAATAAATATTATACGAACCGTAATCCATGTAGATTCGTTGAAGAATACGTGGCGTTTTATCTTTGTGTTCATTCTTCGTTTGCTTTTCTTTCATCGGCGTTAAGGTACATATATTCTATCCCTTTTCAGTAGGGATTTCTCCTGACTTTTCAATCCTTGACTCTGCTTCACTTATGATATTCCTTTGCTATGATTTTCCTTATGCTATGATCCTTTGATATGATTCAGACATAATCCTTTGATATGATTCTATTCGCTATGATATTCGTTTGTTATGATTATGAACTTCTGATTATGAACCTTATGATTATGAACCTTATGACTATGAACCATCGATTATGAACCTCGATTATGAACTTATGTTATGGAAATCCGATATGAACCTTTGACTTCTGAACCTTTGATATGAACCCTTATGATATGATTATGCTTTGACCCGTCCGTTTGATACCCGAGCCAAATATGTGTTCCTAGTCATGAAGGTAACATGACCGTGTCATTGATGCACCAATGGCATGACTCCAGTGTGCACGAGTGATGTTGCACACCGTCACCATTATGATATGATTATGAGCTCACTATATGTGTATGATTTGGCCATTATGTTCCGGGCTATGGATGCATCCTAGATATGATATGTTTCGAGGGATTTGATCTGTTTGGAGATATATATGGTGAATGATGTCGGGTGCAATCCGCGTCTTCACATTTCGGGAGCTAGCTACTCCATTTGTTACTGAGGTCTCCCCTCCTATGATATATGGTATTTCGAGGTCACCCCTCCGAATACAATGGTTACTTATGATATGATATGATATGATATGTTCCGGGCTCGTGGTAGATTTCCGACAACCCTTACACCTTTGATATGCTATATTGTACCTTTTGTATTCCCCAACGCACTATATGCTACGTTAATTGTTCATTACTCAGTAACTTTATATGACTCACTCTACTACCAAGATATATATATTCCATTGCTTTGATCTGTCACACTCTCATTCCGTTACTTCAGGCTATCGTTCCATTCACGCACGGGTTATTATATGCTTATTGAATTTGATTATGCTATTCATGTTTTATGTGACTACTGATTATCCTGCTATGATGTGATTACTATGCGGTTATCTGAGTTACCTATCTTCATATGATGATAGGTGATCTCACATTATGTGACTCTCTGAATTGTCTGGTGACCATACTAAGGTGAAATAGATAGTTTTGTCGGTTTATTATGTGTGCTTTGTTCGGTATCTCGTGGACTATGACTATTCCGTTGTATTCTCATCTGCTTATTGTTGACTGCCATGTTTACATTTCTGCCTATACTACGGTTTGATTAGGTAAATGGGTCATCTTGTGACGTCTGGCTTGTTAATTGGTTTAGTTGCCCTGATATGTCTTTAATTCATTTAATTATAATGCTCATACTGTATTCCTATCTGTTACGTGTGACTGCTATGTTTTGACTGCTGTTTAGTACTTCTGCTGTTATGATACTGGTTATGTTTTCAACTAAGGATGTTGACCTGTGTGAATTGCTATGCTCACTTATTAATTAATTGCTTCCGCTTTCCTATAGATATCTGTTTGGCTTGTATGCCTTCGATTTCTGAATTGATTGTATGACATATGTGTTGTGTGGATGCTACCGCTATGCTTGCTTATGTTTCAGTTCTTGTATGTCCGGTTTGTA
Source organism: Chrysanthemum makinoi (assembly GCA_910596185.1). Lineage (NCBI taxonomy): Eukaryota > Viridiplantae > Streptophyta > Magnoliopsida > Asterales > Asteraceae > Chrysanthemum > Chrysanthemum makinoi. Next base: position 255,515,324 of record OU343221.1, read on the forward strand.
TGTGCTTGTTTATATGTCGTCGGTGCTTTGCTTTGTTTCGTTCTCCTTGTTATCCTGCTCAGTATTGGATATCGTATAATTGTGTTCGCAGGATCCTCATTGACTCATTGTTCTCATTTCGTTGCGACCTTGTTATCAGTTTCATTATTTCATTTGTATCTCTGATTTCGTTTAGCTTTCGTTTGTTATATCTGTTCACTGGGCTTTTTAAGCTCAGCCGCATTTCTTTTCCTGCGGCAGGTTTTAAATTTGAAGATGGGCTTTGATGGGCTGAGAGTTGGATTATCTGAGTGGACCAACCCTAGTTACCTTATTATTTGGACTTATTTTGAAGAGCTTTTGTTTTGAGATTTCACTTCATTTTGGATATTGTATTTCCTTGTCAGTCAATTATTTATATGATTTGATACTTCATTTTAAGGTTTCCGTTTGTAAAGATTTTAATTGTATGTTCTGATATGACACCAGAATGTGGCACTTCTACCCTTGCCGGGTTGGGGTGTTACAATTATGGTATCAGAGCTAGGTTTCGTCTTGTTGACCTTAGGATTGACCTGTGAGGATTTGGGTAGACACTAGGCTTCCGTCTGTTCTGATCTCTTCTGATTCCTTTTGATTGTCATTCAGATTTGGCTCCGATATTCTTTTGTCTTCGCCGATTTGACCTTCTCCTTTTCGCATTTGATTTTGTTTACCTTCGCCCATTTGTTTGTCGATCGTTTAAATGAAGACTACTCGTGGAACCGAAGATGATGGTGCCGACCTTGCACTGCTGCAACAATTTCCGGAGAGGTTCGTGAAGCGTAAGCCGCACCCGATCGTGATGCTGCCGGAGACATCAAGATTCTGCTGGAGGGAGCTGGACGGATCAACCAAAGACGCAAAAGATGGAGACAAGATTCAACCGGTGGCTGAGAAGGATCATCTATGATTTGGGCGCGACTTGTGTTACTCCGATTCGTTTGTCATACGTTATGAGGCGGTTTGATATTTTGTTAAGTGATTTTGATCTGTATTGCTTTTCTTTGATTCGTTCAGAACTCGGTTTGAATCGTGAAGTTTTATCGTTTACCATTTTGGTGATATCTCAGTTTTTTTTCTTTGAATCGTCAGTAATGAGTCATGAGGAACCATTTTGTGCAAGTTGGTGGCCTTGGTAAGTTGTTTGATGTACTTTATGTTGTTTGTATATGAATCTGGTCTGCTTTGGTATATTACGTGATATCTATATGTGATAAATTTTGTTGTGATATTGATTTTGTAGTTCGTCTTGACCCGGGACAGAACATGATGACAATAAGGACTTGTTATGTGATGCAAGTATTATGACGCCTGATCAACGTGATAATACCGAGATCATATAATTTGAACTTATTGAAATCATACGATGTTTTGGGAAATGCCTGGGGTTGGTACGTGAATGGACTAGGGATTATATCCGTCATCCTTTGATACTCATGTTCTTTTGGAATTCTGTACCTCTTTGCGAGATTCTCACCGACATCTGCTACGTGTAAATTTTGGTACGCTTTGGAACCGAAATCGTTATAATCTGTGTGAAACTATGGATTTGATATGTCCGCTTAAACCGGTACGTCTCCAAGTACTTCTGTGACTTCAATTTTCGAGGACGAAAATTTTCTTTTAGAGGGGAAGAGTTGTAAAACCCGAAAATCTAAGACGCGTGAAAAGACCATTTTGCCCTTAAACTTAAACTTATAAAATACATAAAAATTTGTCATGCTTATTAAATGTAATTTTAACCTAACTTGTAAAAGATTACCAAACTTAAAATACGATATCAACTTACGATTATGTTTAAAGCATATCACACGTTTATATGTCTTGGGCCAAATTTTTGCTAAATATTCAATGCATTATAAAAGCTTATAATAAGAATTTTGGAAAGTATCTTTTCTGTTGTGATCTTTCCTTGATACTTGGTCAATATCACGCCCATATCACCCATGTAAATCCCACGTTAATGTCATTAACACCTTACCAATTCACAAATTTAAAAACACCCTAAAACCCTAACCTACAATAAGTGACGGCAAAATAATTGTGCTTCCTCTTCCATTCGAATCAAAGGCAACGGGTACAAAGAGTTGAAGCGTGATTCAAGGAGGCAAACAAGAAAGATTGGTTTCTGGTCATGAATCCTTGGTTCGTGATCGAGACGTGTTCGTGATTGGGTTGAGTCTCGTTGCATGTTTTATTGAGTGTTCCTGTTTCGATTTCGGCTTATCGTTTTGGAGGTATGTCTTGACATATACGTTAGTTTAATATTTAACAACATACGACTGAACATGTATGACATTGATACTATAATAATGGATCGAGAATTGTTACATTTTGGTCTTTGGACGTTAAACATGGATGACCATATGTAGAATATAACATAATTGTATACATATATTATCATGCATGATCATGTACTGCTCGTAAATAATTTTCCAACATTGTTAAGTATCATTGATTATAATATAAGTAGAAACACATGAGAATTACGTTCTATTATTAACTAAGGAAAAAGGGTACATGCATGGTCTCGAAGGGGTAAGTTTGAGGGCAATCGCGGAATAAATGGTTGAGTCGTGTTGTGTTTTGAAAGCGTGTCGGGATAGACAAGCCAGGAGTTAATCATAATATATTTTTACTAGGTCGTGAATGTTAATTGTTTGAACCGCGAACGAGCTTGAATATTGATCGAACATGCATATGAAATCTTGGGGGGTAAGTTTAAAGGTGATCGCGGGAAAATCGGTTGAGTCTTTTTGTATTTTGAAAACATGTCGGGATAGTTGGGTCGGTGGTCAATCATAATACGTGATTACTTGGCCGTAAATATTAGTCATATGAACCGCGAGCTAGTGTAAAGGTGTGTCGAGAATGAAGGCTAGCAAATGGTTTTTGAATAATAAATCTGTACGCTTGAAAAAAAAAACCATAAACTATAATGCATGGTATATTATAGAATGAATTTACTTAGTAAACCTTACACTATAATATGTTGTCACTTTTGACCCTAATTTTTGGAATCTATCACAATTGACCTCTAACTTTGCTATATTGTCATATTAAACATTTGAATTTACCATTTATTATTTGTAACCCCTAAGTTTGGCTAATTAAAAAATATTACCATAAAGTATTTATTTCGGTTCATTACTAAAAATGAGAATACGTTTAATAACTCTAAAAATATTAATACGATTCATACAAGCAAATAAATCCGTTATGATTTAAATGAGCTAATAAATATTATACGAACCGTAATCCATGTAGATTCGTTGAAGAAGACGTGGCGTTGTATCTTTGTGTTCATTCTTCGTTTGCTTTTCTTTCATCGGCGTTAAGGTACAGATATTCTATCCCTTTTCAGTAGGGATTTCTCCCGACTTTTCAATCCTTGACTCTGCTTCACTTATGATATTCCTTTGCTATGATTTTCCTTATGCTATGATCCTTTGATATGATTCAGACATAATCCTTTGATATGATTCTATTCGCTATGATATTCGTTTGTTATGATTATGAACTTCTGATTATGAACCTTATGATTATGAACCTTATGACTATGAACCATCTGATTATGAACCTCTGATTATGAACTTATGTTATGGAAACCTGATATGAACCTTTGACTTCTGAACCTTTGATATGAACCCTTATGATATGATTATGCTTTGACTCGTCAGTTTGATACCCGAGCCAAATATGTGTTCCTAGTCATGAAGGTAACATGACCGTGTCATTGATGCACCAATGGCATGACTCCAGTGTGCACGAGTGATGTTGCACACCGTCCCCATTATGATATGATTATGAGCTCACTATATGTATATGATTTGGCCATTATGTTCCGGGGGGCGTATGGATGCATCCTAGATATGATATGTTTCGAGGGATTTGATCTGTTTGGAGATATATATGGTGAATGATGTCGGGTGCAATTCGCGTCTTCACATTCCTCCGGAGCTAGCTACTCCATTTGTTACTGAGGTCTCCCCTCCTATGATATATGGTATTCCGAGGTCACCCTCCGAATACAATGGTTACTTATGATATGATATGATATGATATGTTCCGGGCTCGTGGTAGATTTCTGACAACCCTTACACCTTTGATATGCTATATTGTACCTTTTGTATTCCCCAACGCACTATATGCTACGTTAATTGTTCATTACTCAGTAACTTTATATGACTCACTCTACTACCAAGATATATATATTCCATTGCTTTGATCTGTCACACTCTCATTCCGTTACTTCAGACTATCGCTCCATTCACGTACCGGGTTATTATATGCTTATTGAATTTGATTATGCTATTCATGTTTTATGTGACTACCGATTATCCTGCTATGATGTGATTACTATGCGGTTATCTGAGTTACCTATCTTCATATGATGATAGGTGATCTCACTGTTATGTGACTCTCTGAATTGTCTGGTGACCATACTAAGGTGAAATAGATAGTTTTGTCGGTTTATTATGTGTGCTTTGTTCGGTATCTCGTGGACTATGACCATTCCGTTGTATTCTCATCTTTTATTGTTGACCGCCATGTTTACATTTCTGCCTATACTACGGTTTGATTAGGTAAATGGGTCATCTTGTGACGTCTGGCTTGTTAATTGGTTTAGTTGCCCTGATATGTCTTTAATTCATTTAATTATAATGCTCATACTATATTCCTATCTGTTACGTGTGACTGCTGTTTAGTACTTCCGCTGTTATGATACTGGTTATGTTTTCAACTAAGGGTGTTGACCTGTGTGAATTGCTATGCTCACTTATTAATTAATTGCTTCCGCTTTCCTGTAGATATCTGTTTGGCTTGTATGCCTTCTGATTTCCTGAATTGATTGTATGACATGTATGTTGTGTGGATGCTACCGCTATGCTTGCTTATGTTTCATTCTTGTATGTCCGGTTTGTATGTGCTTGTTTATATGTCGTCGATGCTTTGCTTTGTTTCGTTCTCCTTGTTATCTGTTCATATTGGATATCTGTATAATTGTGTTCTGCAGGATCCTCATTGACTCATTGTTATCATTTCAAGCGACCTTGTTATCAGTTTCATTATTTCATTTGTATCTCTGATTTCGTTTAGCTTTCGTTCGTTATATCTGTTCATGGGCTTTTAAGCTCAGCCGCATTCCTTTTCCTGCGGCAGGTTTTTGATTTGAAGATGGGCTTTGATGGGCCGAGAGTTGGATTATCTGAGTGGACCAACCCTAGTTACCTTATTATTTGGACTTATTTTGAAGAGCTTTTGTTTTGAGATTTCACTTCATTTTGGATATTGTATTTCCTTGTCAGTCAATTATTTATATGATTTGATACTTCATTTTTAAGGTTTCCGTTTGTAAAGATTTTAATTGTATGTTCTGATATGACACCAGAATGTGGCACTTCTACCCTTGCCGGGTTGGGGTGTTACACTAAAACACAACGAGATTCCAGGGAATATTCCCTTTTTTTTGGGCTTTAGGCGCGGCCGATGTGTGTTAGTCCGCTTACGCATAAGTTTAGGCCCTGTAGCCATCCGGTTTATGCTACTTTTACTTTGATGTCCGGGGATATATCACCACGCAAAGAACACGTGTATTCAAAGAAACACATTACAGAACACGTGTATCCATATCCAGATCCAGAACGTAGCATCATCATCATTGTGATCAACCAAAAAGCGACCACATACTCTCTAACTTCATCCTTTAATCATTATCCCATCTAAAATCAGCTTTTAGATACTACTCTTTAATTAGGTTTTATTGTGACTTTTGAAGGCAATCAGTTGAAGATCGTGATCGACGTGATTACTTAATAGGTATAATCTTTTTCTTTTAAAGTGACTCATGTGTATTTAATTTGTTCTTTTTAATTAGTAACCATTATGATCTATTGTACTGATTGATTTTCTTTTTGTTATATTTCAGCCTTAGAGACTTGGTATCAAGGTACTGTTTGCTACTGAAATCAGATTTAATTTTAGCTGTTGTATTTAGGTTAGGGTGGTTACTTATGCTAATTATGAGTTTTTGTGGCAGAGGAAGGTGATGCTGGTCCTTCTTCGTGTTTTCAGTATAAGAGGATCCCGAGTGTACTCAGTGTTTGTTTTGATAGGTATTTGAGACTTGATATCAATAAACACAGTTGCACAATTCAAGATTCATATCAATTTGCAAAATTCAAGTCTTAACGTTAAACAAATTTTCTCAGGTCAGTCTTCTAACTACACTAACCCTAATACCTAAAATTAGTTTTCATTTAGATTCTTGCTCAATGTTTGATTTGAATTACGGGTGTTAGCGAAATTTTGGATTTTAGATGTTAAAGGTGAATTAGCGAGTGGGGTTGTGGTTGATGGAAGTAAAGGGATTTTGTGCCTACTATGTGTTTGATGAAAGCCTCGAAAAAACTGGGTTTGTGGTAAGTGTTAATTTTTGTTGTTTTGTTTTAACTTTAACACAAGTTTTAATTTTGCATTGTCCATATATGACATCCAAACATGTTGTGCTAATAAGACTGAAAAAAAATTGGCCATATATTGTCCAGCATTTTTATCTTACATGAATATCTTTTTCATACATTTGCGTACTCATGAAGTTAGCTATGTTATCTCCATCGAAGGAGGAATTAGTGGAAAAGGTAAGCGCTATATTATTCTCCGTGGCCTTTTATGTCCTAATGTAATAGTTAATTTCATTCGACCGTGACTTACCACTTTCATTTGCGCACTTCTTTTGAAGCTGCTAACATCGTTTGTCTTAAGTTAAAACCTGTTATTGTTGTTATGCAGACGGCGTCGCTCAAATAAAGCAAAGTTTTCACGTGATAATTATTGTGGAAATCTTCTACCATGTGGCAACCGTTTTTGCACTAGAACCTGTCACGCCCTTAAGATTTCTGGATCAGGCTAGCAATGTGAAAAGTGCAGTCTACCTTGCGAACGGGTTAGCTTAGTATATTTTTTTCATTCTTAATTGTGATTATATCGGGTTTGTGATTCTTTTTATACGTAAAAAATGCTAGCTTTTTTATAAGTTTTGAATTGTTACAGGAGAGGGAACCTTTATGTCAATACCCATGTCCCTTAAAATGTCATCCTGCAGAATGCCCCCCTTGCAAGTGCTAATCAAGCGGTCATGTTATTGTGGTGCTACGATTCATGTTTTCGAGTGCTTATATTACAATACCTTATCTCGCAGAGCGATAGTCGTTCGCTCATGTAGTGGACCGCCACAAGTAAACTTGCATTTCCTTTATAATCTTTGCCAATTTTTAAGCCACGTATTTCTCCAGAGATTTCTAACATTAAGATTTTGCCTTTGTGCGTAAAGCTTCCCAACTACACACGCTTATGTCCTGAATATGTCATGTTGGTCAATGCCCATCTCCAAGAAAATGCTCCAAAAAGGTAATAAGTTCAAATTGTTAAGCTTTTTGCTTTATCTTTTACTTTGGTTTTGTATTTTTAACAAGGTTATAGTAAGATGTGGATGTCAAAGTATTTATGTTGTTTTGTGTGTCGAATGTCGTTTGTTGCGTTGCCTTATGTTTGGTGCATACGTTTAGATATGGTTGAGGGTTGTTTGGATTAATACAGTTGGTACTTTAAACTGGAGGATAACAGGTAAATAAGTAATGTAACATTTATTTGGATTATCATTTTTTGACCCGTAATAGTTATAGAAGCATTAGCTAAATCTGAAGCCCATAACTATGAAAGGTTGTCTTGCTTTCCATTTTGTTTTTTGTTACTGAATCTGCCATTACTCGGGTTTCGGATACTCTTTTAAGGATGGTACGAGCGTATACATGTGAGTTAGTATTGCGTATGTTAACCTTATAAGTTCTTTGTTGCTTATGCATAACTAAATACGTCAACTTTGCCATAAGGTATGTGTATAACGCGTGTGATCAAATGTTTCATGGTTCAAATTGCTCATACGACTAAACTATGACTTTGAGGTATGGGTGATTTTGCCGCTTAAAAGTGAATATTTGTATATTGTAGAATACCAAAAGGAACAAACGATGGCGCTCAAGCTCATGAACTTGCTGGGCTACGAAAGGACAGATCCCGGGGCCATGTAAATTTGAAATCACTTATATGCTTAATGATATGGCTGCAAATGGGTGGGTCATGTGGATTGAGTCACAGGTCAAACAGGCCGAGGTCAAAACAAGTAAAGTTTTGTACAGGTTGATGTATTGTACATAAAAATTTGCATGAGATTTTTTGACCCATTTGACCCACTCATAAGTAACTTCATCAGTGTTTGTACATATTTTGACAGAAAAAACCAAATATTTTCAAATTTTACAACTCTTATTCTGCTCTTTAATCCTCTTTATTTGTATCTATGTTTACAGAGGCCATATGTTTGATTAGGTAAATGTCAAAAAGGGTGGAAAGTGGAAACAATGTTATTCGACGACTTTCAGCATATTCCAGTGACAATAACATTCCTTTTCATTAAAGGTCGGGATCAACTTCTCTGCTTCTAGCATTATTTGTACGGATGTGGGCTGAACTATGTATTTGAGCTGCAATTGAATCTAAGTATTTTCTTCAATTGATAGACTTAATACTTCTGTTCAGGAAGAATACATTATTGAAATAATGTTGATTATGCGATAGAATCGAACCATACTGCCAGAAAATTTAGATGCTCAAAGACTGGCCGCAACGCGGCCGGGCCGACTCCTTGTTACTAACATAAATAGTGTGGTCAATCATGTTTTATAAGAAATCATAAATGAAAAGGACAACCATTTACTAGCGTCTCCTATTACCAGCTTGTGATCCATCTAATGTCGAAATTGGTCACGCTGAACCGAACAAAGTCACCAAATCAAACTTAAACGACCGATTACCGAAATGCAAAAGATTTCTATGGTCCAAAAAGATGCTACTACTTGAACTTGGTTCATGTTTTAGTCCACACTCAATCGATCTGTGCTTATGTTGAGATAAGTCGATTGGTCATCTTGTTTCTCTTCACACTAATCATCACATAAGAATTTAAGTCCCGCTAATTTTTTTTGCAATTAACGTTAATTATTACGTACGTATTTAATTTCTCCACTATAAGTATCTTGGCCAATCCACATCGTTGATTATATTATTGATAGTTCAACATTAAGTCACATCATTCAAAGAGACATCACATGTGGTTTTCATGCATATGGTTGCTTTGGGGCCCACCGACTCTTTTTGCAATTAAACTATGAATTTTAATTTATCCACTAAAAGATCTTGGCTCACCCACAATTTTGATTCTTGACCCATGGTGGTCCCATGCGTAGATAATTAAATATCGTTGACAAACAGATCCAACCAACTTAAATATAAGTTAAATTGGGTCTTGGCTTGATACTTTTGATAGGTAAAGAAGATAGTGCCAAAGCTGGTGTCAAAACAAAACAAAAGATGGAACAGCGCACTAAGACAATGAAACAGTGACTCACCAAATCAATACACCGAAGACTGCTACTACAAGTATACAAACAAGTCACAAGTTTAAGCTATTGCAATCCATCTACAAAGATATGTTCCATTGTCACTGTAACGAAAATCACCACTTACGTACATAAGGTGGAATATAATAGAACTTCTTAACATTACATACGAAAACCATCATCAATTAAGCTAATAGCTCGCAGATTAAATTGATAGTATTTTTATTACTGCCTGATCAAGCAACCAAAGCAGGCTGCAAATCGTAGTCACCGCAAAGAAGTATCAAATCATTGTCTTCATCCTTGTATTTTAGACGAATCATTTCACTCTCTAGCTTGAACCTTTTTGCCACTTTGTTTTTCAGCTTCAACAATCCCAGTGAAATACAAAATGGGAACCTTTTGATATCCTCTCCATAAGTTGTCGTCACTTTTGTGCTTCTTTTACGCTTTGTACCTTTTTTTAAAGGGCGGCTCGTTTCTCCATCACTAAAGGTGTCCATCATGTACAATGGTCTTTTAATAATATCTGGTTCTTGATTGTTTACACAGAGATCCATATATAAGTGGTCCAACAACTTTTGTGGATGACTTGTTGAAGATTTGAAGCTGCACAACTGGTCAATTTGAAACTCACAAATATGTGTTATACTGTGAATGAAGTACAGTGGGTAAAAAAGGAAAAGTATTAGGAAAAGGGATGCATTCATTCATAGGTAACATGGCTATAAATAGCCTTACAACTTTACAAGACTTGACGTGTACATAACTCAACCTAAAGGAAACAAAAGGACTAGGTAACTGGATGACTATGCATATGTACTAAAGACTCGGTCACAAAGGACCATTAAACCAACAACCTAAATACCTAATCAATTTATTAACTAAGGAAAATACTTAAAATACTACTAAACCAACTTGTCAACATTAAACCTAACGTAACACTCGTCACCTAGTTTAAATCCAGATGCAACCTCAAGGTTCTGCTTCAACATTTGGACCAAGTTCAATAAGTGTTTGCTTTCTTTCATGTTCGATGGGAGAAAAAACTCCAACACATAGTCATTGTTGCTTTCACAACCATGCAGATAGATTGCGAAGCAGCTAGTTAACCCATACTTCCGTGCATAGTGGACCAAAGGGTAGACTTGTTCACTGAGTTTTGTTACATCTTCACAAAAACACGAACCGCCGGATAACAAGGCCCTGCTAATATAGCCACGAGACTTGTCCAAGTGTTGTTTTTTACATTCTTTCCGAAAAGACCACAAAGCCATTTTATGAACATGAAATGGTAAAGCACATGTTGACATGCAGACTTTCCCAAGGCATCTACTATCATAACTATTACAGCTCTTTTCTAAAACTTGTTCATAGGAAGCAACACTGGTGAATGGGGACAGAGCCCACGTCTGAGCAAGAGGTAATTGGTGAGTGTCACACACAACTTTCAGAATATTGAATATTTTATCCAATTCATTCTGCCTCCTTTCATTCACCTGTAGGTTAATTAAAAGACAACTCCGACATAAGTGTTTACGCAGAAAAACAAGATTTAGAAAACAACTCTTTTAGAATAGTCGTAATAGTAGAAGTTCATATAATAAATCAGCCATGCACAACTTACATTTGAAGCATGATCATCCAATACTTGTAGGCATGTCAGTCTTTGTGTCTGCCAAGTTTAAAACATTTTGGAAATTAGTAGCTACGAAAGATATTGTAAACTAGAACAATACAATACCCAACATGTTTGATCATTAGCAAATTGAAAAGATTGTAACCTTCAAAGCCTTCTCAAATTGTTGAACCTCATAAGCATAATTGGGATATTTTGAATTGGTCAACAGTAGTTCAAGCACACCAATACATGATCTTGTAGGTGTATCCAAAACTGGTAAAGCCAGATATCCATGGAGATTGTAACGAATTGCGCTCTCTTTTTGGGGAAACTGTTTTAGCGAGTAATTAACCACATCTGGAGACCATTCTGGCAGTCATCGTTTAAACACTCGAGCAGGGGGACTAGTGTCCTCATCTTTATCTTCATCATCCTTCGCCACAACAAAAGAGTTGTGCAAAGAGTCCTTTCGATACAAAAGAAGTCCTTCATCAATTACACCAAGACCAAATGGTTGATCTATAGATGTAAGCAGTTGGCGTTTCCCATTGACATGAAGTGACCAAAACTGAACAAGAACACGTTCCTCGCGGAAAGTTAGCAACTTTAGGACAGCTTTGATCTTATCCTCTACTATCTGATTATGTGGGTCGATTTTGGCAGCCATCAGCTCATAATCTATATTTTACAAAAATGACGAACCCAATCAGAAGCATAAACCAAACATGCACAAGTTTCTTTTTATAGCTAAAAAATATAAAGTAGCTAGTTAGGAAGAAAGATATACCACCACTAGTTGTAGATTGAGAAAGTTGATCAGCTTTTCCAGAGACCCAAAGTGGCGTCAGGTATCTCGACTCCCCGGAAAATGCAACTGAAGAGGGTTCCAAAGAGATGTTTTCATTCAATGGAGTCATATCCAAGCCAAATAATTTGCCTTCGTATGAAAAATCACAAGAGTGAATGTGTGAAAACAAGGCTATAAAAAATAGAAAGATTTGAGATTTCTGTGAGGAATGAGGTCTAAACTATATAAGGACATGTGTGGGACCCATTACGTCACCTACAAACTAACTTTTTCTTTTGGTAAATTGGTCCACGCGAATTTTGAACCCCCAGGTCCCATCAATATTCTCCACTCAACTTTCATAAATATTTATTGAAGATAATTTATGATTTTTCTTTACTTGGTATTCATTTTTTTTTTCCTCTTAAAACTTTGTTGATCCGGTTTCGTAGTTGTACTTTAATCCTGTGACATATGTAATTTACTACCTAAAATTGTGTTTTTTCGTTCACCATTAGTTGTTATACACGAGCTGAATATTATCTATTAAACCTTTCTAAACAAAAATAAGCTGTTAATTAATACTGAAAATAAAAGACTTTGGGGTCTAATGTTTTTCGCTAACATCTTTTCAATGAGAAACAAAAGTACCTATATGGCTTACACTGTATTGTTTTTTGGTTCAAGAGTTCGTATATATAAAACTAGTACAAGTTATTGTTTCTTAAAGATGGAACAAATAATGAACATTTTCAAAACATCCATAAATTTTGCATCTTACGTCTATTATTGTTTCTGGAAACCTACAAATTCAAACATCCATAAGATTTGTTTTTTGAGGTTGATTTACTTTCAAGATCAATAAATATAAGTGATCATTTATCTTGTTTCTTTCATACCAATTCGCGTCACAGGTCAAATGACCGATCACATATGTTGTTCAGATGGGCGTGGCTACGTACCCCACCTAATAATGTACCAAATTGGTTCTCAAAAACAGTCATTTGAAATATATGGCTGTTAGAAGCCAAAAACGCACAAAAAAAAATCCACTAGAATAAGTTTTTAAAAACGTTGATAACAAAATTTATGGTTGACGACTTGATTCGATGAATCTGTTAGTGAAAGATATCGAGTGGGCCGTGTAAACGTGTAGGTGAGAGGTCACGTCGAAAGAGACGACACGCCAAGACAGGAATTGAAATAGAATATTTGTATTGATTTTTTTAAGTTTGTACGTAGCTTTCATGAATCAACTTTAAAAGTTTAAATGGTGACTTTAATGAACCTCAATGGCTTGTGGACTTGGAACAATAATGGTAAGTGGACGTATTCGATGGACATAAAGTAAATATAATTTTATGTGTCATGTGGAGTGTTATTAACCATTTATTAGTTTATTCATGTTATGATTAAGGAGAACACGGAATTATCCAATTTTGATCGTTTATAGAATCAGTAAGAATTACATCATACAATTTCATCTATACTAATTTTAACATTGATAGTACGTTGATACTTGATAGGACAAAGGGTATGATCATTTAATTCAAAGATCAAAAAGTCGGTTATTTGCAGGTTTGAAGGGCAAAAAAGTTATTTCGATGGTTTGGGTGATGGAAAAAGAAAACTATATGCGTTTTTTCTTGTTTTCCCTTTTTTTTATTTGAATCGGGTGAACACCATCTAATTCATTAAGTGTCTGATTTGTTTAAAAGTTTGGAAACGAAAAAATATGAATGAATTGAGCGTCAATGTTTTTTTGTGTTCAATGAGAATCGTTTAAGGTCTTTGGTGCAGTGGTATGTTAGTTGCCCACCAACCTAAAGGTTTTGAGAAAAAAAGAAAAAAGAGTATAATTGTTTTTTGCAGGTAAATTTCATCTTTAATTGTGAGATAGGTGATATACATTTGCTTCCAAGAGAAATATTATTTCACATTTTTTATTAACAATATATTAGCTAAAAACGTGTTAAAACCCCCCAAAAAAAACACACACGAGGCCTAAAATTATTTCTTTTAATTATAGGTTTTGTTTGGTAAAAATAGCAGTAGCAGTAAGCTGTGAGCAATGAGTTGTGAGCAGTAGCCACAGCTCATAACTTACAGCTCACCGCTCACAGCTTCTTAAAAAAACATTGAAAAAATGAGCATTCTTAAAAAATTGTAAAGCTCACCGCTTCTTTGCCAAACGAACAATAAAAATCACAAAGCAAGATTGCTCACCGCTCATCGTCTCAAAAAACTCTAAAAAGCTTCGCACCAAACATAACCATAGTTATATAAACGATTAAATACGACATCCACAATTCTGTTTTCTCCCTAATCAATATAACTCAATAGCATAAGATGAAATAAACCAATAAATGGCTGATAACGACTCCACATGATTTATAAGATTATATTTACTTTATATCCACGGAATAGGTCCATGCGTACGTGGAGTCACTTGAGATGAAGTTAACACTTAGGGATGAGGGAGTCCAAGTTTCTTACCCTAATACCCTAAGGGTGTCACGTCACCTCTATCCAATAAAAACCTTCCAACTCAAAACTACCCCAATACTACCCTAACACTACCCTAACAAGTGGGAGTGGTACCCTAGTACCCGAATTCCATTTTTTTTATTTTTTTTTTAAAAACATAAAATCACATACAATATTTAAAATAAAAACATACCATTTCATTAAAAATAAAAAACATTACATAATACTTAAAAAAAACTACAACTTAAAAAAAAACATTACATAAGTTGAAATTAAAATAACTTGATACTACAATTTAAAAATTGCAAGCCCATCCATGTTTGGCCGCAAGTTCACGTTTCTGGGTAAGAACTAATTCCAACATAGGGATCACGAATGTGATCATGCGGCCCAAAAAACTTCAACTCCCGTTGTGTATTCTTGAACTTCGCCCTCTCGAGTTGTGTAGCCAACAATTGTTTCGCCATCTCGCGTTTTTCTTCCAAATATTGGTTCTTTTGGTGTACGCGTTGATTTCATCCGCAACGCTTGAGATAGACGAGGAGGATGCCGCTTGCTTCTTCTTCATTTTTCTTGATTCAATTGGAGGGGTGGGGTCTTCATTCAAGTCGGGAATGGTGTTGCTGCCGCGTCATAGCCCCCGACCTCCTTTTGAAATTGCTTGCAGACCGGCAATATCTTGAAAACATTCTTGCTCCGTCCATTTCTCATGTCCTCTGACAACCTCCCACGCCCTAGTATGAAGAAATTGTTTTTTTCTTGCTGTATAGAAATCCATTTCAGCTTGCCTCACCACGTCCAAGTCGTTGCACCCACTAGCCTTAGTACGTTTCTACATTATATACAAAATAATTTAATGTAAATAAAAGTAGGATTACACGAAAATAAAAAAATAGCTAAAAAAACAAAAATGTAATTGTAAATAATAAAGTATAGATTATGTACCGCTTGGAGGTAGTAGCCGTTGAAAATACACATGGCCGTGTTCATTGTTCTCCACTTGGTATTCAAC
Organism: Chrysanthemum makinoi; assembly: GCA_910596185.1. Lineage (NCBI taxonomy): Eukaryota > Viridiplantae > Streptophyta > Magnoliopsida > Asterales > Asteraceae > Chrysanthemum > Chrysanthemum makinoi. The sequence goes on from OU343221.1 coordinate 255,530,710, forward strand.
GCATGAAATGTTCGTGAACTCGAACCCAAAGTTGCCTCGTAATGCTCGAGAATCCGTTTCCAAAAACCATCGGACTTTTGTTCATTACCGACAACACCACATTCGGAGATTTGAACCATGCTTCGCCGCCAACGCCCTTCACGGCGGCCCAACTTCACGGGGCCTCCCGGCAAAGGTTTTTCTTCCCTCTGATCGACTTTTGAACTTCCTCATCTTCGCCTTCTTCGTTTGGTAGTGGTTGTGTTTCGGGTACGTACTCTACGTCTTGACTAAGGTTTTCAAACGGGGAAAACTCGCTAGCAGTGATGTTAGTAGTTGTGGATTCATTGAGGAGGACCCATATTATATGGGAAAATTGTGGAGATTGGGGTTGTGGAACATAAAATTGATTCGGGGATGGTTGAGAATAAAATTGGCTAAATCTTAACGGAGTTTGTTTTTGATTCGGGATGGTTGGTACCGACCTTGACGCGAGTGAAAGTTTTTTACCTCTCTTTGGATCCATAGTTTGGTGTTTTTGAAAGATTATTGTGTGTTGTAATTTGTGTTGTGTGTTTTTATTTTGAAAATTGAGGTGGAAGATATAGTTTAAATAGGAGTGAATTTTATTTAATTTTTTTTTTTTAATTTTTTTTTTTATTTTTATTTTGGGTCACATTTTAGCCGTTAGACAACGGCTCCTCCTTTTGCAACGGATAAAATTCCAACGTTCTTCTTCGGCTTCCCAACTCGCAAAACCAACCCGAGAGCCCTACCCGAGATCGGCGGAATGGTGTAGCCGCTCGGTTTCCCCAACCCGCCCCCCAACCCGAGAGCCACTCCGTGGTACCTTACCGTTACCAATTACCACTATTGTTCTAATTCCAAGCCCACAAGGGTTTATAAAAGTCACCATTTTTAGGCCATTTGGTTGGACCCCAATAGGGGAAAATGAAGTGGGTTTCACTATTATTTTAATCAAAATATCATAAGTAACGATTTCAATAAAAAAAACCATAATGTGACACATGCTTTAAGAACTGATGGGACCACTAATTACAAGTATACAAGAAATCGACGCGACATAATTTGGCAATGCTAATTATAAGGTTCACAGCATTACAAAAAGGTTTAGAGCCAAAAATATGCAATGGAAGTTTACTTTAATGAATATACATGTGTTTGGAAATTGAGGGATTAAATTAAATGACAATAATCACTATTGTCAGTTCATCAATTCAGTGGAAAACATAAGAAGTATAAAACGTATATAGGTAACTTGACAAGCATAATCGAGGAAGAATTAAGTTATGAGTGATGGCGTAAAAAGTAGGTATAAGAAAAGCACTGACCCGACATTATTCATATCATTTCGTAAGAATCGTCATCAAAAGAAGAAAAATATTCTCTCTGCATGTGGGTTCAAATTTCTCTTTTTGGCTTTTACTCTCAACCACTTACTTCCTCATTATCGCCTCACTTAAGTAAGTTGTAATTAAGTTGCATGCACACTATCTGTCAATTGTTTGACATAGCAGTTTACTAATCAACGTGTGTATCCAATCATATCATAATTATTAGTAATCTATCTAATATTTAGAGGAATATGATCCTCTCAAGTTGAAAGGATCAATTTGAGTCAAATTGAGATACTATGAGCCATTAGATCAAATTCAATGGTTCAAATCAAAAGGACTTATTTTGATTTGAGCCATTGGATTTGATCCAATGGCTCATAGTACCTCAACCTGACTCAAGTTGATCCTCTCAACTTCCCACTCCATCTTTAAATCAGTTAAACCGAACTAGAGAAAACCAAATATCGAAAAGAAGATGAGAAACTGGTATAAACCATAAATCATTACCCTGTAACACTGAAAATTGGATAAACTTGAAAGCTTAAATACCAAACACAAATGATATCTATGGTCCAAATAATAAGCTACGTACATAAACTTGGTTTATATTTTTTTTAGTCTAATCTCAATTGATCGCTCGCTTGTGTTGAGATAACTTAGATCCTTCGGCTTGTATCTCTTCACACGTCGACAACTTGACATCATGTACGCGATTGTATGGGATTTCATGGCACACACAGCTTCTGTTTACGTATAAATTAATTTGTCCATTGAAACATCTTGGCCTACCCACATCTTCGTTTATTGATCCAAGCATACTATATATCATAGATATCATTGTATAGTCCACACTATAGTCCAGGAGTCGAGTGAAACTCATATGCTAAATTCGATAACTTGAAAAATCTCAGTGATGCAGGCTCGACCAGGATGATTCAATCAACTGGAGCTCATCTAGAAGAGCTCGATTTATCTACATAAAAATTTATATTTTATGAGTATAAAGAAACTCGTATTAAATACATATTTATTTTATATTTTCTTGTTTAAAATACTTAGGTCATCCACAATGGAAAGTCTATGAAAATGTTTGAAACTCGGGTTTCTTTTGCTTCAACCATAATGGGGTTGTAGTTTATATTTATGTTACATAAAGATGTCCAAAATCTTAGATCTCTCGTTGAACATTCCATATTGTTGTAAGAGGTTTATACATATTGATAGGAGGTTTATAATATCAAACCAAAATCTTCATAAGTTTGTGATTTGACATGTTATAAACCTATTGAAAATCTTCGCCGTTATGAATGTTTTCGTGTTAGTTAATTAGTTTAATGTGTTGTTAATGAATTTTATCTACAAATGGACACACTCTTTAATTATTGTTCTTTCTAAACTTAACAATGGGTATGTTTGGCAAAAATAAATGTTGATGGTGCTGGTGTTGATGCTAGTACTACTGATGCTGGAAAAAATTAAATTATTATTATTATTATTATTATTATTATTATTATTATTATTATTATTATTATTATTATTATTATTTATTTATTTATTATTATTATTATTATTATTTTATTATAAAAAACATCACTTCATTAGGAAATCATAGGAAATTACATGAAATTAGTAGGCAGCCGAGAAACTAACTGGGCCCCCACTCCTCTAGCAATAGCAAAACAAACCCTACTAAAAATATAGTTAGCACCACGCGCGCCAATATCTTGAGTGACCGAGAACTTTCGGATTCGCTTCAGCAGGGTCACCGCTTCCTTCTCGAGTTCACCAAACGAAAAGAAAGAAATTAAAAAGATTAAAATTAGTTAATTTTTGAAAAATAATCTCCAAAAACTTTTAAAAACTGGTTTTGAGAACTTATTTTTTAGAAATTTATTTTTCTAAAGTAATTTACAATCTCACTTTGGCAAACAAAGAATATTTTTAACCAAAGCTTACTTTCAAAAAAATAAAATAGTAATCTTAAGCTTACATAATCTTTCATAATCTCGCGTGCCAACCATACTCAATGTATATAAAAAGTGAACACGACTAATGCACGAGCGAAATGTACTCCTTTACTATATTACCCTTAATCAAATTTGTTATTTATAAAACTATATGAAAATATTAAATAATTGTCAAAAGGTAAAACTGTATTTTTTTTAACTTTTGCATAAATAAAAGCTGTAATATACGCTTATATATATATATATATATATATTTTGTCTAATATTGATAATTTTGGGAGTGATGTAGTATTAGCTATTTATACTGATGCATTGATAATGATACTAAATTAATGTACATCTATACATGCATTTTGCTTTTATTTATAGAGTAGGGATCTAGTGAGAAGTAAATTAAAAGAAGAAGTGGTGAGAAGTGACCAAAACCATGCATTTGAGATGCAACGACTTGAATTAGATGCATTTCTATTCATATGATACATTGAGTTTCAAAAGTTAATTTGATGTATAGATGGTGCAAATTGATTTTCATTTATCTACGTAGAACAAAAAAAATAGAAATCATGAAATGCATCTAATATACGATATGCATCGATTAAAAGCTAAAACACACTATGGTGCATTATATGCATCTAAGATTATGGATGCATCTAATTTATGCTTCTGCATCTCGGACTATTAGAGTCTTCTTATTCTTCTTATTTTAAGTAATCTTATTTGATCCTAATTTTATATATATATATATATATATATATATATATATATATATATATATATATATATATATATATATATATATATATATATATATATATATATATAGAGAGAGAGTTAGGATCAATAGGAAGAAAAATTAAAATGAGGGAAAGAATAAACCACAACCATTAACATTTTCATTAACCTATTAAAATAGATGCATCTCCCCTTGAAAATCTCCCTTTTATTTAAAATGTGTGGCTAGAAATTCTTCTTATTCTTCTCATTTTAGTTTTTCTTCTTATCGGATCCCTTCCCTATATATATATATATATAGAGAGAGAGAGAGAGTTAGGATCAAATAAGAAGATTACTTAAAATAAGAAGGAATAAGAAGAACTATAACTGCAAATTCGAGATGCACCGACCTAAATTAGATGCATCCCTATAATCTTATATGCATTATAACGCACCATAGTGTGTTTTCTAGCTTATAATCAGATGCATATAATGGATATTATGCATTTCATGATTTCTCTTGTTTTTTGTTTCCTCTGCACGCGTCGAAATCATGAAAATCAATTCGCACCATCTATACATCAAATTAACTTTCAAAACTCAAGATGTTGCATCTATATAAATAGAAATGCATCTAATGTAAGTCGTTGCATCTCAAATGCGTGGTTTTGGTCACTTCTCACTTTTTATTTTAATTTACTTCACTGATCCTCTCTATATATATATATATATATGTGTATATATATATATATATATATATATATATATATATATATATATATATATATATATATAATATAGAATGTGTTTGTGAGAAGTCTAATTTTTGTGAGAACGCGAGAAGAGATCCTAGCCCTCCATCTAATCCCCTTTTTTTTTAGATCTACTATGATTAATTTACAATTTACACAAATATTTGTAGTACAATCCTCGCACCTAATATATATAAAAAACACATACTTTTCTCACAGTTGAAGGTGGAATAAAATACACTTCTCTCCAATCCATCAACCTTCATAATCACCGCCATTACCACCGCCATAACCTCCGTTCAACCCACCGCCATAACCGCCGTTCAAACCACCGCCATTACCACGCCATAACCATCGTTCCAACCATTGCCATGACAACCATTCAAGCCACTGCCATGACCATCGCCGTTCAACATCAATTAACAGCTTAAGAAGCAAAATTGAAGCTGAGATAACTAAAGAAGACAGTCTTTTCCAATCAGGTTATTATCATTGTTTTAATTGTTTTAATTGCTGAGATAATTTCAAGTACTTGTATTATTATTATTTTTTGATAAAATTTAATTGTTGAATTGAAATTATTATGCATTTCAAGTTATTATCATTGTTTTAATTGTAAATATGTCACATGTGAATTTATAGATTATGAATTAGGTCTTGATTGTTATAGGCGACTTCATAAGTTTGCGTAAAGTAGAATATAACAGTGATTAAGTTTATTAAGAGTATCTTCGCGCGTGAAAAGTTTTAGTAAAAGCATCTTCACGTGTGAAAATATAGGAGATATTTTTCTTCACGCGTGAAAAGTTTTAGTAAGAGCATCTTCGCATAGGAGATACTATTTTTCTTCGCGCGTGAAAATTTAGTAAGAGCATCCGAAAATATAAGAGCTATTTTTCTTCGCACGTGAAAAGTTTAGTAAGAGCATCTTTGCATGTGAAAATATTGGAGATATTTTTCTTCGCGCGTGAAAAGTTTTAGTAAGAGCATCTTCGCGCGTGAAGAGAAAAAGGAAGAGTAAAAGTTAGTGGCGATACGGTAGTTTGCACCAGATGATTAATAGAAAAGCTTGTCAGGGGCAGATCTGTGCTCTCGTGACCGATTAGCCCATATTAGTGACCATCATGTTAATTTATATCTATAGACAAGTAGTGTTGAGCATCTTGAAAATTTTTACGGAGTACATTGTTAACTTCAAGGATAGTTTATTCGTAATGTTGTTTGAAGCGAGTCGTGGGCTCACTCAATATAAACCCATAAAAACTGAACAAGCTTGTGCTCAGCTAAAAAAAGCTTATCTGAATGTCTGGTTAACATAATCTACATCTACAACACTATCTATGACCGATAAACCTTTGTTGTCATATGCAATTGCCTTTTAGATATGAGATATGTAGATAAATGAAACTTCTACCAACTTTTCAGAAGTGTTCAATGATAACCATAAAGTCAATGGTTATTCAATATAAGATAATCATGGGTATTCTGATTTTCTAAATGTTACAGTAGTACTTATGTACTAATTTGTTCGATATATAGTAAAAGATCCAGAGCTCTTTAGTTATAACTAGTAGTGTGACAAATAAGTAATATAATCTAGGCAAGTTCGGATGGTGAAGATTAGTTTACTAAGCAAGTGATGCATAACCTTGATTGGAAGCTGTCACTGGGAACATGTTGCAAAATTTGTCAAAACCTTAGAATGTCCCGAAGCTTGAAATTTGAGTCTTAGGCTTTATTTTGACATATAAGTAGTAGCTGATATTTTGGGACCAAGAGCTAGATTTTGCTACTTGAGAAGCTTTGCACCTTGTTGCCGTTAGCTATCCTTGACCTTTGGTAAATAGGAAAAGTTTCCATGGACTAAGGATGGTAAGAAGAGAAACTAGGACTGTTAAGGATGTGTTGGCTGCACTAGTTGTTTTATAGAAAAGCTTGGTGACCAACCTACACTTGTAGGATCCAAGCTTTCCTGACCCATTGAGCCTATACGGGTGGATACAGAGGAAATTCATACTCTTATTCAACTGGTCTTCAACTCTTGATAGTTTTGTAATGTTATCTCCAGGGATATTTTGTTTTTAATTCTGTTTGACGCAAGCCAAGGCTCAAACTTATATGAACCCATAAAAACTGAGCCAAGCATGTGTGTAGCTCAAATACACCTATCACCCGTAGTTGGAATGGCATGTACTGATGATCACCCTTAGCTTTGCAACACTAACCGGCGTTTCTGGAGAACCCTTTCATTTGACTGTAAGTGGTCTTCAGTCGTCATATGTTCTTGCCTTTTTGGTATATAAGATCTGTAGATAACTAAAACAACTACCAGCTATTCAGAAGAGTTCAATGTTACCTTTGTTTTTGTTTTGCTAAATACAAACAATCAGCCATAATTTTGAACATTTTACGCTATGTTTATCTTTATTTGTTAGAATAAATAAGGTGAAATAATCACTTCTTCATATGAGTATTTAGATTTTGGACGACAATGGTCCTAAAAATTATCTTTAAATTATAGCACTTAGAAGACCTTTTGACATATGAATTATTTCGCTGATAACGAATGTAAACAATCACATTTACACTGTTGGTATATAACTTAATATTTACGACGCTAAAGGCTGACAAGTGAAAGTAGAAAACCAATCTTACAAAATAAATAAATACAATACCAAACGTAGGTTGCAGCATAGCTTTTCTTGTGTGCTAGCGTAACATGTACTATACCGTTCGATACTTAGACTCTTCGCCCACCATACCTTGAAGGATCTTTGATCCCAACATGAATCACGATCATGCTGAAAAGGTGGTGAAACGGGCTGATTCAATGGGTCTCAAAATGGGTCAAAACTGGAATGGGTTGGGTTGACCCATAAACACTTTCTGTCTTACCTTTTCTTGAACTCTACAGTTGCAGTTTAAAAAATGGTTACGAAGGCTACATTAATGAATTTATTATTGATCTATATCTATGTTTTACTCGTTTTGAGCATGTTTGGTAACAGGCCAGATGGTTATTGTGTTAAACATCTTATGGTATTCATTTAACATACTGATCAGTATTAATCTATATTGAATGTTTAGTGACACTTTGTCATATTAATGTTAAAATTTTAACAAAATTAAATGTCACCTTCAGTCGATGTGGTATACATCAAATTTTAGCAATTGTTCATAGTAGATTATAGCCTATTTTTCTGAAAAACAGAAAAAGAAAGAAGCTTACATTTAACATGACATATGGTATTCGTTTTATTAGTAATTGCTAGTAACTTGTACATTTGTAATAGAAACTCGTTTGGCTTGAATCGATTCAAATTTAGTACGTGTCAAAATGATTGGGTCGTGGTTGATGTCCTATTCTAATTATATATAGTTTATGCATTAGTTATGATTACAAAAAGCTATAGTAACCTTAATTTTTGGATAACACAATTTAAGAGGTGGGAGCCGTTAAAAAAGTGGACTTTGATTTCATCCCATTTTGCGCTTTTCTCTTTTAGCCAATCTTCCTGATTTGTCCCATTTAGCTTAAATACAATCCCAGTCGACCTGTTTAAAAGTAATTGGGCCAAAGTTACCACCTCTATATATTTTATTTAACTTTTCGATGGTGAATGAAGTCTATGAAATCATGTAATTTGTATTGCTATTGAGTCAAAGAGGCCATTGAGAAAACCATCTCCAACCGTGCAAATATGGGATCAGTTATGATTTCCCGGACTCACATGAATGATGTTATGATTTTCCAGGATATGTGATCAATAATAATTTTTTTGTGTTCACATTGCTGATATGATTATGAGTTACTTGCAGATGTGAAGGACGTGAAATATGTGATCAATTATGATTTCCCGGGTTCACTTGAAGATTATGTTCATAGGATTGGTCAAACAGGAAGAACCGGGGCCAAAGGGACAGCCCACACTTTCTTTACTGCAGCAAATCCCAGGTTTGCTTACATTTAAATTACTGGTTTCTCAGGGTTCTACTTTACCATCATATGAAGTTTGCGTTTCTTTTTGGCTTCAGCTTCCCACCACTAATGTAAGCATATGCTTTTAATTTGTAAACTACGAGAGCCCAGCAGAAAAGAAGTTTTTGTGTACTAATCATGTTCAAGTCTCTTGTTGTTATACAGGGTGCTAAATAGATATACGAGTCATATACGTCCTTTTCTTTTGAGGCATCAAGGTAACCTTGATCATATTGTGGCCTTTTTGTACACTGAAACGGTAAATTCTCTTTCCTCGTTAAAATGTCTTGAACCTTGGTGTATGCCTTTTACATCTTATAAAAGAGTTTGAGACATTATTTCTTAAAATGAAAAAAAAAGTACTGCCACCTTGCTTAATGAATATCAAGAATCAAGGATATTACGTTTCAATTATACTTCTTCCGAGTTCTTACTTTGGTCTTTCACATGTGATTAAGGAGTTTGGTTCAAGGTTTATCATCTAATGTTTTGTTTCATTGAATTAGAATCAATACTTGTTAATAACTTTTATATTTGAATCAAGAAGACTAAACTTCACATTTAAAATTCTTTAATTTGTATGATCTACAAAAATGTAATGTTCTCTTTCATCTGTAAGTTAATAACTTCTTTTGAAATACACATTTTTCTAATTGGCAGCAGACTTGTCGGAAGTGACAAGTCACAAACTTGCATCTAGATGAAAATTGTTGTCAATTATTGTGGTGAATTCGGTTTTGAGTATTTACTTGATGAAATCGGTTCTTTACTTGATGAGATTGAGTCCTGTTCTTTCAAGATTTACACAGGAGAGAGCCGACCCTTTAACAAAGATTTGGGATGTAACTTCAGTTAACCCAGAGCTTCTGGATTACTTCCCGAATTTTGCAGCAGTCAAAGCACGTCATTCCTACAGGCCTAAAGGCCATAGAGGAATGAGTTTGCTGATAAGCAAACACTTTGAATAGCAAGGCGCACACCAAGATGCGTGGGATTATCGCCCTACTCTATTTCTCCCTGAAGGTAAACATCGAATATATGGCTACAAAAGAAGAAATGGATATCTTTAATCAACATTGTCAAGGTCTGCATTCTTTCTTTCTTTTTTGTTGTAAAATTCTTTTTGTTCTTACTTCTTAAGCTCTGGTATTAAGCTTCATTTGTTCTATATTTGTTAAGTGAAATCGAAGGTGAAGTTTGAGATGGTTTCATACCTAGAAAACTATGTCAACCAGTTGAAACAAATGAAAGAAGATAATCAGCTACTGAATTTCTATAAAGACAAATCTGCTAAAGACGCGCAGCATGCAAAAGCAATGGAAGAGTCCAATGTGTTGCTGTCTTAAAAGTTAAGGGAAAGTGAAGAACAATATCGTGTTGTGAGGGAGAGAACACAAAGCTTACACAAGCAGAACCAAAAAGAGGTACCTTTTATAACATATTACTGCGGTCTTGCCACTGTTAGGTTTTTACATACAATATTCGACACTATAACTTGCGGTGGTTGTGGCTTTATATAGATACTTGTAATTTTTTTAATAAATTATGGTTACTTTTATTTGCATTTGTGTAATTTACATCTTGTCATGTAATAGATGGACTCCCAAGAGCAGCATTACAATGACCTGTTGAAGGGTTTCCAAGAGGCCAGGAATAGAGACGAAGACCATTTTGATAAGCTTATGCAGGAAAAGCGCAGGAGGGTTGACCAAACGTTTTCTGATGTGGATCCTCAGAAGAGGTATTTTGGCCAATGACTGATCTTTTTAGTAAAACAACATATTATTATAACTCATGATTTGTGCAAAAGACGTAGTAACTTCTTGGGCTAGAATATGTCAACTATCTGTTGGACATATTTGGTCCCCCATCGCAACAAGATGTACTAAATAGAGATTGAGAATAAACCGATGCTTGAGAATAAAAAGTACGTTTTCAGTAATATATAGGAGGTTTATGCCATAAAATATATACTTAGGGCGACTTTGAACCCTGTTTGGCTTGTTTCTTGTTAAGTTGACTTTCCAATAGTTTAACGATTTAACCTGTTTGAGATAAGAACTTATACCAACATCAACCCATTAATAAGTATATGCGTCAAAATTGCCACCTCAACACACTGATGAACCTATTGCATTTCAGTAATTCGTTACTTGTTAGGTGCCTTAGGGAGTCAAAAAAATGTTTCTTTTGCCAACTCTTACTGTAGCGTGCTTGAGATTGTTGTTTTTTTTAATTGTATATATACGGAAGTTAAAGGAAAAAATAAGCGGTTCCACTGTGAGGAGGTCATTAGTTGGTTCTATCAAAGAATCATTGTTATCTGGTGACCTTCTATCAGGAGACATTAAAAGGTTAGTGTATGCAATTAAGGTCTGCGATGTCTAATACATTGCACATTTATGTGCAGAAAATTGATGGTTTTCTTGTTGTACCAAGTGTTAATGGGGGAAAACATTTCACCAAAAGCATGTAAAGCAGTTACAAATGTTGATGGAAACTTATGTATCATGCTTCAATAGATCTTGCAGGCAATTACTCATCGAGAAGCCAAAATTGAAGACATGGCTTTCACAACGATTATTTTCAAAGTTCTAAGAGCCGTTTACTTATTCCAGTGAAAGGGCGGATACAACTGGTATTTGGAATCTTGTATAAAAGTTTGAGTTACTTTGGTATATTTTCAATAAGACATGGATTAATTTTCAAGCTAGTACCGTATATATTACAGTTCTATCGCTAACATCTTTTATGGATTAATTTATAGATGAGCATATACTTTTTTCTTCGCGTGTTAATAAAATTTCTTCACTAGTAAATACACGTACATTTATACATGAGCATGTGCATTTTTTCGCTTGTTAATAAACTTTCGTCACCAATAAATATACATACATTATACATGAGGTACATTTATACATGAGGTGATCACAGTTAAAAATCAAGCTGCCTTTATGTTCATAATGCTGACTTATTTTTAGCTTCAGATTCTACTTATGTTTATAGCCCTTTTGCACAAATCAAACAATCAAATGGTACACATAAGCTTTATTTTACTAAAGATTTACAGCATGAAAGATAGTACACATATAACAAATGAGACCAAAACTAAAATCATTATAAACCTTGAATAGTCAAAATTTTGCAAGTTCAGTATTTGCAATAGTAAGGCACTAGAATTATTTATCATCACAGGAAGCCTCTTCCAACAAGTCCATAAACCCCTTTGTTGTCACTAGCATCGCCAATCTCTTTATCAATCGATGCTCTAAAATGAAATCCATGAGCTGTATCTGCTTCAAATCTCGTCCACGGTTCTTTCTTTAAAGTGTTCTCACCAGCACGCTTCCATTTTAGAATTGTGGTGTCAAGATCCTTATACATTGGTGTTCTATGAATAACTGCTATATTTGCACCTGAGACAACCCAAGTCAGGTTATCAATACATAAAAATGTGAAAGCAAAGAAAGTAGAGGCGGAAATTCAATCAATTTGCTTAAGACGGGTCGATTCAGGTTGATCATCTCCAAAAACTTAGCTAAACTGAAAATGGGTCACCTGGTTCAAAGTCAGCTAGAAGTGTTAAAATGCGTAAAAGCTCCTAAATCACTATATAAAAAAATAGATAACTTATTGTGTAAGTATAGTTTATTATTGTATAATCTTTAAATAAAACTTTTTTACGAAATTCAAAACAATTAGCCCGTTATGACCCAGCCCGTTTTGACCCGTTATCCTCCCCAACCTGTCTAATATGCCACCTCTAGAAGCAAAGTTTACCTTTGTTACATGAAACAACACTTGTAAAACCAGTAGCTTTAGGCACGTTCATATCAAAATTCTTAATATGATCATCGCTAGGCTCCAACAGAACGCAAGTTTTAGGTGGTGAGATATACCAATTCGGTGATGAATCCACAACTCTTCTTGTATTTCCAATTTTATGAGCAGTTCTAATGCCAAAAAGGTCGGGGTATTTCAAAGCAAGATACTGAGAAGGCTGACTGGTAGAGGATTCAGAATCATCAAAACTTCATCACTAGTGTACGCCTTGTCGGATATGACAATACCTTTTTTTTCACATGTGACAAAGTAGTCAAGATATTCTTAAAAAGCTTCAATCATTGCTCATAATTTTCACATGTGAAGAAATTCTTACAAAAATTAAATAATCGTCTAAAAAACATCAATATATCCTATTTTTGCAATACTAGTATAAAAAATATGCTAGTAAGACCAATGATTCAATCATTGCTCATAATTTTCACACGTGAAGATATACTTACAAAACTTAAATAATCGTCTATTAAACATCAATATCTCCTATTTTTGCACAATATAAAAAAAATATCTAGTAAGATCAAATTCATCTTCCATACTTTTCACATGAAGATATTCTTCAAAAATTAAATAATCGTCTTAAAAACATCAATATATCCTATTTTTGCACTTCTAGTATAAAAATATCTGATAAAACCAATGATTCAATCCTTGCTCATAATTTTCACATGTGAAGATATACTTACAAAATATAAATAATCGTCTATTAAACATCAATATCTTCAATTTTTGCACTTCTAGTATAAAAAATATGTTAGTAAGATCAAACTTCAATCCTTGCTCATAATTTTCACATGTGAAGATATTCTTACAAAAATTAAATAATCGTCTAAGAAACATCAACATATCCTATTTTTGCACTTCTTGTATAAAAAATATGCTAGTAAGACCAATGATTCAATCCTTGCTTATAATTTTCACATATGAAGATATAATTACAAAACTTAAATAATCGTCTATTAAACATCAATGTCTCCTAATTTTGCACTTCTAATATAAAAAATATGCTAGTAAGATCAAAGCTTCAATCCTTGCACATAATTTTCACATGTGAATATATTCTTAAAAAAATTAAATAATCGTTTAAAAAACATCAATATATCCTATTTTTGCACTTCTAGTAAAAAAATATGTTAAAAAGACAAATGATTCAATCCTTGCTCATAATTTCACATTTTAAGATATACTTACAAAACTTAAATAATCGTCTATTAAACATCAATATCTCCTATTTTTGCACTTCTAGTATAGAAAATATGCTAGTAAGATCAAAGCTTGAATCCTTGCTTATAATTTTTCACATGTGAAGATATTCTTACAAAACTTTAATAATCGTCTATTAAACATCAATATATCATATTTTTGCACTTCTAGTATAAAAAATATGCTAGTAAGACAAATGATTCAATCCTTCTTCATAATTTTCATGTGAGATATCTTCAAACTTAAATAATCATCTATTAAACATTAATATCTCTTATTTTTGCACTTCTAGTATAGAAAATATGCTAGTAAGATCAAAGCTTCAATCCTTGCTCATAATTTTCACATGTGAAGATATTCTTACAAAACTTAAATAATCAATATCTCCTATTTTTGCACTTCGAGTATAAAAAATATGCTAGTAAGATAAAATCTTCAATCCTTGCTCATAATTTTTCACATGTGAAGATATTCTTACAAAAATTGAATAACCGTCTAAAAACATCAATATATCCTATTTTTGCACTTCTAGTATAAAAAATATGCTAGTAACACCAATAATTCAATCCTAGATCATAATTTTCACATGTGAAGATATACTTACAAAACTTAAATAATCATCTATTAAACATCAATATCTCCTATTTTTGCACTTCTAGTATAGAAAATATGCTAGTAAGATCAGAGCTTTAATCATTACTCATAATTTTCACATGTGCAAATATTCTTAAAAAACTTAAATAATCGTCTATTAAACATCAATATCTCTTATTTTTGCACTTCTAGTATAAAAAATCTAGGTTAGATCAAAGCTTTAATCATTGCTCATAATTTTCACCTGTGAAAATATTTTTACAAAAATTAAATAATCGTCTAACATCAATATATCAATTTTTTCAATACTAGTATAAAAAATATCTAGTAAGACCATGATTCAATCCTGCTCATAATTTTACATGTGAAGATATACTTACAAAACTTAAATAATCCTCTATTAAACATCAATATCTCCTATTTTTGCACTTCTAGTATAGAAAATATGCTAGTAAGATCAAAACTTTAATCATTACTCATAATTTTCACATGTGAAGATATTCTTAAAAAACTTAAATAATCGTCTATTAAACATCAATATCTCTTATTTTTGCACCTCTGGTATAAAAAATATGCTAGTTAGATCAAAGCTTCAATCTTTGCTCATAATTTTCACATGTGAAGATATTCGTACAAAAATTAAATAATCGTCTAAAAAACATTAATATATCTTATTTTTGCAATACTAGTATAAAAAATATGCTAGTAAGACCAATGATTCAATCCTTGCTCATAATTTTCACATGTGATGATATACTTACAAAACTTGAATAATCGTCTATTAAACATCAATATCTCTTATTTTTGCACTTCTAGTATAAAAATATGTTAGTAAGATCAAAGCTTCAATCCTTGCTCATAATTTTCACACGTGAAGATATTTTTAAAAAAACTTAAATAATCGTCTATTAAACATCAATATCTCCTATTTTTGCACTTCTAGTAAAAAATATATGCTAGTAAGATCAAAGCTTGAATCCTTGCTCATAGTTTTCACATGTGAAGATATTCTTACAAAACTTAAATAATCGTATATTAAACATGAATATATCCTATTTTTGCACTTCTAGTATAAAAAATATGCTAGTACGAGGATTCAATTCTTGCTCATAATTTTCACATGTGAATATATACTTTCTAAACTTAAATAATCATCTATTAAACATCATTAAGTAATGGAGTTTTGAGATAGCTGGACATTATCATATTCATCGTTACTGGTATGAGTTTTCTTCAGATTGCTTCAACGTCGAGCATGGTTGACCTTTCAGCTCAAGAGTGGCAATTACCTTGACCACTTCAGCTTTGTCTGCTTCAAATTGTTCATTAGCTGCAGCACAGTACAATTTTAAGAATATTAGTATAGCAGTAAGAATCAAGAAAGAAAAGCAAATTTTTTATACCTTTTTCCAAACTGAAGTCCATAAAAAAGCGAATGAGTTTGCTTCTATTCGTGATTAGCACACTCACAATCTATGAGGGCTTTTTCTGATTAGCTACAAAAAGCTAAAGAAAAGAAAAGGAAAAGGAATAGAAATTACAGAAAGCTTAACTTAAGACAACAAATCGAGTAAAGAAGCTAGAAGAATTATTGAAATTCCATAATTACCTTGAACACATGGAAAGCTTCTATCGGTATGCTCTTGTTTGAATCCTGGAAAATCAAATAATGAAAAAAATGATCAATTAGCATTGTACAGATGTACAACATTTCAAGTTGATGAAACGGAATAGAAGTAATAATTACCCTAAGAAGATTCATGAGAACTCTCATATTGTCCAATGAGCACACATATTGAACCATCACACAGCTATTCGCACGATCCAGTAATATTGCTCCTAACAGCTGAAACATTTTGTAGAGTTTTAGCCAAAACAATAGTACAATACTATTAAACTTGACTGCTTGAGACAACAAAGCATGCATCACGGATGCTTGTAATGATAAATCTAATAAGAAGTCAAATAACAGATAAGTGATACTAGACCTTTATAGAACTCCTTCTTGTGATGTAGTTGGGAGATTCCAGCAATGTGTTGTACTCCTGGAAGAACCCAAGAAGTAAAGTAAAGAAATGATGCCACGAGTTAATAATACATGAAAGAGTGGTCAATGCCAAAACATAAAGTGGGGTGTAAGAAACGCAACACTTTCCCAATCATAGTTTTTAGAAATAAATTCAGCAACAGTTGACTTATGCATGGTCAATAGCTCCTGAAGAAAGATGAAAAAAAAAAACATCACATTTTGTCCTATACCAGCGATATGAGAAACATAGTATGAAAATTTCATATGCATACAAGATATCCTATAAATTGCTAATTAATACAACACTTATTATATCGGTACAATTGGAATAGAGTCACTGAAAAACACTATACGAGCAACTGAAGTTTCAAATGATATAGAAAAACATGATAATGTCACTACTGTCAAGAGTATAGCCTTTTATATTAAAGAACATTTATCTTAACATTTAAACTTGCCGAATCATGCACTATTTAATTGAGAATCCGAGATGCCTTATTTATATCTGCTTATTCACACTGCAATTGTATTTACTGTCGAGCAAAGTTCCAGAATATAAAACTCTTCACACCTACTGGTATATCGACTTTAAAAACCAGAGTCTAATTCAATGGATATGATCGAACTAGAGCACATGATATGGGGGAACTAAACACTACGTATCTAGTTATATTCATGCACTAGCAAAGACGGTTAAAGAAATAAATCAACATGTTGACTATGCATGCAACATTTCAAAAAGTTAAATACAGAAAGAGACGCATTATACTTACTCTAAATGTTGCTGCAGCATCTGATGCTTTGTCAAAACTTGGATCTTGTACATACACGAAGAACTTTTTTATTTGATCTGACTCCAAAATATATCTGTGAACAAGAAAAAGAAGACCAAATTTCACTTACATATATCAGAAATAGTAATTGACCTGAATTCTAAAAACGGTGCAATGAATCAGCTTATATGACTTGAAAAGACAGAACATAGATCAAGACAAGGATACAATAGAGAAAACCATACTTACTCATGGTGTCACTCCTCTACCTAGGGTTGTGATACATGAATTCAGAATCAAGATACTAACCACATTAAAGTGTTATACAGAGTTGTCACTTTCAAAACTAATGGTGACTAATACTGTAACTTCAAGAGCCGATGGTACGAAATCTATGACTTCTTACAACTTTTCAAATCCAAAATCTTACAATCTACCACGTGTTAACGTGCAAACAAAACTATACACATTATACAGCTAGATTAACGTGTAAACATAATAAAATACAAGATGTTGACATTGATACTTACTTTGCAGCAACTTGATGCATAATACACTACAAATCACTTGGAGTAGTTTTTTGCTTGCAGCCACCTGCAGCCAAAAGATTTATCCCATAATCAATATATGTTATCTACAGAAACATGATTTTAGATTCTATAAAAACATGCCTCCACATCAATAATGAAAGTCATAGTATCAAATTCACATAAACCATCTTATACAGCCTCTTTTGGGAGTTTATCTTCACATAAAACAGGGTCATCTAAGAACTTTTCTATCGCATTTCCATCCAGCACATTATCTGGTGTTTGTGGAAAATGATTGTGTATGGCTCTTAATATTTCTGGTAAAATAGAACACCGATCAACACATATTTTGTGATTTTTTTAATTAATTTATAGGTTTTCAGTTTATGAAAAAACACTACATGTAATAATATGTCATTATAAGTTACATTCACTCATGATTCTAAGAGAACACTCATTTCTTTGATCCAACACACAATCAACATAGTAGTAGTATATAATTTATAGTTTAATCATAAAAAATAATTAACTCAAAAAAGTAATAAAAGGTTGAAAAGATGAGCAATCCATAGGAACCACAGTAGTTGGCTCAACTTTCCAAAGTTTATTCACATGGTAAAATAGACGTGTCAGCAGATCACACCCCGCATTATCATCAGAAAGTTAATTAACCTTATACATAGGGATCGCAAGTTGCAGCAATTTGACAGCGACTTTTATAAATAATAATCGAGTGAAACATTTATAGAAGCATAAAAAATGATAGGTTACAAAGAATCCATTAATAAGCAATATCATTGATAAAAAATTTGCATTGTAGCTAATATTCACGCATGAAGAAAGTTACATGTCACTACAACGCAAATTATTCATACTGGAAATCGGACATATGGTGGGTTACTTATGTCCTAACGCACTCCAAAAACCATGAACACGTTCCGAAAATACAAAGATGACAACTCTAACTACTTAATTTCATTTAAAATTTGGTGGCTTCTACATAGTATTAAAGTGTTTGGGCACACTGAAGTTTCAGTCATACATGCACTTTTGTAACATTTATTTGTTGCTATGTCTTTTTATGAGGTTGTACTTAGATAAGACCCAAATAGAAAAATGCCAAGTTGTAAGAATATCACCCTAACTGACCAACATACTTTTGTACTCAAACTATGAAATCCGAGTAGAGATGTTAAAATTTAGTATAAAAACATTTAATTTATAAAGATTTCAGAGCAATAAAGAGCTTCAACATTACAGCAAGTAAACCAAGCCCATGAATCCCTGACCTAATCTGCTGAGCGAATCAGAATTTGGATAAATCCAACATGCCCAGAACAACAAACTAAACATAGGGAAAAGATATCCTAAAAGAACATAAAAAGCAAAACTACAAATATTTTTATAACTTAAATGCTTTATGTCAATATTAGTTTCAAAGCCTAACCTTAATGTAATCAATGCTGAGGCATGTAAATATTTGTCTCCAACCTTGTTCAGAAACAACTGTTGTAATCCCGTTCCACCCTAATCTTGTGTCTAGCACCACCAGAAGCTTGCATATTTTCAACCTTAAAAGGACCTTAAAATTAATAGAATCGAATGGAACATGTTACACATATCATTAGATAAGAAGAAAATGACAAACATTTATTTGCCTTTTAACAACGTCGATAGGGAATGGCCGGAGAAAACCCATGACAACACCAGGTCTGAATGCAACGATAAAAGCTTTTTTGACACTCTTTCTTGCTTCAAGTGTTGTTCTTGCATTTACAGAAAACTGCAGCGGAGAACAACACATATGTTAGTTAGACATCAATAAGAGCGTTAGAACATTAGAAAGACCAAATCATTGCTACGTAAACCTGTGCAAACATGTGACAAGGCAGATGTGCCATCTGCTTGAGATCTGAAGGGTTACATAAGGATTATCTTGTCAATAACATCTAGCAATTGATCAAATCCTTGACCATTTTAGTCAGCATGCATGTTAGTATAGTTGCGATTCCTGTGAATAAGAATTTTTATTTGAGATTAACTCAACATGTGAATCACGAACCCCAAAAATAGTAGACTCGATATTTCTTGTAAATGTCAAGTTAATTATACGTAGTACTTCATTTCTTAACGAATTATGGATCTCATCATTAGGCAATTTATTCTCTCCATGTTCTGATGTTACACATGTAAGAACTTCATGTTACATTGATAAGTTACTAACAAAATTAGTAAAATTGTTAGAAAGTTTCTGCACTAGCACAAAACAATGCGTAATTAAGTGTCTGTGAAGTATCACAATTTCATAACTGACCCATTACCCTGCCTACCCATTTTAAGATATGTACGAACCTCAAAGAGAAAAAAGAGAATGATATTCAGGAGATGATGGAGTTTAAACCCGAAAAGATCGTCGAGAGGTTGAACCAATGGTGTACCTTTCATCCGTGTTCCTCTTTCCTATAACCTCATATATACAAACCTGAAAGAGAAAAAAGTGAATGAGATTGAGGAGGCGATGAGGGAATTTAAACTACGAAAATATTGTCATCCAATCTTTGCTGCAAATAATGGGTAGCCATTCAGGCAGAACCAGAAAATTCTAAGGTGTCAAGAAATTGATGATAAACTTGAGTTAATCGAAGTGCAAAGATAAAACCTGCATGATGAAACTCAAACACTTTGATTCAATCCTGTGCGTCACTGGACTGAAGAAGACTCACTTGATCATATTACCATGTAGGTTATATTTTTTGGCAAAAATAATAAAATAAAATTGACTTCATTGAAGGCCAACAATTGTTGAAATCTATACAATCATACACTCGAAGCTAAAAGCATAACCTTCTTATTCACATGAACACACTTGAAAGACGCATGACTCTGTGAAAATGGGAAAAAAATGATCTACTTGAGCAGAATCCACACCAACATCTGGTTGCGGTGTTTGCTTGAGACTGGAAAGAAACATGAGTAGCTACGACCAGACACAAAAATGGGGAAAAAAACAGTGATAATCACGTAACTTTTTGTGTGTTACCTATATGATCCGTTAAGGATACATAAAACCAACACTGAGCTATTTTTACTTCTGATTGAGCTTGAACAACTCCATATACTCCAAACATGTATAGATTTGCAGAATTACATAAAAGGCCTTAAGTTGATTTCTTTACCATCTAATAGACCAGTCTGTAAAGCTACGAAACAACAAATGTTTTACATCTTTCCTTGGCTTCCCAGACTGATCACATCCTCATTGGAGTATTTCCGTTGACAAATTGCGAGTGAAGTCCTCCTCCCCGTTTTCAAGTGTATTGCTAGTTGATGGTTTCGCACCAGTAGCCACAAGGTTTTTAAACCAAGCAGGTTGTTGGAACCTAGGGGTAGTGGTGCCATTACTTGAACCGTTTGGGGATTCTGTAGCTGCATTTGTGTTATTTGAATCTATGCCCGCAAGGTCTATTAAGGTAACCATTAGTCAGCATTCTCGCACGTGTAAAATTTGGCATTGATGACCTGTTTGTACCATTCGACATCTATTGAGTGATTACCTTGAAATTATATGTAAGATCTTCACAAACCACTAGACTACCATAACAAGAATCAAGCTTAGTTTTGAAAATATTTTCACGTGTGACAATACTATTTGTTCACCTGTGAAAACAAACCATGAGAAACGATTTCCAACCCGTATACTAGGTTAGCCTCGCGGTTCTTACTTAAAATATAAAGGCCAATCAAGCTGCTTATCATTGCTCATCACACCTCATTTTCACATGTGAAGATCAAACTATCTTCACATGTGAAGATCAGCCTATCTTCACATGTGAAGACAACTAACATTTCAGCGAACACCTGGTGTGCGTTGACAAACAACGAGAAAAAGACAAGTTCAACTTTCATTTTCTTCATCAAGTTTACATAATCATCTAAATTACTCATCAACATAACTCATAGCTAACATAAAACATAAAAGCACAAATTTTTTTATCTAGATCAAACATTCGAATAAACTTAATTCGCCTTGAAAATTCATTTCAAACAACTTGCTCACATGTGAAAATTAGATATTAAATCTCGAAAGACACATTCATCTAGGTCTATCTCTTCAATTTCATCATCAGTTTCTAAAATATATAACAATTTATGAAATATATAGAAATAATAAATCAGAAGCTTAATTCACACTTACTGATTATGTTGAAGATGATAATCGATGATTCTGGTGGTGGATAGTGGCGAACATAGTGGTGGTTGGTGGTGTTTATGAACCTTGAGAGAGTGTTATTGTTCTTTGATGATTGTTATGAGTGATGGTGAGGATCACGATTATGGTGGTGAATGGTGAACAGTGGTGGTGATCGATGGTGATGACGGGAGACGGTGGTCGACGGTTGTAATTATGACGATGTAGTGGTGGTTCGAACGGCGGTGATTTGCGGTGGGATCTGCGGTAGTTATGATCACAGAGAAGATGAAATACTTTTCACCTCAAAATTTGGACGTGTGTGTGTTTTTTTAAATATATATTAGGTGTGAGGATTGTTTAAAGTATACTTAGTGGAAAATGATTAATTTTGACCATTAGATCTTAAAAAGGAGGTAAATGGAGGGTCAGGATCACTTCTCGTTACCACAAAAAGCCATTCATTTGAGCGACATATATATATATATATATATCATATATATATATATATATCTATATATAGTATATTATATAAA
>OU343221.1:255553252-255578709 GCA_910596185.1 Chrysanthemum makinoi
GGACCAAGTTCAATAAGTGTTTGCTTTTCTTTCATGTTCGATGGGAGAAAAACTCCAACACATAGTCATTGTTGCTTTCACAACCATGCAGATAGATTAAAGCAGCTAGTTAACCCATACTTCCGTGCATAGTGGACCAAAGGGTAGACTTGTTCACTGAGTTTTGTTACATCTTCACAAAAACACGAACCGCCGGATAACAAGGCCCTGCTAATATAGCCACGAGACTTGTCCAAGTGTTGTTTTTACATTCTTTCGAAAAAGACCACAAAGCCATTTTATGAACATGAAATGGTAAAGCACATGTTGACATGCAGACTTTCCCAAAGCATCTACTATCATAACTATTACAGCTCTTTTCTAAAACTTGTTCATAGGAAGCAACACTGGTGAATGGGGATAGAGCCCACGTCTGAGCAAGAGGTAATTGGTGAGTGTCACACACAACTTTCAGAATATTGAGTATTTTATCCAATTCATTCTGCCTGCTTTCATTCACCTGTAGGTTAATTAAAAGACAACTCCGACATAAGTGTTACGCAGAAAAACAAGATTTCTAAAACAACTCTTTTCATAATTTCATATAAAAAATCAGCCATGCACAACTTACATTTTTTTGGGTAAAGGGGAGTAATCCTGCACCCTGGTAAATAAATTAACCAAATAAATGTTTAAGTACAATGTATATGAGTGAGATCCCATATATCTCAAATTCGTAAGTAGAGAACTTACATAACAATACTTCCAAATATCTAAACAAGAAACAAAACACTACTCAAATGATAACATATGACTGTAAGTTATTTCCTAGGACCTTGAAACGTTGTGCCATACATGGCATTAAAGACATCAAAATTCAGGAGAAGCCCGAACACATTTGAATAGTCATCAGATCATATTCATCATCATACTCATCTTCCCCATATGCCAGCCACGCCCAAATAAATTAGCGGACTCATCTTGAAATGGATTAGCAACCTGGTTGGGGACGAGGTAGGCGGAATAGGTTGACCATCATCATCCCAAAGTAGCTAAAATAAGTAGTTTTTCAAGCACCAATTTTCTCAACTATGGGTAGACCAGCATCCATTGTTCCCATTGAATCACAAGGCGATACATGTGATGTAGAACCAGTCTTATTAAACACATCCTCATTAACCTCTATTGTGCGACCCATCCATATCGCTTCCTTAGAACAACGGTAGAATCCCCAATCATCGCCTCAGATATTAGAATCAACCACGGACTTTAATGCCCGTCTCCTCATGCACCTCAAGTGTCCCAAAAGAGTTAGAAGTAGTAGCGAATTACCGTAGCGTGAATGTAGCAACGTCCGACGTCTTCTTCTTTGGGATATAAACCTGCTTCCTAGGGGCAAATTTAGGACCCTTACCCATATTAATACCACAGACAACTTCGGACCTTGGGGTTTGGCTTTCCGATTCTGCACACACCCAAAACCATCATCATTGACATCCAAGGTCGAGGTGTGAGCATCGATATGATGCTCCTTAGAAACTTAGGACAACAAGCATTATCATGCCCAAACACTTTACATTCCATGCAATGTGGAGGTTTCCATTCATATTCAACCTTGATACGGATTTGTAAAACCACTATCATCCTTCTTAGGGATAGCCATAGTTACCACATGTTTAAGTTCAGCTTAGATGATAACTCAACAAAAGCACGAGCAAAACTAATACGACCCCATGAGTCAACGCACATGGAGCTAGTGAATGCATCTAACATGATCGGCTTACCCACTTGAGTAGCAATAAGGCTCAACCCGTCTTCCGAATATGCAAGTAATGGCACATTATGCAATTTAATCCACACAGGCACTTTGGTAACCTCACTTTTGGACAATAGCACGTCATGGGTCCATTTAGTGAGAATGATAGGAGAATTACGAATTATCCAAGGTCCTCGTTGAAGAACATTCTCAACACCCTCTTTAGAATCAAATTTAAATAGAAATACACCATCATCATTCTTCATAAGTTTCTTTAAACCAAACTTACCCCATGTATTGGTGACATAATTCTTGACCAAGTGAAATGCAATATTCTTGCCGACAAAGAAGCCAACAAGAGTATTATCATAGCGGTTAAAAACACCCTCCATAGCAGACCTTAGGAAGAATCAGTATCATGATTATCAATTCGATTCTCATTCACCAATGAACGGAAGTTAACTTTCCTAGATACATGTTCCGAGTTTAACACATTAGCAAACGACCTCACTTCATTGTGTATACAATCACTTACATTAAGACCGAGTAGAAGCATTCTACCATCCATCAAGCATTAAGATCAGTAACACTATGATTAGTACCATACACCGGGGATTGCATAGCCACATCAAAACTCGACGGAGGAGTAATTGAGAATAAACTTTAGTACCATTAATACCACTCGAGTTGTTCACATCAGAAGATGAAGCCATCTTAGCAATATCACTGTTAATTTTATTCATTGCCGCATCAAAATTCGATCGCGCGTTAATCAATCGCTCCACATTAAGAACGTTTAGGCCAATGTAAGCAATACATCATGACTAGGGCTTGAATCAAGTGGCCTAGGCTCACTTGTCCATCGGTATCAACAAGAGAGTACCATTGTGGAAGCGTGAGAAACAATCAATCCATACCACCAATAGAATCCATATCACCAATAGTACCATCAAGCTCTTACTTTCTTGGCGAAGTCACCAACAACTAACTCTTCTGCTGGCAGCTCGATGATCCTCCTTATTCTCGCTACTCTTCTTGCCACTCAAAGCACTCTTTAAGAACCCTTTTTCCATCCCTCAAGAAACCCGAACACCACAACACTTCACAATCGGCCGATGAAACCCGTGCGATAGCGGCATACACGGTAAAACCTAGTTAATAACTAGGGTTTATAATCATGAATCAATAAAAACTAACCCATAATCAATCGCTTTGCACCAGCAGGATAATAAGAGAAAAGATATGATAGTGCAAATAAACTGATCAAGGAAGCGAATGCACTTAGAAGCGATTAAAAACCCCTAAGAATAAACGTTTGAAACAAACCCCTAACACGATAATGGGCCAAAAACTAATCTACTAATGATATTCAAGACTGAATACCACTAATTGATCAGGGTTGAAACGATTACAAGAGTTATTGGAGCGGAATTAAACGTTGAGGATGAGAGCAAGGGTTTTTTAAAAATCGCCACTGGGAGAGAAAAAGAGGATCGGTTTTAGGGTTTTTTTTTATATTTACATTTGAAGCAGGATCATCCAATACTTGTAGGCATGTAAGTTTTTGTGTCTGCCAAGTTGAAAACATTTTGGAAGAAAGATATTGTAAACTAGAGTATATAATACAATACCAAACATGCATGTTTGATCATTAGCAAATTGAAAAGATTAATACCTTCAAAGCCTTCTGAAATTGTTGAACCTCGTAAGCAAAACTGGGATATTTTAAATTGGTCAACAGTAGTTCAAGCACACCAATACATGACCTTGTAGGTGTATCCAAAACTGGTAAAGCCAGATATCCATGGAGATTGTAACGAATTGCGCTCTCTTTTTGGGGAAACTGTTTTAGCGAGTAATTAGCCACATCTGAAGTCCATTCTGGCAGTTGTCGCCTAAATACTCGAGCGATCGGACTAGTGTCATCATCTTCATCTTCATCATCCTTCGCCACAACAAAAGAGTTGTGCACAGAGTCCTTTCGATACAAAAGAAGTCCTTCATCAATTACACCAAGACCAAATGGTTGATCTATAGATGTAAGCAGTTGGCGTTTCCCATTGACATGAAGTGACCAAAACTGAACAAGAACACGTTCCTCGCGGAAAGTTAACAACTTTAGGACAGCTTTGATCTTATCCTCTACTATCTGATTATGTGGGTCGATTTTGGCAGCCATCAGCTCATAATCTATATTTTACAAAAAATGACGAACCCAATCACAAGCATAAACCAAACATGGACAAGTTTCTTTTTATAGCTAAAAAATATAAAGTAGCTAGTTAGGAAGAAAGATATACCACCACTAGTTGTAGATTGAGAAAGTTGATCAGCTTTTCCAGAGACCCAAAGTGGCGTCAGGTATCTCGACTCCCCGAAAAATGCAACTGAAGAGGGTTCCAAAGAGATGTTTTCATTCAATGGAGTCATACCCAAGCCAAATAATTTGCCTTTGATCGTATGAAATATCACAGAGTGAATGTGTGAAAACAAGGCAATAGAAAATAGAAAGATTTGTGAGATTTCTATGAGGAATGGGTCTAAACTATACTCCGTATAAGGACACGTGGGACCCATTGTGGTAAATCGGTCCACGCGAATTTTGAACCTCCAAGTCACCATCAATATACTCCACTCAACTTTCATAAATATTTATTGAAGATAATTTTAGGATTTTTCTTTACTTGGTATTCATTTTTTTTGTTTTCTCTTAAAACTTTGTTGGTATTCATTTTTCTTTACATTGTATTGTTTTTTGGTTCAAGAGTTCGTATAAAACTAGTACAAATTATTGTTTCTTAAAGATGGAACAAATTTTAAAACAAAACTTTAAGTCAAGTCATGGATACATATAAGTCTCGATTGTCATAGAGCTTATGGAAGAACTTAAAATAAGTAAATTTAAAACTTTAAAGCGCATAAAAGAAATTTAAAAGCTTTAGCGCTATAAAATTTAAAAACTTTTAAGTCTGTTAATAAAAAATAAATTACTTATTTACTCACAAAATATCTAACATATGCAAAAACTCATCTAATTATGTCATTATATATATATACTAAAAGGAATTAGGTGAGTGGGACAAAGCATATGGATTATATGGTAATTAGTATGATAATCTTAATCTCTATTGGTTGATT
This sequence comes from Chrysanthemum makinoi, assembly GCA_910596185.1. Taxonomy (NCBI): domain Eukaryota; kingdom Viridiplantae; phylum Streptophyta; class Magnoliopsida; order Asterales; family Asteraceae; genus Chrysanthemum; species Chrysanthemum makinoi. The sequence goes on from OU343221.1 coordinate 255,558,126, forward strand.
CAATGTAATTAGGACTATTTCTTACACTAGGCACCCTATCATTGGCTGCCCATGATGTTGCTACAACTTGGATGAACAGTGACACGGTTTATAAGGCTGGAAAAGTATGCTTCATGTAAACACATTAAATGCAACTTGCAAGACACTTTTTCAACATAATTGCTAACTTTTGCAAGTTGGAAAATAGTCCTAAGGTTTAGGTGTAATTCTGAAAGTAAGTCCTGTGCATTAATTGCTATCTATAGCAATTTGGCAAAAATAGTCCCTAAGGTTTAAGTGTCCTGAAGTAAGTCCTGCCACGAAAAATAGTCCTAAGGTTTGAATGCTTTTCAACGTATTAGGTCCTGATGACTAGCCAAATAAATAAAACAAACAATTTTTTGCGTTATTGTTCCAAATTCACGTCTACAAAAAACAATTTGCGTGTGAGAGTTCCACACTTCGTTTTAGTAATTTTGCAATAATAGCGCCAGTAAAATTTGTCAAACAAGTTTATAAAAATACAAATTTTATTTTGGCTTAGAATATACGTCGCAGCCCCAACCCCAGCCCTTTTAGCCAAACATACCTATAACGAACATTTTCAAAACATCCATAAATTTTGCATCTTACGTCTAATATTGTTTTTGGAAACCTACCAATTTAAACACCCATCAGATTTGTTTTTTGAGGTTGATTTACTTTCAAGATCAATAAAAATTTGCAAAATGAATAGTGAATAAGTGATCATTTATCTTGTTATTTTCATACCAATTCGCTTCACAGGTCAAATGACCAATCACATATGTTGTTCGCATGGGCATGGCTACGTACCCCACCTGAGCATTTTCTTAGATTCCAATTAGCATTAAATGTTTGCTTACGTGTCCCACTAAACATCTTGGCATTTAATAATGTACCACATTGGTTCTCAAAAACAGTCAAACACATAATTTTTTTTTGAAAGGAATTTTTAATAAAGTCTTCTTGTTAATGATTCGACAATGAGATCTAGATTACGTTAGTAAGCTGGGTCGCATAGAGAGCTCTCCGAGCGAATCTATTTCAAATACATGATGGAAAACCCCTACTAATCCTTGAGAGCGCGACAATTAATAAAGTGTAAGATTGCCTTTGGGAGTTCTGGGCCAAAACCTCTTCATTAAAGGCTAAGCTGAAGGAAAATCCCTTAAATTGAAACTTGCGGATTTGAACTCAAGACCTCCTCGCGAGAGCCCCGGACTCAAGGTGGCGGTGAACTAAGCGGTTGGTTGTTAAGCAATGTTTTCAAACGGGTCGACCGGCCGGTTCAACGGTCGGACCGATACCGACCACTAAAGCGGTCAAAACCGGGTTTTAAACCGGTTCAACCGGTTGACCCGCCGGGTTTTGGTGACCGGTCAACCGGTCATGAAACCGGCCGGGTTTGGTTTTCAAATTTTTAATGAAACGGGTTGACACTGGTTAAACCCGGCGGTCGAACCGGTTGACCCGGTGATCAAACCGGTTGACCCGGTCGGAAAAAATAAAATAATAAAAAATGAAGAACCGGGTTGACCTGGCGGTCGAACCGGTTGAACCGGTGCCCGGTGACTCTACCGGGTCGATTAAAAACCTGGTTTTTAAAACATTGGTTAGAAGCCGAAAACGCACAAAAAAATCCACTAGAATAAGTTTTTAAAAACGTTGATAACAAAATTTAAAAACGTTGATAACAAAATTTATGGTTGATGACTTGATTCGATGAATCTGTTAGTGAAAGATATCGAGTGGGCCGTGTAACCGTGTAGGTGAGAGGTCACGTCGAAAGAGACGACACGCCAAGACAGGAATTGAAATAGAATATTTGTATTGATTTTTTTAAGTTTGTACGTAGCTTTCATGAATCAACTTTAAAAGTTTAAATGGTGACTTTAATGAACCTCAATGGCTTGTGGACTTGGAACAATAATGGTAAGTGGACGCATTCCATGGACATAAAGTAAATATAATTTTATGTGTCATGTGGAGTGTTATTAACCATTTATTAGTTTATTCATGTTTTTGATTAGGGAGAACACGGAATTATCCCATTTTGATCGTTTATAGAATTAGAAAGAATTACATCATAAAATTTCATCTATACTAATTTTACTGATGTAACATGAAAACTTAACTTTATATGAGCAACATCCCTTTTTATTTTATTTTTTTATTTTATTTTTTTAATGCGTGCAACTTGATGCACCATTATTGCGCCAATGATCCAATGCAATCACCTACCACATTGATAGTACGTTGATACTTGATAGAACAAAGGGTATGATCATTTAATTCAAAGATCAAAAAGTCGGTTATTTGCAGGTTTGAAAGGCAAAAAAGTTATTTCGATGGTTTGGGTGATGGAAAAGGAAAACTGTACGCGCTTTTTCTTGTTTTCCCTTTTTTTTATTTGAATCGGGTGAAAACCATCTAATTCATTAAGTGTCTGATTTGTTTAAAAGTTTGGAAACGAAAAAATATGAATGAATTGAGCGTCAATGTTTTTTTGTGTTCAAGGAGAATCATTCAAGGCCTTTGGTGTAGTGGTATGTTAGTTACCCACCAACCTACCTATAATATAAAGATCCCTCGCAGCACACTTTAGATATAATGAAAACCTTTAGAAGGTTTTGAGAAGAAAAGAAAAAAGACTATGATTGTTTTTTGCTTGTAAATTCCATCTATATTCGTGAGATATATGATATACATTTGCTGCCAAGAGAAATACTTTTTTACATTTTTTATTAACAATATACTAGCTAAAAACGTGAAAAACCCCACAAAAAACACACACGAGGCCTAAAATTATTTCTTTTAATTATGGCTTGTGTTGGTAAAATGGCGATGCTTGATGCTTGATGTAGTTTGGCGATGCACTCCTCAGCTCACGATTTAAAGCGTTGAAAAAATGAAACATTAAAATAGCAAGTCATGCATTTCATTTGTCAAATGAACAATAAAAATCACAAAACTCATTGTTTACCGCTCATTGTCTCAAAAAACTCTAAAAATCTTCGCACCAAACATAACCATAGTTATATAAACGATTAAATACGACATCCACAATTCCGTTTTCTCCCTAATCAATATAACTCAATAGCATAAGATGAAATAAACCAATAAATGGCTGATAACAACTCCACATGATTTATAAGATTATCTTTACTTTATATCCACGAAATAGGTCCATGCGTACGTGGAGTCACTTGAGATGAAACAACACTTACCGTTACCAATTGTTCTAACTCCGAGGCCACAAGGGTTTATAAAAGTCACCATTTTTAGGCCATTTGGTTGGGGGAAAATGAAGTGGGTTTCACTATTATTTTAATCAAAATATCATAGGTAACCATTTTAATAAAAAAAAAAACCATAATGTGACAAATGCTTTAAGAACTGATGGGACCACTAATTACAAGTATACAAGAAATCGACGCGACATAATTTGGCAATGCTAATTATAAGGTTCACAGCATTACAAAAAGGTTTAGAGCCAAAAATATGCAATGGAAGTTTACTTTAATGAATATACATGTGTTTGGAAATTGAGGGATTAAATTAAATGACAATAATCACTATTGTCACTTCATCAATTCAGTGGAAAACATAAGTATAAAACGTATCTAACTATCTTATAATAGAGGGATGAACTTCCCTCATATTAAATGTTTTAAGATTTTCATATATAGAATTTTAAGCAAAAATACAAGTTACAAAGCATTAGTTACAATAGTTAAAGCACAAATAAAAATACAATTAATACACAACTTAAAACACCCATTCACACAAGAGTACATGTCTCTAATCATGATGTACAACATTTGCTTCACATAAAAACTAAAAACCATGTATAACGATTCTTGCCAAGATACCATTTTCACTTCTTTTCCACACTCCTACATTAACTAGAGAGATCAAGACTGCTCAATGCATTAGGAAATACCTATATTCAAAGATTCAAATTAATAAAACATATACTTTAAAGTTGCAAACTAGATCAAAATCCCATATCATAACTGGTATTTCTTATTATTTGTATGAACATGGCAGAAGCTTTATTGATTCTTGAAAGAATCGTACTAACAAAACGTACTATAATGTTGTACTAAACGTATATGAACAAAGTCAGAAGCTTTAGAGATTCTTAAAATTGAAGTACACGTGGTGGAACGAGCAATGTCGTCCCATATGGTTCACATATGTGCATTTGGTTCACACCGACGATGATGGTTCCAATGGAAGGAATACCTCGATACTTGCAGTCCATAAATACAACTTAATCATGATTGAACATCATCGTCCACACACCTATGAACCTGCGATATGCTGGTGAAGATGAGATCTAGGACTCAAAACACCGACCGACCACACACCTTGTGACCTAAACCCACGACATAATTCAACCCAAGCGGCCTCCTTCAATGCACCACGGCCACGGCCTCTTCCCTTGAATTAGAACCCCGACCAGCCTCTGATGGCCTAAACCCATCGACACACCCACCAAGTAAACTCCTTGAACGGATGGTACGACCAACACCTACGCCCAGACCTCCTTGAAACACCTTACGAATTTTCTTGAGCCTTGAATTCGACATGGGATGGGTGGATTTCTTCTTGCCGTCATTTTTTTGCTAGGGAGAATTAGGGTGTGTTTGATTGGTCCTGAATGAGATGGGTCAGCGCTGAATATTATTACCTAATCGGTCAGCATGTTTGATGTTGACAAAAATTACCACTGAATGATTAATATGGCACTGAGCGATTTAACGAGATAGGGGCCACTAAACAATTCAGTGCACTTGATATTCTCCTAATTACCCCTATGGTCCTATCCCACATCTCTTTCTCCTACCATTTACAGTAACATAAAAATCCAAAAATCCAATATGATACAACCGAGGCATAAATAGTTTATTATTTGTTTGTTTTGTTTTATTTAATTTTCATTCTTTATACTATAGGCTATCTTTTTTTTGAACAAATACTATAGGCTATCATTATTGTTATTACTAGTATTTTAATATTCTACATGCATACACATCGTCTATATTGGTTTATTGGCACAAGTAATGGTTACTTTTTTATTTATTAACGTAAACGATTACCCTTTTGGTGCTAACGTCTATGTTTATAACAATAAACACTGCAATTACACTTGTGATGATAGTTTTATACATTCATTTTCTTTTAAATATATTAATAAACATACACAAAATGAAAAATGATTATCTAAGTGACACGTTACAAGTACAATATGGAAAATGATTATCTAAGTGATACGGTGTAAATAACTTAAAATAGTATTAAATCAAGTATTATAGTCTTAGGGTTAAAATAGTAATTTTCAAATATTTAGAATGGACATTCAGAAGGTTTTCAAACAATCATTTTCGTTCAGAAACATATTAACTCAGCACCTTTGAATTATTCAGCACATTTGATTCATTCAGTGCTAAATTATGCAGTTTTATCAAACAGCCCCTTAGGGTTTGGTTTTTATTTTTGAATTTGGTAAATGGGGATATAAGGAGATTGATATGGGAGAGGTAAATGAAACGTGATTTTAGGGAGGGGACATGTGCTTTGGACGAAATTTAGGGATATATTTTGGAAGACAAAATCAATATTATTAGTTACCCTATTTAGTTTAATTTTAAGTGTTTGTAATTAGTACATATAATGTTGTCCATTTAACTTGTAATGTGTGACACATATATTATTTAGTAGACATAAGATTAAGTAAGTTTTATCATCTTGTACGAATCATTCACTTCTTATTTAGGTTAGAACGATAGTTGACGTAATATATGTACTTCACAATTATTAAGTGTGAGGGGCAAAATGATCTTTTATCACGTTTACGATTTTTAGGGTTTTACATTAAGAGTATTTGTTTGGGTGTTCGAGCGTGAAAAGAATGAATAATGAAGTTTTTGCTTATGTGTGTTGGTTCGATGAAATATGTGTAAGATAATGGGGGTTGCATATGGAAGAAATGAGATTAGGGTTCTTGAATAAAAAATTAGGCAAGCACTTATTATACATCGTACTTGGGTCATCATTGGTCATTGTTGTGGATTTGGGCTAGCTTGAACCTAAAATTTTGATTAATAGTGGACCTATCCGAAAATCTGGTTGGGTACTGTAATAAGGATTATTCTTTTAGGAGCTAAATATTGTTATACCAAATTTGGTTATGCCAAATTTTATTAATGATATTTAGAGCTAAAATTAAGTTGTTGTTTGAACTAAATTTTGCTAACTGCACTAAGGTTGGTTTTGGCCTTTCTAATTTAACGAGGTTAACTATTTCACATGGTTAGATTTTATCGTTAGAAAAGTGTGTGTCTATAAAACACGTTTCGATTCGGGTAACCGCTGATATTTAGAATAAAAACTAAAATCGAACCGCGATAAGATGGTTTATCCGATTTATAGTTTTCTCTGATTCGATTTTTATTAGTTATCATTTTTTGTGGTTTCGGATTGAGCGGGTCAGATTGGTTTGTGGGTTTCACAGATTTATTTAACATCCATAAAACTTAGTTTTATATGAATCAAATAGATATTTTGAACGACGAAAAAACATTGCTCACTAAAATATTTATTATCACAATTGTATAATGAAAAAGATTGTCATTAGTTAAAGAGTTGAAATATGTCACATGAAATTCTTGATATCTGAAAATTTATTGTCAAAAAGAACATAATAAATTAAAATACATGATTCGCTAAAAAATTTTAGTTCAGGGTACCCGCCTCCGCGCGGGTACCCTGCTAGTATATGTAACTTGACAAGCATAATCGAGGAAGAATTAAGTTATGAGTGATGGCGTAAAAAGTAGGTATAAGAAAAGCACTGACCCGACATTATTCATATCATTTCGTAAGAATCGTCGTCAAAAGAAGAAAAATATTCTCTCTGCATGTGGGTTCAATCATCTGAAAGGATCAATTTGAGTCAAGTTGAGATACTATGAGTCATTAGATCAAATTCAATGGTTCAAATCAAAAGTACTTATTTTGATTTGAGCAATTGAATTTGATCTAATATTTCTAATATTGACTCAAGTCTCTCAACTTCCCACTCCATCTTTAAATCAGTTAAACCGAACTAGAGAAAACCAAATATCGAAAAGAAGATGAGAAACTGGTATAAACCATAAATCATTACCCTGTAACACTGAAAATTGGATAAACTTGAAAGCTTAAATACCAAACACAAATGATATCTATGGTCCAAATAATAAGCTACGTACATAAACTTGGTTTATATTTTTTTTAGTCTAATCTCAATTGATCGCTCGCTTGTGTTGAGATAACTTAGATCCTTCGGCTTGTATCTCTTCACACGTCGACAACTTGACATCATGTACGCGATTGTATGGGATTTCATGGCACACACAGCTTTTGTTTACGTATAAATTAATTTGTCCACTGAAACATCTTGGCCTACCCACACCTTCGTTTATTGATCCAAGCATACTATATATAATAGATATCATTGTATAGTCCACACTATAGTCCAGGAGTCGAGTGAAACTCATATGCTAAATTCGATAACTTGACAAATCTCAGTGATGCAGGCTCGACCAGGATGATTCAATCAACTGGAGCTCATCTAGAAGAGCTCGATTTATCTACATAAATTTTTTTATTTTATGAGTATAAAGAAACTCGTATTAAATACATATTTATTTTATATTTTCTTGTTTAAAATACTTAGGTCATCCACAATGAAAAGTCTATGAAAATGTTTGAAACTCGGGTTTCTTTTGCTTCAACCATAATGGGGTTGTAGTTTATATTTATGTGACATAAAGATGTCCAAAATCTTAGATCTCTCGTTGAACATTCCATATTGTTGTAAGAGGTTTATACATATTGATAGGAGGTTTATAATATCAAACCAAAATCTTCATAAGTTTGTGATTTGACATGTTATAAACCTATTGAAAATCTTCGCCGTTATGAATGTTTTCGTGTTACTTAATTAGTTTAATGTGTTGTTAATGAATTTTATCTACAAATGGACACACTCTTTAATTATTGTTCTTTCTAAACTTAACAATGGGTATATTTGTCAAAAATAAATGTTGATGGTGCTGGTGTTGATGCTAGTACTGCTACTGATGCTGAAAAAGATTAAATTATTATTATTATTATTATTATTATTATTATTATTATTATTATTATTATTATTATTATTATTATTATTATTATTATTTTTACAGTAGTGCTGGTGCTCTTGCTAAAGAAAGATTAAAATTAGTTAATTTGTGAAAAATAATCTCCAAAAACTTTTAAAAACTGGTTTTGAGAACTTATTTTTTAGAAATTTATTTTTCTAAAGTAATTTACAATCTTACTTTGGCAAACAAAGATTATTTTTAACCAAAGCTTACTTTCAAAAAAATAAAATAATAATCTTAAGCTTACATAATCTTTTATAATCTCGCGTGCCAACCATACTCAATGTATATAAAAAGTGAACACGACTAATGCACGAGCGAAATGTACTCCTTTACTATATTACCCTTAATCAAATTTGTTATTTATAAACTATATGAAAATATTAAATAATTGTCAAAAGGTAAAATTGTCTTCTTTTTTAACTTTTGCATAAATCGAAGCTGTAATATACGCTTTTTTATTTATTTTTATATATATATATATATAAATATTTTTTTTGTCTAATATTGATAATTTTGGGAGTGATGTAGTATTAGCTATTTATACTGATGCATTGATAATGATACTAAATTAATGTACATCTATACATGCATTTTGCTTTTATATATATATATGATCTTTTAGGGAGTAGAATTGATTTTAACATAAGTTATTTGAATCGTCCATAACTTGAATACTAAGGGAATAATAACGTACTCTACTTTTTTTTAAGAAAATCACAAAAACTTTTAAACAACTCTTGTACACAACAGATGGAAAATTACAAATAGAGATTTTATAATTTAGTAACATAATAACCACCTAAGTGCATAAGGTGGGATTGAGCCCCTAACTTTTTTTTGCGGAAGATATCATCAATGAACGTGATGGTGCACACTCTCACAGATTAAGTTGATTCGCTTGTTATCGCCTGAAGCAATCTTAGCAAATTCCAAGTCGTCATTGCTGGAAAATAGTATCAAATCATTGTCTTCATCCCAGTATTTGAGACGAATCATTTGCCTCTTCAAGTTGAGCCTTTTTGCCACTTCGCTTTTCAGCTTCCACAGTCCAGATGAAATAGAAAACCAGAACCCTTTGCTATTTTCTCCATAAGTTGCCTTCACATACACCATATTCTTTGAGCCTCTTTTACATTTTCTGCCTAGTTCCAATGGGCTGCTGGTTTCTCCACCTTCATTAAAAGCAGTACTCACGTTGGTGGATGAGCATTCGTCTGGGACATCGACGAAGTCAGTTCTAGCAATATCTGGTACATCACTAAATGTATCCATAATATCAGGTTCTATGTTCACACAAAGATCCATAGGTGGTCCAACAACTTCTATGAATGATTTGTCATCCAGTTCAAATTGAGAAGCAACCCCAAAATATTGCTTCAACAGTTGGACCAAGTTCAATACGTGTTTGATATCTTTCGTGTGGGACGGGAGAAAAAACTCTAACACATAGTCATAGTTGTTGTCGACACTATGCAAATGGATTGCAAAAGAGCTGGTTAACCCATGCATGCGTGCAAAGTGGACCAAAGGATACTCTTCTTCTTGAGAGTTTGGTTACATCTCCACAATGAAATGAACCCCGGCATAACGATGCCCTGCCAACCAAGCCACAAAACTTGTCTGAGTGCCGTTCCATACATGCTTCTCGAAAAGTCTGTGTCTGCTCCAGCCCACTTCCCATCATCTGTTTTTATGTTTGCTAAAGTCAATTAAAACACTCCAAATGTTATTGACTTCTAAATCATCCTACAATATCATCTTTCTAATCTTCTTACATATAACAATATTATATATTTTTTCCTAACTCATTTTTGCTCTAATTTCGAGCCATCAATTCTAACACTTGTCAGGATCCTGTTAGTAGGAGGTTAAGTAAGAACAATTTGTAGGAGGAAATAACATTTTTCTTTTCGAGTTATGTTATTTAGACCTACAAAACAAGCCTAAATATATGTCTAATGCATAAATCACTAGTACAATTTCTCACAAATCACATTTTTAAATCAACCAATCAAATCATAAGATTCATTTGTAAGCATTATTAGTAGGCACAACAATCATTTTTCTTTTCTCAAAATTATTACTCCGTAATCTTGTCAAGAAAAGATAACTTGATAAACTGAATTTAGCGAAATAAATGATTAGTGAATAATTCAAACGGGCCATATAATTTCTTTTAAAGATAGCGTTACTAAAATAAATAATGTGGTCAATCATGTTTTATAAGAAATCATAAATGAAAAGAAGGACAACCATTTGCTAGTGTCTCCTATTACCAGCTTGTGATCCATCTAATCTCGAAATTGGTCAAGCTAACCGAACAAAGTCACTAAATCAAACTTAAAAGCAAAAGATTTCTATGGTCCAAAAAGATGCTAGTACTTGAACTTGGTTCATGTTTTAGTCCACACTCAATCGATCTGTGCTTATGTTGAGATAAGTCGATTGGTCATCTTGTTTCTCTTCACACTAATCACCACATAAGAATTTAAGGCCCGCTAACTGTTTTTGCAATTAACGTTAACTATTACGTATTTAATTTCTCCACTATAAGTATCTTGGCCAACCCACATCGTTGATTATATTATTGATAGTTCAACATTAAGTCACATCATTTAAAGATATCACATGTGGTTTTCATGCATATAGTTGCTTTGAGGCCCACCGACTCTTTTTGCAATTAAACTATGAATTTTAATTTATCCACTAAAAGATCTTGGCTCACCCACAATTTCGATTCTTGACCCATGGTCCCATGCGTAGATAATTAAATATCGTTGACAAACAGATCCAACCAACTTAAATATAGGTTAAATTGGGTCTTGGCTTGATACTTTTGATAGGTAAAGAAGATAGTGCCAAAGCTGGTGTCAAAACAAAACAAAAGATGGAACAGCGCACTAAGACAATGAAACAGTGACTCACCAAATCAATACACCGAAGACTGCTACTACAAGTATACAAACAAGTCACAAGTTTAAGCTATTGCAATCCATCTTAGTCTGCTATAAAGATATGTTCCATTGTCACTGTACGTACATAAGGTGGAATATAATAGAACTTCTTAACATTACATACGAAAACCAGCATCAATTAAGCTGATAGCTCGCAGATTAAATTGATAGTATTTTTATTACTGCCTGAAGCAACCAAAGCAGGCTGCAAATCGTAGTCACCGCAAAGAAGTATCAAATCATTGTCTTCATCCTTGTATTTTAGACGAATCATTTCACTCTCTAGCTTGAACCTTTTTGCCACTTTGTTTTTCAGCTTCAACATCCCAGTGACATACAAAATGGGAACCTTTTGATATCCTCTCCATAAGTTGTCGTCACTTTTGTGCCTCTCTTACGCTTTGTGCCTTTTTTTAAAGGGCGGCTCGTTTCTCCATCTGTAAAGGTGTCCATCATGTACAATGGTCTTTTAATAATATCTGGTTCTTGATTGTTTACACAAAGATCCATAGGTGGTCCAACAACTTCTGTGGATGACTTGTTGAAGATTTGAAGCTGCACAACTGGTCAATTTGAAACTCACAAATATGTGTTATACTGTGAATGAAGTACAGTGGGTAAAAAAGGAAAAGTATTAGGAAAAGGGATGCATTCATTCATAGGTAACATGGCTATAAATAGCCTTACAAGACTTGACGTGTAACATAACTCAACCTAAAGGAAACAAAAGGACTAGGTAACTGGATGACTATGCATATGTACTAAAGACTCGGTCACAAAGGACCATTCAACCAACAACCTAAATACCTAATCAATTTATTAACTAAGGAAAATACTTAAAATACTACTAAACCAACTTGTCAACATTAAACCTAACGTAACACTCGTCACCTAGTTTAAATCCAGATGCAACCTCAAGGTTTTGCTTCAACATTTGGACCAAGCTCAATAAGTGTTTGCTTTCTTTCATGTTCGATGGGAGAAAAAACTCTAACACATAGTCGTTGTTGCTTTCAGAACCATGCAGATAGATTGCGAAGCAGCTAGTTAACCCATACTTCCGCGCATAGTGGACCAAAGGGTAGACTTATTCACTGAGTTTTGTTACATCTTCACAAAAACACGATCCGCCAGATAACAAGGCCCTGCTAATAAAACCCTGACAAATCCACCACCCGCTTGGTTTTCCACCGAATCTCCATTATCATCTAAAGCTGTTACAGATTTATACGGACAGTTTGCTGATAAATGGGTGTATGCCGAGGTGCGTGCTAAAGAAGAGCTGATCGAGAAAGTCAGTAGTGTTTTTAGAGATGAGTTGTTGAAGAGCGTAAAAGATGATGATAATGATTGTCTTGAAAAGGTGTTGGAAGTTGAGGGGTGGAAGCTGTTCAAGATATATTCCGATGGGGCTGCTATGCTTGAGCTTCTTAAATTATTGGAACCGTCTCCTAATTTGGCCATCAAGGTAAAAAAATATCAATCTACTTATTTGTATTAATAATGTGATGTATGGATTATTGGAATCCATTATGTCCAAAATCACTTTATTTATTGCATTAAGATAGCTGCTAATTTGACGCGCTGGATTATAGCAACCGCATTTTAATGTTTGTCAAATCTGTATTGTTTGAGTAGTATAATAATTGTGTTTTTAGTAATATCCTTCGAACTGAACTCTACTCGTCAAAAAAAAGAACCCTTTAGGGTACCAAATGACTTTTTGTCAATTGGTAACACACGCAATCATGAAGCTGAAAAGTTCAGTTCTCTTTGGAGACATGTGTATGTGAATCTCTTCCGTATTATAGTTTGTGACTATTAGTCTTGTTAGAAATGTTTATCTGTGTTTCTTAGCCATTTTGGTGAGAATTATCAGGATATCTTGATGATACAGTTGATGGTAATTTTTTGTTGTTTTCGCATAGTTTCACTGCTCACTCCGTTGTCGCCTGTCGGGGATAAACGTTGTGAAGAGGATCATATGCTTGTAGATATGTAGATTTACATCTATTGTAGTCAACTACAGTCTACATACCTGCTAACCTACATGGCATACATGGTCCACTGGCTATGTATGTGCAATTGTGCACTCCCTGAAAATAAAAATAAAAAAGTCTTTTTTCAGTGTGGTAAAAAATACAACTCTAATTGTAATGTATGCTCTATTATAGTAATTATTGTGGTGTTTAGAAGTTCTTGTAATTGGTTACTTACCCTGTAAATCCATAGGTTTTCAATTGGAGAAGGAGACAAGAAGATAGCACGAGGCCGATGTCATCAGAAGAGTATGCAAAAGGCATTAAAATTGCTGGTAGAATGAAGAATGTAGATCTAGCTGGTGAAATTTTCATGGAAGCTACAACCAAACGGCTAAAAAACACCTCCATTTACGCGCCATGGGCTTATATATATAGTGGCCTTGGTGAAAAATGTCAATCAGTTTATCATGATTTAAAGCAAGATATCAATTGTTTCCCAACATCAGTTACATTCAACATGCTCATTTCAGTTTACGGCCATAGGGTTCTTATAGATCAAATGGAAGCAGCGTTCCAAGAAATGAAAAACTTAAATATTTCCCCTGATTTGACCACATACAATAATATGATTGCTGGTTATCTCACTGCATGCACTACAAAAAAAAGGACTTTTAGTGACACCATTTTTAATGACACACACAAAAAAATGTAAGCGAAAGTACATGTTTACTTACACTTTAAAAGAAAATGTAAGCAAAAGTTTAGTTTCGCCAACACTTTTCAAAAAGTGTAAGCAAAAGTTTAAGTTTTTCCCACACTTTACATAAAATGTAAGCAAAAGTTTAGTTATGCCTACACTTTTAGAAAAGTGTGAGCAAAAGTCTAATTTATACACACACTTTACATAAAGTGTAAGGAAAAGTCTAGTTATGCCTACACTTTTAGAAAAGTGTGAGCAAAAGTCTAACTTATACACACACTTTACATGAAGTGTAAGAAAAACTGTAGTTTTAGTCACATTTTTTAAAAAAAGTGTAAGTAATAGTTTTATTTTTATCCACACTTTTTAAAAAGTGTAAGTAATAATTTTATTTTTACTTACAATTTTTAAAAAGTGTAAGTAATAGTCTTACTTTTACCCACACTTTTTAAAAAGTGTGAGCAAAAGTGTAGTTTTTATTAAAAAAAAATGTTATACCTTGTATATGTACTTGTTGAAAAATGTAAATACGAGGCTCGTTTTTGTTTACAAGATCGTTAAATTTTAAATGTATTAAAGTGAAGTTTGCTTTTACCATTGTTTAAAAACCCGAGTTGACCCGACCGGTTGAACCGCGGTGGTTGAATGACCGGAAGGCGGTTTTGAAGCTCAACCCGTTGAACTGTAGCAGACCGATGGCTGCAGGAGATCAATTAAGCGGTTTCTAAAACATTGTCTTTTACTCTTCAAATTTTTTAACTAAATATTTTATAAAAACTTTACTACTTCTAATATTTAACAAAACTATTTGATTTGACATTTTATTTTTTTTTGAACAAAATTTGACATTTTATTAACTCTAATAATTTTTGACGATTTTCCCCAAATCATATCGTCACTCAATCCTCAAATCATTAACTCCTAATAATTACTTCAAAACTCAGCTTATCCCCCCTTTCAAAACTCAACTACCATCAAGAAGTAATTTTCTCTCCCCTTTCAAAAATTAATCATCTCTTTCAGAACCAAATAATCAAAACTTCAAATCGTTAATGCTAGTCACAATTCGGAGTTAGTTAATCGGTAATTAGGGTTTCAAATCGATGGTTAGGGTTTCAATTCGGTGATTAGGGTTTCGAATCGGCGGTTAGGGTTTCGAATCGGTGGTTAGAGTTCTGAATCGGCGGTTAGAGTTCTGAATCGGCGGTTAGAGTTCTGAATCGGCGGTTAGGGTTTCGAATTGGTGGCTAGGATTTCGATTCGGTAGTTAGAATTTCAAATCCGAGTTAGTTGATCGTTAGTTTGGTTTCGAATAGGAGTTAGTTAATCGGTAGTTCGGTTTTGAATTGGAGTTTATATCGGTAGTTGAGTTTCGAATAGGAGTTAGTTAATCGGTAGTTTGGTGATCAAAATTAGTACGCACACATTTGTAAGTAAGTCTTCAATACGCCTATTTTGTTTTTTTTTGAATGATTGAGTGCAAGTTTAATGTATAGTTTGCTTGATTTTGATCGTAGTCTATGGCCTGATTGTTTAATTAACTTTTGATGTTCGTTAGCTAATAATCGGTTTGATTGATTATGTATATCATGTTAATGATAATTTAGTGTTTTGTATATGGTTTTGTGACCTTTAGTAGCCTAATTTTTCAGCGATTAGTTGTTAATGAATTGTTTGTCTTTCATAAGCAGTTTGGATGGAAAATTGTTCGTATGAAAAATTAAGCATATAAGCAGTCCTGAATACCCTCTTAAGTGTGTAACAAGTGTCGTTTAGGAAAATTTGACCAAATAGACGGAGATGACGTGAACCACCCGCGAGTTTTGTTAAGAATAATCGGATACATTTTTTGTTGGTTCAGGCTATAATCATTTTTGTTTTTGAAATTTGGATAAGTGTATTGTGATTGGTTTGTGATGATAGATTGTTCTGATTCGGTTTATTTGGAAAAAAGGAAGTGTTATACTTTATGACACATTTATGCATAACTAGGTTTAAGTTACCCCTTTAGAAATCAGAATGTTAGAATAATATAGAGGAATCCTAGGAACATGTAAGATCATAATGTAAGCATTTAGTTGAACCATGTCAATATTGTGTTCATTATTGATGCAATGCTATGATTAACTCTTACAGCATTTAATTATATTGGTATAAAGATCCATAAACATACAATTTTTATGTAATGTTGTCTTCATATATTTGGTGTGGTTTATTACAAAAGGAGTCTTTTTGCAGAGAAAGAAGCACCGTCAGCTTAGAAAAGTTCTATGTGGTAGGTGCCGCCTATTATCTCATGGGCACATGGTCATTGTTGGTGGCAATGGTGGTTATGCGGTGGAAGCAGTTTGCTCTTACTGGAGGAGCTTAGAAAAGTTAACTCACTTCCGTCATGAGAAAGCTTTAATTGTAAAACTGGTGAGGCTAATTGATCATTCAAGAGGTGGTTGGATGCATATCTATAACAATACTTATGATTTTGTGATTTTTTTCGATCGAAACATTTATATCTAATTAATACGTATGAAGTTGAGTCTGACGATCATGGATAGTCGTGCATCTGCTGTAACCAAGTGAGCAAAATTGCAGCTTCCACCATCAATAACTGGGTGGTATGCAGTATGTCAGTTGGAAAGCCTACCAGCGAAGTCCTGCATTCTCATGTGACTCATACATTAACAGGTGTCGGTGGCTTTACACTTAATACGATATCCTACATTGTCCTTTATAAACCAATTTATATAATGCACTTCGCACATCTTATCCGTCTACAGGAAATGGTCCATTCATATTGGATTTCCAGTCTGGGATGGTCCACGGGGATGCCGGCACCTCTTTCCCTCCTGCAGGTAAACTGGTACCCGCAGTCGATTTTGGTAGAGTTTATGAAGTCAATTACAATATCTGGATAACGGTAGTGTTTGTCAATACAGGTGCGGGTGTTCGTCCGGATTTGCAAAATGCACGGGCAAGTACAACGATCAACAGGCCCATGTATGCTAATCGCAAAAGGAGGTTTGTAGAAATCCGAAGAGGTAACGTCACTTACATGGTCACATTTTTGAAACAGGCACTTACATGGTCACATTTTAGAAACAGGCACTTACAGGCCACATTTTCCGTACATCATCTGACCATCAGGTATGATGGTTTTGCCCTACCCTTAACAAAACTCTATACATGAGAATAGATACTCTAAAGAACATTTTTACAAGCTGAAATTAGTGATAAATTTTCTTTTCAGAAACTTTTATTTCGTACAAGAAGATAACTTTGTGTGGCAGTTACGTGTTATGGATTAGCGTCAGTAGCTTAGGGGTGTTTGGGATAGCAGTTTAAAAGTAAAGCGGTCGAAAAAAAAATTTGTTTGTCCACTTTTCTTGATCAAATTTATTTATTAAAGATGAAGCTCCAAAAAATGGCCTAAAAATCAATATATCAGCACTACTGAATCTGGGACATGATACGGGTTTATTATGTATTCTTAGCCACTGTTATGCCTACCTTTGTCGTCAAATTTTGTTACGATCTCTCATTCAGTTGCCTTTAGAAACACTACTGAATCTGGGACATGATACAGCGACGTTTTGCAGCTGAAGATACTGCTGCCAATAGTTTTGACCAAATGAATTACCTATTCCAAACATCCAAAAACGAAAATGGTATGTATCATCCTTTAAGTTAGTACCACAAATATATAATGTCTTATTTATTATTTGTTTGGGCTTACAAGGTTATTTGAAATTGAGTGTCTCATACTCTTCTTTTAACATTATAAATTCATAAGTTCGACTCGCTAAGCTGATAAGCCACAAAAGTAGGCGTATGAGCTTTTTCGAATTCGAACAAGCCCGTACGCTTTCAAATATATTGAATGATACACAACCTTTTATTTGGTTTTTGACAAGCAGCTAATTACTTGAATTTTTTTATCTAGCCACGGCAAGAAATTTCTTCAAAAGCATGGGCACGCGGTTCTCGCGACGTAGATATAGCAACAGCAGGCTTCATGGAAAAGCTTATGGCACCCACGTATTATCAACATGATAACTTTCTGATATAATAGTTTGGGAATGCGTTGTTAAACTACTTATGGGGTTTCTTACGATAGGACAGTTTTTCAGAAGGGAACTCATGTTCCACATATCCAAACACCTTGCATCGGTGTTGGAACAACCACTGCAATCACCATAAAAATCGCAGGTTGTCAAGACAAGATTTCGAGTACGTTTCTTTGTCCTTTTTTTTTTCTGCTAATGTGCTTAATGACGGCAAAACTATTGAACATCACGTGCAAAACTTATTTATGTCCCCATGATCTTTTCATGGGTTCTCAATTGCAAAACTTTTAAGTTTTTCACCTGTAAGTTACCTCTTAGGTTGCATGTACATTCAAATGCAGCATCAATAATCATATGTATGCATACATTTGGTTATATGCGTATATAAGTGTGATTGATTAGTTATTCTGGATCGTTGTCATAACAAGTTGGAGCTGCAAAAGGGGAGCTTCGAAAATCTAGAGGCTATACAGAATGCTGGAGTCAAGGGAAAGTTTTCCTTGAACTTATTTGTACAGTAATCTTTTAGCACGTTTTGAATTATGCTTGTCAAGTTAGACAGTACATTGAAACACATTTTCTTTCTTTTCAGAGTGGTAGGATAAGTTCAATGGATTTTCACAGGACGTCTTACTTCAGGTACTGAAAATTTATATCGTCGCATTTCTTTAGCAAGCGGTAAATAATACGTGATTTAGTCAACCAATCGGGCGCATGTTGTCTTAACACATCAGGTAGTTGTTTAGTTCAAAAGTTTTATATGTGCTTCAATAAACTTTAAACTTACCAGTGGCAAATGGGTCGGTTGGGTCGGTGTTGGGTCAAGTTGGTTATGGGTCAATGGGTCATTCGTCAGCGTCATCCTTTAGAAATGGGTCAAAAGGGTCGGTCGGGTCAAACGGGTTGGGTCAGGTTGGCGGTGTTTACGGCTTAAAATTTATGTAGTTTTTATGTGTGCAAGCCTTTGAGTAGTTTTATGCGTGCAATATTTGCGAGGAAACAATGAAGAATTGCGATATGGTACCTAAAACACGCTTATGCGATTCTTCTAATAATGACATGAGCATTGCGACCAAGCATGATTATTTCTTCTTTTTAGCTCAGTTAGTTAGTTGGATTGCATTTCATACATGAGAAAGATGTTCGTTTCTTGTTTGTTGTTAGGCAAAATACTTGGTCTATATCGATTTATGGTTGAAACAATAAATAGGTTTCAATAGCAGTTTTTTGTTATTAATACTAGTATTTCATGTGCTATTTTTCTGTAAATATAGCAGGCTAAGATGTATGTACATAGAGTACATGACCAGTTGCTTTACTAGTAGCCTATAGTGACACATGCATGTGTCAGAAATGTTCTCAACCTATCCTGACACTATTAAGTGTCAGAAAACTATGTCACTATATACTTTTACCGCCTGGACTTTTAATGACACTTTCTATAAGTGAAGGTGAAAAAAAATTTATTTAGTGACACTTTTTTTGACATTTTCTGACACTTTTTGTGTGTCATTAAAAGACTTTTTTCTTGTAGTGATGGATGTGGGACAGTATGGAGAATACTTATCGTATGATGGAGACAGGACCTGTTCGTCCTAATCTTGATACACGCCTGCTAATGCTTCGTGGGTATGCACATTCAGGTAATTTGGAGAAAATGGAAGAGATTTATAATATGGTGGGACCGCATGTTAATGAAAAGCATATTTCTTTAATTAGAGCTATGATATGTGCATACTGCAAAGGTCCTTATACAAATAGAGTTGAAAGGATCGAGGAACTAATGAGGCTAATCCCCGAGAAACAATACCGACCTTGGTTAAATGTGCTACTTATTAGAGTTTATGCACAAGAGGATCTGGTTGACCAAATGGATAAGTCAATAGACGAGGTGTTTGAGCATAACACAAGTATTAACACAGTAAAAATTATGCGTGCTATTTCCACAACTTATATTCGTAACAATGCAGTGGACAAACTGGCAAAGTTTTGTGCTTGCGTGCTGATTGAAGGTGGAGAGTGTGCCGCTCGATGTACCATGGGTTATTGTGGATGTTTGCCTCGCATAATCGGATAGATGAAATGGAGCAAGTTCTTGTTGAGATGGAGAAGTTTAAATATGGGTGCTCGAAAAGAACGTTTATTATATTGTACAAGGCCTATTCAGAACAGGAAGAAGGATATCGACCTAAATTATATAGGGTGTTAGGGTTAATGTGCAAGCACGGATATGAGTTCCATAATAGAGATATTTCAATGTAGCATATGAGAAAGATGCCATGGAGCGATTATTGTGTCATCTCCAAATTAATCTAACACCGGTATGTTTTATAGGTGCATTTTCATTTATCAGCCTTCTTGTAGTCTTTGGTGTGTACAATTTGTAGTCGTGTTATATGTCATATATGGACTCTTGCCTTCACTATGTTTTAAAACCAAACCCATCAAAGAAATTCAGGTCATGTCGGTCTCATAAAGACTCAAAAGTTTATAAGACCAGTGCCAGGCTTCAAGCTGTTGATTGAGGAGTTTTTAGTATAAAGTTCGGTAGTGTGAAACTGTGACTTCTAGTAATGTTTCCGTTTAGCTAGGAATTTGTTTATGGATCAATGGTGGC
The DNA here is from genome assembly GCA_910596185.1 of Chrysanthemum makinoi. Lineage (NCBI taxonomy): Eukaryota > Viridiplantae > Streptophyta > Magnoliopsida > Asterales > Asteraceae > Chrysanthemum > Chrysanthemum makinoi. The sequence goes on from OU343221.1 coordinate 255,578,635, forward strand.
TGTAGCATATGGTGCAATTATGGGCTGCTGAGTAGCATTTTGTTTGCTTGATCTTACATTCTTATCAGTTTCATT
>OU343221.1:255578809-255715811 GCA_910596185.1 Chrysanthemum makinoi
TGAGTTTTCACAAAGATTCAACGTAAGACTCTAATGTCGTACTTTTAGCCTTGAGCTTCCAAAGTCATCAATGATCATTATTCGGGTAACAAAGAGCACCAAATACATAAAGTGTTTGACATTCGGTTTTCTCAGCATGATAAGCTCAAGGTGTTTATGCCATGCTTAAGCGGTTATAGAACGGTTGGAGTGTGGTGCATGCAGCTTACCGCTTCATAAGTAACTGAAGTTTTGTATTGATCAACATCGTTTTTGCAATTTCCACTAACGACACGGTTTCGGCTTTTCACAACCCATTTTGTTCTCGTGTCCATGCAATTGATGTCCGATGTCAATTCCCCATTTTCTCATAGTAATCTTGAAGAGTTTGGTTCACAAATTTCTTTGTTTGTTCTCGACTTGTCTAACTCAGGTTCCCGAGTCAACTTGAATTTTCGTGAGAAGTGATGATCATCTATGGAGCTTCATCTTTATCAAGAAAATAAACCCAAGTCCATCTCGGTAGTCATCAACAATTACTAGAATGTAGCTGCTTGCTATTAATCGCCTCAGACACGATCTCACACAAATCCATAAGAAGATGAAGGACATGCCGAGAGTCAGGGTCCTTCTTTGAAGAAAATGAGCACTAGTGCTTTTCCCCTTATTCACAAGCCGAAATAAGTGTTTTCCTAAAGTGTTAAAACACCAAAAATAATATAAAACAACAAACAATCTAACGCTTTTCAGCTTGTTTTAAGGTGATTCTTAAAGAAATACGATTTGGTTAAACGAGACGATACCAAAAATATTGTCCAAAAGTTTTAAACCCTTAGCACATATCCATACCTACGCCTTTTCAAGGTACTTAATTACAAAAATCAACCAATTGAAATCAAGCGCAAAGACACCTACTAACCTGTGTGACCATAATAAGTTCCCGAACCAACGATTTAAAAACCTTTGTGTCCTTGTGATTTGGTGTACCTTTTTCAAAGAAGCCATTTCATTTTGTGATTATTGGTTAAGTTCACTTGTCGCTTTTGCCTCAGATTTGTTTTGAAAATTGATTTTTATACTTAGTGCATGCAAGACTCGCTCTTCCAGCTTCTACAAGTCCACTTTCTAACTTGGAAAGATTCCTCAGAGACGAGGATGTTCAGCCCCAGCCGCGGATCAGGAACGCCTACCACCACCACCCCTCGCCGAAATGGTGCAGACAAACCATGAATGAGCTTCTCCAAGCACCCATCGAGGGTTACGGAGATGCCATTGTTGTCCCCAACATTGTGGTCGATACTTTTGAGCTCAAAACCGGGTTGCTTAATCTAGTAACCCAAAGCCAATTCTATGGTTTTGAGCAGGATGATCCTCATGCACACATTCGATGGTTTAACAAGATAGCATCTACCATCAAGTACAAGAATTTCCCACATGAAGCTATCGTTTATTCGCTCCCATTTTTTCTAGAGGACAAGCTCTGAATTGGCTTCGAAACAACCCCTCGCTCCATTGAGACATGGGAAGATCTACTACCAAGTTTGTTAATCCAATTCTATCCTCCATCCCTAACTACAAGTCTTAAGAATGAGATAATGAAATTTTCTCAGAGATTTGATGAATCATTCAGAGGCATGGATCGTTATAAAGAGTTGCTTTGCAAGTGTCCATCATGGTTTTACCGAAGTTAATGCAAATGGATACTTTCTACAATGGTCCGCACTATACACTGCAAGACTTTAAATGCCTCCGCGGAGGTGGAATGAGCAAGACCACAAAAGAAGCCTTGCAAATAATTGAAAACAAGTCTCGTGTCCGCTTCTTCCGAAAGCAAAGACATATCACTCCTGCCTAATGTCGACCTTCTACTTATCTCCAAGTACATCTAGCACCGATGCTAAGATTGATAAACTCACGATATTGTTCAAAGCTATCTTGCTAACCGAAGAAAGTCACCTCACACAAACACCATCACATATGCGGAGTGAAGAAAGTTGAAGTTTGTGTTACTTGTGGTGGTCCTCGCATACCACAATCCGCATCGCCACCAATGGTAGTCCGTCTTGAAGCAAATGCTATAGCCGAATTTCACATCGTGGAGGTAATCAATACCGCCCTCGAATGAACCAAACTACCCGTATAACACTTATCGTGCACCACCCTGCTTTTAACCGTAATCCTAACCAAATCGAATCAACCTAGAATGAACCAAGGTTATCAAAACCAAGGTAATTTCTATCCCGGACCCAATCAAGGTTTCCAACATCAAGGAACCTTAATCAAAACAATTTCAATCGGTGGGAATCAATTTCTGGAAATGTGAGTTCCAATCAAGGGAATTTTCAACAACAAGGTCATAATCAAAACATCCGACTTCTAATTTTCCTCCACATCTCTAGTACCATCATCCGATGAGTTGAAGCGCCTACCATGAAATCCCAAGATGAAATGAACAGTTGTTATCGCCACAGCCGATCTCAAGAAGTCTTTAAATGATCAACCCTCGGCTGTGAAAACTTCCGAGCAACACGATCGCTAACCCGAGGGCTAAGGTAGGCATCACAACCAAGTGGTGTTTCATACAATGGACCCGCTATTCCTACTACCTTCTTTCTTTCTACCAAGGTAGTGGAAAGTGAACCCGAGGCAACCAGGACAAGGAACTTCCTATTAATAATGGAGGTACCAACAATGTCCACCGTTGTCCGTGAAAACCCAAATCTAATCCAGAGTTGTTTTGAACCACCAGCTCCCGCTGAAAATACCAAATCCAAAACTTCTATTCCTTACCCATCACGCTTGAATGAGCAAAGCCCGTGAAAAGCCTACCATCAAATGGACAAATTCTTTTCAAATTTTCCAAGAATACATTTGACATAAGCTTTGCGGATGCTATCATGTTGATGCCCAAGTTTGCATCAACTCTCAAACACATGCTGAGCAACAAGGAAAAAGTCGTTGAAATGGCTAAACTCCTTCTTAACGAGAACTCGCCGAAGCTATCCCGGAAGCTTCCTAAAGCTTGAGATCCCGAAAATTTCTCTTACCTTGTGTATCCGTGAATGGTGAATGATTTGCCTTAGCAGATCTTGGTGCAAGCATCAACCCGATGTCTATTCAAGATGGAAGAAACTTTCTTCCGAACTGTTCTACATGCATGACTCTCGAGCTTGCAGATCGTGATATCCCGCCCTCTTGGCATTGCCGAGGACGATTGTGAAAGTAGGAAAGTTCCATTTTCCACCGACTTTGTGGTTGTTGATTTTGATGTCGATCATCGGGTTCTCTCATTGTTGGTCGAGGATTCCCGAGAACGGGCTCTCATTGATGTATTTGAGCAAGAAATCACATTACGGTTGGTAATGAAGTCACACCTTTAACCTTGATCAAACTTCAGGTACTCCGAAATTATGATTCTGAAGCTCTAACCTAATATCATTGATGTTGCTTTTAAGAGTACTCAAGAAGTTCTAGGTTATTTCATAATTTCGCGGAGTGGGATCACTACATCTCTCTCAAACCTATCATCGCCAATTCTACCTTTCTCTCTCTCATTTGAAGAAAGTGACTTCATCTTGTAGAAGAGATCAGCATACTTGTCTAGTGATTCTGTACATGGGAAATTGATCACGCCCCATTGACATCGGGGACATACTTCATTGAGAAATTGCTTAATGATGATCCATCATCACTACCTCCCGCCGAACTTCATCACATGAAGTCAAGTCACGAGAGAAAACCAAGAATTTCCTCAAGTCGAAGCTATGATCTCACTACACCTCATCTCGAAAGTATGCATTTCTTGAAGGTGTGATGATAAATTACCATTATTGCTCGAGATTTGAGTAAAGATGAAAAAGTCGCCTCATAAAGATCTTGAAGTCACACAAGCAAGCAATTGCTTGAAACCTCCGTTATTAAGTGGTATCAACCTCAATTTTGTACTCACAAAATCTTATGGAGGATGACTTCAAGCCGCTGAATAACATCGAGAGAAATCCAAAATGATGTTATCAACAAGAGGTTTTCAAACTCTTGATGATTGATTTACCCAACTTTATAGTCCTCGTTATGGAATGGCCTAAAAGGGTGGGCAATAACCGTTGTCACGAATGAAGATAACGAAGAATTCCAACCGATTGGTAACGGATGGCGGTGTATTGACTATCGTAGTTGAATGACGCTACCCGTAGCATATTTTCCTACCCTTTGGACCAAATGCTTCGAGATTAGGTGGAATGAATACTATTGTTTCCGATGGTTTTCTGTTACTTTCAGATTCATTGATCCAAAGATCAAGATAAAACTACCGCCTATACGAACTTTTGCCGCGCATCGATGCCTGGCCTATGTAATGCTCCCGCATCGCTCCAACGATGTATGATGGCCTTCCACTACATACATGGGGAAACAATGGAGGTGTTTATGGATGACTTCTCAGCCTATTAGACTAAGCCAAACATGTCTCTCCCATCTAGATAAAATGCTCAAAAGGATGGAAGACACCAATCTTTGTCTAAACTGGAGAAAGCCACTTTATGGTCAAGGCATGGTCCTGGCCATAAGATTTCAAAAATGGGATTGAGGTATAGATAGAAAAGTCATGTTATTGCTAAATTACTCTCATCCTACTACCACAAAGGTATTAGAGTTTTTAGGTCATGCCGGTTTCATCAGATTTATACAAGATTTCTAAAATCGCCCTAATGACCCATCTTCTTGAAAAGGATGCTCTTTTATCTTCTCACCGATGCATCAAAGCTTTTGAAACATTGAAGAAAAGCTATCAAGCACCCATTCTCGCTGTTCCCGGGACTTGCCTTTGAGCTCATGCGATGCAAGTGATTTTGCTATCTGTGCCATAGGGCAACGAGAGCTAAGCATTTTCAGCTTATTCACTACGCAGTAAGACTATCAGACTCAAGCTCAAACTCATTACACTACCACGTAAAAAGAGCTATTAGCGCGGTGTATGCATTTGAGAAGTTTCGCCATACTTAATCTTGACCAAATGTGTGTGTGTACACGACCACTGCTCTCAAATATCTCTTTGCAAAACAAGATGCAAAGCCGAGATTCCTCTGGTTCTCCCTCCTGAATTTGATACATCATGATGAGCCGAGAACCGGGCCGACCATCTGTCTGCGATTAGAAACCCTCACCAAGATGTTTTCGAAAAGGAAATAAATGAAACATTTCCTCGAGACACTCTGTCTTGTGGCTTTTTCTTTCTACCCCATGGTTCTGGTGATTTCATGAATGACCAGATGGTAAGATTAAAGGGACTGCACCACCAGAACAAAATCATCATGAAACAACTGACTTGCGTTTTATGGACAAGTTCATTCTCAAAGCTTGCCATGTCGACCTGTTCCAAATACCACCATGATCCAAACTACACACGCCAAAAAAGGTGTTTGATTCTCGGTTTTATTGGGCCCTATAAGGATGCCCACGCTTTTGTCAAAGCCTCCGACTTTGTCAACGCCATAAATATATCTCAAAGAAATGAAATGCCACAAAATGCCATTCAAGTTTGTGAGATATTTGACATTTGGGGTATCGACTTTACGGGCCATCATCATTTCTAATAAATAACATATCGCTGGTCGCTGACTATTTGTCAAATGGGTTGAAGCGAAAAGCTTTACCTACCAATGATGCCCGAAAGAAGTTGTGAAATTTTTGAAATTTTTGCCGATTTGAACTCCGAGCTATAATCTGATCGGTAACATTTTGTAATGACCAATTTGATCGAGTCATGCAAAAGTGCGGTGTTACTCACCGCCTATTCTACGATACCACCCCCAAACAAGTGGGCGTGGAAGTTTCAAACCGTATTAAAAAGAATCCTTGAAAGGAGAGGTGAAAATCGCGGCATCCGGTCGATAAACCGATGACGATTCGGCCTTCTATGCTTACAAAACACCAACGGGTGTACTCCATACAAGCTAGTGCATGAAGGCATGTCATCTTCATTGAGCTAGATTAAGGCACGGGCCTTAAAACATGCAAACTTCGAATATCTTGACAAATTGGTGATCATTTAAAAGTTCAAATGAATGAACTAAATGAACTCCGTGATCAAAACGAGAACTTCTTGATCTATAAACAAAAGACAAAGAAGATTCATGACTCTAAATCAAGAACCACTTGCCAACGCTGGTGATCGAGTCCTTCTTTTCAATTCAAGATTGAAGATTTTCTCGGGGAAGCTTAAGTCCCGCTGGTCGGGTCCATTTACTATCACTAAGGTTTATCCTTATGCACCATTGAGTTATCTCAACCATGGTCCTAATTTTAAATGAATATCATTAAAGCATTACTTTGTGAGGGATTCCACCCGTGATTGTCCCGATCTACAAACATTCCCCATGAACCAATGAATGGGATCGAAGTCAAGCTAGTGACTCTGAATCAAAAAAAGAGCACACACCATATGGTTTTCACCCATGTTTCGCTCTTCTTACCTTTCTACCAATTCTGTGGGAGTTTCACGCTGTATATATCAACCTCTAAAAAAAAAAAAAAAAAATATATATCAAAAAACAAAATAATGGCCGTAATATTTCCCTTTTATGTTCTATGTTTTCGCAGACTTTGAATATTGAGGGCAATATTCATTAAGTGCGGGGAATTTAATTTTATCATGTAATTATTTCACCCCACTCCGCTTTGAAAACGAAAATTTGGAGTAAGTGTTTTCACTCTATAAAATGGTAATCACCACCATCTCTAACCCACATAAGGATTGAATCCAGAGCAAACGGCTCTTGGTAAAGATATCTCAAATCCGCTTATGGCTTGCAATTTGCCCAAAATTGTATGGTGTTCAACTCACCCATATTTTAAACTAGTGAAAAGTTGGCTAGCCCGCAAGTTTATGGCTTGTGGTAAAGGCAATTGGAAATCCATAATTGGTAATCGACTCACCAAAGATAATATTGATAATTTATCTCAGAGTTGGCTAGTCCGGTAAACCAAGGCGGTAAAGACAATCAAACCACAAAGCTTATGATCGCTTCAAAATCATTTGGTTATCATTGTACCAAGGTTCTACTACTAGAACTCAAACATTTCATACCCGTATAATGGCTTTGGTAAAGAGATGAAATCCATTAATTTTTCAAATCATTGCTGTGGACTAGCAATATCTTTATGGGGATCAGATGAGTGTCTAAATACTCATCATTTTATATCGCTTAATGCCAAAAACATTCAAAACACTCAAACACATCAAAATGATAAAAATATCACAAACAAGTGTTTTATGTGTTTTAAATGCAAAAATAAAATCGTGAAAACGATCAAGTTTGTATAATTGGCGCTTAGTCCCCAAGTTTAAAAAGTTGTCAAAACAACCCCTCGGTATATCAAAATAAGAAAAATATCATTTTAAGTCCTAGGGATTCAGTTGTCAAACAAGTCCTTGAAATTTAAAAATGCAAAATTACAACTTTAGTCCCTTTAACTTTAAAAATGGCAACAATGGTCCTTGGACATTTAAAATGGAAAATCATCATCATTGGTCCTTGTACTATTTATTTATGGCGTTTGGTCCTTGTAAGAACTTTTAAGATTGGCAAAATTGGTCCTTTAACTTTGCGTAATTGCGCTTTAGTCCGGTTATTTAGCTAACAAACCAAACGGATCCTTTATATTATCTCAGCCCAAATCCAATAAAACCAACCCCGCCCAAATATTTAAAATGAAAAACATCAGCTTTCTCCCCATGGTTGTTATGCAAAACCGTTTTCACCACTTGTTTTCACCTTTCCACCTCACCCCTAACACTGTGATACCATCCCTTTCCACCTATACACCACTTCACAACCAATTAATGCATCCCCACCATAGTAGCTTCATCAGCAGCACTCACAAACCTCTGTTGCTTTCCAAATCACTCTACTCCATGATCTACTTCATATATTGTCCCTCCACCTCACATAACATCCCAAACTTCTTTAATTACTTCAAACTATCTCAAGTAACCTTATACACTTTTGCCAAAATCCAAATTAAAGGCTAAGATTTTGACTCAATCAATGGCCAAGATATTTGATGGCGATCTAAGTATGGGAGTCCTAAAAGTCTATAAAGAAGGAATGGGAAGCAATGTGAAGAGTTATCTAGTCTAATTTAGTTTATTGTATGTTGTATAAGTTAATTTTCAAATAAAAGTGTAATTTTAAGCTTCCAAGCAATCAGATTTATTTTTCAAGTATATTTGAATCGATTTCAGAATCACTCAGCTTAAGTCTCATTTCATTTATATGCAAAAATCTTACTTTTGATCAAATTCTCAAAATCAAGAAATGATGGTTGTAGTCATAAGGATTGAATAAGTTTATATAGTTCTCATATTTATTAAAGCTATTAGAGACCTTAAAAACCAATAGAATTAGAAATAAAAAATCACACAAAATACTCAAAAATAGCTTTAAATTCAAAATCAATGGAAGTAAAGATTAAAGATCAAGCAGAAATAATTTGATTGCTTATTGGTTTAGTGCTTTGGAAGCTATAGGATATGTTCTCACCCTGGTTCTCATCTTTCACTTGAAATCACTTGTAAGCTCTTTTGATCCATTTGGCCTTTAGTGTTCAAGATGCTATTAGCTCAAATCTTTGTGTTTGTATGTTTATTAGTTGTAGTTAAATTAAGTAATAAAACAAGAGGCTTTGTTCTTTTTAATTAATAGTTAATAAAAATCTCAGTTTCACAGTCATATTAGCATAATTGATAATCTTGAGTTTTATGTTGCTACTGTTGTTATTTCATGCTTTTTAGTCCTATTTAATGATAATACAAGGTTCTAATCCATGACATGGTCTTAATCGATTTTACTTTGAAAAGCTTCAAAACGCTTTCTTAAAGTACCGCTTGATTTGGTTCTTATTAATCATAAAGGTCAGCTTGTGTTGTTGTTTGTCGTTGTTCCATGTCAAATGAGGGTCTAAGTAACTCAAAGAAACAATAAAATCTGTTTGCTTTTTTAAAGTCAAAAATCCTTTTAATCCCATATTACCTCGGCCATGTTGGAATTTTGAGTGTAAAACTCATAAAAGTAGTTCAAAACTTGGTCACCTAGCTTAACTTAATCATATTATACCTTAAATTAACATAACGATAGTATAGTCGGCTCAAAATTCATTTAAGTCAAACTTTCATTTTGAAAAAAGTCAAAGAGTGCTCTCTGCATAATTGTGGTACATTTCTTTACAAGCTCCTTAGAGAGCTTATTAATGGCCTCTAGCTTTATGTGTTTTAGCTTTTGAGAAGTTCACCTAGCTGTTCCAAGGTTACAAGCTTAATTTTTCCATTTGTAGCTTATTTAATAAGCCAAGCAGCTTTTGTTTTCAAAAACACTCAAGATATTAATCGGAAGTTTAATTGTTTTTCGCTTTTAATAAGCTAACCAATAGCTCTATAGTGGACCCCACCTGTTAAAGTTTTAGCTTTTTGGATAGCTTATCCGTCAACTTATTAGTTCAGTGTTTGTTTTAAATTTATAGCTTATCTTAGTGCTTAAAATAAGCTTAAAGTGCATAGTGATTTACAAAAGGTCCTGCATACCATGTATTTTGTGCTTATTTTGCTTATCTAGTGCTTATTTTCAAGTCATTTTGTTTTTTTTCATTTGTAACACTAGCTTATTATCAAAGATTCAACTTATTTCCATTTCTCATTTTGCTTAATTATTAGCTTATAAGCCATTTGGCTATTATCTTGTTCTTTAATCCATTTTCCTACTTTATCGTTGAGAAATAAGCTCAAACCGAGATTTATTGGTCATTTTCATAAAAAGTTGTAGTTGTGAAAAGTGCTCATTTTTAGTAGCTTAATAAGTTTGTAAAGAAAAGTAAAAAATAAAAAGTTAGCAAAAAGGCAAGTATTGGATTCAACCTCGCCACCAAACCTCACCACACCACACACACCCATCCACCTAGGGACTTTTTTCAGCTTTTATTTGCATTATTTAATATATAACCCATCTTGTCTAATAAGTTTATACTAGCTTAATTTTGCTATTTCTAGCTTATTTAGACTAGCTTTTTCTGTGTATTTTATAAAATTAGTATAAAGTATTTTATAAAAAAGTTTCATTTTTCTAAATAGTTTTAGTATTTTTAATCATTTAATTAGTGTAAAATCTTATTTAATTCATAATAAAAAAATATAAAAGTCTAAAAAAGTATAAATCTTTTTTCTAAAAATTTTCTTTGTTTCATATAGAAGTACGAATAAAATTGTTTTACACTTGTAGGACTTTTTATTTCATAAATTTTACTTTTTGTTTTTGACTCACAGAGTTTTTACTTAACGTGACGCTTTCATTTTAAATCACATTTTTAGATAATTTAAGTTTACGTTTTAGTTAAAATAGTTTATTTAAGTTATTTTATAAATCAAAAACATCATTGTAAAAATAGTGATAGCGTTTATTTAATATATTTTAACTTTTTAATTTTTTTTAATTTGATTTAAGTGTGAATTTGTAGATCTTTCTTTAGGTAATTATCAATCAAAACCTTACCATCACTATCCTTAGTGATTATTCAACATCTGAAGTTGTTTAACACCAATTCATCCTCCTGGACTTAACGAACGAATTCACTATATTCCTCCTGATCTTCTGCATTGCGTGTTGGAGTTTGCTTTAGGTTTATTGCTATCGCACATTCATGGTTAGCTTGTCGAGATTAAACTTGACGCTCGTAACCAATCGGGCCAATGATGTTAAAAGAGGATGGTCTTTAGTCCATTGGTGTGGGAGGGTTGATGTGGTATACATTGTATATTCGGTGGATTCGGATGGTCGGTAGCGTATCTCAAAGAACATCCGAGGTTGCAGCCAATAGCTTAAAGGTTAAAGAATCCATTTTACCACCGGTGTACATCTGGTTAAGAAGATCAATCACGGATCGGCCATTAGAAACGGTTTGTTGCCCTGGGTTGTGGATTCAATCGAGTCGCATCAACAACCGTGTTGTTGTTTCGTGTATCGTGGATTATAATATTATCGTGCTGAGCAAAGGGAAACATTTGATACATCCGATTACGTTGATCAATATCATCACTAAACAAAGGAGCAAACAATGCTCCTTCATCTCAAGGTGAGTTGAAATGATTGATCACCGATGCTTGGGGAAGTCGAGATCAAGTATGTCCGTTCCAAGTGTCGCTTTGCCTAGTTTATTATGCGAGCTCATTCAATATGCGAATGGTCCATAATTTCCTTTGTACGATTTATTCCAGATTCGATATCCCTTTGAGTTTTCGCAATGATTCAACTAAGACTCTAATGTCGCCTTTTAGCCTTGAGCTTTCCAAAGTCATCACTATCATTATTCTGCAACAAAGAGCACCAAATACATGAAAGTGTTTGACATTCGGTTTTCTGTTATGGATAAGCTCATAAGGTGTTTTGTTGTATGCTTGTTATTATATAGTAGAACGGTTCTCGAGTGTAGCATGCAGCTTGACGGCTTCCGCCTATAACTGAAGTTTTGCATTGATCAACATCGTTTGCAAATTTCCACTAACGCACGGTTTGCCTTTTCGACAACTCCATTTTGTTCCGTGTCCATGCAATTGATGTCTGATGTTCAATTCCCACTTTCTCATAGTAATCTTGAAGAGTTTGGTTCACAAATTCAGTTCCTTTGTTTGTTCTCGACTTGTCTAATCGTGTTCTGAAATTGAACCTGAATTTTTCAGAAAGGTGATGATCGCCACAGCTTTTAATCTTTACTTCAAGAAAATAAACCCAAGTCCATCTTAGTAGTCATCAACAATTACTAGAATGTCAATCTGCCTCTATTACGATCGGGCCACATAAATCCATGTGAAGAAGATGAAGGACATGCCGAGAGTCGTGGTCCTTCTTTTGAAGAAAAATGATACGAAGTGTTTTCCCTTATTCACAAGTCGAAAGCATAAGTGATCTTTTGAATACCTAAACTGGAAGACTTCAACTAGTTGTGCCGCAAGATTGGTTGTGGTTTGCTCAGATGTGTAACACCCCAAATTCAATACATGGGAAGACTTAATCAAGGGGCGCATAATGGATTGGTATTCAAGTATATAGCAAAACAAGATAGTCATTTAACATTCAAAACTAATCCCAAATTTAAATATTCAAAACATTAATCCCAAAATCTAAATATTAGGCCCAAATATGATTTAATAAAATAGGTCCCTATAAATTATCGAGTCAAATATGATCCTTGAACCATGCCTCCTGCCAAGCTTCCACCAACACGATTCTAAAACATCATTTTCACGAGAAAACATGTTAAGGTCACCACAAGAAGTTCATAGGTTTAAGTTCAATAAAACATAGTGGACTCAGAGGAGTTGATTTGCTATGCGAGACTTAAGATAGATACACATCATTCACAAACCATTTATCCAAATCACAATCCATATCACGATCCAAAGGATCACATCGGCTTCACCGACTCTAGTCCAAAGATCGCCGGCAAAGTCTAGAACAATTGCTAACCCCGGACTAGGTTGAGGTAGAAGTCTACTCTTAGCTAGGCAAATGCTTATAGCAATTAGATTACCCTAGTCTAAGCAAACGCATCACACACATCTATCTAAACAAAGCACATAAGCAAATCCAAATAATTTTTAAGGTCCAAAAGCAGAGTGCATGATTCTCACCCCAATTTAGTTAAGAACGAGATAAAATGGGGCTATGAAACTCACCTCAAGCAAGCAACGACAAATAAACACTAGCGTAAGATAACAGGTAATCACGGATCAAGAATCATCTACCTCAACAACCTATTAACAAACCAATTTTATGTATATTTCAAAATCAACGTTATTCACCCAATGTATTCCATTTCTATTTCAAAAAATGTCTCTCGCTTTCACCATTTATCCTAGTGTTTGGTATCCCAGGGTGTATCGACTCAATATAATGCCATGAATGCACTCAAACAACCAATATGTACTCCATGCAACATGATGAGACATCTAAGAAATAAGCTCCATAGTCAAATAAGTTTAATAAATAGACCTTATCTAATTCGGCCAACTGATAAACTCAATTATTTATTCGTCGCTATTATTCCATAAACCGGTCGATCCTAACGAATAAGGATATTTACCCATTAATAACGTTATTCCACGTACTCTATGTCTCTTATTAGATTCGCCAACCTAATAAGTCCGCTTACTCACGGATCGACGCTATTAATGTTAGGTCATCCGTAATCCATGCAATACAACGTAAGTAAATGAATACTTAAAACTAGTATTAAATGCCCATAATTGGCATATTTCGAGCAAACGTACTCAAACATTAATTACTTATTTATTATAAATCATTTCCATTTTAGTTAGTTTTATTTAAAATAGTATAAACAAGATAAGTCTGTTATCGATATTTTTGTATAAAAGTCTTTTATTATTAATGTTTCATAGTTTATTAGCATTTTCATATATATATTTCGCCATATTCCAATATTAGTTTCATATCGTTATTCGCTTCAGTCCACAAGCACGAGTCATGACTCTCTCGGCTTTTTAATCAATCAAGAGTCCAAACTATACTAAAGTCTATGTTACTTGGCCAGTCAGGCAACTATTGACTAAAAGTCAAAATAACACCGACGTTGCTCAAGGTTGACAATTTATATATCAAGTCCAAATAAAAGTCATATAATAGCACTAATCCCAAATCAACTCAAATCAACCTCGCCAACCAATCAACCAACTAACCAAATATACCCTAAACCAATGTTATGACCTAATGGTCGACATCACACGGTAATAACCACACGAACCAAACAAGCTCTGCTTGACTCCACGCCTCATCCAAAACACCAACAACATCAACCCACAAGCTACTACTAATAATTCGACCCGGTTTGGTCCATGTGGGTCATGTGCACACCACACCAAGACCATATTGGGTCTTATATGGACTTCTTCACCCACAACCAATCACCATCCAAACACTCCCAAATCTATACCACAACATCCAAACACAATCAATCAACCTCCAATCATTAACCAAACATCAAACCCATCAACTATTTCTAATTAAAAACATGAAACTAGACCTAAAATGCAAAAACCCAACAATATGATACACCACATGATACCAAAACACTAGCTACATGTTTATTTAAGTGTTAATTAGATTTAATCCACGCTCCCAAAAGCCCTAAAAGTCGCCACATATACGAATTTAATTAGAGCAATTCGTGGCTTATTAAAGCTTAAACAAGCTTGACCCATGTTCCATTTACCTTTTTCAAGCACGATTTACAATATTTGATGAAAACCCTAATTTTTCGAATCTTAATTTCAAGATTGGGAGGTGAAGTAATGAAGGCTTTTGTGAGAGTTTTATATATGGATGCAAAGAGGGAAGAGAGATCTACAAGATGGTGGTGGAGGTGAGATACCACTTGCCTGGTGGTCGGAATTTGGCGGAAAAGGGCGGCACAAGGGTGGGTGGTTAGTGGTTGGTTTTAATAATCTTGGAAAGAGAGAGTGAGAGAAAGGTGTTAGTGTGTGTGTTTTAGAGAGAGAATGAAAGAGTAAAAGTGAAGAGGTGAGTGGGTATATATATTTAGATGGAGGGACTATAAAAAAATGAGGGAGATGGGAGGGTGGCCTGCCAAACAAGTGGGGAGGGTCGCCAATTTTCATAAACTATCCCGCTTACCCATTCCCAGCTCATATATATTGTCCCTCCGAATGTCCCATGACGTTCATTCGACTTTCTATTATCATTATTTATATTTTTCCATGAGTTTTGATCATTTATTTGCTAATTTTCGAAGTTACGGTCTAAAAGTTACGTTATTTTCGCTTTAGGCTTTATAGTGCCAATCGAATATTGCTATCTAAAAGAGTTAAAACTCACACGATAACTCATCCAATAATGAAATAAGTCATAAAACCAATAGACTTATATAAAATCAAGTCATGGTCGATAAAAATAGTGTTAAAGGAAAAGCTCGGTTTAGTTTAACGTAATGCGGTTACCTAAAATAGACTCTCTAAATTGCCGCTCACAGCTTCCCACTGAAGAAACTCCCGCCCGGTTTCAATCTGAAGTTGCTTGATGTCATGAAAAGTTTAGGATACTTCCTAAAACGTCCTCATGTTCTAAGTGAACTCGTCCATGCTCGGGAGTTCCAACGAATTTGACAATCGAATATCTATGCTTCAAATCGCTTAATCTCATGATCCATGATCTCAATCGTGCCCTCAACGAAATTTAATTTCTCATCAATACGGATATTCTTTAATAGCACAACTACGCTTTCCTCCGAAAGACACACTTAAGATTACTAATATGAAAGACATTGTGTAGACTCAATTCCAAAGGTAGCCGTGCATTACCCCATTCTTTCCAGATTGAAAGGGACCAATATATCGAGGATCAGTTTTCCACGCTTTCCAAACGAATCACTCCTTCAAAGAGAAACCTTTAACATAACACCATCTACATCCTCAAATTCTAAAGGTTTACGCCTCCCATCTGCATAACTCTTTGTCTATCTCGAATGCGCTTACAAATGGTTACTAATCCAATATCTTCTCGGTTTCTAGACAAGTTCGACCGTAAGTGACTCTCAACCACCCTCAAACAAATGATAACGAAATTTTCCGCCATACAAGCGTTTCAAATGGGCTGCCTTAATGCTAGAATGATAACTATTGTTGTAAGAGAATCGCCAAAGGAGATGTCTCCCAGCCTCTTGTCGAAATCAATAACACAAGCTCTAAGCATAGCCTATAAGGTCCTAATGGTTCTCTGCCCCATTCATGAAAGAGGGTGCTCATATCCGTAGCTTGTTCCTAACTCGACCTGTAAGGATCTCCAAAAGTGGGATGTAAAACGCTATCTCGACGGAAATGATAGATATAGATATCTAGATCTACGACATACTATCTCCTTAAGGTACAAAATCGAGCAAGCTTGTCAAGACTAATGGTTCGCATGCACTTAGTTGCATCCATCTAAGACATCTATAGTCATTGCCGCTAGCCGTTTGGTAATTTGGTGATGAAGTCCATGGCTTATTCGCCCCATTTCCATTTTGGGAGTTCGGTTGAACTAAGAGTCCGAGGGTTTCGTGTTCGCCTTACCTTAGAACAAGTCAAGCACCAACCGACATATGGAAGCTATGTCGGCTTTCATGTTAGGCCACCAATAGAGTTTTAAGGTCCCACATCTTATCGGCTGGGATGAATAGAGTATTTTGATTTATGCCACTTTCGTGCATAATCAACTCTGATTCCACCATGTGGTATCCAAATTTCCGTTTCCTTAGCCATAAGGTTCCATCAAACGCCAAGAAGCCGCTTCACTTTCTACCATTCCATGCATTCTCGTAGGACGGTTTCTTCACACACGTCACTGGGCGGCTAAGATTTGAGATGGTAGAGGCTAAACAATGGTCATTCCTAGGATCGAATCCAGTAATGGTGAATGTTCTCCTACGACTAAGCATCACCACAACATTAGCCTTAATACTGTGATGATAAACTAACTCTCACCATAATCACTAAGAAATTCTAACCAACGACGCTGTCTCATATTCAGCCTTCGATTCAAGATATGCTTCAAGCTCTTAGGGTCGGTAAACACTACACACTTGGTTCCTCTACGATAATGTCTCCCATCCTAAGGGCAAACACTACAAAGACCTAACTTAAGGTCACGGTGGTGTAGTTCTTTCATGTTCTTAAGTTGTCGGATGCACAAGCACCTTCTCCCGCTGCATCAAAACAAGACTTGCTTTATGCTGCCGCCGCAAAGACAACTAAAAAGTCTTCATTATTCGTGTAAAGGGATGGGAGCACCACTCAACTTCTCCTTCATAATGTGCTTTTCTTGTTTTCTCCCCATTCATACTTAACGCCCCTTCCGTCGGCTGGTCAAAGACTTAGCTATTTTGGAAAATCCTCAATGAATTTCCTATAATACTCGCTAAACCTTGAAACCGGCGATTGACATGGGTTCTTAGTCGCCCATTCCTTAATGGCCTCAATCTTAGTTGGGTCAACATGAACACCTCGACTATCTATCACGTGACCTAAGAATTGTACGGACGGTATCCAAAATTCACACTTAGAGAACTTGGCATACGCTTCCTCCTCTCAACAATTCTAAAATGAGCCTCAAATGCTCTTCAGGCTCTTACCACTTGGAGTATATCAAGATGTTGTCTATGAATACTATCTCAAACTTATCCGTGATATGGCTTACATAATCGTTCATGAGATCCATGAAAATCAAGGCTGGTCAAACCAAATGACATCACTTGGAATTCATAGTGTCCATAACGAAGTCCTAAACGACGCCTTAGGATATCTTCCTCCTCAAGTCGGTGATGAAACCGCATCGTAAGTCCATCTTGGAAAAGACACTAGCTCCTTAGAGTTGGTCAAAACAGTCATCTATCCGGTGTGGATATCGCATTTTCACTGCCAACTTATTCAACTCCCTATAATCAATACACATCCTAAATGATCCATCCTTTCACAAACAACATCTAAGGTTCCTGCACGTGACTTAATTTGGTCGAATGAATCCCTTCTCCCACAACTCGCCAACTTTTAGAGACAGCTCCTCCAATTGGAGCAAGTCGATAGGTGCCCAGGCTACGCAAAAGACCGGTATCAACTCTATTTGAATTCCACTTGTTGGACAGTGGTCCTCAGATCAGTCGAGAAACACATCCAAATTTTCTAACGACGGGTACATCATTAAGGTGTCTTTCACTTTTCTAATCGCTTTTCTTTTAGAAATTGAGCCAAGAAAGACAACCTCCTCTATCGATGTATCTCGGCCTTTATAGAGATGATGCTCAACCGGGAAGGACTTCCACGCTTCCAATCTCCATGCTCGGTATAGCTCATACGGTACACGACGATCTTCTCATCAGCAGATGTGCAACCGCTCTGACAACCAATCCATTCCGATAATGACGTCAAAACTTCCCATGGTAACTGGCAATAGATCTATGCTAAATGGGTGGCTAAGAAACTTAAGGTACAACCTCGACTACACGCGTTCATCTTTCCTATTTCCATTAGCTAATTCCACATCGAATTCAAACCCTAGAGGTGTTTGGGAGATTCCTAGTAATGGCATAAAGTGGTGGATACAAACTCATATCCGCATCAAGATCAAACAAGATGGAAGCAAAGCGATTATTGAGAAGGAACATATCCAGAATCACTTGGTCCTCACCAGCCTTCCTTTCCAATAGCATACACACGCCACTGCTCCATGTCCTCTCACGATTCCTAGCACCATGATTTCCCGGTTCTCCACAACCTCACGCTTCACGGTTTAGTTTGCCATTACCTCCCACACCTCGTTAACAAATCCTCCTACATTACCGGATTTCCTCTCATACACCACTCTCAGACTCATTCTGTAGTGCCCCTTCTTTCCACATCCAAACAGTGACAAAGTGGCCTTCCACCGCCCCCTCCTTGGCAGCTTTGAGCCGCAGCAAGTGGGTCGGACCTACAGCCTTTGGCCAAGTGTCCCACCTTAGAGCACTTCCTACACATCGGGCACACCATGGTGGTGTCGGCTGTAACCCACCACACACGGGTCTACTACCTTCATAACCCTTCCTTTTCCTCCATTTCGGCGACCGTCGTTCTATGCCGCTTGTTATTCCCTTTAACAAATTCATTCCTCTTCCTCTTATCACTCTATCACTCTTTACCCTGTCTTCTACTTCTAATACATAAGAGTTCATCAAACGCTGAGCCACAAGAATTGCCTCATGCAAATTAACAGTTTCTGCCATGATACACATCATCATTTCGAAGTAGCTAAAGGCAATCCATCAAGATACCTCTCAATCTAGTCTTCTCGTATAACCACATCATGGTAAAGCAAATCACAACTTTGGAAACGACGCATTGTAAGTCGTCATGTCGGCACTTCTTAACCTTATGGTTCCGTAACTCAATCTCTAACTTCTTAACTTCATTCCTAGGACGAAGTCTTGATCAGAGAGTCTTTAACTAAGTCCAAGTCATGCTATAAGCTACATCACTTCCTCATCGACTGATAGTTGTTCCACTGTGTCAACGTCATTCCTTCAAGGTAAATGTTGCATACTTAACCTTACAATCCTCATCACAATTGATAACGTAAACACATATTCGCTTTCTCAAACCACCTAGTTAGGTAAACTACTCCCCCGCCTCCAAACTTGATGGGACCACGTAATCTAACCTTTGTAGGTACAACCCCGAAGTTCGACCAGATTGGGGTTCCACCAGGTGTTTGAGGGATTTGACTTAGTTAGCAGCTTCACGACACGCGCCGCAAGTCGGTCAATGTGGGTTGGGTTCGCTACGTGGAGGGTTTTGTGGAATAGGACCATTCTCGACCTGCTCGCAACCGGGTTCCCTACTGTTATCGTTCGTGTTCTCAACAAGTGGAGTGGTCGGGCCGACGACGACCCTGATGGACATGGGCACCTCAACGCCAGAGTCGCTTGGTTGTTCCTAGGCGGTTTCGCCTTTTGCCATCATTCCAAGGCAAGAATAACCAGCTTAAGGTTCAGCTCACGCTTTAAAGATAGAGTCGGGTTCCAAGGATCACCAAATAACGCCAATACATAATCAATGTCAACAAGGATAACGCTATACCGTAATAAAACAACAATCAATCATAACTAAAGGATGCACATTCTAATAACCATAACTCATAGGTTTCAAGGTGGAATACATGAAAGGATATAGAGAAATCACAAACAATCCTAACAACGATACTAATAAGATAACTAGGATAAACCTACATCTCGAACCAAGTACTACTTAGTTTCAAAACGGTACAAAGCCATGAATCTAACACTATCTAGCCACGACTACACTGGCACTCCTAAATGATCTCCAAACATCGCCCATCACTCTTCATAGTGACAAAATCCCCAAACGCCAGAGTCACATCTTTCCTAAGATTCACGACCTCCTCCTCCAACCTCGTCGACCTTGCTACCGCTTAATCGCCTCTGGCTATCAACACTCCGCTGCTTCATCTCCCACTGCCATAAAGTCCCCGAGACCTCTCGTGGCCATCGACTCTTCTACATCTTAGTTAAATCTATCCTCAAATCCTCTACACCACCCTTGTCACTCAGCCTAATCGATCCGATAACCCATCGAGACTAATATTCTAGGATATAATCCTCTTCCAGACGCATTCCAACCTCCATACTCCTCGAGCTCTAAAGCAATCTCCGATGATATCTCGTGATCCAACGGCTACCTATCTCGTGAATGTGGAGGTGAATCAAAACAAAAGGTCAGTCTGTGAGAATCAAGCCTGCAAAGGAGAGCTCGGGTCTCCGAGAATGCGTGATCTGAATGGAGAGTACCCTTCTCGGGATATCCTCATCATCCTCCTCCCAGGATCCTCATCCTCATCTACAATGCTCCTCAATCTCATGCTCCTCTGATTCATGCTCCTCCTCGCCTCATCCTCAAGGAGAGTCCATGAGTCTGAGTCTCTGCTGGGTAAACTGAGGTGGTACAAAGAGGGATCTAGGTCTCTAAGACATGGTGATGCCGGTGAGTGATGGTAAGAGAGAGTGGGTCATGCTAGAGCGGCGTGTTAATAGAGTGATGATGGTTGTCTCACCGGACATGCGGCGTAGATTTAAGCAAGTCTAGTGAGTCCTGGGCTCGCTAAGACCTGATGTAAAGTGAGCTGCCTAGATGAGCTAGGGCGATATGATGATGATGATGAACTAGAGTGATGAGTAATCACATAGGGATCACCTTGCGCAACCGTCATGAGAGTCAATGCTGGGGCACTAGCAACAGCAAGGACCTCCTCAGACACATCAAAAGCTAGTGAAGGCATAGTCTGTGACAATGGCATAGGGTAGGTATAAGTGTTCGAAAACAACTAGTTTTAATAAGCGCATCAACTCAACCAAAACATATATCACATAATGAAAGTTTTAAAAATAAAGGTACTGCATTACTCAAAATATGCCTTTAAATAAAACACGTAAGTTCAGTTCTATCACATAATCCCATATCAAATCAATCGAGCTCAAAATCCCAAAATCACAACATATCAATAACTCAAATCAAATCCGTAATATCTCTATAATCGCATCACATTTACCCAAAATCAATAATCATATCCCAAAAACGTAATATCTCATAAGTCAAATCGTAGTTCATACCATAATCAAATAAGAAGCTTCGGCTTGGCAAGCAAGCGCAAGGGGTCGAGGATCAATTTTTAAAAAGTGGTTATAGTTTAGGGTTTATTAAATACCTAGTTCTCTATAACCATGAGCTCTGATACCAATCTGTAACACCCCCAAATCTTGGTACAGCGGAAGACTTAATCAAGTTTTCGTGGCGTTACGACTGGATTGGTATCTCACACAAGTATAGCAAACAAGATAGTCATTTAACATTCATAACCAATCCTAAATTTAAATATTCAAAACATTAATTCCAAAATGTAAATATTAGGCCCAAACATGATTTAATAAAATAGGTCCCCATAAATTATCAGAGTCAAATATGATCCTTGAACCATGCCTCCTTTCCAAGCTTCCACCGAACATTTATTCCAAACATCAATTAAATACCTGAGAAAACATGTTAAAGGACACTTACTGGTGAGTTCATAGGTTTAAGTTCAATAAAACATAGTGGACCTGTAGGAGTTGATTTGCTATGCGAGACTTAAGATAGATACACATCATTCACAAACCATTTCATATCCGAAATCACAATCCATATCAACGATCCAGGATCACACTGGCCCAAGCGATAATTCTAGTCCAGCACTGTCGTGGCAAATTCTAGAACAATTGCCAACCCCGGACTAGGTCAAGGTAGAAGTCTACTCTTAGCTAGGCAACAGTTATAGCAATTAGGATTGCTACCCTAGTCTAAGGCAACAACTACCACACATCTATCTAAACAGTCAAGCACATAAGCAAATCCAAATAATTTTTAAGGTCCAAAAGCAGTAGCATGATTCTCACCCCAATTTAGTTAAAAACGTAGATAAAAATTAGGCTATAAAACTCACCTCAAGCAAGCAACGCACAAATAAACACTAGCATAAGATAACAGGTAATCACGCTCGCAAAGAACTATCGACTCAACACAACCTATTAATGTAAACCAATTTTAATATATATTTCTCAAAATCAACGTTATCTACCCCAATGTATTCCATTTCGTTATTTCCAAAAAATGTCTCGTTTCACCATTTAATCCTAGTGTTTGATATCCTCATGTGGGTGTATCGACTCAATATAATGCCATGAATGCACTCAAACAACCAATATGTGACTCAATGCAACATGATGAGACATCTAAGCGATAAGATCCAGAGTAAAATAAGTTTCGGAATAAATAGTAGACCTTATCGAATTCGTCAACTCGATAAACTCAATTATTTATTCGTGTCGCTTATTATTCCATAAACCGGTCGCATCCTAACGAGTCATAAGGATAATTTACCCATTAATAACGTTATCCTACGTACCTAGCGGTCTCTTATTAGATTCGTCAACCTAATAAGTCCGATACCCACGTGGATCGACGCTATTAATGTTAGGTCATCCGTAACCCATGCACACAACGTAAGTAAATGAATACTTAAAACTAGTATTAAATGCCCATAATTGGCATATTTCGATAAACGTGTACTCGAAACATTAATTACTTATTTATTATAAAACATTTCCATTTTTAGTCGTTAGTTTCTATTTAAAATAGTAAATAACAAGATAAGTCTTGTTATCGATATTTTTGGTATAAAAGCCCTTTTTATTATTAATGTTTCATAGTTTATTAGCATTTTCATATATACATTTCGTCAAATTCCAATATTAGTTTCATATCGTTATTCGTTTCGAGTCCACAAGCATGAGTCATGACTTCTCGGCTTTTAATCAATCAATAGTCCAAACTATACTAAAGTCCATGTTACGGTGTTGTCGGGGTCAACTATTGACAAAAAAGTCAAAGTAACACCGACGTTTCTCAAGGTTGACAATTTATATATCAAGTTCAAATAAAAGTCATAATAGCGCAATTCAATCCCAAATTAACTCAAATCAACCTTGCCAACCAATCAACCTTGCCAACCAATCAACCAACCAAATATACCCGAAACCAATGTTATGACCTAATGGTCATGACACGGTCACGGTTAAGACCACGTGAACCAAACAAGCTCTAGAAGCTTTTTGGCTCCACACGTCTCATCCAAACACCAACAACATCAACCCACAAGCTACCACGACAACTCGACCAGGACCCTTTGTTAGGAATTGGAAATTCCATGTTAAAGTGTCGGTCACCTCAATTATAGTCTAGCATATGTTAGCTCGTAGACTTGTAGTTATTTACGTTGTTTAGTAGTTTATTAGTTAGTTAGTAGCGTAGAATAGTTTAGTGTAACACCGTGGAGGAAGGACATGTGTCTTTACCCAATCGTATGCCGATCCATATCCGAGGAGGACGGATGTTTGTAACTATAAATACCCCTTCCATCCATGGAAGGGGTGGAGCTTTTCAATCTAACATTCCATACTTTTGTATACCAAGTCTCTACCAAGAAATCTCCCAACTCTCTACTTTCTCTCTCTAATGGCAAACATGTATTTTGATCATCAAAGACCACCCGAATCATCAACACAATAAATATATCGATCCTACAAATGGTACCAGAGCCAAGGTTTTTGTGTTGTGTTTGATTTGTGGTTCACAATGTGTTATTTGTGTTTGTGGTTTGCATCATGTTTCAAACTGTTTTAGTATTTTGTTGGTCGAAAAAATTGGTTTCCTACTTTTCAAGATACAGCTTTTAACTAAGATCTTATCCTTTCTTTTGGTCCAAAATATAGTCATGTGGTATATCAATATATCTGTCTTGTGTCTTTTGTCCAAACAGTCCTTTTGAGACTATCTCTTGTACCAAGTTATATCAGAATATTCGTGGGTATCCTGGTTAGATTTTTAATTGTCAAAATGGGTCATTTGTGAAGTTTGTCATGTTTTCTCGAGTTTTTGAAGTGAACGGTTCTTTTGGTCTAATACCTAAAAGTAAAATGGTCAAATATTCTTGTTGGCGAGTTAGTCTAATCTACCTAGCGACTTGTATTTACTTGTCGTAGCAACTTGTTGGCTATTTAGCGACTTGTATGTTTTTAAAGGCTTAGCGAGTTGTTTACAGAAAATCTTAGCGACTTGACTCATAATTTTGCTAGCGACTTGTGTCTATTCAGATGTAGCGACTTATATTTATAAGTTTGCAACTTGTGTCTAAATCTGTAATAGCGACTTATGACTCAAAATGGCTAGCGACTTGCTTACGAAAAATGTAGCGACTTGTACTGGTTTGACTTTTGAGTCAAACTGAAAAATGGTTAGCGACTTGTTTTGGACAGAAATGATGAAGAAGAATGCAGACCACGACCAATTGACCAACAACAAATACCAAATATCTGTCCCAAGTATCCAAAACCAATCGAATTGAAGACCCTATCCTTGTCTCAACCCAAGACCCTCACAATCTAACATGACTCCAAACTTTAAACCATTCGAAAACTGAATAAATATAAGTTATCTCAGATTTGATTCAAAGTGTTTTTGTAATCTTTTTAAGACTATCTCTATTGAATCAATCTCCTCATCGACTCATCTGGTATTATCCGAAACTGATAATGATAAGATAATAACAAACCTTGTTATCTCTTTATCATTTGTTCGATTATAGATATGAAAAAATAAGTAATAACAACTACAAACAAGTTACTTTATACCTACCTGAGACCTCTTTTATAAAGATCTTGAAGTCGAGTATGTGAGATTCATGTCTTTATTCAAAGGAGTTTCACTGAAGTGTTGTTTGTGAGACTTAAACCGAGCAACAATATATGACTGTGAAGTGATCGATTAGCAGAAGTAATATTGATTTTGTGCTTGGTTTGCGATGGGAAGTTTTTTTTTAACGAGATGATATGCTAAGATTGGTGAGAAAGTTTAGGAGGAGAGGCGGATAAACAAGGTAGGTAATTAGGGTTATGAAATGAGAAATATTATGGCACCAGGTTTTTTTATATCCATTTGTGATAATACTAACCACATGGATCAGATATTGATTAGTCTCTGGACCGGTTTTTGCTTATTGGATATGGATCGTGGGTTTGCCATTTCACTAGGATTGTGGGCCTTGTTATGAGTCTATGGGATTATGGAGGTGGGCCTCATTATGATATATCACAATTCTTAATGAATAACGTGATGTACTAAGAATTGTTGTTGAATTTGAGATTTGTGTTGGATTTTATATGGACCAAGTAGTTTAATTCGGTCATAAGCTTAAACAATATTGTGGCTACGTGGTCCAATGAAATAGTGGTAAACTAATTGTGTTATCCGAATGTTATTATCACAAGCAATAGTTGATACATTACTTTCGATAATGAGTATTATTGGTCATAAACGTTCATCGGATGATACATTTGTTTACGGCTAATATTGGTATATCATTTGGGTATAAGAGGATGGGCTTCACATAACTAGATTGTGTTTATGAGATTTGATGGGTTATGTGGTTTGACTGTTTGGTCTACACTTTTTTACGGAAGTTATCACTTCACGACTTGATGTGCTTATTTGTAAATGTTGACTGCGGGATTGGTTGGACGATATTTCCTATTTGGATTTGAAGTGAGTTTTTCCGGGTGTGTTTACTCATTTCGTCTTCTTTCTTTCTACCATTCCGCGAAGATGACTTGTTTGGGCGTTTATTGAGGGTGATAAAGACTTGGCTATCTAATTACGGTTGTGATTCTTTCTCGTTTAAACCACAACGTAACTATCACTTCGGTGTCTCACTCAGTTGAGAATGTCAATAGGTTTTGTACATTGGGTACACCGTTTCTTTTTCACGAGGAATTAGTACAAGTTTAAGTAACAAATCTGGGGAAGTTCACTTCATGATCAAGTTTGGCATATCGGGTTTACTTCACCGTGTTGTCACTGCAACAGCCGACAGAATGCGTGAATGATGTGTTTACCAAAGTGTTTATTGGATAGTTGATGATATTGGATAATAAACCGTTGCATGATTCCCTAAAACAGATATACACTGAAACCAATGCTGTCATAACACATTCAAGCTGACATTGTTTACGGTTCTGTCTTGATTTTGTAAAATCCCGCGAAAGAACCTATTTCTCGGTTTAAATCATAGACTTGTAAAATCCCGTGACAATGGAAACATCCTGGTAAAAGTAAAGTGTATTTCCGGATCTATCTTACGGTTTATTCTTGGTTTTGCAAAATCCCGCGAAAGAAACTATTTCTCGGTTTAAACCATAGAATTGTAGAATCCCGTAATGATGGAACCATCCTGGAGAAAGGAAAGTGTGTTTCGGGATCGTATTTGATGTTGGTGCTACGGTTTCTACTTCGAAGAAAGGATAAAAGGGTGTACTTCATGAATTGGATGTGTGTTTGGATATTCGTCATGGCAGTGTGGTTATTATATGGTTTTACGGGGGGTGCTTTTAACCATGGTCGGGATGAAACCATTATCATAGTTCATTTAAATGTCAAAGAAGGCTAGATGTGAGCTTTTAACCAGAAGATGTGACAACGGAGTTAATTCGCTATTATTTATTTGAGATTGAAGTGAATTATCAAGGGCAAGTGTACTTAGTATCTGAAGGTATCGGGGATGGTTGGAGGAAGATTCTTCATGATCCTTGTTCGAGCTTTTTTTTCAAAAACGAAGACTTGGAAATCTAGTTATTTTTTTGGGAGTCTTTTTCTTTTACCACGAGGGGAATTGGGCTATTATCACCACAAAATAACTATCACTTTAAGGAGTTACGTTGTAGTGCTCAGTGTCACATTCAATTATGGATTTTCAAGAGGTGATGTACGTCTTATACTTGATGGTTGGTTGGTTGAAGAGTATAGAGTACTTAGAGATTCAATGGAGGATGAAGTCTCGACACCGCTCTTTGTTACATGTGTGCAAGTTTAAGTCACGAGTTTGGGTTAGTTTTCTTCACGGTCAAATTCATCATATTGGGTTTTCTCCATCAGTTGTCACGACAAAGAGCCTACAGAATGATAATGGGGATGATTACATGTTTTGCTAAGAAAGTTGAAAAGAGAGAGATTATGACGTCTGTTCACATCAGTTCAGGCCTCGTACTTCAACATTATGACGTATGAACACAACAGTTCATGCCTCGTACTCCAAAGAAAAGAAATGTGTACGCTTCAGTGCGCATTATCTTCGGAAGAAGAGAAATCTTCTCATTATGACCATTCTCATCATCATGCTTCATGCTTTTTCCATGCGCTTTTAATGATCAAGTGAACCGGACTACTATTGATTGTTTTCTCATTCCACTTGCTCAACTATAATGACGATGGCGACATCCTGTGCTAATTTTGCGGGAGAGAAGTGTGAAAAGACTACATTTGGATGATGTTCACTTATTTAATCAAGAATGGCATCTCCGTATGCAATTCTTGAGGGGGAGAAGAAGTATGATAATTCTGCGTGGTTGATTGATATTTGAGAATATATGTTCAAACGGCTCCTAACTCATGTAAGAACCGAGCTTCTTCTTATCGGATCATCTTCACATTGAGTTTTTTACTAAGAGTCGTTGGTTGACATCTTCACATGGGCTGATATGATTAAATGACAAAGTGCTTCTAGTTGTTGTGCTGATTTCTTTGATGAACATCTTTCTGTTCTTGTTTGATTAGGAGGGATTTTAGTTAAGGAGATTTGCTACATAAAAGGTAATTGGAACGCATTTGGTGAGATGAAGATGTTAACTATCTAATCCCCAACTAGACAATCTTGAAGAAGGTCGAGTCTACAGTCGGTTCTACATTTTCTGCTACATGTTAGAAGACTAAAGACGAGTTGCATTTAACGATCTAAATACTTCTTCTTAATTCAAGCACTTATCAAACAGATTGTCGGTTTAAGGGAGAGCACTAATTGGGGGAGAGTGAAATGTCGAATTTAATCCCCAATTAGACTTGCTCATATTATTCAGCAAGTTGATTCTCACAAAGATTTAAAGTGGTCTTCTCATAAAGATTTCAAGTATTTGGGCTAATAAGATGTTGCTGATTCTGAAGTGCAAAACCAGCAAGGGGGAAGGAGACATGTATCTAAACGCGAGTAATCTTGATGAGCTTAATACTTCTAAGTGATTGAAGATATCTCGGGAAGACTATTGTCATTACCGCAGAGAAACTCAAGGTTTGACTTACGGCATTTAGTGTTCTTATTCCAACTATGTGGGGGAAGAGATGGAAGAGTTAGTTTCTGAAGATGAAAGAGGTACACAAGTGTGTGATGATTTTGATGTTATCGCAATCATCAGGGGAGAGAGATTGTGTACATTGGGGATGCTCAGCTGTTTTACTTGAGGGCTTAATCAGTGATTCAGAGATATAATCACTTATTCCGGAGTGGACATCCGCAGAGATAATCAGTAATTCAGCATGCTACTTCAGTGTTATCGGTTATTCTCTCTTTGGGCATTCAGGTACTTCGGGTTCTTGAGCTTTATACACTTTCTTCAGGGGGAGAGAAAAGTATACATCGGAGTTATTCTTTGGCTATTGGACTTAATCTGCTACTTCGATGGTATAAGTTTCTTTGTCTTCGGGTATGTGTATTCGGGTTCGTGAGCTCTAGTCTAAGAGACTGACTGCATCAATTCATCTACTTGGGGGAAGTGTTCTCTTGACAACTTTTGGTATGGATCGCTTCAGACTTCAGTGTAAAAGGAATTTGAGAAGAGGTATTCAAATGTGGGATGATACGTTGTTGTTCTTCTTCTTGATGATATAACCCCGAATGGAGAATCTCGATTATCGTTCTTAAAAGGAGCAGCGGGATTTATGATAATGGTGTGCTTCTCTGTGCACCTGGCTAAGGCAAGCTTGAAATAGAGCTTCGAATCTGCTCATCTAATGGATCTTCGGTTTGGGGGGAAGCTGCCAAAGTCTCTTTCTCAAAGGCTCATGTTCTATCTTCTATTCTGGAGCCTTGGAAGCTTTGGTGGTGGAAATTTAAGAGATGACGAATCATATCTTCTATGACGTGCTGTTCGATATCCTTATCTCGGTACTCGTATCATAATATTCTTAAACTATATCATCTAAACTCTATCTTTGTATATATTTATCAGAAAAACCAAATAGAAAAATATAAAACCTTCAAAAATCCATAAAAATTTGAAAAATCAGAAAATACCAAAAATATTGTTTTCTAAAGACATGTCTTCTGGTATCGATAACATCTGCGGTCTTAGAAATGTCATTCAATAATGGCACGGGACCATAGATGAAGTTCGAGCAGGAGGTGTAAATATTCTTTTCCAAAACATGTCACAAATCATATGGCTTACAGTTACTTCAGACTGTAACCCGGGCTTAAACTATGGCTTGTAGTTAGTTCAGACTGTAACCCGTGCTTAAAACTATGGTTTGCTATTATTTCTGATAGCAACCCGTTCTTCAAGGAAGGAAAGTGCTGCGCTAAAACAATTTTCTTAAATCTCGTGCACTTATCCTAAAACAAATTGAGGAAAGTATGTCGAAGGACTGCTGTTCCTACACAAATGTTTCTCCGTCTAAAATTCTTCAGAAAAATATTTGGTGTATTCAAAAATGGTGGAAAATGAGTTGCTTACAAATCAATCTGATTCAGAGTTTTCGTAATAATTGAAAAACTCAATCAATGACTTCAGCGTTTTTAAACTTTTTAGAAAGAGTCATTGATTGAGGGGGAGAATGTTTTTCAAATTTACATCATCTAACGGGCTTTCTTAATTATCCTAATATTCTTAATTAAAAATGATGTTAACCTACGTTGAAGGACTAGGTGCCTAGGATATGATTGCAAGGATTAGATGATTAGAGTTTGAGGAACACATTATTCCCATACCTTATATGATCTGATTGATATGTTGAATTGACTGTTATTAGTCGATTGCTGTTTGGGTGATGTCGACCACCATATATCTGTTTGTGTCCACTAACATATGCAGGTATATCGGTATATAAGAATGTTCCCGATCCGGATCCCAAAATTGAAGATGATTGGATGCCAAAAGGAAAGGGTAACTATATCTTGGGTTGACAAATGAAGAAATGGAGCTTAATTGGACTTCTATGAAGAGTTGGCATAAATGCAACGTAAGAGGTCTCAACTGCATCGTGATCGGTTTTTTCCCTAACGCGCAGCGAACATCAACATAAGCAGCTCAACCACCTAACGTATTTTTGTGCAGGGATAATAGTGATGATACCATTTTTCTAAAACTTTGAATAAAATTGTTTTTGAAAATGGAAAAATATTGTTTTGAAAATAAATTGGACTAAATTTTGAAAATCACCGGACTTGTTTTTATCAAAACCTATGTCACTCAATTATCGACTTTGGTCATCGATTGAGGGGGAGAGTGATTTAAAATATAATATTTTCAAACAACAGTTTTTCATAAAAGTTCCGGATTGTACGAAATTAAGTGGTGATCTAAAGATTTAATGTTATGTCATGGTTTGATTTTTCTTTAGAATCAAGATCTTTCAAAATGAAATTTTTTCTGTTCTTGTTTGATTGTGAAATTGTTTTATTTTACATAAAGATCTCTTGAAAAAACTATCATACCTGACACTAACAATCTTTAATGTCAAAAAACTGTTCCTTATCAGTCATTTTTCAAAATTAAATTTTGCCACGTCTTTCCCCAAAAATCTTTTAAATGATTTAAATCAATTGGGATCACAAATCTCAAAAGGTTTGAAATTTTTGATCGGGGGAGAGATTGTGATTTAAATCTCAAATCTGTTTTAATGGAATCGGTTTTAGTCCTTTAAAGGCACTCCTGCCTCCATGTGCCAAACGATTTTAAATACACAATGCACATGTTGAGGAGGAGGATTTATCCAAAAACAAGATGAGTATTTAAACTTGGCCAAATATTCTCCCATGTTTTCTAAACCGTATTAAATCACTTGAGATCCAAAATCTCAAAGGGTTTGATATTTTTGATCGGGGGAGAATTTGTGATTTAATTATGAAATCTGATAAATGATGATCGATTTGATGAAAATGTGCAGGCTGCTCTCTCATATGTGCTAAACGCTTTTGAATCTCGAAGCACATATTGAGGGGAAGCAAATGGTTTCTTAATGACTTTTGTGATCATGGATGTACTTCAAAAGAACTCTTGCCTCTATGTGATTAAATGATTTCAAATATCCTATGCACATATTGAGGGGGAGAATTTACCAAGAAAATCAAATGGCTTTTTCTATGAAAATTGTGATCAAAGAAAATATTTCAAAGTCTCTTGCCTCCATGTGCTAAACAATTTCTAAATCATATGCACATGTTGAGGGGAGGTTTTCTAAATGATCAAAACTATTAAGGTACAAAATGCTTTGATCTCGTATCACAAGTACCTTGATTGTTTTTCCAAATGATTTTTCAATTGGTTTCAAGAAGAAAAGAACAATACCAAAAGACCGACCAATTTACTTTATGCATGGTGTTATAAGGATGGTTAGGTTAGTTATTCGTTCCCACGATCCCGCCAGAGCCGGAGGGATCTACCCAGGGGACAATCCACTAGATAGTGTAGAGTCCTTAGGTATGATGAAAAAAGGAGAAAAGTGAGACATGGGAAGAGTGCGGACTGAGATAGAGCTAGAACTGGAATAAACCCAACAACGTTCTAGTCATGAAGTCTCGGTAAGCACTGAAGGGGTTGAAGAATGAAAAAGAATTGAATGAGAAAAGGGTGAAAACAAATAGCCCTCCAATAATTCAACCTTAGGGCAGTAACCGAGTTCAATACATATGCTACTGGTGGTTACTAAGGTAACGCCGGTATTGGAGACAAGACGTCATGGACCCAGTGACGCACTGCATTAAACTTCCCAAGCTACTCAAGTTCCTCTTAAAAGGGCTTGTTTCATTCTCACGGGGAACCGACATAATCTATCGACTTTCTCTTAGAGATTGTTGATATTGAAGAAGGAGACCCTCTCCCTAGTCTCCGGCATAGGAACCAAATGTGCACAATTGAGTCTAGAGCCAAGAGATCATCCACAATATCTCATTAGGACACTAAATTAATGAAGACTTGCTGTTTCACACAATGTGGAAAGTAAGTATATATTGAGAGTCCTACGCATTATCCTTGTGGTATTGCCAGAACATCTGAGTGATATGTAAAAGTATTCACGACGAAGATGGAAATCCTTCTAGAGCCAACATCAAACAAGCTCTTGGTGGGTGACATGTGAGATCTTTTCTAAAGATCAAGCTTGTGACAAATGGATAGAAACGATGGGGCGATTCACTCTTGAATCAACCTTGGTCCAGGATTGGAATTGACGAATACTTTTGGAAAAACCGTTCGATGTGCAAACCTTCTTTTCTCTAGCACGTCGAATGTGTATTCATATTTCAAATTCAAAAAGTATCTCTGATTGAAAAATACTTTTGGAAAAACCGTTCGATGTGTAAATCTCTTCTTTTCTCTAGCACATCGGATGTGTACTCTCTTCATATACAAAAAGTATTTATGATTGAAAATTGATCTTTCTCATAAAACCTTCGTCGTATTGCAAAACTCTTTCTTCTAAGCAATACGCGATTGTTTTCAAATCATTTTTCATCAATCAGTGAATCTCAATTCGCTGGTTCACTCACTTCGTGTTGTCTTCTTTGAGACGTTCCAGTTTGAGAACAGCTAGAGCAGCTGTGAAACCCTGTCAAGGAGATTCTTAGGATCTATACCTGATCACAGGCAGTACTTGTACTGATCAATGGGGAACCGTGGGCCGTGTACCTCAATTCAACGAAAGAGATCAAAGACACTTTCGTGTGTTTATTGCTAACTGTTGTTTGCTGGTACATTTAGACGGTTGCAGCTGGTCAGAATTGAGGATTCAATCCAAAGCCGCATGCTCACAGCATCCACACTTAATTGAAGAAATCATGACTTGTGCTTATCTACATAACCTGACTATGATATTTCTATACTATGCTTCTGCTACTCTGCTGCAAATATCATGAACCAGTAAAAGCTTCCGCTACTCTGATGAAAAGATGTCATGATCCAAAAGTGTGAGCATGTCGGTCCAAAAGTCACAACTTCACATGATGGCAACACAATAAAGGGTGATCCAGAGATTTACTGTGGCTGATGATCTCGAAGAAAGCTCGAAGATCATCAAAGATGTGGATCAGTTAAAGGCCTCCACTGAAAGTACAATTCAATGCGGACTTTGAAGAATCGCTACAAAAGCACAAAGATTGCGGAAGTGAAGAATTCAAGTTTACGAGCTCAAGAACGAAGTCAAAGATAGAATGCTAGGAAGCAAAATATATTTCATGTGGTGACCTCCCTTAGGGGGAGATTGTTAGGAATTGGAAATTCCATGTTAAAGTGTCGGTCACCTCAATTATAGTCTAGCATATGTTAGCTCGTAGACTTGTAGTTATTTACGTTGTTTAGTAGTTTATTAGTTAGTTAGTAGCGTAGAATAGTTTAGTGTAACACCGTGGAGGACGAACGGGTCTTTACCCAATCTGATGATCCACAGTCTGATAGGAGGACGGTATGTTTGTAACTATAAATACCCCTTCCATCCATGGAAGGGGTGAAGCTTTTCAATCTAACATTCCATACTTTTGTATACCAAGTCTCTACCAAGAAATCTCCCAACTCTCTACTTTCTCTCTCTAATGGTAAACATGTATTTTGATCATCCAAGACCACCCGAATCATCAACACAATAAATATATCGATCCTACACCCTTGACACCACACCAAGACCATACGTGGGTCTTATGGTGCGTACGCCCCTTCACCACAACCAATCACCATCCAAACACTCCCAAATCAATACCACAACATCCAAACACAATCAATCAACCTCCAATCATTAACCAAACATCAAACCCATCAACTATTTCTAATAAAAAACATGAAACTAGACCTAAAATGCAAAAACACAACAATATGATACACCACATGATACCAAAACACTAGCTACATGTTTATTTAAGTGTTAATTAGATTTAATCCCACGTTTCACCCAAAAGCCCTAAAAGTCGCCACATATACGAATTTAATTAGAGCAATTTGTGGCTTATTAAATATTAAACAAGCTTTACCCATGTTCCATTTACCTTTTTCAAGCCCGATCTACAATATTTGATGGAAACCCTAATTTTACGAATCTTAATTTCAAGATTTGGAGGTGTTAATGAAGGCTTTTGTGAGAGTTTTATATATGGATGGAAAGAGGGAAGAGAGATCTACAAGATGGTGGTGGAGGTGAGATACCACTCATCGGTGGGTGGCCGGAATTTGGCTGGAAAGGGGCAGCGGTGGTGGGTGGTTAGGGTTAGGGTTTTAATTATTTGGAAGAGAGAGAGAGTAGAGAGAGAAAGGTGTTAGTGTGTGTGTTTTAGAGAGAGAATGAAAGAGTAGAAGTGAGGAGGTGAGTGGCTATATATATTTAGATGGAGGGACTAATAAAAAAAATGAGGGAGATGGGAGGGTGGCCGGCCAAACAAAAGGGGAGGGGTCGGGGTCGTCAATTTTCATAAACTATCCCGTTTACCCATTCCCGAGCTCATATATTGTCCCCCGAGTATCCCACGATGTTCATTCGACTTTCAATTATCATTATTTATGTTTTTCCATGAGTTTTGACTATTTATTTGCCAATTTTCCAGTTACGGTCTAAAAGTTACGTTATTTCTCGTTTTAAGCTTTTATAGTGCCGAATCGAATAGTGCCTATCTAAAAGAGTTAAAACTCACACGATAACTCATCCAATAATGAAATAAGTCATAAAAACCAATAGACGATAATCAAGTCATGGTTGATAAAAATAGTGTTAAAGGAAAAGCTCGGTTTAGTTTAACGTAATGCGGTTACCTAAAATAGACTCCCTAAATTGCCAGTTGTCACAAGATGTGAGAGACGTCGGTGCCACAGCCATGATTTTGTAGATGTTGCCTTAGAAAGTAGATAGATGGGAGATGAAGCAATCATGTCTTGCTTTGAGATTGTATAAAGGCTTGATGTATGGTTTCCCGACATAAGATCGTTTCCTTGTAGATCACGGATGAAACAAGTTTTCTCCCTAAAAGCAACTTACAAATCACCATCACAAAAGCCCGACCCGTGAAAATAGATTGAAGCGAGACCTTCCACATAATAAACCCTGCTAATTTCGATGTTCCAATTGATGTAGTCTCTGTAGCCCATGATAGCTGCGAAGTGATCATTCCCGAACCGGCAGCGTAGGATGAACTTTGAAACAAAGTTTGTAGAAGTTTTAGGTTGCTGTCATGTGTAGGAACATCCGCTATCAACAATCCAAAGGATGGTCTGTATCACTGCATTACACACGAGACAACACATGGGTGGAATAGAAGTAGAGGTGGAACCCGAAGAGTTAGAGGTTTCCATTATAGTTACAGTTGAAACACACATATTTATGATTTTAGGAATCCATTTAAATCCAGGTGTATTTTGTAACCATCTCTGCCAAGTCCAACTAGTTTGTGCTTTGGTCTTAGTGAATGCACTAGGTGATATTCTCTTCCTAGGAGGTAAAGTGGGTACTATGGGTACATCAATGATACATGCAGAAACACTAGAAGGCAGTTTACCTAGCACTGACTTAGAAGCATTAGTGGGCCTAGAGGTAATTCAATTTCTATGTTTCCTCTTACGAGATAAGATAGATTTAGCAACACATTTATCATGAAAACTAGAAAACATGCTTTTACGACAACCAATACAAGATGCTTCAAACAAAACATTCAAAGTACTTAAAGGTTCAACATTAGATTTACATCACTTTGTCTATTACATTTTCTAGCAATGTCTAAAGTAGGTGCAACATGTGTTTTATTCAAAGTCCTAGTGTGTTCTTCTAATTCAGGGATCTTTACTGATCTTCTCTTACGTTGCAACTTCCTATTCTTCCTATTTTTGCTCTTAAGCTGTGAAGTGCAAACGTTAGGATTAGAGGCAACTACTCTTGTAGAAGTGGAATGAAGCACATTAGTATCTTGTGGTTTGTCATTAGGCGTCCTAGTGTCAATTTTAAACATTCCAGGTGCAAGGAAATTTGTGTTACTAGACTTATCTTTCTTAAGTTTCACCAACTCCTCTTTCAACTCTATGATAGTGTGTAACAAATCTTGGTTTTCAGAGCGAATGTTTCCACTAACGTTTAAGACCTCTTTAGGGTATGCAAGATGATTATCAAGTTCTTGTGATGCTTTAGCATGAGTCTTTTTGAGAAAATCAAATATGACACCATATTCAGTTTTGACTTTTGTAATTTCTTGTTCATATTTTGAAATTTGACATTTTAAAGACACGTTTTCCTCATCCAATCATTCGAGTTTTGGTTCAAAAGTTTGAGCACTCGACTGTTTGAGTTTGTTTTTCAAGGAAAGTTCTCGATCATTACAATCTTTTTGACACCATAGAAGACGACGTTTTACAATCGAAATTTCATTTAACAAACGCTCGTTTTTAGCTTTCAAAGATTCGATTTGAGACACATTATCAACATTCGCAACATGAGCAACAAAATCAACAGAATTAACAACAATATTATCCGATGCAGAAAAAGCAGTATGATACAAAACAATAGACATGGTATCAGCACAGATAACATCTTCCAAGAGTCGATCGACATGGTTTCAAAAAGATTTGTTTTTCTGTTTAATTTTCAAAGTCCATGCCTCGTTTGCATTGAATTTTTTTTTCAAGTGCCCAATCTTCTTCTGAAGATCTCGTTCCCAACATTTTGCACACATACGAAGATTTCGAACATGGGGTAAAAGTTGTTTTTGAAAAATATCCCTTTGTTTTCGCACATAAGGTGATTGAAAAGTTTCAACTTTTATTTCCGAATTACGTTCAATTTCTTGTTCCAAAAGATTAATGTCACACATGAATGTATCAAAATATTTAAGTAATTGACATCTTTCGGGTGATGGTGTATGTTAATACAAATAAGCCGTAAAAACGTTTATTTATATTTTACGATCTTCTAATATTTTGTCGATAACAAACGTAAAATCATTTTAACGAAACAAATAGAGTACGTAAATAGTTTGAGTTAATAGTTTTCTAACACACTTACGTTTTCACATAAAATATTAAAACAAGCTTAAGTGATTTTATGATTTAGATATATATGTACAACGTTTACATATTTGGTTAGTACATACTTAATCTAAGTATACTAAAATGGGTAAAAACATGTATATACTAAAATGGGTAAAAACAAGTATATACTAAATAGGTAAAAACTAGCTAATGGTTTTGACCCATGACCCATGGTTTTATTTATACCACTTAACCAAGTTCATTGTATCCTTAAGATACATTGTATCTAGAAAGAAAACCATGGATCAAGCCATAACACATGACCCATGACCATAACCAAAAATACCCATGGGCAAAGAGGAGCATACCACGGATCCCTAGCTTTGTGCTAGCCGGATCCCTTGTGGTAGGGATCCGGGGAACAGTAGGATTTTTCCTCTATAAATAGTGAGCCATTTCTTCATTATTTCTCATCCCTTTCAATCCCTTTCTAACACACTTTCCCCCCTGAGTTAAATCTCACTAACCTTAGATCCAAGAGATCTATGTTTGTAGTTTTGTTTTTGTGTGATCTTCTAGGTTTCTCTTAAAGGCAAGATCACCTTCTTTGAAGTCGAGCAAGCTCAAGTCCATGAGTTGCCATGCTTCCTCATCATCAAGGCTCCTGAAGTCTTCTTGTTGATGATTCCTTTCTTTCTTCTAAAAAGTGTAGTGTTGAAGACATTAGTGAAAGATGTCTCAAGTGTCAAGACAAAGATATTAGTGAAGGGTATCTATCGTCTATAGGATAAAGCACTTGTGGTAGGTGCTTAGAAGTCAAGACAAAGAAGCATTAGTGAAAGGTGCTTAGAAGTCAAGACAAAGAAGCATTAGTGAAAGGTGCTTAGAAGTGAAGACACAAGACATTAGTGAAAGGTGTCTTGTAGATCTAGTCAAAGGCATTAGTGAAAGGTGCCTTAGATGTAAATTCGATATGGTGTGTTTAGATGTACAAGATAGACTAGTATTAGATCCAAGGATATTGATATCCTTGATGATGTTGTAAAGGAGTAGATCTCCTTTGGGATTAGTCGTTGGTGTAGTGTGGTAGTAGTTCCTCCATTGCAATGGAACTAGGTGCTTAGCCTATAACCTAATAAAGGGTGGCGCGTTGTGAAGGTGTAGTTCACCTAAGGTGTGAAAGAACTAGGTACTTAGCCTAGTACCTTATAAAGGGTAGGCGACGTTGTGTAGGTGTGGTTCACCTTGGAGTGAAACGGTGGTTAGCCTAGTACCGGAAAAAGAGTAGGCGACGTTGTGAAGGCTTCTCAGCCATAAGGAGATTGGTGTAGTGATTACGAACTCTCGAGTAGGTGACTCGGGGAGTGGAGTAGGGCAAGGAAGGTGACATTGTAGCCGAACCACTATAAATACTTGCGTTGTGGTTTTGTGCTTCTTACTCTTATCTTTTTATTACTTACCTTTATATGTTTGTTTATCAACATCCAACACACACATCCAAATAGATTGACATAAGTCGATCTAAATAGATTAAAATGAAGTTTTAATTGGTAAAACTATTCAACCCCCTTCTAGTTTTCCACAATTGGCATGAGAGCTTCGTTACCAAGTTTCTTGAAGTATATTGTACTTTAAAAACTTGATTCGATCCATGGTTAATTGAAAACTACAAAGAAGGTTTTTCATAAAAACAAACACCATGTTTTTCAAAACTATATGTTTGGATGTTGAAGTTGATAACAACATTTTTTTTTACTTTTTCATTTAATTGCACTAATCTTCTTTGTCATGTTGATTAGTCAAAGCTCATGCCCACCAAGCTTTAGGCTTAGCTTGGTAACAAGAATACCTTCCTTAAGAAGGTATCTTAATCATAAAGGAGCGGGAATCGTCTAAGTGACATTTGTTGTGTCATTTGTAAAGACATTCCTAAGTGCGCTAGAGGTATGATTCTCTTTTTATTTTGCTTGATAATTAAGTATGCCTATTTAGGTATTTATATGATTATCTTTTGTGCTTATACATGTTTTACATAAAGCTTCATTAGGAAGCCTTTTCTCACATACGTGTTTTATTTCTCGTCTAAAGTCGTGGTATATAAAACTTTGTTTTGTTTCTTTTAAATCTAATAATAAAACAAAACACGAATTTCAAAAATTCCTCCTTCCTATAAAACCCCAGTCGGCCACTCTACCAAATCCTCACTTTTTCAAAATCTTCCAATTTCAAAATTTTCCTTTCATTCAAAAATTTCATCTTCCTCCTCCTCCATCTCAACCAGAAACCAAGAAGATCCGTCATCATCAACATGGTTTACATCGCACTCGTGCTCATCACCATAACACTCATCGCACTTGTGTTCCCTATGATGAAGTTCACATACGGAGACATTTACTTTGTGTTGTTAATCTATATTGGGGTTATATACCCAATCCTTTTGTATCATCCTTAGTATTGAAATGCAATATTATTAATAATCTAGTTTATCTAGGTTGTTGTTATCATAATGTGTTTGTCACTTATTTTGATCTATATGTTTTATATTCTTTTGTGATACATTAGAAGTCATGTATGCATGCTAAAAGAAAATGTAGGTTAAAACATATATCTTGGTATAAAATTATGAGATTCAAAATCTATGAGTTTTCATATAATCTGGTTCTGAATTCTGATCTACGGATCCCGGAAGTTATACTAGCGGATCCCTTTTGAAAAGGAACCGTGGGATCCGTCCTACTGGAAAACAGTTTTTCATGCAAATCAAAAACCTCTTTTCTTCTAAGAGTAATACTCTACTTGTATGTCAAAACCATAAGTGAGTTAAGTGTATTTCTTGTTAAAAACCATTGTTAATAAAAATCTAGTAAAAACATTAGATTATCATAAGTTGACCACAAACATCTCCTTTTATTAACTTGTCATTTCTATAGGTTCAACTATGACGCATGAATATGAGTTTGATTTTTCACTCACTAGCGTCTACACTCCGAACATCTCTCTCGAACCCAACACGCCTGGCAATCATGTCCGTGGGTTCAATAATCTCGAAAACCGTCACTTCCATGAAGGACGTATTGTAGACACCTCTCTACAATTCGAATAAGGTATCAATACCTCATTAGAGCCATAGGACTAGAATGTCTTCTTGAAATCAACGAGAAGATATGTCCAAGGTTCAAAATGGAATTCTTCCAAATCAAGTCGAACTTCGTTCGTAACGAGGATCGCTCTCTATCTCTTTGGTTTTATATCAAAAACCAAAAGTTCACTCTAACCCTTGGACATTTTGCTCACATCCTCCGGATTCCAAATCATGGACAATGTGCCTTCACGAAGATTGGTCTCTTGATTCTCTCTTCAACTTTCGTGAAGAAAATAGTCCATATTGTTCACACATACCCTCCCAGGAAGATTTAAATCGCATAATATGCAAACCTCGACCATATTACTCCGATCCAAACATTATCTTTACAAGGGATATCCGAGAAGAGTACAAGCCTCTTGCACTCATCCTACGTGAAAATGTTTGGAGTCTTAAAGGAAATCGAGAAATCCTTCCCGCTTGTTGTGCTCACATGTTGTACTGTTTGCCAACACAACAACCATACAATCTCGCCTACTTCTTCACAAGGCGAATTGAAAATCTTCAAGGCTCCACGAATAAACTCATCCCTTATGGAATGTTCTTGACACGCCTCTATCATAATGTTATGCACTTCCATCCTCAATTTCAAAGTCTGTTGTACGTACTTGTGAACAAGATGATGGAACCGCTAAACATATCTCTCATGAAGACTTTCTTCATTCTTGATTCCACCAACACTCATCAATCACATATTGATCCTCCTAGTGAAAACACTTAAGGAAACTAATAGTATTCCAAAATAGGATCAAATCTCTTGTACTCGTGCTTTATCAATGTAATCCTATTTCCTTCATGAAATAAAACATTTTACATTTGATATCTTGGTATTAGAACTCTCTTTAAGCTATCCTTGAGATATAATGCATTGTCAAGATCATTGCATACCTTTAGTAAAGGTCCTGCTGAGCAGATGGGCGGATCCCAAAGATTGCACTAGACGGATCCCTACTCTTAGGGAACCGTGGGATCCGGCAAACAGAAAATGCAATTGCAAGCATTATATTTCAAATGTATCCTTAGAACACCTCACACACTAAGCTAAGCATAGTGCCTTAAGGAAAA
Source organism: Chrysanthemum makinoi (assembly GCA_910596185.1). Classification (NCBI taxonomy): domain Eukaryota; kingdom Viridiplantae; phylum Streptophyta; class Magnoliopsida; order Asterales; family Asteraceae; genus Chrysanthemum; species Chrysanthemum makinoi. The sequence continues at coordinate 255,620,214 of OU343221.1, forward strand.
ATTAAGTCCTTATCAAGATAGGTTGATCTTTCCTACATAACTCACCTAGATCACACTCTAAGACGATTGTAAATCTACCGTTTCGTCCTTAATCCACTACTCTTCCGCTCTTAAACTCACACTTCATTTTTTACTTGATCCCTCACATCTAGTCTTAGAAATCTTTCGATTATGGCAAAATTGATCATAAATCATCCTCACCTCAAAGTTGATCAAAGTTGATCAAAATCTAGTTTTCTCATCTCAAAGCTTCTAGGATATTTTCCAAAACACTATCCTAAGACACAACCTGATCTCTAGGATCATTTAGCTTCAATTGACACTCTAAATCTTTAGTGTCATCCTTGCTCATCCATTGGTACTCTTGAAAGTTCCAAATCCTTCCATAAATGACAATCATTAGCTACATCATTCATTACCTTCAAGTACTCAAGCATCCCTTCATTTAAAACACTTAGGAGGACTGAAACACTCAAGATGATATAGGTCTTAGATCTTAGAAACATCATTCCACTCTTTCATAGGCTGAGAGCGGATCCCTAGGATTAGCCTAGGCGGATCCCTATGAGGAGAGGAACCGTGGGATCGGATGACGTTTAGGTCAAATCTTGCTAAAACAATCATTTCAACTCATCTTTCTAACTCAAACACTCCATCTCATCTTAAATGAGTTCCTAGAACAGTGCAAACTCTGAAGTTGACTCTTGTGCATGTCAATCATCACATTCCAATGAATCCTAGTGGCTTAAGGCTTAAATGCACTTGCCAAATCTCTTAGTTTATAAACCACCTTGTTAGGACCTCCATAGTCATCACTCTCATCCTAAACTTTCAGCTCTTGCAACCTCTTGAAATCATCTCATCATGAGGAAAACCCCAAGTAGTAACTTATCCACCAAAGAACCACCCATGAAAAGAGCTCGTGTTATACACGAAATTTCTTCAACCGAATCATCTCCCATCAAACCAACAAATGATAGAATTCTTCATCATCCAATCAAACCAATTCCTAAAAGGATAGTACCCACAAAACTACCTATGCCAAACACCACCATACCTCCTAGGCCAAACAATATCATCTCCACTAAACCATCACCATTGGTTCCTAGAGCTATTTCATTTACATCCCCACTATCATCACCACACCTCTACAATTTAGAGGACTTGCCACCTAGGCCATCTCATCGCTTCAGCGACAACATTCTCCTCATTAGGAGGAATAATGGTTCAAAATCAAGGTGTTGAGTCAACACTTGCTCCGGCTTCTTTTTCACCGTTTCCATCATATAATCCCATTTGGATTATGAGAAATCATCAAAGTCAACCACCCGACCATATGGAAGTTGACACTTCTCTACCACCACCATCATTTTGGTTGAGTCATTCTCAAATGCACCCCCACCAATCCCTCCATCGTTTGAAGCTCCACAAGCCGCTTCACTTGATCCTTCGCATCAAGCCATTTCATTTTCTCCACCACCACTACCTAGCCATGACAAAGATTGCTATCATTGTCAACATGTTGAAAGTTTGATACATGAAGTACGAGAAGACCAACGTTTCATGTTCTATCATCTCCTCGAACGTTTCGACGAGATTAAACCTAAACAAAACTTGAGCTAGAAGATTATAGTGGTGTCCTAGCATCAAGCGTTAGTTGGTCTAGAAATTCCTAGTCACGTATTGTCTATTTTCTTATTTTTAGAGTCATGTATATCATAACTCTTGTTTTATTAAATGAAATTACATGCTACTTGCTATATCTCTGAGTATATGAGTATATTATATAATCCATATCTCTTTTTGGTATTAACATTTCTTGTTATACCACTCTTTACTGACTTTATTCATCAGCCAGACGGATCCCTTAGAATTACCTAGACGGATCCCTACTAGGAGGGAACCGCGGGATCCGTGAGACAGAAAGATTTCTTTCTACTAACTTGAATCACATTTGCAGGAAATTGTGAATTATACTTGATTTCTAACCTTTGTTTTGTAGTTATTCAATTTACATATGAAGACTTTGACACCCTAAAGCTAGGGGGAGCTTTATGTCAAACCAATACATTACAAATTACTTGCAATACTAGGTTTACATTTCGTGACATCCCTTTGCAAAAATTCACATTCGTCTCTTAGACGATATCTTTTGCAAACTTATTTGCAAACAAACTAGATTAGTATTACTTTCTTGACGCCCTTACTTAGGGATGGACTCGTCAAGGGGTAGTAAAGACGAGATCCTTTCCCGTTATTTTCTCTCTATCTCTTTTTACTTTTTCTTTCACATGTTTTCTTAAAAACAATGTGTTGCCTTCCTTCAAACACTTTTTGTTTCGACAAAAAAGGGGAGAAAAAAGTAAAAACTACAAATTCAAACTTTTACTAATTTTAGCTTTTCCTTAAAATAATTTTATGTTTTGTCATCAACAAAAAGGGGAGATTGTTAATACAAATAAGCCGTAAAACGTTTATTTATATTTTACGATCTTCTAATGTTTTGTCGATAACAAGCGTAAAATCATTTTAACAAAACAAATAAAATCGTAAATAGTTTGAGTTAATAGTTTTCTAACACACTTACGTTTTCACATAAAACACTAAAACAAGTATAAGTGATTTTATGATTTAGATATATATGTACAACAACTAATGTTTACATATTTGGTTAAGTATACTTAATCTAAGTATACTGAAATGGGTAAAAACATGTATATACTAAAATGGGTAAAAACAAGTATATACTAAATAGGTAAAAACTAGCTAATGGTTTTGACCCATGACCCATGGTTTCATTTATACCACTTAACCAAGTTCATTGTATCCTTAAGATACATTGTATCTAGAAAGAAAACCATGGATCAACCCATAACACATGACCCATGACCCATAACCAAAAATACCCATGGGCAAAGAGGAGCGTACCACGGATCCCTAGCTTTGTGCTAGCCGGATCCCTTGTGGTAGGGATCCGTGGGATCCGGGGAACAGTAGGATTTTTCCTCTATAAATAGTGAGCCATTTCTTCATTATTTCTCATCCCTTTCAATCCCTTTCTAACACACTTTCCCCCCTGAGTTAAATCTCACTAACCTTAGATCCAAGAGATCTATGTTTGTAGTTTTGTTTTGTGTGATCTTTTAGGTTCCTCTTAAAGGCAAGATCACCACCTTTGAAGTCGAGCAAGCTCAAGTCCATGAGTTGCCATGCTTCCTCATCATCAAGGCTCTGAAGTCTTCTTGTTGATGATTCCTTTCTTTCTTCAAAGAAGTGTAGTGTTGAAGACATTAGTGAAAGATGTCTCAAGTGTCAAGACGAAGATATTAGTGAAGGGTATCTATCGTCTATAGGATAAAGCACTTGTGGTAGGTGCTTAGAAGTCAAGACAAAGAAGCATTAGTGAAAGGTTCTTAGAAGTCAAGACAAAGAAGCATTAGTGAAAGGTGCTTAGAAGTGAAGACACAAGACATTAGTGAAAGGTGTCTTGTAGATCTAGTCAAAGGCATTAGTGAAAGGTGCCTTAGATGTACATTCGATATGGTGTGTTTAGATGTACAAGATAGACTAGTATTAGATCCAAGGATATTGATATCCTTGATGATGTTGTAAAGGAGTAGATCTCCTTTGGGATTAGTCGTTGGTGTAGTGTGGTAGTAGTTCCTCCATTGCAATGGAACTAGGTGCTTAGCCTAGTACCTAATAAAGGGTAGGCGGCGTTGTGAAGGTGTAGTTCACCTAAGGTGTGAAAGAACTAGGTACTTAGCCTAGTACCTTATAAAGGGTAGGCGACGTTGTGTAGGTGTGGTTCACCTTGGAGTGAAAGAACCCGGTGGTTAGCCTAGTACGGGAAAAAGAGTAGGCGACGTTGTGAAGGCTTCTCCGCCATAAGGAGATTGGTGTAGTGATTACGAACTCTCGAGTAGGTGACTCTGGGAGTGGAGTAGGGCAAGGAAGGTGACCTTGTAGCCGAACCACTATAAATACTTGCATTGTGGTTTTGTGCTTCTTACTCTTATCTTTTCATTACTTACCTTTATATGTTTGTTTATCAACATCCAACACACACATCCAAATAGATTGACATAAGTCGATCTAAATAGATTAAAATGAAGTTTTAATTGGTAAAACTATTCAACCCCCCTTCTAGTTTTCCACAATGTGATTTTACTCAAAGAAGGTAAAGGACCATTTATTTGTGCAACTTGTTGGACGGGAACAACATTAAAAGAGGACTCAGGAATTGGTGTGATAACCCACGGTGTATTTGTATTATCTTGTTGTTTGACAAAAGTCATTTTTGAATAATCAAATGGTTTGTTATATTCAACTTTTTCCATTTTCAATCGACTCTCTTCTTCTGCATCGAATTCCTCTTCACGATTATATTCAACAACACTCATAATGGAATCATTAATTCTATGTTCTGCACTATACACTTGAGGATTTGGTTTGAATGCTCTATGTGAAAAACGAGGTTTGTAATCAGCAAGAATTGGCCCATATCCATCTGGATTTGGCTTAAAAGTAAACTTTTGAATTGTTGTGATTGACTCACCATGTATATAAACAACATTTCGAAACTCTTTGATTTTGTTTTGCAAATCGACAATTTCATCAAGATACTGATCAATTCATTTCCTTGAATGTTTTTGTACTCAGTAAACTGTTTTTGACATGTTAACAACTCAAACTTGGCTTTTCGAGTTTTCGAAGTAAGAGCGTTAATTTTTTGTTGATGATCAAATTTATGTTGCTCTATTTGAGAAAGCAATTCATTCTTGGATTCAACTAGATCACGTATCTGTATTTCCAAAGATTTTTCATTTTTGTATGATTTTGAAAAAGCGACTTCAAAATTGTATTCACATTTCTATTTTGTTTCAAATTTTTTGAGTTGTATCTTATGGCATTCATTATCCTTAGTTAACGGTGCAATCTTAGCATTAAGATTCTTATTAATCTCATTGCATTTCTCTAATTGAGATTGGGTGGTCTGAAATAAGGTCATGAGCCCGGGATCTGGATTAGACTAAAGCTCATTTTGTTCAACATGAGTCTCAACATAATCTTTATTTAGATCCCCAAATATAATCACGGATTCAACTTGATTATCAATGTTAACCATAAGGTCATCTTGATCGTCAAATGTAACTACGGGATCCATTTGATTATCTTCGTGATGAGATGTAGAAGACTCATGTTGAACACTCTGTGCCATGTCGGATGCAGATGCAGGCGGAGATATCAGATCATGTATAAGACATATGTTAGGATCCGGTACCTGAGACAAGCCATCAGTGTCATAGACTGGGCCTGTGTCACTCATGTGGAGCTCTTGCATGTTGGCCATCAACATCACAGTTGCGTTAGCTTGCAAGTCCTCCATGTCATCATCAGATTCTGCATTAGCCATGAAGCTCTGTTCTTTGTTGGTATGTGTTCCACCAGCTTCATCCTTAAGAGCCAAGAGTAAAGCTTCCTTGTGATAAGTGCTGCCTCTTGTTGTCGGCTTTGGGCAAGCATTCGCCAGATGACCCTTTTCGTTGCAGTTGTTGCATCGAAGACCATTATTCCTAGTCTGAACATTTCCCTGATCAACCATTTGAACCCGTTGTTGTGGAGCACCCATGTTATTCCTTCCATTAGCATTAAATCCTTGACCACTACCCATCTGACGACCATTTCCATGGTTCTGAACCTCAACCCTTCCATTGTTAACAACTGCTTGATTCCTTGTGTTAGATGAGGTACGAATACGGTTGTTGGATTTGTTCGCAAATCTCCCGAAGGCTCTAGCAATTAACGAAAATCCTTGATTCAACGTATCGAAAGCTTATGCATCCTCATTTAGTGTCTTAATGTAAAGTACTGAATCAGTGTTGTTGTTGTAAGGAACCAGTTGAGTTTCTTGTGATTGCTGTGAAGGATCATATGGTGTGATCTGAGTAGATTATTGTGGTGGATTAGTAAAGACAGTTGGCAAATTTGGAAATTGAGGATAACAAGCTTGAGTGTACAAAGCAAGAGTTTGATTATCCGGTAGAGTTGGAGATGCATTGATTCTACGGAGAAATCTGTCTTTGTCTAATTCCTTTTGATGGTGCTTTAAATAGTCATACAAAAATCCGTACGTTGCTTGATGAAGGTTTTTAGCTTGACGGATGAATGTAACATACTTCTCCCAATCAGGACCAAGACAGCTTAGGAACTTTGTGTTGATTGCAATCCTTGGCATAATGATGCTGTGTCTGTCCAAGTCATTGATGATGTCTGTGAACCGATGATAGTATGACTCTAATGATTCCCCTGGTTCAATCATGAAATTCTCATAGGATAAGTAAAGTTTTGATTCCATGTCTTCTTGATTGAGTTATGTGCCTTCCATAAGAAGATAAATGTGTTCCCACGTAGCTTTTGCAGTTTTCTGAGCATCAACACTGCGAAGAATCGGATTAGGTAAGCCCAAAAGGATATACTGCATTGCAAGTTCATCTGCTTCTAAGTAAAGTAGTTGTTCAACAGTGAGTTGATCTACTCTGAGAGTGGTGGTAACATCATCTCTTGGTGGATCAGCAGTTGGATCTCCGGGGACTGTTGTAGTAGGCATTTGAAAAGGACCTTCAAGGATGACCTTCTTCAAAAACTTACCATGTGTTTTCTTAAGATCACGAAACCTAAAAAACCGTATCACCCATTGATCATAGTTTCCGGGAGTGAGCATTGGAGGTCTATCAAGGGATCCAGCTTCATGAATGGATTGTTGGCTGCTTAACGCTTCACACATCTTTGCAAACCAAGAAGGTTCTTTTTGCGTTGTGACATTCATAGCATACTTAGCTGGAAACTGATATTGGAAGTAGTTAGCATGCTGATATTGTTGACGAGGGTTTGGTTGAGGTATTTTTGGTGGAAGAGGTTGTGCACCTTGAGGAAAGTAAACTGATGATGGTTGTTGTTGTTGTTGTTGAGGATACTCATGAGGAAAGTAGTTGGAGTATGGTGGTTGAGACATCTTGAAACTTGTGTAAATGATGGATCTTTGTAGTCGAATGAAACTTGATGTTGTTGATGAAGTACACTTAGGCGTAAACAAACTTAGGCGTAAAACTGATGATGTTACGCGTAACTTCCTACTTACGCGTAAACAAGAGCTTAGGCGTAAATCCTTCTTACACGTACGCTTTAGGTTAAACGTAAGCTTAGGCGTAAACTAAATGCTTAGAAGTAAGAACCTTAGGCGTAAGAGTAACTTAGGCATAAAGTGTTTACTCGTAAATGTTTAAGCTTAGGCGTAAACTTAGGGTTTTACCCAAAAATCCTTTACACTTGTCCAAGTGTAAAAGATATCCGCAAGTCGAAGTGTTTTCAGGCTTATCCAAGCAAGAAAACACTGAGTTAACCAACAGCTTTGAAGATCGTTGAAGAAAATTCTTACGCGTAGACTGTTAGGCTTAACTGTGACTTAGGCGTAGAAGCTTAGGCGTAGAAATCTAGGGTTTTGTTATGCGTAAAAAGTACGGAATTTACCAAGCTTGATTTTTATGCACTAACCGTTTTGAAAACTTGATTTTAATGATAAAACAGCTTCAAAATCACCAAAATGACAAGAAAGTTTGAAACTTGATGATCCAAAGTGAAATTTAACCTTATGCGTAAAACAAGTACACGACCCAAAACCAAGTTCAAAAACTAATCTAAACACGTAAAGTTTGAAACTTTTTGCAACAAACAGAAACTTTAACACTAAATAAACCTTAACCCATAAGAATCTTGAGTTTACAAGTGAAAAAATCAAAGCTTTTTAGCAAATGAAAATTGTAGAAAGTGTTACCTTACGCGTACGATTAACAACTTCAAAAACAAAAGTGTTTCACCCAACTAGATGGCGTATGATACCACTGTTAGGTCACCATAAGTTAACACAAGCATGTAGATGACAGAATTGAGATGAAGATAGAAGGTTGAACACAATACACACGTATGAATAAGCAAAGGTTATGCGTAAATAGTATAAGATTAACAACACTTCTCAAATGAGAAGTAAGCAAGTATTTATAGGGGAAGGGAGCTAGGGCAACACATCTAGTCCCTTCCTTGGCCTTTTGGGCCTTTGCATAAGCTTATGGGCTTTCTACATAAGCCTAGCCTTAATTACTAACATAAAAGGCATATTAAAGCAACCTATGACATATAAATGACTAACACTTGTAAATATAGTTTAGGAGCGTTTCCAACAAATAGAAAGTGCAATTTTAACTTTTTGGACTAAAAACGTAAAAGATTGTAAGTTTGGGTAGGGAAATGTAACTTTTATATAAGTCGGGGATAAATTTTGTAACATTGAGACATTTTTGAAAAACTTATATCTATAAACTAGTTGCGTCCAAATTTTATAAAAACTTACCTATATAACATAAATACGGCGACATAAAAATATAATTAATGACGTTGAACTTTAAACAAATAAGTATAAAAATTTGCTATCGAATATCTTAAAAATAAATAATACAAACATTTTAATAACTTATCATTCACTAACTTAGAATATTTAAAATACATATTTTAACTTATCATCCACTAACTTTTGTTAATTTTTAAACGAGTTCATTTCATAAGTCGTATCGACGAGAGTACATATATATGTAATATTCTTAAAATAACATATATAACCAAAATAATATTTAAACTTTGTTTTTGAACTTTAAGCATTGTCACACAAGCAATACTAAACGCAACCATTCGAAAACACTTACACTTATTCATCTTGAGTCTTGAGTACCCTAGAACTACAAACTGAGACTTGACCTACTAATCTAGGTCGCGTATTGGAGCAGTTTTTTTTACACACTTGATTGTGCTTTATCTTGGTTGTTATACCACTGAGGTGAGTTCATAGCCCTACTTTTACTAAGTTTACAAATTTTCCGTGGAGGAGATACATGTTATAAAACCATATTACCTTGCTAAAAGTCCCTCACATCATGAACCATTAATCACCATGAGTGAACGCAAATATTGTGGATAGATCTATTGGGATTGACGAATCCTATCTACGTTATTCAGATAGAATAGCTAGGCGCACTATATTTGAATTAGGTAACTAACAACTACCTACTTGGGGGCTTGTTACTACTATCATTTCTATGATACTAATGTTAATGTCTTGTGTGCCATGAGCTTAGTGCAATAATAACTGTTTTCCCTGATAGTTGTACTTCGAAGAAATTATCACTCATATTTTGTGTTCAACTGATTAACTTATAAACCTATGGATTTCACTCAACAATTTTGTTGCCTTTTTAGTATGTTTATCTCAGGTAATTAAAAGAAGCTCAAAATGGCACGGAGTTGGAACCAGACCGTTTGGACTTGACCTTAAATAAAGTCATCATTCTTTGCAAACTTGAATAATGACTTTTGTGTAACTTAAAGTATTTGGAATCTCTTATGTAACCTAAACATTAAGTTTTCATTGAATGATGACAATATTCAAAAACGTCTCTTTTAGAGTCATTTTCTATAATTATTACTGTGATTTATGAAGTAATATCCCTGTTTAGCGTTCCGCTGCTACGTTGAAATTTCAGGGTGTTACACGGGTTCATCGGGTTCGGGTCGGTTTAGTTCGGGTTCAGGTCAACCTGAATATAAGAAAAATGATTAAAAAATTTGCCTACTTCAATATTTACATTGTGAAAGTGTTGGGTTCAGTAAATACCCATACCCTTTAATCTATGATTTGAATAGAAAATAGCCCAAGTATCTAGTCCGTTAAACACTTATAGGTCACTGAGTGCATAGTCTCTCAGTGAGCCATCTTCAGGATACTCAGTACGAGGCAACAAGATAGTCTCTCCACTCAGAAAGGCGGAACTTAAAGGGTGAAGACTGAGTCAAGAAGAAGATGGTGGATTCAGTGAGCGATGACAATAGCTCACTGAATCCCTAAGACTCCTCTCCAACTACTTACACTGAAGACAAACTGAAGTAGAAGACTGAAGGATGTAAAGAATGAAGAATGAGCGGGACAAGGCGGGATAAGTTTGAATCAGATAAGACGAAGTCCTTATCAACCAAAGTCAACTTTCCCTGAATAGAAAAAGATCAGGCTCAGTGTCATCACTGACCTTAGGAAAGTAGTCTTGTCTCTTGCCTAGAATAGCCTTTGTAAACAGAGATAAAATGCATCAGTATTTTGTCTTCTGTAAGATGTCAGTTTGTCACTTAGGAAAGAGTTAAAACTCATACATGTATAAATAGCATAAGAGATGGAGTGAAAAGGTTAAGCTTGTGAATTGTAAAAACACACATACATGCAAGCCATCTTTTCACTCCTCCAAATACAACTTAATCCCTGAGATAGCTCAGTGGGTTCTAAGAGTTGTGCTCAGACTTAGCCTGAGCTTAGAGGAGTCACCAAACTTTGTTATTTCAATCCCAAGTACTGTTCCGCAAGTACTTGGGTAACGTATTCTTTTTGATTGATTTCTAATAAAGAATATGATGTTGAAAATTACTTTGTGTGTTTTACTTATGTTAATTTCAGTCATTGTTCACTATTAACTTGTTTTATATTCTTAAACTGTTTTAAACGATAGTGAACGGGGAACAACAAGTGGTATCAGAGCAAGGCTAATTATAAAACATTTTTTTAGGCCGCTCTAAACGTTTTTAAATTAGGATCCTAAATGGCTGAAATTGATGTACCCCAACTAGTCGATAAAAAAGGTGGAGCTTATTCATTGTTGCCTAGACTTGAAGTTGGCAAATTCAACAAATGGAAAAAGCGAATGCTTTTCTATTTGATTGGGATGGAACCTTATTATATCAAGTGTATAAATGAAGGTCCATTTTTCCCAAAGACTGCTGAAGGTTTGCCCAAACCTGAAGCTCAGTGGACCCAGGATGAAAGGAGAGTGGTCAACCAGGAATAAAGACTCAAAAGTATCATAATATCTTGTCTTTCTGACGATATTATGGAGTCTGTTATAAGTTGTAGTGCAGCTAAACAAACTTGTGATGACCTAGTTCATAGTCATGAAGGACCATATGATACCAAGGAAAACAGGATAATGGACCTGAAACTTGAGTATAACACCTTCAGGGCTAAGGACTCAGAAACTCTTTCTTAAACTTACACCATGTACAAAACTCTTTTAAATGAACTGTCAAATGATGGTGTTAAGTTGTCCAAACATGAAATCAATATTGGTTTTGTCAACAGTCTCCCTGAGAAGTGGTTGAATTTCTCTCAGGGACTTCGGAATGCTAATCATATCCAAAATCTTGAGCTTCCTGAAATTTATGGGAAATTTGTCTATGACGAAAACCTCATCAACAGACGATACCCTGACTTAAAGAAGTCTCAGGAAGTCAAGAAGTCCCTGACCACCACCTCATCACCAATATCAACTGCTTTCTATTCTAACAATGTTGTTCAAGATTTTTAGGAAAACTCTGATGATGAGCCTGATGAGAGATCAAGTGAGGAGTACCTAAATGACCTGAACACTGAATTTCAGGAAAGGGTACTCCTTGCTAACTCTCGAAGGTTTATAAAAAGAAACAAAGGTTTTTCAAATGCCAAAGCAAATGAGGACACCGAATGCTTTAAGTGTCACAAAAGAGGTCATTTTGCAAAAGACTGTTTTTCAAAAACAATTTCTGAACCCTCTTATAAACCATCAGGGTCAAATCAGTCCTCAGGCTTTAGCAAATTTCAACCAAAAATCTATCAGTCTTATCAAAACTTTCAAAACAAATCTGATCAAAACAAAACTGCTGATTTTGAAGCTAAGTATAAGAAAGTCAAAGCTAAGCTTGCATTGCTCGAGGCCAGTCCCTCAGAAACAACAAAAAGTGTTCAATCTGTGCAGGGTAAAAACAAAGGCCTTGTTGCTGAAACCTTTGACTGGGATGAAGAGCCAGTGTCATCAGATGATGAAATGGTGCATGTCAGTGCACTGATGGCCCTCTCAGAAGAGGACAAGCTGGCTGTTGGAAAGAATCATGCCAGGAATGAAGAATGGGTCAATATCACAATGAAGAAGGTAAATATTCTACTTTCTATGGATGATGACTCTGATTGGCAGTCTTACATGAATTATCTTAATGTTGACCTTAAGTTCGTAGAGGAGCAAAGACTAAATCTTTTTTCAAAATACAACAAGCTAAGTTTTGAATTAAACAAGTGTAGGGATGAACTGCTTCTTTTAAAACAAGCTAAGCTTGAGGCTGTCACTTTGCAAATTCAAAACACTGAACTAGTTAAAAGAAATCAGGCTCTTCAAGACGAACTCAAAAAGGTTCAAGATATTCTTGATAGTTGGACTGCTAAGAATCCCAGGGTCTTTGATGCTGTGGGAGCCCCCAGTAGCAAGAAGAGAGTCTTAGGTGAAGATCATCTTCCTGACTCTCTCAACAAAGACCAGGGTCCTAAGCCATTTGTGTCTGGTGGTATGATTACCAATATGTTGACTACTCCCAAACCGAGTGATTGGATTGAAAGGGTCAATCCTGAGAGTAAGCTTCCAAATTTCGATTCTGGAAGGATTCTAGAGCCTGAAAGCCAAGCTCTAAAGAGCATTCTTGGACTCCCTGATGTGCCCAGTAGTACTGAAAACATCTCTGAGTCTGAAGCAGAATCTCAAGCACCGCTTCCACCACTGAAACCTCTTCAGGGTGCTGCACCAAGCTCTGAGCTTACTCCATTACAATTCAATCCTCACTCACCAAAAGAAAGGTCTAGACTTGGTAGAACCATCCTGAAAAGACCAACAAAACCAACTCAACAAGAGTCTACTCCTACTGAGACTTCAACATCCTATGTTCCCACTGAAGCGACCAAATTCAGCTGAATCGACTTATGAGAAAGCTGACTGAAAAGATGGAATCCATCGAAAAAGCTTCTGATTCAATCAAGGAAACTAAGTCAGCCTCATCTAGCTCATCAAAGTCAAAATCCACCAACAAACCCAAGCAGAAGTATGAGCTGTGTCATTACACCAGTCATACCACTGACAACTGCTATAGAATCCTTTTTTGCATGATCTGCAAAAAGAATTATCACAGAACTGCTGACCACCTACAGTATGTCAGTCAAGCAAACTATACCAAAGTTGGTCATCAGTATGCTTCATCCTCTAAAATTGCTCCCAAGAATAGAGCAAAACCTTTTCCTCTTTGCCCTCACTGTGGGTTTAATGATCATCATCAGGATGATTGTCTCATGAACAAATGCTGTGATATATGCGGTAATCCAGCTCATGAGACTTCCCAACATGACAGTGTCATTCATGCAAGGAGAGGTACAAAACAACCAAGAGTCACTGAGTCTTCCTCAGTCCCTAAATGCAAAACCTGTGGTAGCACAATGCACTCAACCACTGACCATGAGTCAATTACCAAATTCAAAAAGACCTTGAGACCCAAGCCCACTAGTAAGTGGGTCACTAAGAGAAACTAATTCAGTTTACTACTTGTGCAAAGACATGCCAGGGAGCCTATTTGGCATCTAGACGGTGGATGCTCAAGAAGCATGACTGGTGTGAAGGAGTATCTGCACAAGTATATAGAGGAACCAGGACCCAAGGTAGTGTTTGGTGATAACTCATCATGTCCCACTGAAGGTTATGGTTCAGTAAACTGCAATGGAATAGTCTTCTCTAGAATAGCTTATGTCAATGGTCTAAAATACAATCTCATCAGTGTCAGTCAACTGTGTGATGCTAAGTACATTGTGCAATTCAATGACAAACAAGGTACCATCTTCAATGCCAACAAGGAATTTGTGTTGATAGCTCCTAGGAGAGATGATGTTTATGTGTTAGACATGTCAACACTCTCCCAAGATGGAACTTGCCTCTTTGCTAAAGCCACTGAAACTATCAATTGGCTGTGGCATAAGAGACTCTCACACCTGAACTTCAAAAACCTCAACAACTTGGTAAAACAAAACAAGGTCCTTGGCTTACCATTACTGGTTTTTGCTAAAAACAAACCATGCTCTGCCTGTGAAAAAGGTAAACACCACAGAGCATCATTCAAAACCAAACAAAATTTCTCCATCAAAAGCTGCCTTCACCTCCTGCACATGGATCTCTTTGGACCTGTCAGTCCCAGATCTATCCAGCATAAGAAGTATACACTTGTCATTGTTGATGAATTCTCAAGATACACTTGGGTATACTTTCTTTCAAAAAAGAGTCTGGAAGCTGATACAATAATGTCATTCATCAGGAAGATTGAAAACCAGAATGACATTACTGTTAAACAAATATGAACTGACAATGGTATCAGAGTTCGTGAAATCAAGAGCTTGAGAGTTTCGTGATGAAAAAGGAATTTCTCAAAATTTTCATCTCTTTATACCCCGAACAAAATGGGGTCGTTGAAAGGAAAAACAGAACTCTCATTGAGGCTTCTAGAACCATGCTAAATGGCTCATTCCCTCCAAGCATTTTCTGGGTAGGCGTTGTACATTACACTCAAAACAGGTCAATCATTGTCAAAAGACATAATAAAACCCCATATGAGATCGTCAAAGGTAGACTTCGACATCACTATTTTCATGTGTTTGGATGTCCTGTATTCATTCATAACCACAAGGATCATCTAGGCAAGTTTGATGCAAAAGGCGATGATGGATGGATTTCTTAGGCTACTCAATGATCTCCAAAGCCTTCAGGGTTTTTAACACAAGGAGACAACAAGTTGAGTAAACCTTTCATGTCATTTGATGAAAGTCTTTGCATCAGGTTCACCAACATCTCAGTGGAGGAAATAGGAATTGATGACTCATCAAGATATCCTCATGAGGTACAACACTTCGATTAATTCCTGTATCAAGCGATCTTTGACATCTCATTTTATGTCTTACCTGCGACCTTTGACAACTATCGGTGAATTCATGATAATCGATCAGTCCCTACTGGATAGGTATCTTGAACCAAATGTTCGAGGAATGCGTGAATCAAGAACCTAACGAACAAGACATCTCAATGAGATGTTCTTAATGATTTTGTGGCTCAAGCACGAGAACTCACTCACGAGTCTCCGGTGACCTATTCAAGCTTCGGATCTAGACCAAAAACTAAGTGGACAAAATCTCGGGACATTGAGCTTGTAAGCATTATTGGTGAACCGCGAGGGCATGCTCACTAGAAGCATGGGCTATAAGTTAGCTGCGACTTCGTGATGAATGTCTATATCGATTACCTATCGAAATAGAACCCAAAAGTGTCACTGAGGCTCTAAGCACCCATGGGTTCAAGCTATGCAAAAGAGCTGCAATAGTTTGATAAAACAAGGTCATGACCTTGATCAAATGTCCTCAGGATGTAGTAGTCATATGAATGAAGTGGGTTTTGAAAACAAAGCGATGAAAATGGCAACTGTCATTAAAAACAAAGCGGACTTGTAGCTAAAGGTTGATCAACAAGAAGGCATTGACTATGATGAGACATTTGCTCTGTTGCAAGAATGGAAGCAATGAGGATATTCCTTGCATATGCAACATACATGAAATTAGGGGTCTACCAATGGATGTTAAAAGTGCATTCTTAAATGGTGGTCTCAAGGAAGATGTATATGTTGAAGCCTCGGCTTTGAGAGTAGTAAATTTCGACTATATGCGCAAGCTTGACAAAGCCCTTTATGGACTTAAACAAGCTCCCGATGCATGGTATGAAACTCTCTCGGCGCTTCCGATACAAAACAAGTTTGTCAGGAGGAAAGATAGACAACACCTGTTTGTCTATAGAACCAACAGAGATGTGATCTTGGTCAGTGTATGTTGATGACATCATCTTTGGCTCAACAAACTACAAACTTTGCAAACATTTTGAAAAGCTGATGACAAAGAAGTTTGAAATGAGCATGATGGGTGAACTTCATACTTCCTTGGACTACAATCGAACCAAATGACAAAGGTATATCCATCGGTCAAGAGAAATACACAGAAATCTCTTGAAGAAATATGAGATATCTGACGTGTCTCGGTGAAGACACCAATGGTCCCTCTAAACAACCTTGGACCTGATCTCACTGGCAAATCAGTCAATCAAACTCATTTCAGGGGGATTATAGGCTCATCGATGTATCTTACTTCTACTAGACCGGACATACAATTCTCGGTCGTCTAATAGCAAGATATCGATCCAATCCCAAAGAATCCCACCTTCATTGCAGCCAAAAGAATACTCGGTACTGAAGGGAACCCCAACCTTGGACTCTATTATCCAAAGTGCTCGGGTATGATCTCGAGGTTACTCGATTCACGATTATCTTGCCTGCAACATGGATAGAAAAAGTACCTCGAGGGTCTGTCAATTTCTTGGAGGAAGCGGTTTGTTGGAGTGCTAAAAGCAACAATCGATGGCTATGTCTTCATTTGAAGGCGAGTATGTAGCTATTGTAGGATCTTTGTGCCAATGTTTTATGGATGAAAAGTCAACTCAGTGACTATGACATCCATTAAAAAATGGTACCCATTACGTGACAACACCGGTGCAATTGCAATCTCCAACAACCCTGTCCTTCACCAAAGAACCAAACACATTGATATCAGATATCACTTCATCGGGGACCACATAATGAAAGGAGACATAGAACTCCATTTCATCCCTACGAGAGTATCAAGCTGGTGATATCTTCACCAGCCTGGATGAACCTACCTTGAGTGGCTGGTTGGGAATGCTTGACATTGAAAGTGGGATCGAAAACCAATCTCAGTAAGTTCTCAAATGGTTCCTCCTCCTGAGCGAAAACCAGTCTAACCTCTGAATGAGTAAGACTCATTCGGGGACCAACAGTTAATATTGAGCATTAAATGAGTAAATAAATGATCCAAGTATCAGTTACTTAAATGTCCTAGGTTGGTAACTATGACAATTTAATATATGAATATATGTCTCCTTGTCTTCTTGACCATATCAAGGGTCCCTCACAAACTTACCTAATCCCCACTTGGCATTAAATGCCCCCTCTCTCATGAAATATCCTATTGATATTTTATTCGTAAAGTGCACTTTTACGTACACTAGCTGTTCCTTGAAAAGCGGGATTTTCTTGCGGGTGAGTGGTGGCATTAAATGTGGAAATTCAAACGTTTTCTAAAACCAACTCTAAATACTCCCATTTGTGCAAAAACCACCTCTCTCACCACTCTATAAATACCCTCTTCAAAACCTCATGAACACACACAAAAGATTTCTGCTAACAAAACTCTGTCAAAATCTCTTTTAAAACCCAGAAATCTTTGAGTTCTTCAAAACCTTTTGAAAAACTTCTTTGTAAACATTTAAAAAAGTTTTTCATCACAAACTTGAGAGATCTTAAAACTCTTTGATTGTTCTTGTCCTTGTTCTTATCAAAACCCTAAATTTTGAAATGGCAGGTACAAAATCTCTCGGTTGCTTCTCGATGGTAGGGGATCTTTCAAATGTTGAATTTAAAACAAATAATGTCATAGGCAATTTTGAATATCCTGTTGTCCCAACCTATAAGGACATTATGAAATTTTTATATAAGCGCCCAGAAAGCGGCCTTTGTTCGGTGTCCTCCAATCTTTGTACCAAAACATCTCGGGAGTTTTGGGCTACGACCAAGGCCTTTGACGACACCCTACATGAGAACAACCTTAGACCTCTCAGAATATCTCATCGGGTTCAGATCTTAATGGGGGCAACAATTCACCACGGATTATAAAACTTTTTGCACCTCCACGAGGTTAGATTACAACAAAGGTGTTTATGTAGCCCATCTGAACCCTCCACGTGAAGGATGGGTTAAAACAAATCATTTTAGATCCAATTTTTGGACAAGACCCGGTCACCAAAAGTTCATTTCCGTGGCTTGGAGGATCCTATTCACATTTGTGATTGGTCCTCGGGGGAACCACTCATCCACTGAACAAGTTAACTCTATTCGGTTGATGATGGCATATACTTGATGAATGGGGTCATTTGTCACATATAGGGGAGATCATTTATAGTGATCTCTAACCAAGCTTCTGAGCAAAACTAGGACCGAAATACGTTTCGTATCCTAGGTTGTCTCTTGTGCTTTAAAGTGTTACGGGTACAAACTATCCTCGGGAAGAACAATTTGGTGCTTTGCACGGCATCTGAGCCAATCAAATTTTCAAAGGACCCATCCCTTGTCACAAATATTGAATGGCTGATCCATATGGTTGTGTAAACAACGAGGAGAATCCGTGTCTCTAACCATCCCGCCTTTAAAGAGAGTCTGAGCCCAGGACTAAAACCAAACCCAAGTCTCGAGGCTGAGGCTTGGGGGAACCTGACCTAAAAAGCAAAAAAGCCAGACTAACAGACTGGTGACCAAGCAACATCCACCCGGTGACAACGAAGGACATTGATAAATCACAATCGGTGCCCTTGGTCCCAACTACTACTCCCAAGATCCATAGGGAAACATACAACCCGTGGTAGGGGCGCCTTCCGCATCGCCCAAGGATGACATTAGCAAATCACGACCTTTGTTAGGGCACACTGAATGATCCCAACTTCGGAAACAAACAACCCGCGATAGGGATATCGCGCCAGACTCCGCTAAAGGCACTGGAAACACCCACCGTGTCTCGAGGGTCTCAGGGACAAAGACTCGAGAGGACGAAACAACCGCCCGATATGGAACCCAAAACCAATCGACTCGAGAGAGAAGGCAGGAAATGCCCACCCGATGCGAGGGTGTCAGGGGACAAAGACTCAAAGGAAAATATACCACCGGCTGATATGGAACCCATCACAACCCCTTGTTAGCGTTTGCGATGTTCTTGGGATACTCTTTTCCGAAGATGAACTTGCAGCGGTGATGATGATACATTTCGGGGAAAGTGGACGGCCCGAGGTTGGTGAACAAGGACCTCGGCGATCCACGAGAGCATCTTGAATCACCATTCAAGCGACAATGATGACTCCTCTTCCTCCACTGGTGAGTTCAAGAGATTATAATGTTCTTCCACTCACGAGGCAGCTTGTTGATGGATCACCAAAGAAGGTTATACTCAGGGTCATTGAAACATTGTGGGAACAACAATTGAGGCTTCTGCCGGTTATCTGATCTAAAGGCTGAGGTACAAGCCTTTGATGAAAATGTTCATGAGCAGGGGGATCGATGTATGACAATCTTCAGCGGTGGGCGAAAACTTGGCTAAATTTCGGGCACCTTCGGGGTGTAGGCACAAAGATAGATGAAATCAGGAGAATTTGTCAAAGAAGATCCGGCGCTCAACTCTCAAGTCTTGAAGGCTACTGAGGCTTACTTGAAACAATCCTCCGACTCATTTGAACTAGTGAAATGCTCCAATATGCAAATGTTGAGTGGTCCAATCTTGTTCAGTCTCTTGGCTACATTGGGCTCTGTGAATACTCGGTGGCTACTTTGGCTCAGGCATCTTCTTCCCTGCCCGGAATCTCGGGCTCCGAGTGGCCTTTCTGGGATTTCTCGAGCAAATTTGGAAACTAAAGTCAGCGGTATTCAAGCCGACACTTGAGACATCAAGGCTATGATCTCGAAATTTATCAGCCTTCAAGGGTGGCAACTCCGTCACCTAAAGCACCCGCCAACTCTTGCCCTCACTGACTTTCGGCAAGCAGTTGAGGGGAAAAGTGAAGAAACTCCTCTCCCTTGAGGGGAGACAACACCACCGATATCTGCACTCAAATCTCATCATCATCACAAGTCTCACAATACCTATCTCATCAATCCCACCACCAACGCCAACAACAACGGCGAGTGATTACATCAATAATAACAACAACATTACCCTGTATCATCTTCTTCTTGAGGCCAAGACAAAGGAAAAGGCATAATGACAACACCTCTGAGCACTGAGAAGATTCCCTTTCGGGTGACACTGAATACCTTTCGCACCACAACTGACTAAGTGCCTATCTTGAAAAGAAGAAGGAAATTGAGGAAGAAGAAAAAAGCGGAGGCACGGTAAAGGTGGTCGTTGAAGAAGGCGAAAATGTTGGAATAAATGCTAAAGCTTAAAAAGGTCGAAGCGGGACAAAGTTCAAGGAAGCTTAGCGCTCGGATGGTGAAATGAGAAAACATTGGAAGAAGAAGAAGAAAATTGAAGCCCTGAAAGCAGAGAAAGCATTACAAGCTGACAATGACAAGCAGAAGGCTACTGAAAAGATCACAGATGTCAAAATCATCCCCATACCAAACCGGCCATGAACGTTTCTGAGAGGGATGATACAAGACACCGAGGTTCATGATCCCCAAAGTTCACGACTTTGGGATCAGCGAACTCGATGAGCTTAGTCCAATGTTGAAAAGAAGACGGTGGTTAAGGAGGCGATGAAGATGCTCAGTAAAATATGAAAGACGAGGATGTACAACATGGCGAATTCACGCTGCTCGCGCACCTCAAGGATCTCAACCACAATCATCCACTGGAAAAGGAAGAGTTGAGTTCCGGCCGAGATAAAAGTGCGGTTTGAATGCAACCGAGGAGCGCTACGAAGGTGTTAAGTTTGTAAAAGCTGTTTGGTGATTGAAAAGCCTGAAGAGGGCTATTTTCATTGATGAATATGGAAACCAGTTCCAAAGGTGGAGCGATATTGATAAGGTTGGAGTGGCAACAATCTTTGAGCTACATACCGGTGGCTTCTCAAATTGATCTCCTGCAAATATCAAGTTTTGTCTTGACTTAAATGCCAAGATAAGAGAGCATCGACATGGAAACACTTACCAAGAAAGTCAATCTTGAAGCCTTGGGAATCCATCTAGACTGATCATTTTGATTTATGTTTTTGTACTAGTGATAGGAGCCATGTAATCTGATCAATAAAAGATGTATGTTTTTGTTAAATTACTCGGTGTTCCTGATTGTATTCATTAGTACATTCAGTGTAAGAAGAAGCCATTTGCTCCTTTATCTGATCAAACACTTAGGCTATTTGTATATCCAATAGGGGGAGTTGTTGGGTTCAGTAGATACCCAAACCCCTTAATCTAGGATTTGAATAGAAAATAGCCCAAGTGTTTTGTCCGTTAAACACTACAGGTCATGAGTGCATAGTCTCTTAGTGAGCCATCTTCGAGATATTCAGTCGAGGCAACAAGATAGTCTCTCCCTCGGCAAGCCGGAACTTAAAGGGGTGAAGGCGAGTGAAAAAAGATGGTGGATTCATTGAGTGATGACAATAGCTCACGAATCCCTAAGACTCCTCTCCAACTACTGCAGACAAGCGAAGTAGAAGATGAAGGATGTAAGAAGCGAAGAATGAAGCGGAACAAGGCGGGATAAGTTTGAATCGATAAGGCGAAGTCCTTATCAACCAAAGTCAACTTTCCACGAATAGCAAAGATGGAGCTCGGTCATCAATTAGCGACGAGGAAAGTAGTCTTGTCTCTTTACCTAGAATAGCCTTTGTAGCAGAGACAAAATGCATCGATATTTTGTCTTTACAGCAAGATGTCGGTTGTCCTTAGGAAAGAGTTAAAACTCATACATGTATAAATAGCATAAATGATGGAGTGAAAAGGTTAAGCTTGTGAATGTAGAAACACACATACACGCAGCAATCTTCACTCCTCAAATACAACTTAATCCCGAGATAGCTCGATTGGGTTCTAAGAGTTGTCTTTCGAGAATTAGCACGAGCTTAGAGAGTCACCAAACTTTGTTTCAATCCCAAATCTTGTTCGCGGTACGGAGTAACGTAATATTTTTGATTGATTTCTAATAAAGAATATGATGTTGAAAATTACTGTGTGTTTTACTTATGTTAATTTCAGTCATTGTTCACTATTAACTTGTTTTATATTCTTAAACTGTTTTAAACGATGGTGAACGGGGAACAACAGAAAGTGTTAGTCGAGTCGGGTTGGTCGGGTTTGGATCAATTTGGGTTGGCGCTAAAAAAACATACCCGAACTCGATTCTATTTAGAACTCGGGTTGAGTCGAATAAAATTATTTATGCGAGTAACCCGACGCGAATAGGGTTAATCAAGTTTGAGTTCGAGTTCGAGTTTGGGTCGGTAGGCTTTTTTGACACCCCTACTCACGTAACTCCCTTTATGACTCTATCTACATAAATTTTGAACTCCACGTGGTTTGGCTGATTATATTCGTTAGTTACTCTGCTTGGAAGTAACCTCTCTCAAAAGGACCACAAAATATTGGACTCGGTCCTATTGTCGTTCACGGGTCAATTGGTGTAAACTACTTGGAAACACCTTGCAAAGATCCACGGCACCCATGAGTGGACCTAGATACAACTAAATAAGCCATGATTGATCATGACTTTGTATTAGAGCATACTTTTTCTTTACTCTTTTAAAAACTAAATTTCAAAAATAGCCCACATTTTGATATTCCATTCACAATGTAATAAAAAAAACACCAAATTTCAAAAATGGTCTTGATAAATCAATAGAACATGCACTCAATAGGTGTTTAGGGAAAAGTTTAATGTAGACTTCAAATTCTTCTTATACCCAATGAATCAATTACACTTTTTCATTTTTTTTTATCTAAATAAAAAAACTTACTTTTATCTATTTCTTTAAAAATTAAATATCTTACAAACCATTAATCATTACGCGAAAAGAATCATATCATCATGACAAGAATTAAATTATATTTCGGCGAACTTTTTTTTAACTTTTTTTGTGAGTATTGAAATTTACGTCTGAAGAAATCACATTTGATTTGTAATTTTAAAATCATATTTGATTTTATGAAATCACACGTGATTTTTAACATACAAATCACACGTGATTCCTAATATACAAATCACGTGTGATTTTTTCAAACACAAAATTTAACATTAAGACAAAACTCAAAAAAAAAATGTTTGTCGAAAGTATATCGAAGTGTCCGTCTGCTGAAAGATATAAAATTCCGCGTGCGGTGTTGTATTTTTTTATTAGTAATGATTCTGGTTCTGAAGATATTTTATTTTAAAAAATAAGATGAAAAGTGGAGTTTTTTAAATAAATAAAAAAAATGATGATGATGAGGATTAGTTCATTTGGTCTATAAAAAAACTATTGGGTCTATAATGATCTGAACTGTAGGTTTTTGACATGTTTCCCAAAGGTTTGTTGTGTTTTTTGCTAGACCGACAGCTATATTTTTTGTAAGATCGTACTTTTGGTGTGGAAATTTTTTGTCTTTTTATAGAAAACTTATAAAAAATTACGAAGGTATGTTAGTCATTTCATATGCGTTTGACCTTGACTAATGAGGTATTAACAACCGTTAGTTTTCGATGACTATTTTGCACTCAACTTTAGCTTTTGGTGGCAAATTTACAAATTTTGTTTCTCTTGATATATTATTTGCAATTTTAGCAAATATTAGGGATGAAATTTGCAATTTACCCTTTGTTATTTGAGCCCCTAAACATTGACAATCATATTCAACTACCACGTTGTTATCATCAAGTAGTGCACCTACAAGTGGGACATCATGGCGAAAAAGAAAATAATAAATGGTGTAAACTACTATCTTGACTATTCATGTGAGGTCATGTTAAAAAATAAAGGAAGTCATGAATGACATTAAGGGGGCGTTTGGTTTGGGTAATTTAAAATTCCGGAATTTTAAATTCTAGAAAATTTAAATTATTGAGAATTTAAAATTTCAATTAAAATCTTTAGCTTAGCGTTTTTGTTTAGCGATTTATATTAATTTATTTATTTTTTAATTTATAAAAAATTTATTAAAAATTGTTAAAAAGTTTATAAAAAATTATAAAAAAAGTTTGAAAAATTTATAAAAATTTATAAAAAAAGTTTATAAAAAATTTATAAAAAAAGTTTATAAAAAAAAGTTTATAAAAATTTATTAAAAAGAGTTTATAAAAATTTATAAGAAATTTGTTTATAAAAAATTTATAAAAAAAGTTTATAAATTATAAAAGTTTATAAAAAGTTTATAAAAGTTTATAAAAAATTTCTAAGAAATTTATAAAAAATTTTAAAAAAAAAGTTTATAAAAAAAGTTTATAAAAAATTTATAAAAGTTTATAAAAGAGTTTATAAAAAAAGTTAAAAAAAATCTATAAGAAATTTATAAAAAATTTATAAAAAAAAGTTTATAAAAAATTTATAATAAAAGTTTAAAAAAAATCTATAAAATAGTTTATAAAAAATTTATAAAAAAAGTTTATAAAAAAATTATAAATATTCTATTTAAAAGTTTATAAAAAAAACAATAAGAAAAAAAGTTTATAAATTGTTTTTCAAGCAAATTAAATTCCCACTTTTGGAGGCATTTCGATTCTCCCATTTGGCAATAGAGGAATTGTAAATTGCTTCAATTTCTTCTATTTGAGTTACCAAACATGACATTTGAAAGGAATTAAAATGCAAATGCATCCAATATGCCTCAAATTGCCCCAACCAAACGCCCAAAATTACGAGTAATTGAATCGGTCCAATTAATTTTATTTGTCTGATGTTGATGTTTGTTTGTCTTGTCCAATGGCAAAGTTTGCAAAACTTTCTTTTTTTTAATAATGATTCTCATTTCAAAACTGCTTTTCACATGATTCACAAAGTTTCTGCTCTTAGAGCATGTACATCAATAACACAAGTTAAAGTTTAACACCGTGTCACGTCAGCTTTAACATTTCACCTTAACATTCTCAAAAAACACCCACAACAATAACATTCTCAAGTTAAACTTTAACACTCCAATAATTTACAAAAACAACCCTTCATTTAGGGGCATATAAAAAAAAAAAAAAAAAAGACGGGCGTGGGTGTTAACACCTGCCCTTTAACCCACGAATAACACCGACCAATGATAACACCGATAATGACGGTTAAGCGGCACTTGCATAATCCGAGCCGAAGTATTGATGTGAATGCTCTTAGGGGCTGTTTTTTTTTTTTTTTTTTCCTGTTTAAAAATAGTTTCTGTTTAGATTAATAATTCTTTTTGGATCAAGAACCATTTGACAATATACCCGTTTCTTTTTTATACGAATGACCATCTTAAAAAACTTAATTATCTGATTCACCTTTTCTTAACATATTAAACTCAAATAATCAAATATTATGTTCTATCTTTTTTGAATAAAAATTCCAATATCCCATATTAATAAGAACAAATCTTGCGTAAAATTCTAATGAAGGTCATCTTCATACACCATCTTATAGAGTTGAGATCAATATAGAACTCATATTTGTCATAGAACAAATGAACCAATCATAACCCTCCATTTTTTATCTAAATTAATAGAAAATCATTTTTCACCTTTTTTTTTTAAAACAACATATCTTACAAACGGTAAATCTTCAAAATATAAAAAATACACCATCGTGACGAAAATTAAATTATCTTTTATAGATAGCACTTTTATATATTTTTGACAAACATTTTTTTTCAAAAATTCCGTCCGAAAAAATCATACTGTATATGATTTTTACGAATCATATATGATTTTAAAAAATCATGTATGATTCGATTTTTACTAATCATATATGATTTTTACAATCATATATGATTCTCAAAAATCATATATGATTAAAAAAAAATCGAATCATATATGATTTTCACAAATCATATATGATTTTTGTTGACCGAAATTTGAAAAAAAAAAGTTGTTAAAAATAAATAGTAGTGCATATCTATAGAAAGATAATTTAATTCTCGTCGCGATGGTATAATTTTTATCGTGTAACGGTTAACGGTTTGCGAGATATTTAATTTTAAAAAAAAAAGATGAAAGTTTATCATAATAAAAAAATGAATGGCTATTATTGATTCATTGGATCTATGATAAATTTTGGATCTATATTGAACTTTTGCCCTATATAATAATTCAAAAACAAAACTCATCCATAAAGGAAACAATATTAAACTTCAATTATTACAAACTTCTAAAAGATATAGATTTTATTTCTTCTAAAAATAAAGATGAACAATACCATCACCAGATCCATTCATATCAACTGATATGTTTTTGGGAAAAGAAGTTTAAAGGAGAATAAAATCCTCATTTAAAGGTAGATGTATACACATACAATGATGAAGTGATGAGGTCGACATGAAGAAAATCTGTCGGAAACAGAGGTTGTAACTTGTACGGCGGATTGGATTGAAGATGATGGGGTTGTAACTTGTACGACGGCGGATTGAACCGGAGATGATGGTGGAGTTATCTTGGCTACCATAGAGGTAGGTGTGGAATAGAAAGAAACAATCAGGGTATTTGTGGAGAAGAGAGAGAATAAAAGAAAATGTTTGTGATCCGGAATGGAAACCAACCTAGTTTTAACCCCCTTTTACATTCAGGATTTCTGTTTGTATTAAGTAAAAACGAAAACACCATTTTTTCCTAGTTGAGTTAAGAAATTTCTCCACCTAGGACATTAAGCAAAAAATAAACACCCCCTTAGACAGAATCATATTTTCTCACTATAGTAGATAATTTAGTAGGGTTGTTTGGACATATCTACTACTAGTAGTACATAAAACGGAAGCCTATTCCATCTTAAAGACCTTTGTTAAGTTTGTTCATACTCAGTTTGAGAAACAAGTGAAAGTGGTTAGATCAGATAATGCCTTGGAATTTCTTAAAGGCTCTATGGATCTTTACATGGCTAAGCAAGGTATTGAGCATCATACCTCCTTTGTTGATAGACCATAACAGAATGAAAGAGATGAAAGAAAACACAAAAATGTCTTAAAAATTGCAAGAGCCTTAAGATTTCATGCCCATCTTCCTTTGTTTTATTGGGGAGACTGTGTGATCACTATAACTTACCTCATCAATAGATTTCCATCAGTTGTTTTAGGTTACAAGACACCTTATGAAATGCTCATGAATAAAAAGCCTGGCTATACTAATCTTAGGGTGTTTGGAACTTTGGATGTTTAGCTATTGCATCTAACCCTGCTAGAAAACCTAATAATATGGCACCCAAAGGAGTTCCTTGTTTGTTTCTAGGCTATCCTCAACATAAAAAGGCTATACGTTACTGAATCCTCTTACTCATACAAGATTTGTGTCAAGGGATGTGATTTTTTATGAGCATATTTTCCCATATTCCAAGACTAGTATGTCACAAATCATTCAACCCATACCTACACCAACTTCTTGACTGTGGTATGAGGATTTTGAAGCTTTCAATACTCAACTTCCTGTCACTGATTCAGACAACTCAAATGAATCTGTACCTACTCCATTACTACACTAGAACCTGAACCTACTTCAGAAGCAATCACTGAGCCAGTCACTACTATGCCTTCAACAAGTTTCCAACCAACTATACCTGTTACGAAAACCAGAAGATCTACCAAAACTCATGTCACCCCTACCTGGCATAAAGATTATGTGATCCCTACACTCATTCCTTGAGCTAACCAAGTCTCTTTAGCTCCTCTACAACATCAATTTCAAGCATTTTTGTGTGTCTTAGTTGCTCAAGTTAGACCAACCTACTTCAAAGAAGCTGTTAAAAACCTACAATGGTGTAAAGCTATGAATGATGAGTTAAGGGCTTTAGATGAAAATGGGACATGGGAGATCACTGTTCTTCCTCCAAACAAAAATGATATTGATTGTCATTGGATCTTCAAAACAAAGTTGAAAGCTGATGGTTCCGAAGACAAAAAAGGCAAGGCTAATTGTAAATGGTAATAGACAGAGGAAATGCATAGACTATGAGGAAACTTTTGCCCCAGTTGCCAAGATGGTCACTGTGAGAGCATTATTAGCAATTGCAACCATGAAAGGATGGGATGTCTGTTAAATGGATGTGTCAAATGCATTCTTGCATGGTGATTTGTGTGAAAAGGTGTATATGAAGTGTCCTCCAGGTTATGTAGGACATGGGGAGAGTGTTCAAGATGTTGAAAGGTCATCCTTTGTGTGTAAATTGAAGAAATCTCTCTATGGACTCAAGCAAGCACAAAGACAATGGTTTGCCAAGATTTCCTCAACCCTTTTGTCATTTGGATATACTCAATCCAAGCCAGACTACTCCTTGTTTGTTAAAGCAAATTCCTCATCAGTTATAGCTGTCTTAGTGTATGTAGATGATATTCTCATCACTGGCACCAATTCATCTACTATATAAGAGCTGAAATCACAGTTGAGTACTTCATTTCATATATGAAAGACTTAGGTAACTATTTTTTGGGACTGAAAGTGTGTAGAAATGATCAAGGGATTTTCATATCTCAGAAAAAGTATACTTCTGATCTATTGAAAGAAGCTGGGCTCATGAATGCTAAACCCTATAAATTGCCAATGGATCCACATGTCAAGCTGCAAGCAAACATAGGCACTCCTTTACCAGACCTAGAAGTATATAGAAGGATAATTAGCAAGCTGATATACCTAACAATCATCAGATCTGACATATGCTATACTGTTCAGCTTCTAATTCAATTTATGAAAAATCCTACCTCTGTTCATATGCAGGCTACAAAACACCTGTTGAGATACTTACTTTCTTCTCCTAGTCCATGGATTCTTTTAGCCAAAAGCTCAGTAGTTCAATTAACAAAATACTGTGACTCTGATTGGGCTAGTTGTCCTTTGACTAGAAGGTCAACTACTGGTTATTGCATTTTACTTGGTCAATCACCTATATCTTGGAAGTCTAAGAAGCAAAATGTGGTGTCCATATCATCTGCATAGGCTGAGTACAAGGCAATGGCTCTAACCTGTTGTGAAGTTACTTGGCTAGTAACATTGTTAAAACACTTGGGCATCAAAGATCTAGGTCCTGTTGACTTAAAATGTCATAATCAGGCAGCCATCTAGTTAGCAACAAACCCTGTGTTTCATGCAAGAACAAAACACATTGAGGTTGATTGCTATTATGTGAGAGATCAAGTAAAGCCAAGATTGGTCAAACCCTCATATGTTTCTACAAAATCACAAGTGGCAGATGTATTCACCAAAGCTCTATCCACTGATCAACAGTCTAAGCTTTTATCCAAGTTGGGAGTGTCAACTGCTACCCACTCACAACTTGAGGGGAGTGTAAAAGTAAAAGAGGTCAAGGGTAGTAGTTTGTAAACTACCCAAAGTAGGAGGACTCATAATGTAAACTTGTAATTCTTTTCAGTTTTCAGTTATCACTCTGTATATAATGCCTTGTACTGTCATTTCAATTCAATAATAGGAAACATAACATAATTTTGTTATCACTGTGTGAAATGTGTCAATTCACCATTGTCAACAAGTCTTTTTCACAATTCTTTCGTATCATAATTGATGGTGAAAACTACTAGGCCTCCTTTTCCCAAAAAAATTGTTCACAATCTAAGAAAATTTTCTGATGTGACTTGTGTGTTGTGTATGTTCCCCATCTCCTCTTTCCCGCAACATCACTCCGCGCCCAACCCGTCTCGCACGCCTGTCCCTTTCTCGCACCCCTAACAAAAACTGCCTTAGTTTTTTTGTTTGTTTTTTCTCTCAGAAGTAGGGGTGAGCAAACGACCCGAACGGACCAGACCGACTGAGACCGGAAGGACCAGACGGCGACCACATTAGTCCGGTCTTTTTCGTTGGTGCTTAGGCTTTTGGGCTAATGAGGTCCTCGGTCCGGTCGGTCGGACCACAAAAACTATTTGGTCTTGTTGGACCGGATCGACCGACGAACCGACCGAGACCGGACCGGACCGACCACATTCGGTCCGGTCCTCGGTCTAGGCTTTTTGGCTAATTCGGTCATCGATCTTGGCGGTCCGGTCCGATCCAGGACAGATGCTCACCCCTGCTCAGAAGTATAAGTGCCTTAGCTAACAAGTCAACACCACATGCCTTTCTTTTTTTTTAGAAAGGCAACACCACATGCCTTAGCTAACAAGTCAAACACTTCTTCGCTCAAATAAAGACTTTCTAGAAAAAAGTTAAAAGTGTTGTGAGCAAAAGTTAAGAGAATGAAAAGTATTTTTCAATTGATCATAAAGTAGGAGATTACAAAGGGTATATATAAGATAAATATTAGGGTTAAACCCTAATAGTTAATTGGGCCATGGGCCTCTTATGGGTTATATGGACATCCACTAATTATTATTCATAACACTCCCTCTTGGATGTCCATATTATTAATACGCTTAGGAATTGCTGCCTCATTAAAAACCACGTCAAGAAAACCCAGTGGGACAAAACCATGACTAAGGGAAAAAGAGTGCAGCGCGTATTATCTCCCTCTGATGACTATATCACTTGAATCTCTTAGTTGGTGCAATCCAATAAAATAAACCAACTTTTTTAATGTCAATATAGTAAGTGTCTGGATAGAATATATGTTTGATTCTCATATAAACAAGTGTTCTCCACTTAACCTTCACATATCAAGAAGGATTAAACATATGTCATACTTATCATTATATGAGTACATCCTCGTACTTCACAAGTTATATAGTATCAACTAATGCAAAGTAAAATGATACATTATATCATTTATGACCACTAGTGTAAACAATCAATATTTTATATGCATTATAACTATGACACCCATAAATCGATATTGTGATCATCATCTTTATAAGTAAAAGGGTATTTCTTCATCAATTAACCTCATAAACATGAGCGTCGTTTATCCATATAAAGATATATGTCATCTTTCTTTAGTTTTCATTATGAACAATGATTTCATCGTTAAGATGTTTAATTCATAAAACAAGACAAAACTTTGTATTTCATTTCAAGGTAGTCAACCATCTTGAAAATCTCCTCATGAGTTCCATTCACATTTACCTCATCAAACCATATGTAACTTATACCATATTCAATTAAAAATCTATTTAAAACTAACATGGGTAAACTTTATTATTTAAATGGTTTATTTCAAACCAATACCATATTGCCCTTCACTTATATAGTGATTTATTCAACTTGATCAATTGTTATTCTTGAAAACTTTCTTATATGCTTTCAGCATTTTAAATCACGAGACATGCTTCATGCATTTTATATCCCTCATGGAATCTCAACTTCAAATGAGCTCTATTCATTTTCTTTTAGACGCATATCAATTATTTATCACATTGCCAGACTTCTATAATTACAAAAGACATTATGGATTCACCACATTAGAACATGTCTCCTCAAGATAGTTTTCTAGTCTTTGTGAAATATATGTGTGCCATCAGTTGTGCCTTGAATATCATGATTCCAGTAATTCAATTTCGCTTTCACATAAAGACCGATGCATATCCAATAATTTTGTACATTCATGTGTCGGACTTCAAGTCCAGTAACCATGTCTCATCACAAGAGACTTCAATATTTCATTAGTTCTTGCGTCTTTATATTTTGGTCATTCATTTATACATCTGCACTTCCTGCAGGTATGCTTCCATGATCTTCATTATGATTATAGCGCATCTTATTTTTTACATAATCATTACCATGTGTATGTATACAATATCACCATCGACGTCAATTCATTTATATTTTCGATTCCACACTTTACTAGACATTGCAATATATCATTTATTGATATCTCATAGTTTTTCAAGTACCCGAGGTTTTTCAATTACCTTCATGTCTAGTTTCTCTACAGGGGAATTACTATGGGGTCTTTATTACCTCGATTAGACCATCTGAATTTTCTTACTCCATTTTATCTATTCATTCGAGGACTTTTATTTGGAATCGATTAGTCTATCACGTTGCAGACGTGCCATAGACTTACTACCAATCATTGGTTTTCATTTTGGGACATACATTATAATTGGAGCACTAGCAGCGTATATATGATATAGTCACTTCTTTATGTCACTAAACAAGTCTGGCAATTACTAGATCTGGAATGTAAATTGTCCATTCAAGTTCATATTCATTGGTCTGAGGATCAACATTTAGATTATAATTCATTCCATATCTCTCGCTGCTCATTCTTCCCCTGAATGAATTATCAATTACAACATCCCATTGTGGTGGATTCTCATTACAGTTTCGCACATTTACATAAACTTTAATGGGAAACATATGGTCGGTGACCATAAACCATTTTATTGGGGAGTAACATTATATCTTGTTGGGCATGATGCGAATTCTTGTTAAATCTTCAAAATAAACATGCCCCATTGTACTTATAGTTTTGTTCTCACAATTATTGGCTTTGCAATCAACTGAAGACGTTCTATAAACGTTTCAACAAAAGCAATTCGCGTATGAACATGAGCTACTTTTAAGTTCAACACTTATTCCAACAATCGCTCAACATATGGAAGTATTCACCACCATATCCAAAGATACAATTTGGAAAACCATGCTCGCATTTTATAAGACGAGTCATTAATCATGCTAACCTTTAGTTGCATCTTTGATGATCATTTTGACGATGCATCGATTTTAAAACTCAAAATGATCCACATGACAGATGTATAGGCCTGAATACATCCCCTTTATAATTTTTCCAAAACTTTATAGGACAAAGTCCTCACTTTAATATGGTGGGAATATATGAACAATCAGCTTCCTCTGAGAACAATCAAATCTATCTTTAAAGAAACCCATGCTTCTTTTATATATTTGCATCATCATTGACTCGGGATGGTCCAACCGGTCATGCCAATTACTATAAATATCTTGGCTCATAAACTTATACTTTATGACCACATGTGCTTTAATTGCACTTTTATTTTTATAAAACTCGAATAACGTGGAGATAACAATAAATCATTACATTTTTCCGATAAAACTTATATAAACCCTCCTATTGCTCCATATGGTTCAATACGTTATTCGACTTAGACATAGTATTATGAAAGATACAACATATATTATATGATAGGCAAGTTGCATAATATATATAATCAAGTAACTAATTATCTCACAAGCAAATAAAACTATATTAGAAGTAAGTCAAAGATATAAATACATCTGTATTCAATATATTAATTTTTCTTAAGCAACATTCACAAAACAATTATGTAATATAGCTCATTATTGACATATTCACAAAAGTGATTCTCATATTCACATAACACTGTATCTTCACGTAACATAAATATATGTGGCCAAGGACCCTAATATATATTATTCTGGTCGAATAATGTCAATTCAGAGTATTCATTCTCTTTACCAATTTTAAATCTTACAACGATCACCGAAAACTATTTGTAACAATATTTAGAGGTTTCTCTTCCAACCAATTAAAACCCATATTTTCCAATAAACATAGTATGAGAAGTTAAGTCTTCCAAATACAAACACATACATCTAATTAACTATAACAACAATAAATTAATACTACTAACTAATACAGAAGTACAAGTGTCGGATAGATATATATTGCATGATAATATATTTCAAATAAAAATATTGTCTTTATGACTTAACATGCACCTCATATATACAAGGCTAGTGCAAATAATTAGCTTATATGTGGCCATATTCTCGAATCTCGATCAATATTTTTTTTGCAATTACTTACAAGCTTAAATAATTCATAGATTAAAATTTTAAAGTTAAATGAATTATTTTACATAAACTATTATCAAATTGCGTACAGGTGTATAGAATGTAACCCGTCTTTAACTGAATATAACAAATGTGTGATTGTTAAAACATTAGTCTAGTATAATATCATGCACAAATTATGGATCGGAGCAATTAAAAGAACAAACAAGAAGTAATAAATACGTGAACTAAACGACCACAAATATACATCTCGTACAGTCAGTACGTGGCTATTTACTTTCGACATCATGCAAACTTTGGCCAAATATTTTTCTGGTTTGATTTAACTTATATAGATTTATACCTTACTCTATTTAAGATCAATCACGACAGTCAATTGCATTATTGCACTATCTAACATCATGCATGGTACACTAACATAGAATTGCATGTAAGAATATATATTTTTATTGCTCATATAAACTTATATATAGAATATAATCTTAATTGTAAATTTCTCTACTGAGTTTTATATATGTAGCCCGTAGGAGATGGACTCGCTATAATTATTGTCCAACAAAAATTTGTTTATCAAATTCCATGTTTTATTGTATTAGGTATAAACATAGATAATTATCAAAGTCGCCAGATTTGACCACATGGTAAACCATACTCTTAGAAGTGGAGAAGATTAAAAGAAAACATCCAGAGCGTGCTGATAACGTGTTGTGAACAAAAGTTAAGAGAATGAAAAGTATTTTTCAATTGATCATAAAGTAGGAGATTACAAAGGGTATATATAAGATAAATATTAAGGTTAAATCCTAATAGTTAATTGGGACATGGGCCTCTTATTAGTTATATGGACATCCACCGATTATTATTCATAACAAAAAGGATAAATTTTAGTACCATAAATTATTTTATTTGAATTTATGAATTTATGAAAGTATAACACCAAAATGAAATGATAAAGGTTTTGTGACTCCATCAAGGGTTTATATAACAGTACTTCACAACCTATCCGATTGGTAATCAATTTGATGACGTGATCCAATCGATCCTCGCTGTAATTGCATAATTCAGGTCTATTTATCTTCTGATCATCTTTTATTCATTCAATTTCGTTTTATATCAACAACTTTAGGGTTTCGATTTGATTCATTTTGTTTGGTTTATGAATAGTAGCGTAACTATTTATAGCGTTTGATGAGCTTTGTTGTTTGTTAGGGTTATGAACTCTGTATATACGAAGTGCGTATAGATTAAGATCACTGAATTGAGTGTGTATGTGTTTATAGGTATGCGTAGGATATGCATAACAAGAATTTGACATTTAGAATGCTGCAAGCTTGTTATAAAGCGTAGCAATGATTTCCTTGATCATATGTGGATTGATGATATCGTGATC
Organism: Chrysanthemum makinoi; assembly: GCA_910596185.1. NCBI lineage: Eukaryota > Viridiplantae > Streptophyta > Magnoliopsida > Asterales > Asteraceae > Chrysanthemum > Chrysanthemum makinoi. The sequence goes on from OU343221.1 coordinate 255,654,995, forward strand.
AAGTAATCAACAGTGCACCAGCTTAGGAAAACCTGAAGCCCGGGTGTCATAGTCTCACCCAAGACGCGTTTTTCCCCCTATGCCGCGTCCCCTTAAACAACTCCAACCCCATGACGCGTCGTTGGTCGATTTTGAGTCGTCTGAACGACTGAGTTCTCTTTCTTTATTTTTGTGTGTGTGTGTGTGGGGTATGTTTGTGAAAGCGGGGTATATTTTTGTTTAAGTGGGTATGTTTGGGTGGTGAAGTTGATGGTCTTATTACACCTTGTTGGTGGTGATGTTGGTCGTGGAGTGAAAATGTGATGTGGCGCTGAATTGGTGGTGGTGTTGGCACCACTACACACAGCCTTACAAATACTGGAATCACAGTAGATAATTGAACTTTCATTTCGTTATATACACGAGAAATGGATTAAAGTCTGTCCCAATTGATCCAACTAGAATGTGACCCAATGGATTACAAACTAAACAGAGGATATTTGCATGGCCACATCTCTATCATCTGTCCTGCTGTAAAAATTTCCGTTTCTGCATACTATTATACTACAACCTGAAATCTGCTACCAAATAGGAGATATATATTAACGCACGTACGCATAAGTTTTGAAGCTCAGAGAGGCTATGGTGTTTTATGTGACTAGTAATAAACAAATAGACATGTTTTCTGAACATTATGGAAAAAGAACTATGCAATTGGTAATATGAAACCACTTCTATTCATGTTTTGTCTGTCATCCTGATCTAAAGCTGCATTGTAGTTCCATCTCTGCAGTGGCGCCCTTCACTGGTACACTAAATCGATAACCAACTACCCTTATAACCGCTTTTTAACATGTTTCCTGTCAAACTGCTCATATGCTATTTTGACTATGCGGATGTACGACTTCTGACCACCAAAACAAAGGTTAGTCTATCCAGGTTATTTTCATTCAAGTGTGTTCACAATTCTAACCATAACTGTGCACATGTATGCTTGTTATGTAGTCTCTTGACATACCAAATTAAATTTTCATGTAGAATTCACATTATCTAAACACGCATAAAACTCATGTGGTAAGTTAGCTCTGGTTGCCTCTTCTTCTCAACTTCTCTTTCATCTAGAAATCTTTTAGTTTTTAAGTCTTTTTTAATGAATAATGATTTGAATTTAGTCTAACTTTAATTGTGCACCTTAATAATTAACCATCTGGCTGTGATTAAAATTGACGTGATCACAAAGTTATGTCATGGAATTAACCATGTATTCCTAGCATAGCCTTACACTCAAACTGGTCTTTGAGACTGCAAATGTCATAGATATGAGGTCTGAAACTCAGCTAAGTACTTCTGAGTCCTGATACATAAACCAACTTTTTAACTTGTTTTCTATTAGTTACCTTTTGCATGAAAAATGACATAATTTCGAATTATATATATGATTGTCTTGGTGAATAACTTGCCTAAATCAGGAAACTGTATGCGTCCATGTGATGATATACATCATTTACTACATATTGTCATAATATGCCGTGATCTAACCCAACTAGCTTAAATGCTTGACATGCAACAAAATTCAGAAATCCTTTATGTGTCAATTTTGTGTATTTTGACTTGATTTCATTACAATCCCTGTCACAGTTTATTATGGACTTTTATAAATTGTGGTTTTTAGAAGTCTCATAGTAATTGTTCTATTTTCACCTCTCCCCATCTTAAGCAAGGGAGCTAGAGCATAATGCATATATAGATAAAGGGAAAGGCTGATTTTGTATCATGTGTATGTTGGATCTCTGATACTGACTAACACATTATACATACATATGACAATTTGTAGACTTGGACGTCTGCCACTTATTTAAAGGTAGTTTTCTTTTCCAGAATACAGACAATTGTTAGTTTAAATAAGAACATAAAAGACGTATAAAATACAATACAAGACCACCATTATGAAGTGGAATAGTTTTATAGCTTATTCATCGGCCTGGATGATTAATTTGACAGTTGTGTTGTTACTTGTTAAATACCCTCCTAGAAGATTCTGCAAGTCAGCATCACAAGCAAGGAGTATCAGGTCATCGTCTTCATCTATGTATTTTAGACGCAAGCTTTCACTCTTTAACTTAGTCCTATGTGCCACTTCATTTTGTAGTTCAAACAGGCGAGATGAAATAGGGATTTGAACCTTTATCATATCATCTTTAAAGGTCGCCTTCACTGTCACCTTCCTTATATCTTCTGAAACTACATTGGACATAAACTGTTTTGGGGATGCAGAAAAAAGATTTGAATCTGGAAGCTTCCTATCAACATTTAATTTATTTAGCGGTTTTTCTGTGCTCTTGAGGTGATCTCTTTTCTGCATTGCAAATAGACCAAAATGTACATTCGAAGACTGCTGTAAGTTTTGCTTTGACCGTGATGTTTGTGACAGCTTTGAGTCAGTACAGGCAGTTTTTTTGTTGTGCTTTGATAATGGCCAACTGGTCATACTATTATCTCGACAGAAACGCTTCAATGTAGACCTGCTGACTGGAAAAGAAACAAATTGGCCAAAAAATGCTATTATTGTGAAGAAATATGCGAATGAAAGCCTACATATAACTATAAACAAATAAGATGACTTACCACCAAGGCTCTTCGCAGCTTCATCTATTGGTTTTCCAACATGTGTCTTTACTGCCTCCATTGTAAGAGAGTCTATTTTACGCTTTCTACCTCTTTTACGGTTGCTCTTTTCTCCAGCATCAGTAATGGTTGCGCTTATTACCTGCATGCCCATATCACAATTGGAAGTAGTATTGTCGTCTCTTATAACATCATCATGCACCACAATGTCTGTGCTAGGTATGGTACCACCATTATTATTAAGAAAATCTTGAGTAGGTGATATTTGGTTTACAACATGTGTAGAGTTGGTTTTAGCTACATCTGCCACAATCGACTCTGAATCTGATGAAACTGTCTCCAGTATCTTGGTCTTTGTTGTTGTGATTGAGGATATGATGGTACTTTGAGGGTTTGTTTCGATGAAGTACGAGGATGTTTGGATATTATCAGGTTCTATGTTTGAGGAGAGATCCATAGGTGGTCCAACAACTTCTGTAGAATCACCCAGTTCAAATCCCGAGGCTATTTCGATGCTGTGCTTCAATGTGTGCACCAAGTTCTGTACATAGCTACCATCTTCTCTGTGTAACGGTAGAAAAAACTCTAAAACATAGTCATTATCGCTTTCTATACTATGCAAGGAGATTGTAAAGCAACTGCTCAACCCACTCATGAGTGCATAGGGAACCAAAGGGTATTCTTCTTGACTAAGTTTAGTTACATCTTCACAGAAACATGAACCATGGGACAATAGCGTCCTGCCAACAAAGGCACAGGACTTGTCCAAATGCTGTTCCGTACATGCTTTCCGAAATGACCACAAGCGCAAGTCTAGAACATAAAATGGTAAAGCAGCTGTTGACATGCAAACTTTTCCAAGGCATCTAGCATGAAAACTGCTACAACTCTTTTTCAGAATTTGATCATGGGAAGCAAAAGTAGTGAGTGGAGACGTAGCCCATGTCTGAGCAAGAGGTAATTGGTGAGTGTCGCACACAAATTTTAGTACATTGTGGATCTTTTCCAACTCATTTTGCCCATGTGCATTGTGAACCTGCATATTAGAGGCGTCTCCCAAAATAAGCTTAAGAAAGCATATGAGTATCTAACCACAAAAAAAAAACACTTGGAAAAGGTGTCAACTCACATGTATCGTGGGGCCATCAAATGCTTGTGTGGTTATCAGATTTGCTGTCTGCATTTTAACACCATGGAAGTGAGAATGAGAATACAACAAAAAACATGATACTTAGAATGTCAATAGAGTAAACGTTTTATGCTTTCCATTGCATTTGGAGACTTTATATAATAATCATATGTGTGATAAACAAAGCATCGTTTTAGAGAAATAATTTTATGGACTCGAAGCAACAGCTGAGCCACAATGGTTCGATCCAATTAAGATGACGTAGGTGCCAAGCACCGAAGTATGTACCGACGCACAAACACAAGTTAAGACTAGTATAATACTTTTGTAAAGTGGTGGCGACAAGTGCTCTCTTTTGATTTTTTGGTTTTTTGGCGATTTGTGATCGCTGACAGTTTTTGTGTTGGTGGTGTAAGTAGGGTTGACGTGTAACATTTTCTATTAGAGTTGTGGTGATAATATAAATGTTTGATAGTACAAGATAGAGATGTGTGTAATTAAGTTGGATACATCTCGATGACCATTGAAATTAGTGAAAGGTTTGAGATTAGAGTGAAAGGTTTGAGATTAGGTAAGTGATGTCACACTTTCAAATCTTATCGGGACACTAATTGTTTATTGCATACAATGGAGTGTTTCAATAAATTTAAAGAGTGTGCCGATCACTTCCCTTGAGATTAACCCTTTACATGGTTTTAAAATTGAGAAGGATCCACAAACACCTACTGAATCAAATACAGTAGATCATTAAAGGAGAGAATAAACCTTCAAGGCGCTTTGAACTTGTTGAATTTCGTATGCAAAACTTATATACTTCGAAGATGTCAAGATTTCAAGCACACCAATACATGAACTTGTAAATAAGTCAACAACTGGTAAAGCCAGATATCCATGGAGGTTGTGACGAATTGCGCTCTCTTTTTGGGGAAATTGTTTTGGCAAGTAATTAGCCACATCTGGAGTCCATTCGGGCAGTCGTCGTCTAAACACTCGAGCAGGAGGACTAAGCTCTTCCTCTTCATGATCGTTATCCACAACATAGAGATTGTGATGAGATTCCTTCCTATACGAAGCAAGTTGTTCCTTAATTTCACCAAGACCAAAGGGTTGATCCATAGTTGTAAGTACCTGGTGCTTCCCAACATGAGCAGGTGACCAAAATTGAACAACAACATGTTGCTCACGGAAAGTCAACTGCTTTAGTGCAGCTATAATCTTATCTTGTATCAGATTCTTATGTGGGTCGATATTGTCATCCCTCAGCTCAAAACCTATAGATTAGACGAACAACACACCATGTCATATAATATGTCAGCTATATTGTTTTAATTGGTTGAATTTGCATGTAAACATTTATTTTGAACAATTAAAATAGAAAAATTACCACTACAGACCTTTCTATATATAGAAATGAAAGCAGAAAGACAATACCGCTAGTGATTATGGGTTGAACTGATTCAGATTGAAAAAGTTGTTCTTCATTTCCAAAGACGGCAAGTTGAGTCAGGTATCTTGACTCACCCAAAAACGACACTATCGGCTGTTCGAAAGAAATAGTCTTACCAAAACCCGGTGTTTTGCATTCATCTGATGAATTAAAACTCTGGAGGTGTGAACACGAGCCCATGGAGATGAATATTTCCTGTTAAGCAAACTTTGTAAGTAATGTTTCCACACCACCAATTTAGATCTGAATCGGTCAACCCTTTATTCGAGGTCACTTTCATATTTCTTTGTTTGATTTTTATTTTTATATATAACGCAGTTCAAAGTTCAAACACTGATCAACTACCCATAAAAATTTGACTCTCTCACCTAAATTGAAGGTTAAAGTTTTCTTGTGGGCAAAAGGTTTGTTGGGGATTAAGTTTCGTTGTTTTGAGGTTCAAGTAAAATACGTGTTAAATGTGCAATGTTCATTTTTAATTATTTGTGCAAGAAAACTTTTGGAAACATTTGAAAAAAGGCACCTCCAGTTGACAGACAATATTATGCATTCCACCTAACAGTTCAACTTAGTTAGGCCAACGTGTTTAGGACGGTTCTCCACAACTTAGGGCATCCACATTCAAATGACCTGTCATTGTACAACAGCTTTATTAAATGACAATTCTATTAGAGCTTTATTAAATGACAATTCTATTAGAGCATTCCCAATGAAAAAAAAAAAAAAAAAAAAAAACAAAAAAAAAGAAGCAAATAACGCCCGTTATGCCACTAACGGGCAGGGACTAACGCTGCAATAACGCTGAAGGTCCAACGGCTTAACGCCACTAACGCCGTTATTTGGCCACTTAACGCCGTTATCGCGTTAGTATTGTATATGCTCTTAGACATTACAGTTTTGTATTGAGTAAATTGCCATTTCGTCCCGTTTTTGCTCCAAATCACTACCAGCTTGTTTTTTTTTTTGCAGCTCCCTATGGTTACATTTACGCTGCCGTCCTTATCGCTAACCGCCGTTATCTTTTATGTTAGCTCAGTGGTAACGTTAGTCCATTAACCAAACGATCGTTTGCAACGTTAGTCATTTATACTAACGACCGTTAATAACTCAAAATTTTTCTTAAAAAAAAAATCTTTTCCGATTAAAAAAAAATAATACGTTTTTTTTTAATCTGATTTAAAAAAAAGTTTTTTCCGATTTAAAAAAAAAATACGTTTTTTTTAATCTAATTTTAAAAAAAGTTTTTTCCGATTTAAAATAAAACTACGTTTTTTTAATCCGATTTAAAAATTAAGTTTTTTTTAATCAGATTTTTAAAAAAGTTTTTTTCCGATTTATAAAAAAATTACGTTTTTTATTTTTTTTAATCTGATTTTTAAAAAAGTTTTTTCCGATTTAAATAAAAAATTACGTTTTTTTCTTTTTTTAATCTGATTTTTAAAAAAGTTTTTTCCGATTTAAAACAAATATCGCTTTTTTAATCGATTTTAAAAAGTTTTTCGATTTAAAAATTAATTTAATGATTTTTAAAAAGTTTTTCGATTTAAAAAATAACGTTTTTTTCTTTTTTAATCGATTTTTAAAACGTAAGAAAACGCATGAAAACTGAAAAGCGTAAGAAAAGCGGTAAAACGATAAAACCGCGTAGAAAATATTTTTTTAAGAAAATTTTGAGTTATTAACGGTCGTTAGTATAAAGGACTAACGTTGTAAACGATCGTTTGGTTAATGGACTAACGTTGCCACTGAGCTAACGAAAAAGATAACGGCAGTTAGCGATAAGGAACATACGTAGCGGCAATATGTAAACCATAGAGCAAAAAGCAAAAAAGAACAAGGACTACGGTAGTGATTTGGAGCAAACCACAGGGACGAATGGTGTAATTTACTCTTTTGTATTTGTATACTTGTTTTATTAAGGTCCACATGTAATTTAGGCCTAGTCCATCACAAGTTTTTCTAAAATTATCTTATGTAACTTAAAGGCTATGTTTGGCGACACATAACAGTAGCAGTAAGTAGTAAGTAGTACGCAGTAGCAGTAAGCAATAAGCAGTAAGCTTTAGTTGTTTGTTTAAAAATTGTGTTTGGTAACGTAGCTGTAGCAGTAATTATAAATTGCAAAATTACGAAAAAGGTCATATACATATTAAAATAAAATAAATTATTAAACAAATGAGGGTATATATGTAATTTCATAAACTAAACGCTGGAGAATCGCTGAATGCTTAATCAAGAAGCATTTAGATTGGAGCGGTAAGACTAATATTCTAACGCTTGTTGAGGTGTTGTCAAACAAGCTTTTCATCTATAATGCTTACCGCTTGTCGCTCATCGCTCCTAAACGCTTCTAAATGCTTGTTGTCAAACACACCCAAATACACATTGTGGTAATCAATGCAAATTCAAGGAAAACATTATTTTCCAATATGGTATCAAAGCCAATATTCATTTTCTCTTAATTTTTCTCCAAAAGTCGTACCTCCCCCCTCCTTCCCTAAATCTCAACCGAACCCTTCTCTAACCCTAACCACAAAAATCAACACTCATGTCCGGCGATGACAACTTTTAACCACCCCCTCCACCTACATCCGTCGACAAACTCATTCCCTTTAGCATAACCAACAAGGTTCCGGTTAAATTGAGCCTTGAAAAACATAACTACAATTCTTGGAGTTTTTCTTTAAAATCCATCTTAGTAGTCTCGGCCTTAAGTCTCACGTAGAAAAAGAAGCCTCATCTAGTGAGCCAAATCTGGCATGGTGCAAGCTTGATGATCTCATCATGATGTGGATCTTTGGATCCTTATGTGACTCTCTTCAAGAACAAGTCGTCTCCACATCGGGTAATGCAAAAGCTTTATGGGACAATTTACAAAATTTATTTCACGATAATAAGGATGCTAGGGCCATTCATCTTGAGAATGAACTTCGTTCTATTAAGATTGGGAATATGACTATAAATGATTATTGCACCAAAATCATATCTGTGGCGGATAGGCTTAAAAACCTACGATCGTCGGTAAGTGAAAAGAATTTAGTTATATATGCGGTTAATGGGCTAGATTTACGTTTTTGCTACTATTGTCAAAATCATACGACACCGTGAACCCCTTCCATCTTTTGAAACGACACATAACATGCTTTTGCTAGAGGAGTCTACATTGCAACAACAAACCGATGTATGCACTACCTTTGATAGTAACTCCTCTTCCCCTACTATTCTAGTAACTACCAATCCCTCTGAACAAAAAGGTAACCCTAATTATCTAATAAAAGATAAAGTTTGCCTCAATTGTGTAATTGATAAGTCCTAAATTGTTGAATATTTATCACATGTTTATTGCTCACATGTTTATATCTGAATTGATACCTAATTGCCTAAGTTATCCTATTTCAGTGATTATAGAGCAATATTACAAAAGATACGAAATAAGACATGATTTGGAGCTGTTTTTGATGATTATGTATGCAAGATGTAAAAGAGCATACGACGTATGAAACTCTGCCATACGCCGTATTGATATCTGGAAGAAAATTCACTAAGTATTGGTGAATGTTGAAGCATAGGGCGTATTTAACTCTGACAATACGTCGTATTTGGAAGCTCTACAGTCAAAGCCCAAGTCAACCATTGAAGGCATACGACGTATGAAATCTTATCCCCAGTCCAAGTATATCAAGATTTGAAGGTATACGGCATATTTAACTCTGGCAATACACCGTATGTAAAAGATAAGCAATATGCTTGGAATATGCTTTCTTCGTCAGCAATTAAGATATCCAGAATATGCAGTATTCCCTATGAAATATGTGGAAGACTATAAATATAAAACATATACATGAGTTTTTAAAATCATTCACTCGCCACTCTCAACCACAGCCGAATTTCACCATTCCAAGACCCCAAGATCAGTCCCAATTGCCAGGAGATCAATAAGAGAAGGTCTCGTATCATCACATTAGGTTTAATCATTCGATTTGCATATCGATTTCATCATAATTTCCATTTGTTTTTCGTTTGAATTATCTTCTTGTGCTTTTTCGTACATTATGGGCTAATACCCTTGGGTGTTAGCCATGTTTATGAATATTATATGATAGTTATTTTCGTTTATTTAAATTTAATGTTTGGTATTGGTTAGTTTATGTGTTTATCATTCAATATGTGCTTGTTTATATGTTTGAGTGTTTTAAGTATAGCTATCTCATGGACCAAGTGGGTATTAGATGTATATTACAAGAACACTTAAGTTAGCTTAGCGCTCTTTTCGCATGGACCAAGTGGGGAAGAGTAGGTATCGCATGGAGCAAGTGGGAACCATAGATAAATTGCATAGATTAGTTGCCACGACTTAATGCATGTTTGTAGTCTGATAGGTGCATAGACCAAATGGCCTAAGAGATTACTTGCGTAGAGGCTAGATGCATGAACCAAATGGTCTAGTCTAGGTTAAATAGGAGTATGGGGGTATTGTCTGGACCAAGAAGATACTCCTCATACATCCTGATGTCACAAATATTTTAAAATTATATCATTGCACTAATAAATGGATAGCTAAAATGTAATAGGATTAACCTCGTACTTGTGCAATGATATAATTTTCTTTTTATTATTAAATGGATAGCTAGTTTAAAATTTCATTTTCTTTTTATTATTTTTAGTTTTTAATTATTTTAATTCAGTAACTTGTTAAATTTTATTAATTTTTTTAAAAAAAAACAAAAAAATTTAAAAATCGTTATTAATTATCTATACGGCGTGTTAATTTATTTTTATACGACATGTCTGTTTTAAATTAAGTATTGGTATTCTGAGTAATTGGGATACTGCGTATTGTTTTAAGATTGAATACGGCGTATACAGTTTTCTGTATACGGCATATTGGGTGAACAGTAACACAAAAAATATTTTATTATTTTTATATTTAGGTTTAGTTTTCTAGTTTTGTTACAAGTATCTACTAATACCTTTTGGTTGATTTCATGTACGAGGATGGCTCAAACAATTGAGGAGTACATGGCGCAAATTCAGGACAACGCTGGTCCTGCAATCATAAGACCAGCTTTCGGAGAAGATGTTAGGAATTAGAAATTCCATAGTGAAGTATCGGTCACCCCAAGTATTATCTAGCATAAGTTAGCTCGTAGACATATCGTTATTTATCAGTTTGTTAGTTAGTTATTAGTTTAGTTTAGCGTAGTGTAACACCGTGGAGGAAGGACGGGTCTTTACCCACTGTAAACCTGATCCACAAGCCGCCGAGGTCGTTTAGTTTGTAACCTATAAATAACCTCTACCTTCCAAGGTAGAGGGTTGGAAGTTCTAATCTAACCTTTTACACTTTTGTTTATCTCTCTAGAATTCCCTCTCTACTCTCCTCATCTCTCTAACCATGGCATTCATATACTATCATCATCCTAGACCACCAGAATCATCTAAACAACATGTTATTTACGATCCTACAAATGGTACCAGAGCCAAGGTTATGTTGTTCTTGATGATTCATACGGTTTTTGAGTGGTTTTTTATGCATGTTGTACTCGTCATATATGTGGTTTGTGATGTTTGGCTACGGTTTTGTTGTTGTTTAACTCGTATGGTGTTTCTTAAGTGGTCTGAATATGGTTTTTATGGGTTGATAAAACTGTTTTTAAAAAAAAAATGATTTCTTGTCTTAAAAAGTCTTATATTCGCAATGAGATCATATGCAGTTTTAGTTGTACTGGTTATGTTGAGGTTTCTTAATCTGCTTCTGGTGCTAATGATGTTCTTCGTAGAGGTTTGAGGTCATGTTCTTGGTAGAGACTTGTCAAAACCGTCCAGATTTATTGTACCTGTATCCTAGCGATTTGCCCTTTTTAATATGTGTTGACCTGGTCAAAGGCGAGTTGTCTAATATCTTAGCGAGTTGTAGTTGTCTTTTTTTGACTTTTGAGTCAAAAGTTATAGCGACTTGGGGATGCAAGTTGCCACATTTTTAGGTCAAAAGCGACTTGACTTTGGAGTCAATGGGTCTATAACGACTTGTCTTTACAAGTCGTAGCGGGTTGTAATAACAATATCATGTAGCGACTTGTCACAATTTAATGAAGCTAGCGACTTGTTATTTAACAAGTTAGCGATCTGGAAAGAATAATACTGGAAGCGACTTGACATTGGTCAATAGCGACTTGACATTGGTCTATTGTCATTAGTCTGATGCAGTGACTTGTTATATCAGTAGCGACTTGAAATGAAAAAGATGAAGAAGAAAGACAACCTAACTGCACTTTGTTGACCACATGAGACCAATACCAACTCGAATCTAAACACAACAACCTCAATCCTATATCAAGACTCACACTCAAAAGAATAATACAATCATCAATCTCAGATTTGGTTCGTGTTTGATAATGAAACATCAAGACCTTGGGGGTCCTTCACACAAACAACATATCATCACAGATTCATGACCAAGTAAACACTTAAATGATCTCAGTTGAAAGTTTGTGAATATCAATGTTTCATCAAGACCTTATAGATCCATCTCACAAACCATCTCATCATAGATCTTCTAACATAATTCTAAGTGTCAACTAATAGATCTCAGTTCTATTACTTCGTGATTAAATGATAACACATCAAGACCATCTTAGAGTTACTTTCATGACAAACATCACAGATCTAATTTAATTCATCATACCTAAGAAATTAAAATAATATGACTCGATCTCAGTTATTGTTCCTTATGTGAGTGGTACTTCATACACATAGATATCATTCAATCTATTCACACAGGAACGTTACATCATAGAGCTTGTTAGGAGTTTGCTCCTTTGAATATCCGAAATTATTAAAAGAAAAAGACACGCTGTTTAGAGGATCTCAGATTCTTCGTGTGTTGATTTGATATAAAAATCAATAATAAGAGAAAGGTGTAGTATACGGGTAACTCAAACGTGTTAGGTTTGAGCACCGAGATCGTTCCGAACGAGGGTTGAATGGAATTTCCAACTCACGTCGCGATTATCGGGATTTGAATAAGAGAAGGGGATAATTTGAAGTTTTCTAAACTACGGGATAAGGAAAGTAAAAGTAACTAAACTCTATGGGGAAAACCTAAGAATTAAGGCAAACTACGCAAAGTCTATACTAAAATGCAAATACGGATTAAAACGAAAGCGAATAAAATGCAACTACGTCTATTCTAAATCCTAAAAATACCTAAAATTACTTTTACTCTAAAAAATGATATTTGAAAACTATTTATGAGTTAAAACTATTTTTTAGGATTTTTCTGGATTTTATTAGAATTAAAAAAACTAATTTTTAACTTTTAAAACTAATTTAAAATACTAGAAATTATGAAAATTAAGGGGAAAATTATGAAACTATTTTTATAAAATCTAAAATAACCTAAGAGAATTATCAAAACTAATTTTGTATTTTTCTGATTATTTTTCTATTTTCTATGAATTTAAAACTATTTAAATCTAATTAAATGGCTAAAAATTACAAAATAAGCTAGGAAAAATCTATAAAAATTATTTTTTTGTTTTTTGTATTTTTCTTAATCTAGGAAAAATGAAAATTTATTTTTTGGAACTTTTTCTGATTTAATTGCAATAAAAGATATTTAATAAGCCTTAAAAACTGATTTAAATCAAGAAAAATATTAAACAGTAACTAAAAATTATGAAAAACTCAGGAAAATTCTAAAATATAATTCTAAAGCTATGAAAAATATAAAACATGATGCTTATGTGTGAGAAATGAGAGCTGTAGTGTTAACAGTTTAAGAATAAGCTAATTAAAATAAGCTGATAAGCACAATAAGCCACCTAACTCTGCACAGAATGAATTATACTAAAAATACTCTAAAACGACTAATTCAAGCTAATCCTAATCAACTAATAAGCAATCTACCTATTATTGATGCTAATTGCTACTTAAGCAAAACAGATTTTGACCTCCTACTTGAGCTTAAACACAAGCTTATATAATAAGCTAAGGAGAAATCCAAAAGTTGAAATCAAGAAACAACCAGCCATAGAATCTATATCTAAAATAACAGCTAATAAGGACTATGTGAAGAAATTAAAGATCAAAAACTAGAAGGTGTTTGGGACATTAATGAACTGATTGCAGTTAGGGTGAAATGGTTCGAGGGGGTATTTGCAGCTTATAAACGCTTCTAAATGAGCACTAGGAAGAAAATGAAGGTAAATCAGATGATCTAAGTACTATAGGCTACTAGAAGGATCAAAGATAAAACTTAAACACCTAAAGGATCACAGATAAGCTGCTTAGATTAAGCAATTGGGACGAGAAATGAGTAAAAGTGCAAAAACAGGAAATAAGGCAAACTTGAGTGACCATGAGACTAATTTGAAGCAAGCTAAAAGTATCTAAAGGGAAAATAAGCTAAAATCAGATGATACTAACAATCCTAATATCAATAAAAGCTAAATAAGAACCTGATTTGATCAATAATGAGGGATGAAGATTGGGACTGATTTGGACAAGTAAAAGCAATTAGACAGATTTGATATTAAACTTGGAATCAAAAATTAGTATTGAGTAACATGAAACTTTGACTGAGACCACATGAAAACAGGTTTATGAAGGTACTTGCATCAAACTTAGCTTGAGAATGTAACCAATACTCCAAAAATAGTTAAAAACCAAACACTCCTTTAAACTACTCAACTAATTTTCAAAACTAGAACTTAAAGGAAAATGACTGAAACACAAAAGTGATGATCAAATAACATTAGAATTCATCCTAAAAACTATTTCAAAACAGATTTGAATCAAAAGTTTGGTTGACTTTACAAAATTGACTCAGTTTGACCTTCTTTGACTTTTATCAAAAACTTGAAATTAAGCAATTTAAGTAACTATAATACTTACCTAAGCTTCAATAAGCTTAGGTAAACTCACAAGGACAATACTAAAACTTAAACAGGATTAACCAACAATACTTTAAAATTAATGACAAGAAATTGAAAATGCAAATGTAAATTTTATTAATGAAGGTGAGAGTACAAATTGAAATCAGACAACTAATCTAATTAAACATTTAAATGAAAACATGAAAAGTAAAATGTCAAAATTCCTCTAAGACATGAAGAATTGGACAAGATAACAATGTGACTGAATGGGGTATTTAAAGCGGAGCTTGAAAGCTTGGGAAGGTTCTGGCTACTCTAATCCACACCATTGATCTTCTAACTTGTCATCTCATCTATTCTTGGCCCTTGGATTGAATTGGTGATGTGGCTGCTCCAATGAGAAAGCTTCATTCGTCCACTGTGGCAATCCTGGTGCTAGCATCCTCTGACACGTTGTCAGAAGGATCTAGATGGATTTTAAGTGTGGATTAATCTTTGCTGGATCAGGGTAAATGGTTAAGGATGGTGGTAAATAGTAACTTGGATGGAAAAGGGCGCGTTTGGGGTTTCAGGTATATTTTTTTATGTTTATTTGACTTTGGGTGAGATTGTGTAGACCGGGTTATGGGATACGGGTTGTGTGGGGATAATTAGACCGTGGGTTATAAGGATTGACTGGACCGGGTTTTGTTTATTGGATTTGGGCTTTTGTTTATTCATGGGCTAAAGGTGTATAAGGATTAGGCTTAGGACTAATAATGAACCCAAAGTATATTTCAAGGACCCAAAGTGTAAAATCTGAACTTCAAAGGACCATAGTTGTAATTCTGAAAATCTCTTTCAAGGGTTGAACTTGTCCTTTTCAAATAATCCAAGGGTGAAATTTGTAAATTCTGAAACTTGAAGGGTCATTCTTGCCAAAAGCTCAAAGTTCAGGGACTGATTCTGACAATTCTTCAAATATGATCATATCTTCTAAAAATCATCCTTAGAGAATAAAATCTTCAAAAATGCACAATCTCGACCTTCCTACAAAGCTTAAGCTCTCTTAATCTCTCGTGCTCGGATTTTCGTCTCGATTTGGCTTCTTTTCGTGTTTTTACATATCCGTACCTGCACAAGCACAAACTCAAGAAAACAACAGATATTAACAATAAACGGCTCTTTCTTGGTTATTTTGGGTCAGTTTTGATAATGAAAAGGTATGTGTTTTAGCACATACCAAAATACCACAGACGAGACCATTGTCGTTCCCACACATGCAATCAACTCACGCTTCTAAAACCAAGGATTTCAATCTCTTTCTACTAAACCTATGAAGAAGTAGCAAAGATTCCTCAAAAGAGATTAAGAAAACCTTAATTCTAAAACGCCCGCTTACCTTATTAATTCACATGTAGATATTACGATTAGCACATTCCGGTATGAGTGACGGTTTGTTGAACTTTCATGTCGATCAATAACTCCAACATTTTTCAAAAGACACGTTAGGATCACGGAGTAGAAAACACACACACGCCGTGAAGTGACCATACGGATAGAATACATCGTCCCTGATTTTTCACAAGTCCCCAAACTAAGCGTAAAATCGAAATCATTGTTAAATACGACTCTAGATGCTAACACTACCCATGGAAGTTACTTATGTAAATACCTTTTGCTCCCATTTTCCTATTTTCCTCTAGATTTTTTTATTTTTGTGAGCATTGAATTTCTTCAAATTTCTCGTTTCGATAACTTTTATTCCGATAAAGATACAAAGCCAAGTCGATAATTAGTTATCCATCTTCCTTCAAGAACCATTGTCCAAAAAATGAGGTCCACATCAAGGAATTTTTATTCACTTATACTCTTGATTTTTATTTTCATTCATCATTTTTGTTTTTTTTTTTTTGTTTTTTTTTTTAACTTATACTTTTACTTAAATGAGCTATGAACTACGGAGCTTCACGGGGTAATTCCAAGACTATAGGCTTCATGAAATGAGGATCCCGGCTGGCTAGGCTAAGACCTCACTCAATCCCGGCTAAAGATCCAAGAGTCCGATCTCGACACACTCTCATAACTTTACTTATTACTTTTTTACTTATCACTTATTGCTTATTCATTACGGATCCTTGATGTGTACCCAATTTTTAAAACAAAGATTCTTTTAAGAAGATAAAGAACTAACTATCGCCAAAACTCAACATCTCTAATTATTTTTAGACAAATATGGGGTGAAACAATTTTGTGGGAACAAAAAGCCATAAGTACCTTCCATGGGCTCTAAAGAGAACCAACTACTCCACGCTTAGCATCTAAACTCATAAGTAACTCTATCATTTCTCGATCTCCGCAAATTTAAAATCCCAAATAATGAGATCCGCGGATGCTTAGCCAATAATTTTTTAGATTATCTATGGTTAAGGGAACAAGCTAGGGCTCAACACGCCCGGTCAAGTCAGAATTCTATTCCTACTCTCACCAGCGGAAAGTCAACAAGATGTCAAAACATATATTAACTTAGCAAATGCTTTATCTAATGAAATCAAGTCATGCATATTTAAAGTCACTCAGGGAAACTTGCAAATTCTTGGCTTTGTGAGCTAGAATTCGCATTTTATAGCTTCTTGTCTAAGAGACTAGCCAACTTTTCAATCAAAAAGACTTAACAAAAGCTTAAAATTTTTTAAAATTTTCATATATAGCCCAATTTTTTCATTTTCTAAGGAAAAACGGGGTTGTGAGAGTACACGACAAAAATAAGCAAGTGCGGTCAAATCAAATCGAAGATTACCCTACCCCAGACTAGAACGAAACATTGTCCTCAATGTTTAAAAGCAAGGGTATCAACGAAAATCTAAAAGCCGTTTATTAAGTATGCTAAAAGATAAACGTTAGTCGATAAGATTAAGGATATCGGATTTCCTTCAAGATCGATCATGAAACTCGAGTGTAGAAAATGACAAACTTCGAGCACGAGAGTCTTCATATCGGGAAAATCCTACACAACATCACAAATAACCAAACACGAGAAATCGAAGAGGCTAACCCCTTCACGTCACTTATTAGAAAATAGAAAAAGATAGAGATAAGCATGGGGTGCCTCCCACTAAGGCCATCGTTTTTCTTAAGCGAGTCGCTAGCCTGACTCGCCCCCGAATTGATTTGTCCTTGGGGGAAGAAAGTGGTAGAGATCCCAGGGTCAAAAACGGTGTCCTCATTCCCGAAAGAATGAGACTGGGTGGGTTGGGAGGGAAAGAAAATGTCGGGCTCAAGCACATAAAGAATAACTCCTCCCAAACTCACATAAGGTATGTGAAAGATCGATCCATCATCCGGCGGTTTTGCGGGCGTACGAAGGGATGAAAGATCGATAAGAGAATACTCCAAAGAAGTCGGGAGCTCATGGTATAGAAAGGTGTTACTCAAAGGCTTATCAACGAAGGCATCCAAGAGAGGATCCTTATCTCGAATGACATTTTTAGCATAAAACTCATCAATGCGTATCCCGGGGTTGAAAATCTTGTCTTCAGAGAGGAAGGAGATCAATATATAATCTTCATGAAAATCCTCACGAAGAGAGGAATCACTCTCGGCTAAATAATATTGGACCTCAGGATCAACAAGTTCCTCTGTCGAAAACTTCACTTCCTTATCTTTCTTTGGAAAAAACGGATCATCGTATTCTTCTTCATCCTCAGAAAAATCGAAGTCGGTAGGAGTAAGTTCATCGGTGAACTTCTCACTTTCTTCGTCAAAGAGTTGATTTTTAAAAATTTGAGTATATTGTAATCAATTCAAACAAGGGATTCGTGAATGTCGTTTGAAAGATTACGGATTGAAAGATGTCTCAAAAGAAAGTTCCATGATTTCGAAATCGAAGTGGGATTGCCACTCAAAGGAAGGTTGATTTTCTTAGAAATCGGAGGTGGGACAAGTGGTGTGCTCTCAGAGCTAGCAGTTTCCACCACTACCGTTGTAGACTCCTTTTCTTGTTTCTTTTTCCGTTCAGCTTGTATTGTCGACATACTCTTGATCGTAAACCTTGAAAGATCAATTCGAGACGTTTTAAGTTCAACTTTCTTCACATCATTCGGATCAGATGGTAAAATGGGATCACCACTTTCCTGAGAAAAATCAATCACACCGATGCTATGAATCGAATGATCATCGGGTGGAGGTTTTGACGTTTTTCGGCATAGAACACTATTTTTTCATTTCCTTTTCTGATCGTTAACGTTCCTTGGTAATGATCCACAATGACTTTCACGGTTCTCAAGAATGGTCTTCCTAAAGTGAGAGGAACTCGGCCGCCGACCTCTATATCAACTATGAAATCCACGGGAAAATGGAATTTATCCACTCGTACCATAACATCGTTGACTACACCAACCGTGTGAGCAATTGTGCGATTAGCTAATTCGATAGTCATACGAGTCGGTATAAGAGTCTTCAATCCAAGCTCATGATATATCGCAAGAGGCATGAGACTTATGCTTGCAACTGAATCGGTTAGGGCATTACATTCCTTAATATCATTTAAGGAGCAAGGAAGGAGAAATTTCCCGAGATCACCAAGCTCTCGAGCGGGTTCGAGGAAGAATTAGACGGTGTAGGCTCAAGTGAAATCTTTGAAATTTGTTCCAATTTCTTTTCATAAATCATTTCACGAAGACTTTAATCATATCACGTAAGTTTGAACCGTTCCGGAAACAACTTTCATTTTGTCGAATCGTGATTGAACAGATTTTCACGGTGTAAGGTTAGAACTTCGGATTATGACAGAGATAGAAGGAACTTGGGCAACCAGAGGTTGGACGGATTTGGCTTTTCCATTATCAAGAGGAATTACCGGGTCCTTTGTCACCTCGGTCTCTCGTGCTACACTCCTCACCGGAGAGGAAGTAGACATCGAGGGCCCATCATCTCGAATGGTAACGGATTTCATTTCTCCCTTCGGGTTTGGAATGGTATTACTTGGGAGAGAAACGGAACTCGAAGGTTGACTCATTTGGCACAAAACAACATTCAACATATTCTCAAGTTTATTCTGCGAAGCATCCATCTTGTTGTTCTGAAGTCGAATTTCGTTCTTAAACTCGTTGCTTTGTCTAGTTATCGAAGTTTGAAACTCGTTTCTCAAACTTGAAATCTGGGTTTTCATGGTTTGGATGGTAGCATTATTGTTCTGAACGTAATTCGATAATTCATTAGAGGGCAAAGGTGGAGCTTGATAGCTTGAAGCTTGATATCCTTGATTGTAATTGACTCCTTGATTCGGGTATTGATTTGGTGGGGCTTTGTATTGGTTTTGAACATTTGGTCCACGAACTTGATTCGATTAAAACGAGTCTGATTGTTTGATTGAGAAAATCCCGGAGGTACCATTTGATTACTAACACGAGGATTTGGTTCAACTTGAGAACGATATTGGTTACCTCCGGTTACGGCATTAGCATCGAAAGGATTACTATCGGTGGCGGTACAATTGTAGTAGGCATGCGGGCCACCACAAGTAGTACAAGTCGCTTCCACCGCCACTTTGATGTGGAGAAGAATTAACCTTAGCCGTCTTAATCTTAACCAAAGCCTGAATCATGTCCGTAAGCTTATCAATCTTAGCATCGGTGCTAGACGTATTTTCATAAGACGAGGACGATGGTGTAACACCCACTCGGCAAAGCAACCGATTTGCTACGTGAGTACCGAACTTTAGATTTGTTCTCCATAATCAACAAGGCATCTCTTGTTGATCGGGTCAACAAATTACCACCCGCAGCGGCATTGAGAGAGTCTTGATCATTCGTTCAAACCGTTATAGAGCGTGATCAAGTTGGTGTAATTCCGTAAAACCATGATGGGGACATTGCCTAAGCAAATCTTTGAATCGGTCCCATGCCTCACTAAATGATTCATCAAATCTTTGTGTGAATTTTGTTATTTCATTTTTTAGGCTTGTTGTTTTGGATGGTGGGAAGAATTCGTACTAATTTTGATACTAAATTCTCCCATGTGGTTATCGATCGAGGGGGTAGTTTTTCGAGCCAAATCCGGCGGCCCTCGAGTGAAAATGGGAAGAGTAGTAGCTTGATAGCCTCTTCCGTAACGTTACGGTACTTGATCGTAGACGTGAGCTTGTTGAATCGTCGGATATGAGAGTGAGGATCGTCCCTCTCAAATCCATAAAATTGGCTTGACGAAACCAAATTTATCAATCCGTGTTTTAGCTCAAAGTTATGGCAACGATTGCAACGACGATGGCTTCTCCATAACCCTCGGTGGGTGCTTGGAGTTGTTCTAGCATAGATCGGTTGTCCTCCGCCATTTCGATAATGGGCGGAGTTAGATTAGTTCGAATCTCGGGTTCGACTAATGGAGCACGTCTATTTCGCCTTCTCGGAATTGTAGCGGCTTCACGTATTGGTCTGTAGTTATTGGAAAGAGTGCGCATGCACTTTCAAAAACCAAGGCAATTAAAATGATACGGTATTTGAAAACACAAAGGAACTTAACCAATAATCCCAAGTGAATAAATCACTCTATAAGACAAACGCAATGGCTGAAAGCAGAAGCTTTTAGGTCGCTGAAGCTTATTAAAACCCGCTTCTTTTCACCGCAATTTAATGTCGCCGCCCTTATACCCACCACACCGTTTGTTTATCAAATAGAAATAAATCGACTCACAAGCGACACAAAGGCAAGTTTTTGATCTTTAGTTCGGGAACTTATTAATGATAACACCTCCGATGAGAATGTTATATAATTGGTGTCTTCTATTTATTAGCAAAACACAAGAGAAAATCTTTTTGTATTTTTAATCTGATATATATATATACAAAAGAAAAAGGAAAATATTTTTTTACTTTTTTATTTTATAGAAAAATAGTAACTTCACGAATGAAGGATCTCGAGTCACTAATCGTCAAACCTCAAACGATATTGTCGTGAAACAACCTCCCCGGCAAAATGGCCAAAATTTGATTTGATATAAAAATCAATAATAAGAGAAAGGTGTAGTATACGGGTAACTCAAACGTGTTAGGTTTGAGCACCGAGATCGTTCCGAACGAGGGTTGAATGGAATTTCCAACTCACGTCGCGATTATCGGGATTTGAATAAGAGAAGGGGATAATTTGAAGTTTTCTAAACTACGGGATAAGGAAAGTAAAAGTAACTAAAATCTATGGGGAAAACCTAAGAATTAAGGCAAACTACGCAAGTCTATACTAAAAATGCAAATAACGGATTAAAACGAAACGCGAATAAAATGCAACTACGTCTATTCTAAATCCTAAAAATACCTAAGATTACTTTTAATCTAAAAAATGATATTTGAAAACTATTTATGAGTTAAAACTATTTTTTAGGATTTTTCTAGATTTTATTAGAATTAAAAACTAATTTTTAACTTTTAAAACTAATTTAAAATACTAGAAATTATGAAAATTAAAGGGAAAATTATGAAACTATTTTTATAAAATCTAAAATAACCTAAGAGAATTATAAAAACTAATTTTGTATTTTTCTGATTAATTTTCTATTTTCTATGAATTTAAAACTATTTAAATCTAATTAAATGGCTAAAAATTACAAAATAAGCTAGGAAAAATCTATAAAAATTATTTTTTTGTTTTTTGTATTTTTCTTAATCTAGGAAAAATGAAAATTTATTTTTTGGAACTTTTTCTGATTTAATTGCAATAAAAGATATTTAATAAGCCTTAAAAACTGATTTAAATCAAGAAAAATATTAAACAGTAACTAAAAATTATGAAAAACTCAGGAAAATTCTAAAATATAATTCTAAAGCTATGAAAAATATAAAACATGATGCTTATGTGTGAGAAATGAGAGCTGTAGTGTTAACAGTTTAAGAATAAGCTAATTAAAATAAGCTAATAAGCACAATAAGCCACCTAACACTCTGAAGCTGAATTATACTAAAAATACTCTAAAACAACTAATTCAAGCTAATCCTAATCAACTAATAAGCAATCTACCTATTATTGATGCTAATTGCTACTTAAGCAAGACAGATTTTGACCTCCTACTTGAGCTTAAACACAAGCTTATATAATAAGCTAAGGAGAAATCCAAAAGTTGAAATCAGTAAACAACCGACCATAGAATCTATATCTAAAATAACAGCTAATAAGGACTAATGCTGAAGAAATTAAAGATCAAAAACTAGAAGGCTGTTTGGGACATTAATGAAGCCAAGGAGGGTGAAATGGTTTCAGGGGGGGGTATTTGCGGCTTATAAACGCTTCTAAATGAGCACTAGGAAGAAAATGAAGGTAAATCAGATGATCTAAGTACTATAGGCTACTAGAAGGATCAAAGATAAAACTTAAACACCTAAAGGATCAGCAGATAAGCTGCTCTAGATTAAGCAATTGGGACAGAAATGAGTAGTAAAGAAAACAGAAATAAGGCAAACTTGAGTGACCATGAGACTAATTTGAAGCAAGCTAAAAGTATCTAAAGGGAAAATAAGCTAAAATCAGATGATACTAACAATCCTAATATCAATAAAAGCTAAATAAGAACCTGATTTGATCAATGGCAGGGATGAAGATTGGGACTGATTTGGACAAGTAAAAGCAATTAGACAGATTTGATATTAAACTTGGAATCAAAAATTAGTATTGAGTAACATGAAACTTTGACTGAGACCACATGAAAACAGGTTTATGAAGGTACTTGCATCAAACTTAGCTTGAGAATGTAACCAATACTCCAAAAATAGTTAAAAACCAAACACTCCTTTAAACTACTCAACTAATTTTCAAAACTAGAACTTAAAGGAAAATGACTGAAACACAAAAGTGATGATCAAATAACATTAGAATTCATCCTAAAAACCATTTCAAAACAGATTTGAATCAAAAGTTTGGTTGACTTTACAAAATTGACTCAGTTTGACCTTCTTTGACTTTTATCAAAAACTTGAAATTAAGAAATTTAAGTAACTATAATACTTACCTAAGCTTCAATAAGCTTAGGTAAACTCACAAGGACAATACTAAAACTTAAACAGGATTAACCAACAATACTTTAAAATTAATGACAAGAAATTGAAAATGCAAATGTAAATTTTATTAATGAAGGTGAGAGTACAAATTGAAATCAGACAACTAATCTAATTAAACATTTAAATGAAAACATGAAAAGTAAAATGTCAAAATTCCTCTAAGACATGAAGAATTGGACAAGATAACAATGTGACTGAATGGGGTATTTAAAGCGGAGCTTGAAAGCTTGGGAAGGTTCTGGCTACTCTAATCCACATCACTGATCTTCTAACTTGTCATCTCATCTATTCTTGGCCCTTGGATTGAATTGGTGATGTGGCTGCTCCAATGAGAAAGCTTCATTCGTCCACTGTGGCAATCCTGATGCTAGCATCCTCTGACACGTTGTCAGAAGGATCTAGATGGATTTTAAGTGTGGATTAATCTTTGCTGGATCAGGGTAAATGGTTAAGGATGGTGGTAAATAGTAACTTGGATGGAAAAGGGCGCGTTTGGGGTTTCAGGTATATTTTTTTATGTTTATTTGACTTTAAAGAGATTGGTAGGACCGGGTTATGGGATACGGGTTGTGTGGGGATAATTAGACCGTGGGTTATAAGGATTGACTGGACCGGGTTTTGTTTATTGGATTTGGGCTTTTGTTTATGCATGGGCTAAAGGTGTATAAGGATTAGGCTTAGGACTAATAATGAACCCAAAGTATATTTCAAGGACCCAAAGTGTAAAATCTGAACTTCAAAGGACCATAATTGTAATTCTGAAAATCTCTTTCAAGGGTTGAACTTGTCCTTTTCAAATAATCCAAGGGTAAAATTTGTAAATTCTGAAACTTGAAGGGTCATTCTTGCCAAAAGCTCAAAGTTCGGGACTGATTCGACAATTCTTCAAATATGATCATATCTTCTAAAAATCATCCTCAGAGAATAAAATCTTCAAAAATGCACAATCTCGACCTTCCTACTCTTAAGCTCTCTTAATCTCTCGTGCTCGGATTTTCGTCGATTTGGCTTCTTTTCGTGTTTTTACATATCCGTACCTGCACAAGCACAAACTCAAGAAAACAACAGATATTAACAATAAACGGCTCTTTCTTGGTTATTTTGGGTCAGTTTTGATAATGAAAAAGTATGTGTTTTAGCACATACCACAATTTGTTTTAAGTCTTATCCGACCTTCAAAGTTCAAATCACACGAGTTATCCATCATTGATCCAGGTGCTATTGATAATATCCGAACTATTGAAGTTAGAACAAAACCAAGATTGGATTTCATCCCACTTCCTCGGTTCGATTACTAAAGGAGATATACTTAAGAAATACTAGAATGAAAATCCTACCTTCGAAAAGCCATCCCTGTGGCGTAGATAACATGCTTAAACCATCCCTGTGGCAAGCGGATCCCATTAGGACTTTATACTGGTTCCTCTTCTCGTTGCTTTGTGTTATTTATTGCTTGATTTGGAAAGGGATTATATGAGTTCTTTGTGAGATTGAATTAGTCTTGAGTGACAGAATATTTGGAGGCATCTGTTTGAAGTGTTAGGGTTTGGTGTTACATTTGTTGTCTGCACACATATGAGAATATTATTAGGGTAAGGGTTTGTGTGTTAAGGTGTTTTATACCCCGTGTGATTAGGGTAAGATTGGATTTGGTGTTGGACCGGGCCTCGCTTTTACAGTGAATAAATTTGGGCCTAATACATGCTGGATCGGGTGGTGTCAAATGGATCGGGGATTGCAAACATTTAATGGGGCTGCATGTTGGGTTTTGGCGGATATGTAGACTGATATGATGGATCGGATATAAAACATAAAAATGTGTTACCCGATTTTTTCTCAAATATTTAGGGTACACATTTTGTATTGGAAATATGTGGTATTTTTGGTATGGTACAAGTTTCACAGGGGTACATATATTCACGGCTTAAATTAATAGTTGTAAAACATGGGCTCGAGATTCTTGACCGGTGTTATTTATTTGACATTATGTTGAATGTTCTAAAGTCTCCACTTGGACGATTGGATTGTTTTTTCATAGACCGGGCCTTGATTTTTTACAAGTAACCATGTTTGGTTTGTACACATGTTTGGGACAGATGGGCTTCTAGAGATTTGACTTATGTGAGATTTGATGTTGATGAGATCTGAGTCATGCTATTTGATGGTGAGATTTGATGTAAATTGATGAGATGATGAGATTCGTCGTGTTTTGACTGTTTGGCACTTTGGGTTATACATTGTCACGAAGATTATTATGTCACGGCCTTAATGGTTGTAATATGTTGACTACGAGGTTGTTTGTTCGGTATTTCTTATTTGGATTTGAAGTGAGGCTTTCCGGGCGCATTTTCTTATTTTGTCTTCTTTCTTTCTACCCTTCCGCGAAGATGACTTGTTTGGGCATTTATAGAGGGTGATAAAGACTTGGCTATTTAGTTACGTTTGTGATTCTTTCTCGCTTGACCCACAACGTTGCTATCACTTCGGTGTCTCACTCAGTTGAGAATGTCAAGAGGTTTTGTACATTGGGTACACCGTTTCTTTTTCACGAGGATTAGTACAAGTTTAAGTAACAAATCTGGGGAATTCTATTTCATGATCAAGTTTGATATATCGGGTTTACTTCAACAAGTGGTCACCGCAATAGCCGACAGAATATGTGGATGATGTGTTAACCATAGTGTTTATTGGATGGTTGATGATATTGTTGATGTTGGATAATGAATCGTTGATGAACCGCTGCATGTTACCTTAAAAACAGATATTCATCGAAACCAAAGTTGTCATAACACATTCAAGCTGACATTGTTTACGGTTTTGTCTTGATTTTGTAAAATCCCGCGAAAGAATCTATTTCTCGGTTTAAATCATAGACCTGTAAAATCCCGTGATAATGGAAACATCCTGGTTAAAGTAATGTGCATTTCCGGATCTATCTTGCGGTTTATTCTTGGTTTTGTAAAATCCTGCGAAAGAAACTATTTCTCGGTTTAAACCATAGAGTTGTGAAATCCCGTAATAATGGAACCATCCTGGAGAAAGGAAAGCGTATTTTGGGATCTTAACTGATGCTGGAGCTACAGTTTCTACTTCGAAGAAGGGATAAAAGGGTGTACTTCATGAATGGGATGTGTGTTTGGATATTCGTCATGACAGTTTGGGTATTACAAAGTTTTACGGGGTTATGCTCATTTAACCATGGTCGGGATGAAAACCATTATCATAGTTCACTTAAAACGACAATGGAGGCTAGATTTGAGCTTTTTAACCAGAAGATGTGACAACGGGGTTAATTCACTATTATTTATTTGAGGTTGAAGTGAAATGTCACGGGCGAGTGTACTTAGTATCTGAAGGTATCGGGGATGGTTGGATGAAGATTCTTCAAGATCCTTGTTCGAGCTTATTATCAAAAAACAAAAACTTGGAAATCTAGTTATTATTGGGTGACTTTTACCTTTTCTTTTACCACTTGGTGGAATTGGGCTCATACCACCACAAAATAACTATCACTTTAAGGAGTTGCGTTGTAGTGCTCAGTGTCACATTCAATTGTGGATTTTCAAGAGGTGATGTACGTCTTATACTTGATGGTTGGTTAGATGAAGAGTATAGAGTACTTAGAGATTCAATGGAGGATGAAGTCTCGACACCGCTCTTTGTTACACATGTGCAAGTTTAAGTCACGAGTTCGGGTTGTTTTACTTCAGGGTCAAATTCATCATTTTGGGTTTTCTCCATCGTACCACGACAAAGAGCCTACTAAATGATAATGGTGATGATTACATGTTTTGCCAAGATATGATGAAAAGAGAGAGATTATGACGTTTGAACACACGTTCAAGCCTCGCTCTCTAAAGAAAATAAAGTGTAATGCGTTGCGCTTTATCTTCTAAAGAAGAGAAATCTTCTTATGACGTTTGAACACAACTGTTCAAGCCTCGTACCTCAAAGAAAAGAAATGCGTATTTCAAAGGCGCATTATCTTCTTAAAAAGAGAAATCTTCTATTATGACCATTCTCATCAACATGCTTCAGCTTTTTCCATGCGCCTACCATCAAGTGAACCGACTATGATAATTACTCTTATTCCACTTGCTCAATATAATGAAGATGGCGACATCATGTGCTAATTTTTTGGGGGAGAAGTGTGAATAGAATACATTTGGATGATAATCACTTGTTTAATCAAGAATGGCATCTTCGTATGCAATTATTGAGGGGGAGAAGAAGTGTGAATTTTCTGCATGGTTGATTGATATTTGAGAATAAATGGTCAAACGGCTCCAAACTCATGTAAGAACCGAGCTTCTTCTTATCGGTTCATCTTCACATGGAGTTTTATACTAAGAGATTGGTTAACATCTTCACACGGGCTGATTTTATTAATGACAAAGTGCTTCAGTTGAGGGGTCTGATTTCCTTAATGAACATCTTTTTCTCTGTTTGATTGGGAGGATTTGAGTTAAGGGGATTTGCTATTTGTATGTTAACAGGAATGCATTTGGTGAGTTGAAGATGTTGACTTTTGATCCCCAACTGGACAATCTTGAAGAAGGTCGAGTCTCCAGTCTGTTCTACATTTTCTGATACATGTTAGAAGACTAAAGACGAGTTGCATTTGATTATCCAAAGACTTCTTCTTAATCTAGGCTTTTATCAAACAGATTGTCGGTTTAGGGAGAGCACTAATTGGGGGAGGGTGAAATGTCTGATTTAATTCCCAATTAGACATGCTCACATTCTTCAGCAAGTTGATTCTCACAAAGACTTCATGATGTTCTTCTCAACAAATTCCAAGTATTTGGGCTGATAATATATTGCTGATTCTGAAGTGTCAAAACCAGCAAGGGGGAAGGAGACACGTATCTAAACACGAGTAAACTTGATGAACTTAATACTTCTAAGTGATTGTAGATATCCCGGGAAGACTATTGTCATTACCATGAGAGAAACTCAAGGTGTGACTCATGGCGTTTAGTGTTCTTATTCCAACTATGTGGGGGAAGAGATGGAAGAGTTAGTTTCTGAAGATAAAAAAGGTACACAAGTGTGTGTTGATCTCGATCTTATCGAAATCATCAGGGGAGAAAGAATTGTTGGATCGATATACTTTAATCAAACTAACTTAACTAGCTTGTTAAGGTTTAATAACCTCGGATAAATCCTAAGTTATTAACAAAGAAACACTGAGCAATCTTTATTAAGTATGCGGAATTTACTTAACAAAGCTAAGAAGAAAAACTTTATTAACAAACTCTAAATGCTTATTATGCATACTTTAATACAACTCTAAGATAATCGAACTTTTCTCTAAACTCTAATTCGTAAACGCTAAAACTCTTTTTCTAAATCGTGAAGTCGTATCTCTAATGCCAATCTAGGAGTCCTTTTATAGGCTCAAGGATATCCTAGTCGGTTTACAATTGATAACCTTGTACGACAAGTAATCTACAATACTTTCTATAAACGAATATAACGTTTTTATTTGTTCTAGCATACTTTGACTTCCTCTTGCACTTTGACTTTGTCATTTAGCGATACTTTGACTATTTGACTTCTTCAGTTCAAATTTTTCACTACATTACTTTCATATCTTCAAGATTTTGATATCTTCAGACTTTCATATCCCAACAAGAATTGTGTACATGGGGGGCCAAATTGTCTCACTTGAGGGCTTAATCGTGATTCAGAGATATGATCACTTATTCGGAGTTGACATCCGAGAGATTGTCATCGCAGAGATAATCGTGATTCGGCCTGCTTCTTCTATGTTATCGGTTGTTCTCTCTTTGGGAATGTGTGTACTTTGGGGTTCTTGAGCTTCATACACGATCATCGTGGAAGAAAGCAATTGTTTACCACAAACATTGGGAGGTGTTTTATGTCCGAGCATGATGTGATTCGGAGAGTTCTTGGATATTGGTGTACTTCGGATTCTTGAGCTTCATACACATTCATCTGGGACGAAAGATGTGAACATTGGGGAGGTGTTCTTCATTACCCTCATGATGTGTATTCGGGATAGTTCTTGAGCATTATACAAAGAGATGACCGCATCAATTCAACTACTTGGGGAAACTGTTCTCTTGACACCTTTTGAATGGATCGCCTTGACTTGAGTGGTTATGAAATTTGAGAAGATTATTTACGAGTGGGATGATACGTTGTTGTTCTTGTTGATGATATAACCTCGAACGAAGAATCACGATGATTATTCTTAAAAGGAGCAGCGGGATTTATGATAATGGTGTGCTTCTCTGTGCACCTGGCTAAGGCACGCTTGAAATAGAGCTTCGAATTTGCTCATCTAATGGATCTTCGGTTTGGGGGGAAGCTGCCAAAGTCTCGCTTTCTCAAAGGCTCATGTTCTATCTTCTATTATGGAACCTCAGAAGCTTTGGTGGTGAATGTTTAAGAGATGATGTCTTCTATCTTCTACAACGGGGCTGCTCGATATCCTTATCTCGGTACTCGTATCATCATCTTTCTTAAACTATATCATCTACTCTATCTTTGTATATATTTATTAAAAACCATATACAAAAATATAAAACAAACAAATAGAAAATAGAAAATTATAAAACCTTCAAAAACCCATAAAAATCAGAAAATCTGAAAAATACCAAAAATATGTTTTTTCAAGACATGTCTCCTGGTATCGATAACATCTGCGGTCTTAGAAATGTCATTCAATAATGGCACGGGACCATAGATGAAGTTCGAGCAGGAGGTGTAAATATTTCTTTTCAAAACATGTCTCTTAAAATGGCTTACAGTTATTTCAGACTGTAACCCGTGCTTAAACCATGGCTTGCTATTATTTCTGATAGCAACCCGCTCTTCAAGAAAGGAAAGTGGTACGCTAAACCAATTTTCAAATATTTCGTGCACTTATCCTAAAACAAAATGAGGAAAGTATGTCGAAGGACTGCTGTTCCTACATAAATGTTTTTCCGTCTAAAATTCTTCAGAAAAATATTTGTTGTATTTCAAAATGGTGGAAAATGAGTTGCTTGAAAAATCAATCAGAATCAGAGTTTTTATAAAATTGAAAACTCAATCAATGACTTCAGCGCTTTTAAACCTTTTAGAAAATAAGTCATTGATTGAGGGGGAGAATGTTTTCAAATCTATATCATCTAACGGGCTTTCTTAATTATCCTAAATGCTTAACGGAAAAATGATGTTAACCTACGTTGAAGGACTAGGTACCTAGGATATGATTGTTAGGTTTAGATGATTAGAGCTTGATAAACACATAAATCCCATGCCTTATATGAACTGATTGATATGTTAAATTGACTTTTATTAGTCGATTGCTGTTTGGGTGATGTCGACCACCATATATCTGTATGTGTGTTCACTAACGTATGCATGTATATTGGTATATAAGAATGTTCCCGATCCGGATCCCACAATTAAAGATGATTGGATGCCGAAAGGAAAGGGTAACTATATCTTGGGTTGACAAATGAAGAAACCGAGCTTAATTGGACTTCAATGGAGAGTTGGCATAAATGCAACGTAAGAGGTCTCACCGCATCAGAGATGGTTTTTCTTCATCATCAAATGAAGAAACGAGCTTAATTTGACCAGCTTGGCATGAAAAAATGCAACGTAAGAAGTCTCACTGCATCTGCAGACGATTTTCTTCCAGCCCTACAACAACAACAGAAGCTTCTCAACCACCTAACGTATCTTTGTGCAGGAAATTTTATACCATTTTTTAAACAATTTTCTAATAATATTGTTTTTGAAAAATGGAAAAATATTGGTTTTGAAAATTAATTGGACTTAATTTTGAAAATCACCGGACTTCAATTTATCAAAACTTAAGTCACTCAATCATCGACTACGGTCATCGATTGAGGGGGAGAGTGATTTAAAATAAATTATTTTCAAACAATATTTATTCATAAAAGTCCGGATTGTACAAAATAAGTGGTGATCTAAAGATTAAATGTTATGTCATGGTATGATTTTTCTTTTGAATCAAGGTCTTTCAAAATGAAATTTTTTCTGTTCTTGTTTGATTGTGAAATTGTTTTATTTTACTTAAAGATCTCTTAAAAATATCATACCTGACACTAACAATCTTTAATGTCTTAAAATGGTCCTTATCTGTCATTTTTCAAAATCAAATCTTGCCACGTCTTTCCCCAAACTTTTCTAAATGATTTAAATCAGTTGGGATCACAAATCTCAAATGGTTTGAAATTTTTGATCGGGGGAGAGATTGTGATTTAAATCTCAAATCTGTTTAAATGGAATTGGTTTTAGTCCTTAAAGGCACTCCTGCCTCCATGTGCCAAACGATTTCAATACATGATGCACATGTTTGAGGGGGGACATTTATCCAAAAACAAGATGAGTATTTAAACAAGGCACATATTCTCCCATGTTTTCTAAACCTGATTAAATCACTTGAGATCCAAAATCTCAAAGGATTTGATATTTTTGATCAGGGGAGAATTTGTGATTTAATTATGAAATCTGATAAATGATGATCGATTTGATTTAGATGTGCATACTGCTCTCCCATATGTGCTAAACACTTTCGAATCTCGAAGCATATATTGAGGGGGAGCATTTCAAAAAGAACATAAAGTACCTTGATTGATTTTCTAATGGTTTCTTAATGGCTTTTGTGATCGTGGTTGTGCTTCAAAAGAACTCTTTCCTCTATGTGATAAAAATGATTTCAAAAATCCTATGCACATATTGAGGGGAAGAATTTACCAAAGAAAATTAAATGGCTTTTTCCATGGAAACTGTGATCAAGAAAAGATTTCAAAGTCCTCTTGCCTCCATGTGCGAAACAATTTCAAAATCATATGCACATGTTGAGGGGGAGCATTTTTAAATGATCAAAAACAATTAAGGTACAAAATGTTTTGATTTTATATCACAAGTACTTTGATTGGATTTTCCAAATGATTTTTCAATTGGTTTCGAGAAGGAATGAACTGTACCAAAAGACCGACCATTTTACTTTATGAATGGAGTTATAAGGATGGTGAGGTTAGGTATTCGTTCCCACGATCAGCCAGAACCGGAGGGATCTACCCAGGGACAATCTACTAGATAGTGTAGAGTCCTTAGGTATGATGAAAAAAGGAGAAAAATGGGAATATGGGAAGAGTGCGGACTGAGATAGAGCTAGAACTGGAATAAACCCAACAAGGTTCTAGTAATGAAGTCTCGGTAAGCACTGAAGGGGTTGAAAAATGAAAAAGAATTGAATGTGAAAAAGGGTGAAAAGAAATAGCACTCCATTTATTCAACCTTAGGGCAGAAACCGGGTTCAATACATATGCTACTGGTGGTTACTAAGGTAACACTGGTATTGAAGACAAGACGTCATGGACCCAGTGACGCACTGCACTACAACTTCCCAAGCTACTCAAGTTCCTCTTAAAAGGACTTGTTTCATTCTCACGGGGAACCTACATAATCTATTGACTTTCTCTTAGAGATTGTTGATATTGAAGAAGGAGACCCTCTCCCTAGTATCCGGCATAGGAACCAAATGTGCACGATTGAGTCTAGAGCTAAGAGATCATCCACAATATCTCATTAGGACACAAAAGTAATGAAGAATTGCTGTTTCACACAATGTGGAAAGTAAGTATATATTTAGAGTCCTACGTATTATCCTTGTGGTACTGCCAGAACATCCGAGTGATATGTAAATATTCACGATGAAGATGGAAATCCTTCTAGAGCCAACATCAAACAAGCTCTTGGTGGGTGACATGTGAGATCTTTTCTAAAGATCAAGCTTGTGACAACTGGATAGAAACGATGGGGCGATTCACTCGTGAATCAACCTTGGTCCAGGAAATGAATTGACGAATACTTTTGGAAAAATCGTTTGATGTGCAAATCTTCTTTTCTCTAGCACATCGAATGTGTATTCATATTTCAAATTCAAAAAGTATCTCTGATTGGAAAAATACTTTTGGAAAAACCGCTCGGTGTGCGAATCTCTTCTTTTCTCTAGCACATCGAATGTGTACTCTTTTCAAATACAAAAAGTATTTATGATTGAAAATTGATCTTTCTCATAAAACCTTCGTCGTATTGCAAAACTCTTTCTTCTAAGCAATACGCGATTGTTTTCAAATTAATTTTTCATCAATCGAATCTCAATTCTGGTTCACTCACCTCCGTGTTGTCTTCTTTGAGACGTTCCGTTTGAGAACGGCTAGAGGCACTGCGAAACCCTGTCAAGGAGATTCTTCGTAATTATACCTGATCACAGCAAGACGGTATTGATCAACGGGAACCGTGGGCCGTGTACCTCAATTCAACGAAAGTGATCAAAGACATTTTCTTGTGTTTTATTGCTAATGTTGTTTGCGGTACATTTGGATGGTTGCAGCATCGAATTGAGAAGTCAATCCAAAGCCGCATGCTCATAGCATCCACACTTAATTGAAGAAGTCATGACTTGTGCATATCTACGTAACTGATCTGATATTTTTATATGATGTTTCCGCTACGCTGCTGCAAATATCATGAGCCAGTAAAGCTTCTGCTACTCTGATGAAAAGATGTCAAGATCCAGAAAGTGTGAGCATGTCGGTCCAAAAGTCACAACATCACATGATGGCAATACAATAAAGGGTGATCCAGAGATTTACTGTGGCTGATGATCTCAATGAAAGCTCGAAGATCATCAAAGATGTGGATCAGTTAAAGGCCTCCACTTTAAGTACAAAATCATTCGGACTTTGAAGAGTCACTGCTAATGCACAAAGATTGTTGAACTTGAAGAATTAAAGTCTACGAGCTCAAGATTGAAGATTAAATAGAATGCTAGATTCAAATGTGTAAAACATGGTTACCTCCCTGTGGAGATTATTAGGAATTAGAAATTCATAGTGAAGTATCGGTCACCCCAAATATAATCTAGCATAAGTTAGCTCGTAGACATATCATTATTTATCCGTTTATTAGTTAGTTATTAGTTTAGTTTAGCGTAGTGTAACAACCGTGGGAGGAAGGACTGGTCCTTACCCACTGATGCATGATCGACCAGGAGGTCGTTTAGTTTGTAACCTATAAATACCCTCTACCTTCCAAGGTAGAGGGTTGTAAGTTCTAATCTAACCTTTTACACTTTTGTTTATCTCTATAGAATTCCCTCTCTACTCTCCTCATCTCTCTAACCATGACATTCATATACTATCATCATCCTAGACCACCCGAATCATCTAAACAACATGTTATTTACGATCCTACAGAAGATATCTCACTAGAACTGAAGGGAAATTTTTTCAAGGAGCTTAGGGATAATACCTTCAGCAGTCTGAATTTGAAAATGCTAATGAGCACGTAGATAAAGTGCTCGAGATTATCGATTTTGTTTCACTTACCCCAATGTGAGTCTAGACCACATGATGCTGCGTGTCTTCCCTAAGACACTTACTGGTCATGCAAGTCGATGGATTAAGACTATACCTACTGGAAGAGTTACTGCTTGGGTAGAATTGATGAAAAAGTTTTTAAGTAAGTATTGTCCTCCCTCTAGAACTGCAAAAAAAGATGGAAGGGAGCAACAACTTTTAGAACTGCAAAAAAGATGGAAGGGAGCAACAACTTTAAGCAAGAACCAGGAAAAACCCTATACAATGCATGAGACAGGTCTAATGAATTACTCTTGAAGTGTCCTCAACGTGACTTGACTGAGGTACAAATTGTGATCGTCTTCTACAAAGGGTTGGATGTAGCTACCAAGCAGATGTTGGACTATCAAGGACCAATTACTAAGATGAGTCCTGAAAATGCTAAAACAACAATTTAGGAAATGGCTAATCACTTTTAGATGTGGCACGATGGAGCATCTACTAAGGGTAAAAGTGAAGATAGTTTGGATGGCTTGAATTCACTAAAGGTCTAGGTTGCTAATCTTGGAAGGGATATGAAGAAAATGACTGAAAAGGTGCATTCAATCGAAGTAGGATGTGAAGTATGCCATGGTAATCATCTATCCCAGGATTTCCCTTCAAATGAGGAAGGGAAGATTCTTGAAGAAGCCTATTTCACACAGTTTGGGGTACCATACCCTAGACCTGGGAGATATAGAGCTAATGGACCAGGTTTCTATCAGAGAGAAACAACAAGTTTGGTTACTAGGAGAAGCGTTCAACTCTGGAAGAGCCTTTGAACAAGTTCATGGCTTAATATACTAAAAGACATGAAGAGACTACACGAATGATTAATGACATCGTGGGAGTCAATGAAGGAAAGTTCAAAAATCAAGGCGCTGCCATCAATGCACTTGAAAACCAAACAGGACAAATATCTAAGGTTCTTCAAGAAAGGTTTCCTGGGACTCTACCAAGCAATGCAAAAGTTAACCCTAGGGACCATGTTAAAGCCATAACTGTTATTGAGGAACCAACTTATGAATCATACATTGATGCTACTAATGAATTTCCTATTATCTCTAGTTTGTTTTTACAGGTTGAAGAAGCGCTCAGGAAGGATAGAGACGAAGAGGACAGATTGGAGGAGCTCAAAGCAACTAAATACATGGTCGAACATTATCAACCACCAGCACTTAGGGAGCTCTCAGACGAAAAAGAAGGCAATGAAAGGAAACAAATTTTAACTAACCTTATGAAATTGCAGGTAAACGTGCCAATCATTGAAGCTCTCAAAGAGACACACGACTACACTAAGCATTTGGAGGAGTTGCTGAAAAGTAAATCCAAAGTTGGAGAAGAGTCGAAGGTGACAATGAACGAAATATTTTATGTTATCTTAGAATGCAAAGGAGAAAGACCTAGGGAGTTTCACTTTACCTTGCACTATTGGTTTAATTTCTTTTGATAATGTCTTTACTGATTTAGGAGCTAGTGTAAGTGTCATGCCTTTTTCTACATTCACTAAACTTAATCGGGGAATTAACTCCTAAAATACTAATTGTTGAATTGGCTGATAGGACTGTTAAGAAACTTAAGGGAATTATTAAAAATGTGTTGGTTAAGATTGATAAATTTGTTTTCCCTGTTAACTTTGTTGTGTTAGAAATCTCTGAGGATTCTAAGGTTCCACTCATTCTAGGAAGACCATTTCTATCTACTGCACGTGCTAAATTTGATGTTTTCAAAAGAAAAGTGTCTTTAAAAGTTGGAAACGACAAAATTGTTAACAAGAACGATGAACTAGTAAGAACACACACTGTTTCCATTTTCTCCCTTGAAACTATTGATGCACCTGTTTGTTTAAGTATGCAGGAAGTACAGGGGGATATCCCATATATCATAGGAATCAACAATGATATATTCACATACGAATCACCAGCATGCATCAGGTTTAATAAAATTAACCACCTCAACTTAATTAGTAAAAACCTGATTGCACATCAAGATGAAACAAATTGGAGTAATGATGAGCTTAGATCAAGATGAGAGGAAATTAAGAATAACTGGCTCCCATGGATCGATAGGGAAGAAGACAAAAAATTGTATGATACTGAGCAAAAGAAATGTCACAATTCTCAATTTCCGGTCATTTTTCAAATTTACTATTTATCTCGGGAATTTACTATTCACTGGTTACTATTCATCATTTTTGAAGTCGAGTTGATATTTTGAGAAGTTATTTCAAAATTTTACTATTCGCAAAACACTATTCATTCAAAAGAAAATTTATATTCATGATTTCTATTCATCATTTTTCGTAAACTAGGTTTACGAGTATCAAATTTATGTGAACCGTAAGGTTTAGCTGCATATCCATGGAATATCATTGAGATCACTTCATATAGACTGAGTAGCTACATATCATCCGTAACATCCTTTTCATCATTAGTTCATGCATAGGTTTGCATATTTCAGAACGATATTTTTCTATTAAATACGCTATCGCATCGATCATGAATTTGAATAATTGATCCGACACTTTCGACAATTGTCCGGATATATTTTTATACTCATTTTAAGACTATAAAAATTATATTATTAGTTTAACCGATGTTTTAAATTTATTTTGTATATAAATTGTTATGTATATGTATTTACGACGATTTTCGTAAATTCAACTCGATAATTATTTATTCACTCAATTCTTGCGAGAAATGTATTTTAATAATTTTTATGACTTCGATATATTTATTTTGTTCCGTTAAAATCGATTTCTAGTTAACTTACACTTACAAATTAATTTTATGTACAAACTATACTTAATCTAAAATACATTTACTTATCCAAAATCATCCAACCCTTTACCCATTTATCACTAGCCGACCTTCCCCCTTAGTCACACATATCATTAATTAAAATCACACCTAAGTGTACACATGTTCAAGTTAGATAGATATTTGTAAGATATATCTTTAATACTAGATATTTACTTTTAAAAACACATAGTTTTCACACATTCAAAGGTGTAAAGTGTAAGAAAAACCCTCTCATCTCCTCCCTAAAAATCGTCCAAGGCAAGAACAAGGAAGAAACATTTGATTTTTTCAAGGATCAAGTGATTAATAACATTAGTATACTTCTATTTAGGTTTTGAAATAAAAACCTAGGAGTATTTAGGGAACCTAGTTACTTAAACCTCATCATATAACTAGTAAGCTTTTCATGATCTTTACTAATGTTTCATAATCATTCTTTGTTATTTTTATCATCCTAGTACAAATCATGAGTATTATGTGATTCACCACTTTTAATTGTTTTATTACATATTATAAGTTATAATCATCCTATAATTAATCCGTTGAAATATATCATTGTTGATGATGTTTAGGAACCCATGACACCCTAAGAAGGTGTATGGTAGGTTTAGAATAGATTTGGTGTTGATTTGAAGTGATTGAAACAAGTATTACGCAAGAGAAATCATTTTCGACAACATTAGATTGTGGTCTGATCGTTTTTGTAAAATCTGGAAAATTCAGCAGGTCATGGACTATTTTGGGCTAGATATTCAGAAAATATACTTTAAAACGAAACCGTGGTCGCTTGAACGGGTTAAAACGGATTTATAACGAAGGAGATACGCTATTTTCATGTTTAACGACGAAAACTATATTTTCTGAAAATTTGCAAGCTGTCAAGGTTTATTTAAAGGGAAAAAATGAGTTTTAAACATAATCTAAATAAGTCGATTTGTCAAAAATATATTAGTATACTTTAACACGAAACTAAGGATATATAAAACGAAGTTGGACTTATAACGACTAAGTTATACACATTTTAAATATGGATATCGTAACTATTTTATACAAGTATAACACTTATATATTTTTACTAGTCCAAAATGGTTATCGCAAGTGACCGTGTTTGGAGTCATTTTTCATATCGATAGAATAGTTTTGAGAAAACGATGTCTTCAAGTAAAAATGAATTGGCCTATTCTAATTTCCAAAATGTTTAACCGTTTGTTAAACGAAGCTATAATGAATAATTTACGAGCACTCAAAATTAGTCATTCCCATGAATTGTCCAAGTGTATTATTTTTCGACGATAAACTTTATTTTCAAAATGCACAAGTGGTATGGATATCATATGAGTTTGCATGCACGACATTATTTCATGACTTACATTAGAACATATCATTCTTATTAGGTTGCAGATAGAGATTGCACCACATTTCAAGTATCCACTTTTGTCATCATAATCATTCAGAGGTGAGTTCGTAGCCCCACTTTACTCGTTTAATTGTTTTATAAACTCTTTGGGGGAGATACATGCTCAACTACTTGCTTTTACTTTACACTTATATGAACTTAAATAACTGTTGTTTCACTACTTATGCTAGTA
Organism: Chrysanthemum makinoi; assembly: GCA_910596185.1. NCBI lineage: Eukaryota > Viridiplantae > Streptophyta > Magnoliopsida > Asterales > Asteraceae > Chrysanthemum > Chrysanthemum makinoi. Next base: position 255,693,854 of record OU343221.1, read on the forward strand.
AGTAGATTATGCCCGAACTAAATTGATACTATGTTATGAACACTATTATTTGAACCATTTTCCTTGATTTTGAGCCCTTCGACATATATATTTGAACTCTTTTAACTTGATAGGAACCTTTTGGCATAGATTTGAACACTTTAACTTGATTTCATTCTTTTGACATATAATTAATCTATTTTAACTTGATTTCATTCTTTTGACATATAATTAATCTATTTTAACTTGATTTAAAACATTTTGACATATAAATTAATCTATTTTAACTTGATTTAAAACATTTTGACATATAATTAATCTCTTTTAACTTGATTTTAAATATTTTGACATATAATTAATCTCTTTTAACTTAATATTGAACCTTTTGACTAATTTGAACTTGTTTTACTTTATATTGAACCTTTTGACTATTTTGAACTTGTTTGACTTTATATTGAACCTTTTGACTATTTTGAACTTGTTTGACATAATATTGAACCCTTTGACTATTTTGAACTTGTTTGACATAATATTGAACCCTTTGATTATTTTGAACCTTTTGATATGTTTTGAGCTCTTTGACTGTTTTGAACTTTTGAACTCGACTTAAACTCTTGAACTTAATTACGAACTTTCGAATGGAACACTTGAACTTAATTATGAACTTATGACTTGTTTGAACTTATTGAACCTTACGTGCTATGACCCTAAAAGTCTCCCTTGTTCGGAGCAACCTAAAGTCTCCCTATGTGAAAAGAGCAATACCAATTCTCACTTATTGGTGGAGTGTGCAAAATTACCATGTTGGAGTGTTCTTAATTGTATATTAATAGTTGTATGATGTACCGCCTACTACGCATTGTTAGTCTCCTATTTAGGTAGTATGGATAGCGCTATTAGAGGTCACAACCTCTCTTCACTATGTTACAAACACATATTATTTATTCTAGGGCTTGGCATACATTATTATATACGTGGTGCTATATTGTGAACTATTATATGCACAGTATACTTGACCACTAGACACACTATATTTTGTGCAATGAGTTGTGAACACATAGGTTGTAAGTTTTGTATGGGTGGAACTAGGAACTGAGTGGATTTACAATGCCTTTGCTTTGTGAACTATTATGATAACGTGTACTTTATTTCTAGACATACTACTTTGGCAAGGTTGTGAACACAGGTTGCAAGTTTTGTATGGGCGAAACTTGGAACTGAGTGGATTTACAATGCCTTTGCTTTGTGGACTATTCTAAATGACCAAGAACTTTGCCTTTGTTGCATGAACGTTCTTTAAAAGTTTTACATGTTAAACAAACTCTATGAACTCACTCAACCATTGTGTTGACACTTTCTAGCATGTTTTATCTCGTATCTCACTTCATGGCATGCATGTGGACTTATCATAGAGTAGCGGTGTCGACGCGTCTCACATATATTTTATGCACTTAACTATCGTTTGATTGTAACAAACTCATTTTTTGGTATATTGGAAATCTTTTGGGACCTATGTTTTGTAAACTCTGATTATTTTACTTAATCAAACGATATTTTCAAAACGACACTTTAGGTCGTTCGATATAACTGTAACTTTGATGCTATGACAGTCATCCCCCAGGTATTCCATTCCGCTGCAAAAACAGGTAATTTGGGGGGTGTGACAGATTGGTATTAGAGCATCGGTTATAGAGAACTAGGTTGCATCATTGAACCTAGACTATAACTACATCATCATAGCATCTCATCATATCATTATAAGTGCATACTCATTATACATGCGGTTTTATACGCACATTATGTGGATTATTTGTTTTTTATTTCACATCGATTGTCACATAGATGTCCTCAGATACCCATTCCATTATCCTTTCTTGATACCCCAATGTGGAGAATGCTTTGACATCTCCTATCAAAATTTTAACATCAGTTGACCCAACACCAAACATCATATGAGTCGATTAGTCCAAGCATTGCATAATTACTCCTAAATTATACACGATCACCTATCTCTAATTTAGGAAGAATCATGCAATGAAGGGAGTATCAGTCTTATATGTGTAAGCAATTCCATTATTGAGCCAAATTTTCAAAAGACTTTCGTCAAAACCACTTGTTTCCAGTTTGATCCGAGTGACAGTTCTTGTTTGATGAGTTGCAATGATCAAGCTAGAATCAGTTGTTACTTAAAACCGATTTAGCTAATCGCATGACAGCTTTTTGATGAGTTGAGGGATTAAGTAAAAATCGGTTACCTAAAAGTCTTTTGAGGGTTTTGCCCGAGAATGGGAAAGCTTGCCTCATCAAACCTAAACCATAAGAGAGCATGTCTTTAGAATGGGAAATGGTCACGATAGCACAAGAACGTACCTAGTTGGATGAGGAATCCATATGCATGAGCATTGACATAATCGCTTAGACTATTCACACGAGCATAAACTTTTAGAACCCTTGTCGCGGTTCGGACTATAGTTATCAATAATTGAATCACGAGGACGTGATTCCTCTAACAGGGGAAGAATGTCACAATTCTCAATTTCCGGTCATTTTTCAAATTTACTATTCATCTCAGGAATTTACTATTCACTGGTTACTATTCATCATTTTACTATTCATCGTTTTTGAAGTCGAGTTGATATTTTGAGAAGTTATTTCAAAATTTTACTATTCACAAAAGACTATTCATTCCCGAAGAAAAATTTATATACATGATTTTTATTCATCAGTTTTCGTAAACTAGGTTTACGAGTATCAAATTTGCGTAACCGTAAGGGTTTAGCTGCGTATCCATGGAACATCATTGAGATCACTTCATATAGACTAGAGTTAGTCTACATATCATCCGTAACATCCTTTTCATATTAGTTCATGCATAGGTTTGCATATTTCAGTAACATATATTTTTCTATTAAATAAACGCTATCGCACGATCACTGATTTTGAATAATTGATCCGTCACTTGAAATTGTCCGATATATTTTTATACTCATTTTAAGACTATAAAAATTATATTATTAGTTTACCCGATGTTTTAAATTTATTTTGTATGTAAATTGTTATGTATTTACTTACGGTTTTCGAATTCAACTCGATAATTATTTATTCACTCAATTCTTGCGAGAAATGTATTTTTATAATTTTTATAACTTCGATATATTTTATTTTGTTCCGTTAAAATCGATTTCTAGTTAACGCTACACTTACAAATTAATTTTATGTACAAACTACACATTATACTTAATCTAAAATACATTTACTTATCCAAAATCATCCAACCCTTTACCCATTTATCACTAGCCGACCTTCCCCCCCCTTAGTCACCATATCATTAATTAAAAATCACACCTAAGTGTACACATGTTCAAGTTAGATAGATATTTGTAAGATATATCTTTAATACTAGATATTTACTTTTAAAAACACATAGTTTTCACACATTCAAAGGTGTAAAGTGTAAGAAAAACCCTCTCATCTCCTCCCTAAAAATCGTCCAAGGCAAGAACAAGGAAGAAACATTTGATTTTTTCAAGGATCAAGTGATTAATAACATTAGTATACTTCTATTTAGGTTTTGAAATAAAAACCTAGGAGTATTTAGGGAACCTAGTTACTTAAACCTCATCATATAACTAGTAAGCTTTTCATGATCTTTACTAATCTTTCATAATCATTCTTGAGTTATTTTTATCATCCTAGTACAAATCATGCAAGTATTATGTGATTCATACCACTTTTAATTGTTTTTATTACATATTATAAGTTATAATCATCCTATAATTAATCCGTTGAAATATATCATTGTTGATGATGTTTAGGAACCCATGACACCCTAAGAAGGTGTATGGTAGGTTTAGAATAGATTTGGTGTTGATTTGAAGTGATTGAAACAAGTATTACGCAAGAGAAATCATTTTCGACAACATTAGATTGTGGTCTGATCGTTTTTGTAAAATCTGGAAAATTCAGCAGGTCATGGACTATTTTGGGCTAGATATTCAGAAAATATACTTTAAAACGAAACCGTGGTCGCTTGAACGGGTTAAAACGGATTTATAACGAAGGAGATACGCTATTTTCATGTTTAACGACGAAAACTATATTTTCTGAAAATTTGCAAGCTGTCAAGGTTTATTTAAAGGGAAAAAATGAGTTTTAAACATAATCTAAATAAGTCGATTTGTCAAAAATATATTAGTATACTTTAACACGAAACTAAGGATATATAAAACGTAGAAAACAGACTTATAACGACTAAGTTATACACATTTTAAATATGGATATCGTAACTATTTTATACAAGTATAACACTTATATATTTTTACTAGTCCAAAATGGTTATCGCAAGTGACCGTGTTTGGAGTCATTTTTCATATCGATAGAATAGTTTTGAGAAAACGATGTCTTCAAGTAAAAATGAATTGGCCTATTCTAATTTCCAAAATGTTTAACCGTTTGTTAAACGAAGGTATAACGAATAATTTACGAGCACTCAAAATTGGTCATTTTCATGAATTGTCAAGTGTATTATTTTTCGACGATAAACTTTATTTTCAAAAATGCACAAGTGGTATGGATATCATATGAGTTTGCATGCACGACATTGTTTCATGACTTACATTAGAACATATCATTCATATTAGGTTGCAGATAGAGATTGCACCTCATTTCAGTGTATCCACTTTTGTCGTCATAATCATTGCATCGTGTGTTCGTAGCCCACTTTTACTCGTTTAATTGTTTTATAAACTCTTCAGGGGAGATACATGCTCAACTACTTGCTTTTACTTTACACTTATATGAACTTAAATAATTGTTGTTTCACTACTTATGCTAGTAAGTAGATTATGCCCGAACTAAATTGATACTATGTTATGAACACTATTATTTGAACCACTTTTCTTGATTTTGAGCCCTTCGACATATATATTTGAACTCTTTTAACTTGATAGGAACCTTTTGGCATAGATTTGAACACTTTAACTTGATTTCATTCTTTTGACATATAATTAATCTATTTTAACTTGATTTCATTCTTTTGACATATAATTAATCTATTTTAACTTGATTTAAAACATTTTGACATATAAATTAATCTATTTTAACTTGATTTAAAACATTTTGACATATAATTAATCTCTTTTAACTTGATTTTAAATATTTTGACATATAATTAATCTCTTTTAACTTAATATTGAACCTTTTGACTAATTTGAACTTGTTTTACTTTATATTGAACCTTTTGACTATTTTGAACTTGTTTGACTTTATATTGAACCTTTTGACTATTTTGAACTTGTTTGACATAATATTGAACCCTTTGACTATTTTGAACTTGTTTGACATAATATTGAACCCTTTGATTATTTTGAACCTTTTGATATGTTTTGAGCTCTTTGACTGTTTTGAACTTTTGAACTCGACATAAACTCTTGAACTTACGAACTTCAAGATGGAACACTTGAACTTAATTATGAACTTATGACTTGTTTGAACTTATTGAACCTTACGTGCTATGACCCTAAAAGTCTCCCTTGTTCGGAGCAACCTAAAGTCCCCTATGTGAACGAGAGCAATACCAATTCTCGCCTATTGGAGTGTGTGCAAATTCGCCCATGTTCTGAGTGCATTGTATATTAATAGTTGTATGATGTACCGTCCATACATTCGCATTGTTAGTCTCCTATTAGTAGGTAGTATGGATAGCGCTATTAGAGGTCGCCAACCTCTCTCGCTCACTATGTTACGGAACACATATTATTTATTCTAGGGTTGCACCGCATACATTATTATATACGTGGTGCTATATTGTGAACTATTATGACAGCGTATACTTGACCACTAGACACACTATATTTTGTGCAATGGGTTGTGAACACACGTGTTGCAAGTTTTGTATGAACTAGGAACTAAGTGGATTTACAATGCCTTTGTGGAACTATTATGATAACGTGTACTTGACTTCTAGACATACTGCTTTTGGCAGTGGGTTGTGAACACACAAAGTTTTGTATGAACTTGGAACCAGTGGATTTACAATGCCTTTGCTTTGTGGACTATTCTAAATGACCAAGAACTTTGCCTTTGTTGCATGAACGTTCTTTAAAAGTTTTACATGTTAAACAAACTTTATGAACTCACTCAACTATTGTGTTGACACTTTTTAGCATGTTTTATCTCAGGTATCTAAGGCATTCACTTCATGGCATGCATGTGGACTTATCATATAGTCGCGGTGTCGACGCGTCTCACATATATTTTATGCACTTAACTATCGTTTGATTGTAACAAACTCATTTTTGGTATATTGGAAATCTTTTGGGACCTATGTTTTGTAAACTCTGATTATTTTACTTAATCAAACGATATTTTCAAGATATAACTGTAACTTTGATGCTATGACAGTCATCCCCCAGGTATTCCAATCCGCTGCAAAAACAAGTAATTTGGGGGTGTGACAAGAAAGAACAAAATGATGCATGGAAGAATGATTTAAGGATAACTTGGTCGCAGACGCGTTCTTGAAACAAGGTATCAATGATAGACGAGCTGGAAACCTCTTTCAAGAAGAATTAAGCAAATTAATAACAAAGTATTATCAAGGGGCTGAAAGTAGAAGAAAAATGAGAGAGAAAATGGTTAGTGGCATTAAAGAGAAGATAGTCGAGGAATATGACTCTTCGTCTAGTAACAACACTTGGTATAAAGAAGAGTATGAAATTGAAGAAAGAATCGAATGTGAGAAAGAAGGATTCGTTTATAACCCTCACAAGATAAGGGTTGAGGTTTATGAAGTAAAAAGATATTAATATTTCCTTAATGAAATAATAACAGGGATGTATCGGCCTTGGAAGCATGAAAGCCAAGCTGACGTAGCTTATCACTTAGTCGAGAAAACCATGCCCCCAGGGGAGGGGGGGGGGACTGTTTGAAGCCATAGATCGCCTTCTGGAGTTTGTACACATAGTGAGGTTTGTAAGCATCTTCGAATCCTGGAGGTTGTCGCATGTAAACTTCTTCATTATAAGAACCATGAAGAAAAGTATTACTTCCGTCGATCTGGAGAAGGTGACATCCTCTAGATACTGCAAGTGAAAGAATCAATCAAACTATTTCTGGTTTCACAACAGGACTAAAAGTGTCCTGGTAATCCACTCCATATTGCTGAGTGAAACCACGAGCAACTAGTCGTGCCTAATGTTTGTCAACAGAACCATGTGGATGTCGTTTGAGCTTAAAGATCCACTTGCATACAACCACATTTACATCAGTCGGTCGCGGGACCAGAACCCACGTATTATTCTTTTGCAAAGCAGCAAATTCATCCTCCATCACAGTTCACCATTTCGGTTCAGTAAGAGTGAACTGATGAGAAGCAGGTTCTGCAAAAATGCTCGTCGATTTGGATTATATGGTACGGTTCCATCAGTAAACTTTTGAGGAAAATATTTTCCTGCATGAGTACGGGTTGTGACACCTGGTGGAGTGGAATTATTCGGAGCAGTATCAACAAATGCATTATCAAAAGATGTAGCACGAGCAACGAATTCACCATCAGTAGTGGTTGGAACTTTTGCTTGGTGTTCTTGTTTTTGTGATACCGGAGATGGAGATGGAGGCATATTTGTACTTGTTAAAGTTTCACCAGTGTCCGTACTTGTAGCAGTTCTAGGTCTCTGAATGTTGGTCATAGGAGGTAATGGCACTGTAGCTGCATTAGAAATGTTAGCCAATAGAAAAGATAAGTCATAATTCCTCAAACGATCATTTACAATACTCGGTTCAGATTGAGGGAAGGATGACACTTTTGACATGGGAGATAGAGTGGTTGTAACTGATGAAGTTGCAAATGGGAATTGTGATTCATCAAAAATCATGTCTCGGGATATGTAAATTCGACAAGTACTTTTATCCTAAGAAGATACATAGTTTAGACCGAAACTCGAGTTTGTGAGTGTTGTATTTTCGAAGCCTTGGCCAGCACGCACATCCAAAATTGTGAAGAAACGAGTAATCAGGGGTTATATTAAGCAGACGTGTAACAGGTGTAGAGTTATTGATAGTGAGGCTAGGCATGCGATTAATTAGGTAGAAAGTTGTTAAGAATGCTTCATCCCAAAACCAAAGAGGAAGTGAGGAATGATCAAAGAGAGCCAAACCGGTTTCAACAATATGGCAATTTTTTCGTTCAGCAATTTCGTTCTGTTGTGATGTATGTGGGCATGACACACAATGAGAAATACCTGATCATTTGAAAGTAGTTGTGAAGATTATGATATTCAACTCCCCCCAACAATCAGATTGAATCGTGCGAATTTTGGCATTCAAAAGACGTTCAACATGATTTTGGAAATTATAAAAAACTTGTTCAACATCAGATTTTTGTTTAATGAGATAGGTCCAAGTGTAACGAATATAATCATCCAAAAAACTAACATAACATTTAAATCCTCCACTAGATGCTTGAGCAGGTCCCCAAACATCAGTTGGAACAAGCTCAAGTGGTGATGAAGTAATACGAATAGAATTACGATAAGGCAGTTGATGACTCTTTGCACATTGACATGCATAACAAACAGACGACATGGTACTTAAAGAACAATATAATTTATTAGACTTCAAAATAAACTTAACAACTACTGAAGTTGGATAACCGAGACGGTGATGCCACTACGATGGAGACACTTTGACACTAGATGCGACATGATGAGGAGTACTGGAAGAACGACTGATTGGCACCGGAAAGAGACCTCCTTTTTCTTTTACCGAGTATAAGAGTTTTCTTCGTGAACTGGTCCTTAACAAATAAAATATTAGTGTGAATTTCAATGAATATATTGTTATCTGAAAAAAGTTTATGAGCAGAAAGTATGTTAGGATTTAGTAAATCCAGTTATTAAAGTGTCGGTCACCTCAAGTATATGTAATCGTTAGAAAGCTCGTAGTCGTAGTTATTTAATGTTAAGTAGTATTTAGTTAAGTAACACCGTGGAGGACTGACGGGTTTTACCCAATCTTGAGTCCGACCACCGTAGGTGGCGATTTTTGTGTAAGACTATAAATGCCCTCTACCTCCCAAGGTAGAGGGTTGGAGCTCATAATAAGATTTTCACTTTCTCTCACTAAGTTCCCAAACCTCTAACTATTTCTCTCTCTAAAACCTAATAGTGTACGCCTCATAGTGATCATGGTTTGATGTGTTTGTGAAATCCAATATATTACAAATGGTATCAAGAGCCATGGTTTGATCATCTCTCTTACATATTCTTGGATTTCTAGTGGTTTTTTTTTATGGTTTTTGAGTTTGAAAAAGTTTAGTGGTATTTGCATCATTTGGACCATTTCTTGTGTTAAAGTTTAGATTTTGATTGTACTTTTGTGTTTAGGATCATCATAAGTGTTTAGGTTTTGATTTGGAAAGCTTGAATCATTGTGGTTGGATTGTTTTTGGAATCTAAAGTGGCGGTTTGTGTGTTTTGCATGTTAGCGATTTGAGTCTCGGTAAAGTATTTTAAGTGAGCGATTTGTCCTGTTTTGGAAGCTTTGTGTCGGTCATGTCACTTATTTAAGCGATTTGTCCGGTAGTGTTTGTACTTGTGCGATTTATCAGAGTAGCCATTTGCCACTTTTAGCGATTTATTTAAGCGAGTTAAGACTTTAGCGATTTGCATTGTTTAGCGATTTGTCATCTCTTCGACTAGCTTATTGAGCGAGTTGTAAGTTTAAGCGACTTGTCTTAGTTGCGATTTGTCTTAGTTTAGCGACTTGCTTATGAAGCGAGTTGATGAGTTAAGCGATTTGCTTGGTGATGCGACTTGTCACTTTTGAGCGATTTACTGTTTGTGCGATTTGTCTTGTTGAGCGATTTGTCTCTTGTCACTTAGTGCTTTTCTTCTTGACTACATTCTATGGTTTTCTCTTGATTTAGTAAAATCCCGTGAAAGAATCTATTTCCCGGTTTAATCATAGAGTTTTAAAATCCCGTGAAATTTGTAATCATGTCTACCAACATACCTACAATCATCTCTTCATTGTGAGACATTCAAGCAGGTGGGCAGATACTGGCCCAATGCTTGACAACTGACTATGACTCATGGGCTCAACGAATTAGGTTGTATTGTCTAGGAAAGGAAAATGGAGTCAACATTCTCAAGTCAATTGATGAAGGACCTTATCAAGTTGAGACAACTAGAGACATACTCGATACTGCTGCAGATGGAACAATGATCTTTGGATTAGATAGACGAAGATGTATGATGAGCTTCATGATAAGGAGAAAAAGAGATTCGATGCTGATATCAGGGCTTCAAACATTATACTTCAAGGTCTTCCAAAAGACATCTACAAGCTTATCAATCACAACACTGAAGCAAAGGGTTTGGGATAATGTCAAGATGCTTCTCTCGGTTCATTAACTAAGGAAGACAGAGAATCACAACTGTATGATGAATTTGAGCACTTTAAGATGAAACCGGAAGAAAGTGTCTATGAATATTACGTGAGATTCCACAAGCTTGTGAATGATATGAGGAATATCAAAATGACTATGCCAAATATTCAGCTGAACTCAAAGTTTGTGAACAACATGAATCCGAATGGCACAAATTTGTCACCTCTGTGAAGCTAACCAAAGGATTAAAGATCACCAACTATGAGCAAATGTATGCCTTCTTCTTCTCAGAATGAGAGACATGCTATGTTTGAACGAAGGATTCTTGAACAGTTCAAATCCAAGCAGGGAGAAACAAGTTCTTCAAATGACTCTACAACCTTTTACACCAATGTTGGAATCACCACCAAAGCTTCTCAAATCAAACCCATGGTAATGGTAATTACAAGCTCATTCCCGACCAAGCAGAACTGATGCCGATGCGTCATGGAACACTTCATCAATCAACTAGCTCTATGGTTAAATAGAACTGACCCTTACTCCACATACTCAGTCTTCAAACTAACAATGAAATTAGAACTGCATCCATCTACACACAATCATGCTATCACGAGATGGAAAGGTTATGGTACAACCGTTCAAGAAAGGCAGATAAACAGAAGAGGTGGAGTTGGTGGAGGTATGTGGCTAATCGTAATCGTAGAAGAAATGCCAATCAAGGGCAAGCAAAGCCAATCAAATGCTACAACTGTGGTGGTGAGGGACATATTGTGAGAACTGCATCTCCAAAACGCCCACGAATGCGAATACTTGAGACAAGATGTTGCTTGTGCAAGCTCGGATAATGGAGCAGCTGGATGAAGAGGAGTTGTTTCTGTGAAGGAATGCTAAGACCTATGATGGATGTAGATGAGCAGCCAATCAGGCAATAGGTCATAATCATCAAAATGCCTTTCAAGTTGCTGAATGTGATGCATTTGACTCTGATGTCGATGATGAACCTACTACCCAGACAATCTTCATGGCTAGCATCTCACCTATGGTCTCTCCAAAGGTCTCATCACCACAACAGGCTGGTCCATCCAAAGAATCAATCATCTCGGAGGTATTAAAACTATACGATGAGGTTGATGAGAAAAAGATACATAATGAAGTATAATCTCTTGAAACTTATGAATCAGATATTGATAATGAGGGAAATAGTAATATTGTCCCATATGATCAATATGTGACACAAAGTAAAAGTGAGATTGTACAAAATGATGTATCTTCTGCAGTCAATAATGACTATGTTCTTGATGAATACACTGCATGTGCCCCTGATGATTCGGTTACCTCTGAACTAAATGCCTATAAAGAACAAGTTGCTATTTATGAACAACGTGCTAAGTTTGAGTTAACTACCCGTGAGCATGAAATGGATGACCAAATGCGTACAATTATTAGAAAAAGTAATTTTAGAGAAGAAGTGTTAAAACAAGAGTTAAACTCCTTACAAGAAAAGCTTTCTAAATCTGTTAAGCAAAAGCAAGAGCTTCAAGATAATGTTAAAATGCTTAAACAAGAATTAACGCTAAGGAATCAAAACTTTTGAATGACTTTTCTAATCTAAAAACTTTAAAAACAAGCTTGAAAATAAGTTGTACGTAAAAGGAACACCATTCAGACTGACCACATGGTCACTAAGCATAGAGTCTTAAGCGATAAGCATAGTATTCCCATTATAAAGGACCTTGTATGGTAAGAAAGCAAGAGAAGCTCAGAAGGTAATCTATGATGGCAATGAGATTCTTAAGCCTAGGCAAACACCATCATGTATTGGAAGCACGGAAGAGGATAGAAAATTTGATGATGCATCTAGGGAGAAAATGGATAAGAAGCTTAACGATCCGTGTAAAAGAGAATAACATAACGATCAAACCCCATGATTACACTAAGGAAAATTGGATCTCCCTGAACAAGTTTAAGGATCAAACTCTATTAACCCCAGAACAAGTTTTTAGAAAAGGACATGGATAAACAAAAGGTTAATGTACTTGTTGAAACGAACACTCCCTTTAGGAAAATGCCTGTAGCTACTGTGTATCCTACAAATACACCAATGCACTTAGTTCCTAGAACTATTGCTACTAATAGCAAGACCTTAATCACCAGATGTGTTTATCAACTATTCGTTGATTTTGAGAAGACATGTAAGAAGAGAATCACACCTACGGGATAACTAGGGGAAAGGGTTTTGAGCAAACTAAAGAATGTTATTTAACTGAGGTCATGCCTTTCTTTAAACAATTAAAAGGTCAATTTGAGAGTCTTAAAAAGGGGATAGATTCTGATATTAAAGAAATGGAAAAGGAATTTGATGCTATGATAGTTGAAGTCAATAACTATGAGCGTGAATTAAAATACAATGAGATTGAGAGGAAGAACTTGCATACCTTGAATGAGATTCTGATCTCTGAATGTATCACTCAAGATGTTTTACACTACCTAATTATTCAATTAATGCATCTCATTTCATGAATTATCTGTTGCTCTGAAAGTCTCCCATGATCGTGTCATTGAGCTTGAAAAAACTAACTCTAAATTGCATGAGAAAATTGAACAGGATGATCATGATAACCTGGTGAAACATTATTCTAAATTGGAAGTTGAGCATCTTGCTTTGCAATTAAAATATCAACATCTAAAAGAAAATGTTAAAACCTCAAATATCAAGACATCCTTGGATGCTCCTGAATTTGATGCAGTTTTTGAAATAAGCAAACGTGATGAACATATTCAAGCTCATTGTAACACGATCAAAAAAATGAAAGCCCAAATTTCACAATTAAAGGGTGAAAAGAACAACGTGAATGGCTCCCAAATGCCTCCTCCTTTAGATTCTCAGAATTCTCAAACGTTTCATCTTCAAAACTTGGTTAATGTTTTACAAAAGAAAATGAGAGTTTTCTAGAAGAAAATGAAAAGGTTAAACGACACTTTAAAGAGTTATATGATTCAATGAAAGTCACTCGTGACAATAACAACGAAAAAATAACATCTTTACAAAAGGAAATTGAGAATCTGAGGAGTCGTGAAAAGGAAATTGCCACTTGTCTTTAATGAGAATGTTGCATCAAAGTCATCGCAGACGCAAATATACTGTGACTGTTAAATACATTCCTCCTCATCTTAGAAATAACGAACTTGTGTTTCATAACTATTTTGCTCACCTTAAGGATAGTCTAGAATGTCTCCGTGAGATTGTAGAAGAGGATTGAGATTAGGTTTGCTTGCATTCAGGCCAAACGATCTCAAGAGTTGTTAGAATGTTTAATAGCAACATGTCCTAAATCCTTAGGTGCGAAAGGCAAAGCTGTGATGCCTTGCTCGATGCCTAGTGATAAGTATGCAACTCATTCTATGCCTAGTATTAAGCAAGTAAACTCTAGAGTGCCTTCAAATAGTTCAGATCCCTGACTTAGTTCAGGAATGCAAAAATTAGCAAAACCAACTAATGTTCCAATTCCCTCTACAGGAGTAAGAAGTGACACCAAAGCGAGCAGGTCAAAGCCTCATGGCAACACAAAGAATGATAAGACCTTGCATGCTAGGAATGTTCAGTGGAAGAGAGTAGAAGATCACCTTAGGAAGAATTTGAATAAAACGAATCGTGTTAATTCTAGTGTTAGCTCTGCCGCATCGTAATTAATGCACTGCTACTTTTGAAAAACATGTAATGATGATTGCGTGGTTTCTGTTATTAATCTTGAATGTGGTGTGAATGATTTGATTAATGCTGTAAATGACCTGGATAGTTAATGCAAAAAATCAAGCTAAGAAGGCTAGAAAGCAATGGCGAAAGAAGGTTAGAAAACATTGAAACCACCAGGCAGGAAATTTAGTAACATAGGTTATCGTGGATACCCATGGCCGCAAATTCAATCTGAATAAGATGTGCCCTAAATTATCTAGATCAATGCCCATTAGGAAATGGATGCCTACTGGTAGAACTATTCCCTTAAGAAGTGAACATACTTTGAATAGGTCTAATACGACACTAGCACTGCATCTATCCCTGATGATTCCATTGTTTCTACTTCTGATGTAGGTGTTCCAATCAATGTTACTAACTAAATGGAACCCATTCTGCATGGGGATCCCAATTATCCGAGTATCCACCTTGTCTGTGTTTAACGCAGATCGTTCAAATCGCTCGTGGTACCGGACTGTGCCGTTCCAAGTATATGACGGAGATCGCCGCGCTCATGAACTTCGTGAGTAAATTCATCGGGACTGTTAGATTCAGGAACGACCATTTTGGAGCAATTATGGGTTATGGAGACTATGTTGTTGGCAAAAGTGTAATCCACAGGGTATATTATGTTGAAGGTCTTGGTCATAATTTGTTTTATGTCGGTCAATTCTGTGATTCCGATCTAGAAGTGGCATTTAGAAAACATACTTGTTTCGTTAGAGAACTTGATGGTGTGGAACTATTAAGAGGAACTCGAGGTTCAAATCTATACACCATCTCTATCGAAGACATGATGAAGTCTTCTCCAATCTGCTTGTTGTCAAAGGCTTCAAAAAACAAAATCATGGTTATGGCATCGTCGTCTCAATCACTTGAACTTTGGCACCATTAATAATCTTTCCAGAAAGGATCTTGTAAGAGGCTTACCAGATTAAAGTATGAAAAGGATCATCTTTGTTCAGCATGCCAATTGGGAAAAAGCAAGAAATATGCCCACAAACCCAAACCCACAAACTCAGTAATGGAAGTTCTTCATACCCTTCATATGGACTTGTGCGGACCAATGAGAGTGCAAACGATTAATGGGAAGAAATATATTTTAGTCGTTATTCTCGATTTACTTGGGTAAAGTTTTTGAGGACAAAGGATGAAACTCCATATGTCATAATCAAACTTATCAAGCAGCTTCATGTTCGACTTAACAATATCTGTAGAATTGTTCGAATGCACAATGGAACAGAGTTCGTTAACAAAGACTTAAGTCAATTTTATGAAAGTGTTGGAATCAGTCATCAAAGAAGTGTTCCACGAACTCCTCAACAGAACGGTGTAGTTGAAAGACTAAATCGAACTCTTGTGGAAGCCGCAAGAACAATGCTAATTTATTCAAAGGTTCCAATGTTTCTCCGATGAAGCCATTGCCACTACTGCTACACCCAAAATCGTTCTATACACACATCTCATGGAAAACTCCATACTAACTTGTCCATAAATGAAAACATGATCTTTCCTACCTTCGTGTGTTTGGTGCGTTGTGCTATCCAACGAATGACGGTCAAGATTTAGGTAAATTAAGAGCTAAGGCGGACATTGGAGTTTTGTAGGTTATGCATCAAACAAGAAGGGTTACCGAATCTACAACAAAAGAACTCAAGATATCATGGAAACTATTCACATCACGTTCGATGAGCTGTCCGTGAAAATGGCTCCGGACAAATCCAGCCTGACCCGCATCTCAACCTTCATCAAGTAGTCCTATCAGTTCTACTCTTGTTCCAAATCCCTCACCCAGAACTCCTTATGTACCTCCTTCTAAGATGATTTGAAGAAATTGTTTGATCCTATGTTTGATGAACACTATAAGCCAAGTGCTAATGATCATTCCCATCAACAGAGGTTGTTTCTATCTCTGTCAACGAAGTTAACCCTTCAGCTTATATCATTAAGTCAAGAAGCTCGTCCGATAACTCCGCCTCATCAACAAATCATCAATCATCGAGTATACATCATAGAAGTGTGTCCGCACCTATGATGGAGATAATCCCTTTGCTACTCCTGAAGATGCCTCTTTTGAAAACATATTTGCTCCCGAAATCATCGACCATCTTCATCGAGAAATTGACTCGCTACTTCAGTTCCTCAACAACAACCACACGAACACCTTAGAAAATGGACACATGATCATCCATTGTACAACATCATTGGAAATCCTCTCGCCCAAGTATCCACTCAGAACAACTTGCAACTGATGCCTTATGGTGCTTCTTCAACTCCGTACTATCCAAGGTCGAACCAAAAGACATTAAAACTGCCATGAATGAAGACAGCTAGTTCAATGCCATGCAAGAAGAAATTCATGAGTTTGATCGACTTGAGGTATGGGAATTAGTACTGCCCTGACTGTGCTATGATCATTGCCCTAAAGTGGATCTTCAAAGTAAAACTTGATGAGGATGGTGATGTTTTAAAGAACAAGGCTCGATTGGTTGCAAAAGGATATCGCCAAGAGGAGGGTATTGACTTTGAAGAATCATTTGCCCAGCTTGCACGCATCGAGGCAATCGAATCTTCCGCTAATGCCGCAAGTAAGAATATGGTAGTCTATCGATGGATGTGAAGACGCTTTTCTTAACCGAGATCTTAAAGAAGTCGTATACGTCAGCCAACCGAAGTCTTTGTGAATCCGAGCATCCTACTTATGTCTATCGCTTGAAGAAGGATTTATGCTTGAAGCAAGCTCCAAGAGCATGGTATGATACGCTATCGAAGTTTCTTCTATCTACTGGATTCAGCAAAGGAGCAGTTGATCCGACATTGTTCACCGTAAAGTCAGGCAAACATTTAATCCATGTTCAAATCTATGTTGATGATATTATTTTTGCCTCGACTGACCCCAATGAATGTGACCGTTTTTCAAATGAAATGAATTCCAAATTTCAAATGTCAATGATGGGACAAATGTCATTTTTTTGGGATTACAAATTTCACAAAGTCCCGGAGGCATTTTTATAAATCAATCTAAATATGCAAATGAGATTTTAAAGAAATTTAGATTTGATTCTTGTGACCCTGTTGACACCCCCATGATAGAACGTACTAAGTCGATGAGGACCGCCAGGGATCATGGTAGATCAAACGAAATATCGTGAGTATGATTGATCCCGATGTACCTCACGCCAAGACCAGACATCTTGTTCATTGTATGCATGTGTGTTAGATATCGCTAAGCCTACTAAAAGCACCTTGAAGTGGTTAAACGGGTCTTTCGGTATCTCCAAGGAACCATCAACATGGGACTTTGGTATCCAAAGGACACCGGTATGTCACTAACACTCGCGTGATGCCGATCATGCAGGATGTCAAGATACTCACGCCGAGCACGCCGAGGAGCTCGCTGGGTGATAAGCTTGTAAGGTGGTCGTCAAAGAAACAAATGAGTACTTCTATATCCTCTACAGAGGCTGAATACATAGCCATGGCATCTTGTTGTGCTCAATTCTATGGATGAGATCCCAATTATCGACTATGGCTTTGAATTCAACAAAACTCTCCAGACTGTGATAATAAAGTGCTATTGCTCTCTCCTGCCAACGCTCAACACTCAAGAGCAAAGCATATCGACATTCGACATCATTTCATAAGGGAACAAATGGAGAACGGTGTGGTGGAACTCTATTTTGTAAGGACTGAATACCAATTAGCAGACATCTTCACCAAAGCACTTCCTAGAGAACGTTTTGAGTTTATCCTTCCACGTCTTGGTCTAAAAAGTTTACAACCGGAAACACTCAAACGTCTTCAAGAGGAAGACGAGGAGTAAAGGTCTTTCTTCATCCATCTTTTGTAAATATTTATTCGAAAAACAAAATACAAAATTAGAAAACATTCAAAAAGCAAATAGAAAAATATAAAACTTTCAAAAATCCATAAAAAAATTGAAAATATTGAAAAATTTCAAAAAAAAAGAAAGAAATTTATTATTGTTATTTTTTCATGTATTTCTCGATTCGATAATATCTACGGTCTTTGTGCTGTCATTCAAAGAATGACACGGGTCTTTAGATGTTGTTCGAATATATATATATATATATATATATATATATATATATATATATATATATATATATATATATATATATATATATATATATATATATATATTTGGGAGAAAGTAAACCAATGGTTATTGTCATTTGGAAGTAACCCGTTTTCAAAGAAAGAACAGAGCCATGCTTTATCTTAAATCTCCAAACCTCATGCTCTGATTCTAAAAACAAATGTTTTTCGTTAAAAAGACAAATGTTTCCTTTCAAATATTTTTCCTTCAAATGATTCTTCTGAAAAATATTTCTCATCTAATGAAAACAAAATTGCTTTGAAAATACTTCACTCTTACTTTTGAAAATCATTCGGGCTTTTTTTATTTGTCAAAATCTCTATCCTTCAATCAACAACATATGTCATTGATTGAGGGGGAGAATGATTTCAATAAAAAAGAGTATTTTTCAAACAATTGGCACGTAATCGAGAAAGGTCTAGTTTTGAATAATCAAAAAGAACAATGTCTTACAATATTGTATACAATTGGTACAAGACCTTTGTTATTATTATGTTTTCAAAAGATACTCAAGCATGTTTAATCTTTGGAGTCTAAAATCTCAAACTTGATCCCTTCGTTAAATGTTTCTCATAATCAAGTCACATCTCCCCTCAAAAGCTTTCAAAATCAATTTAAATCTACATAGATCACAAATCTCAAATGATTTGAAAATTGTGATCGGGGGAGAATTTGTGATTTAAATTGGATTTAAACTGATAATTCGATAAATGGTTTCATAAATGTTTAGCAAGCTTTCCTCCCCACATGTGCCAAACGATTTCAAATACATGATGCACATGTTGAGGGGGAGCTCTTTTTCTAAAAATATCAAAAACAATTCAGGTAATAAATGCTTTGATAATATATCACAAGTATCTGGATTGATTTTCAAATGGTTTTCAATTGGTTCCAATGGCAGATGAACAATACCAAATAGACCGACCAAATTTAATTTATGTATGGTGATATAAGGATGATAAGGTTAGGTATTAGTTCCCATGATCCGCCAGAACCGGAGGGATCTACCCAGGGACAATCCACTAGATAGTGTAGAAGTCCTTAGGTATGATGAAAAAAGGAGAAAAGTGAGATATGGGAAAAGTGTGGACTGAGACAGAGCTAGTACTGGAATAAACCCAACAAGGCTCTAGTCATGAAGTATCGGTAAGCACTGAAGGGATTGAAGAATGAAAAAGAAATGACACGAGAAAAGGGTGAAAAGAAATAGCCCTCCATTAATTCAACCTTAGGGCAGAAACCGGGTTCAATACATATGCTACCGGGTTCAATACATATGCTACTGGTATTAAAGACAAGACGTCATGGACCTAGTGACGCACTGCACTAAACTTCCCAAGTTACTCAAGTTCCTCTTAAAAGGGCTTGTTTCATTCTCACGGGGAACCTACATAATCTATCACTTTCTCTTAGAGATTGTTGATATTGAAGAAGGAGACCCCCTCCCTAGTCTCCGATATAGGAAACCAAATGTGCACTATTGAGTCTAGAGCCACGAGATCATCTATAAATCTCATTAGGACACATCAGATGTCTCACAGTTTCACACATTGTGGAATGTGAGAATATATTTTGAGAGTGATATGTGTCTAAATACACATATATTTTATATTATTTAAACCCACAAAAACGACCAAAAACACACAAATGACCATATAAATGTTACAAATATCATTGGAATGTGTTTTTATGTGACTCGTACAAAAGATTGAAAACAAATAAAAAATGATCAAAGTTCACACATTGACATTTTCAATCCCTCGTTTCACAAATGGCAAAAAACTCTGAAGGTTTAAAATGAAAGAAAAGTCAACTTTAGTCCTTGGATAAACAAACATGTTCAAAATAATCCTTGGGTAAAAAGTTTGGAGAATTCACATGTTTGGTCCCTCGTTTCAAAGTTTGCAGATTTAGTCCCCGAGGTGTAAAAATGGAAATTATCAATTGAGGTCCTTGTACTATTGAAGCTTGGAAAAGTTCACCCCTGGAATAACTTTGGAAGGTTTACACATCCAGCCCCTCATTTTCAGAAAATTACAAATATGGTCCTTGTGATTTATAAGCTACAAAACAAACGAACCCTTTGTATTATTTTTATCAACCCAAAACCTTGGCCCATTCTCTAAGCCTAAAACACACCCTGGTATTTGTAATACCAGGTCAAACTCAGTTCAATCCTCCTTCCTTCTTCCTCCCACACTCGCAATACTCACCATCCTACCACCCAGTTTCACCACCATGGTTTTTTTTCACTACCTTATCCCCCACTGCCTACCTACTCTCACCACTACCTCCTTTTGTCCCTCCACCTCCACAATCACCCAAAGATCATTAATTGCAAAACCTCGCTTTGATTTTTTGGCGCCAAAAGTCCAAATGGACGATCATGATGAATTTGATGAATCCAATGGCCAAAATCAAGTGGGAAAGTCTCAGAGAGGTCGGCAAAGTCCAAAAGATCTTTAAAAAGGAAGAAGAGAGCAATGTAGATAGCAATCTAGTGTAAATTTTTCTTAGCTTATGTCGTTTAGAGTAATTTCAATTTCCAGTGTAATAAAAAGCTTTCAAGTACCTTGTTAAGTTATTTTCAATATATTTCAAACTTGTTTTCAGGGCCAATTTCAGTTTATCTATACGAATCGCAGTTTATGCCATTTTAGAGCTCAAATTCTCATATTTGCTTGTATGTTGTTGTAGTTGATGATAAGGACTCAAATAGATCATATAAGCTCCTAGAAAGCTTATGAAAGCTTTTAGTAACCATAAAAGTTAGTTTAGAGATAAAAAACCACAAATACAAAAATTCACATAAATTAGATAAAAATTCAAAATCAAAGAAAAGCTGGTGAGTAGTTAAGCCGAGCAGGATTAAAAATGGATGGCCCTTGGTTTTAGAACCTCGGGGGAGGTGTTAGGATAAGTGTGAGGCCTTGGATAACTTATTCTCAGTTTAGATCAATTTGTAAGCCATTTTCTATATTTTAGTGTTTTACTGTAGAATTGCTTAAAATCTGCTTATCTTTAGTAAAGATGAGAACACTGCTCTCATAAAGGTTTTGAAGTTGCACAGGCAAGCAATTGCTTGGAGACTCTCCGACATCAAGGGTATTAACCTCAATTTTGTACGCGACAAGATTTTATGGAGGATGATTTCAAACCAACAGTCCAACATCAGAGAAGGGTGAATCCTAAGATTCATAAGGTTATCAAACAAGAGGTTCTCAAACTTGATGCCGGGTTTAATTTACCCGACTCTGATAGTCCTTGGTCAGTTCCATCCACTGTGTTCCAAAAAAGGGGTGGCATAACATGTCACAAATGAAGAAAACGAAAGTTAATTCCAACTCATTGGTTACGGATGGCTGTGTGTATTGACGCGAAGTTAAACCGAAGCCACCGTAAAGACCATTTTCCTCTTACCCTTCATGGACCAAATTTTGAGAGATTAGCAGGGAACGAAGTACTATTGTTTCCTAGATGGTTTCTGCATTTTCAGATCCCCATTGATCCACGTGATCAAGAAAGACCACATTCACTCCCGCCTATACCAACTTTTGCCACGATGACGTATGCCTTTGGCCTATGTAACGCCCTCCCCGGCACGCCTCCAACGATGTATGATGGCAATTTCCACCTACATGACGGGGACAAACAATGGAGGTGTTTATGACACTTGGCCATTGGGGATCATTTCAAAACATGTCTCTCCCATTTAGAAAATGCTCAAACGTGTGAAGAC